>BSYR01000064.1:7306092-7914933 GCA_030270665.1 Hibiscus trionum | reverse complement strand
ATAAGTTGCAAATACCCCACACAGATTCGGCCTCAAAGCCAATTACCGAATCTTCTTCATCATTACCAACAACGAAATGTAAATTATTTTGGGAGACGGACATACCTTCCAGGGATTCTCTGATGAGTCTTCGCAGGCATCGCCTGGTGGTGGCCCTGAATATACTCTTCTGTAGAGTAGGATCAGAAATTATAACCCGGTTTTGCTGGATCCTAAACGAAGTAGGAGAAAGGCTCTGAATTACATCTTCAATCCCGTCAAAGCTATCCGGGACAATCTCAGAGGAATCAGAGATTATCTTGAATGGGGTCGGGTCTTTGTCAATTCCAGAGCAAGCTGGATTTTCCGTAGAGATTAATGAAATCTGACATAGCCTGCTGAGGGAAAAGGGACCCAAATTAATTGGCCCACAATGTTCCAAGGGCTCGTCATGGGTCTCCAAACCAACTGGCCCAACGGTATTGGGATCCGAAGGCCCATGACATATATTATCAGGGTTCACAGCAACAAAATTTGTGTCAAGAGTTTCCACAGCCTTTTCACGTGCCAAGATATTTTCCTCAAACTTTGAGCCAAACAATCTAGAAACGGGGTTGACATTAAGGTTCACGTTGAAAGAGCCGTTAGTATCATGTACCCGAGGCGACCGATCATTGGCATCTCTTCCACTACCGCCCTCTGTGGACCAGTTTTTTGGCAAACCCGGATCACCGCCAATATTGTCGGCTTTGTTTGAAAAGTCTAGTTCTGACTCCGATTCTGACCAGACATCCGAGAATATGTTTTTCGGAAAAATATTATCAGCAAGACCTGCATCTTCAATACTATCCCCAATTCTTACTTTAGTTTTGTAGGGTATCCCCATAGACGACAGCGTAACTGAATCTAGAATGCTTATCAGACTAGTGATCCTGATCATCATTTTCGCCACATCTAATCTTGTTTTTGACGTCGTTTCCTTATCCCAACCGAAATAGGAACACCATCGATTTCCCAAAGCTTTGAAAAAGATTTCATGCCAACAGTACAGGGGTACGCCATAGAGGAAAACTAGGCAGAAATAGTGTGGAATGTCGTTTAACAGTAACAGGCTAATGAACTCAAACCAATACTCTATAGCTTCCTGTTTAGTTTTACGTACTTCTTCCATTTGGCTAACCGAGTTGAAAATGTGGATAATTGAAGAACACCCAACACCCCATTTTGCTACTTTGATGTCGATATCTTCATGACGCAAAGCTTGCTGAACCAAATCCATATCAAAACCCAACTTCAACACTCCAACCAGACAGCTCTTCAACCATCCAGTGTCTTTAGCTGGAACTTTAAAATCCAGTAGTGTTTTCTTCTTCACTTCAACATTGTCGCTAATGTTTTCCAAGGGCTGCTCATCCTGGAGATTGTTAGGATTACTCAGTAGAGCTTCTCTGTAGGTTTTAGGGCCAAAAATTGTTTTGGCAACCCTACTTTTTGGAAGATAATCGAACGCTACTCTCCCACCGTCAGCTTTGTAGTTACTATTATTATATCTGACGTTTTTCCTTTGCCTGGAACTTTCAACCACAGGACTAAAGACTGGTTTAGTATATTTCGCTTGAGATGCTTTGACCACCAAACCATCGATGCGAGAACCATTCAGAATGCTTATAACCCTGTTCATATCCTCTCGGCTTGCCATAGTGACGAAAGCAAAGGTAACCTCCTTGTACTTTGTTTTTAGTTTATTTTCCGATATAAAGATTCTCAGAACCCTTCCATGGTGATTGCAGAGTTCCCTTAATGCCATTCTTGATACTCTTTTACTTAAGTTGTCCACAAAAACAGTCCAAACCCTATCAGTAGTTTCCTCTCCATCGGCTGGTCTTCCCCGTTGGTTCCTCTCCCTCGGAATCTCCTTCCCCGGCTCCTTAGATAACTCCGTCGCTATCCCATGCGCAGACACCTTTCCAGGCTCTCTCGTCGACCCCCTCTCCGGTTCGCTCCCCTTCACCGACTCTCTCTCCAACTCTCTCGCCACCATTCACTGATTGTTTCCCCAAGAAGCTTTTCTACTCACCAATCTTTTTTATCTCGTAAAACGTCTCGTTTGGCTAGAGACAAGGAGATTCATTAAGGTTTCTGGGTTTTAATGGTAGGCTAGTCTCTATAAAAGTGTTTTGCTTTTCTTTGCACATTTGTATGAGATTTTTAGTAGACTAGTCCTCCTTTTCTCTTTTTGATGCATTGTATTTGTAATATCTTTTATAAGATTTAATAAAATTTAGTTGCCATTGTTCAAATAAACTCACATTTGAACTTAAAACGCTTTGGCCTTAACCATGTTAATGGTCTCATATTATTGTTTAAAAGAGAATCAAAGTCAGTGTATCAATGGAATAGAAATCTTTTGTTCCTTTTTGGTTTTCCTATACCTTACACTAAAATGATAGGTTTAGAATTTAGGATTAATGTTTAAGATTAGAGTTTAAAAAATTGTGTGCAATGTGTATTTTTTAGGGTTTATGGTTTATTATTTAAAATTAGGAAAATTCTACAACGGGCGACGAATATTGATGAACACCACTAACGATGAACACCATTATTTTTTAAAAAAAAAATTTAAAAATCTAAAGGACTAAAATTATAATTAAAATTATCTCTTAAAAAAATTAAAATCAAATTTAATAGTTACTTTATAATATTTTTTATAGGTTAGAATCAAATATACCCAATTCTCCTAAACCCTAACAAAATCAATCTCTTAAAAAAATAGAAATCAATTTATGATTTTTTAATAGATTAGAATCAATAATATGAGAATTGGGTATATTTGATTCTAATCTATTAAAAAAATTATAAACTGATTTCTATTTTTTAAGAGATTGATTTTGTTAGGGTTTAGGAGAATTTGATATATTTGATTCTAACCTATTAAAAATTATTATAAAGTAATTATTAAATTTGATTTTTATTTTTTAAGAGATAATTTTAATTATAATTTTAGTCCTTTAGATTTTTAAAATTTTTTAAAAAAAATTAACGGTGTTCATCAGTGTTCATCGTTAGTGGTGTTCATCAATGTTCGTCGCACGTGGTAGACTCATTCTTTAAAATTAAAGATTAGGGCTTGAAATTAAATTTTTTTAATATTAAGCATTAAAAAGATAAAAATGGGTTGAGAATTTCTGTTCATATCAATGAATCACGAAATGCTATAGGCTTTAAATGTAAATTTATATATATATACTTAAGTTTTTGACTAAATTTGCATCACGAGTCAACCAAATACCATTTTAGTTGGAAAAAAATGCTAAAATACTCTTTTTTACGAATGATAATAAATAGGATGAGTCTACCACGTGCGACGAACATTGCTGAACACCACTAACGATGAACATCGATGAACACTATTAATTTATTTTAAAATTTTAAAAATCTAAAAGACTAAAATTATAATTAAAATTATCTCTTAAAAAATAAAAATCAAATTTAATAATTACTTTATAATATTTTTTAATAGGTTAGAATCAAATATACCCAATTCTCCCAAATCAAACCCTAATTTTAATTTTCCCCAATTTCGAATTTGTTAGGGTTTAGGTTTAGGAGATTTGGGTATATTTGATTCGAATCTATTACAAAATTATAAATTGATTTCTATTTTTTTAAGAGATTGATTTTGTTAGGGTTTAGGAGAATTTGTTATATTTTTTTAAGAGATTGATTTTGTTAGGGTTTAGGAGAATTGGGTATATTTGATTCTAACCTATTAAAAAATATTATAAAGTAATTATGAAATTTGATTTTTATTTTTTAAGAGATAATTTTAATTATAATTTTAGTTCTTTAAATTTTTAAAATTAAAATAATATATTAATAGTGTTCATCGGTGTTCATCGTTAGTGGTGTTCATCAATGTTCGTCGCCCGTTGTAGAATTTTCCTAATAAATATTACTAATACTTTCGTCTTGTCATATTTTAAATAAAAAAACTAAAAACATATATAAAATGAAAGATGTGCTTAATAAATATTTAATACAAGTATTTCACTCCTTTACACATGATTGTTTATTGAATGATTTTTTTTTAAAATAAATTAAATTTTTTCACCCGTACTATGAGTATGCTATATTCTAATAGATTATAAAATTAATATGAATTAACCCAAAATTTTGGTACGGGAACTCTGGTTATCTAGTATTTACATTTGATTTTTAATTAAATTTGTAACCAAATCAGATTATTAAATTAGTAGTAAATTTTTTAAGGTTTATTATTCCATGTACTGACAGTTAAAAATAATATTCCACAAGCATGTTTATTTTTACTCTAAAAATTAAAATATAAAATTTTAACTCTAAATTTTAAACCATAAATTATAAAGCATAAATTTTAGTCTCACAACTTAAACCCATAAACTCTACACATCTAATCCCTAAATTAAACCCGCTTGTAAAAACAAGTAGTGCATGAAATATTTTCTCAATCATTTAAAATTACTAAAATTTTACACATAAAATCTAAAATTGATGCATGGTATGAATAATATTAGATTTGTTATAACTCGACTCCAAATAAATAGATTAAATTCAAAATTAAAAATAAGAAAGAAGGAAGGGAGGAATAAAACAAAGCACGCCAACGCCATCATTATAAGTAATAACAAATAGGCTTAGTGGAAGAAGCATTTTCTTTTGAAACCTTTGCTATATAATTACGTAGATTTCAATCCTTTCGGAATTATATTATTAAAACTTAAAAGAAATGTTGATCAAAGTGTTTATGGTGTTGTCTAATCAAGATCCTTTAAAAAAAACTAAAACTAAAGCTCTATGAACTAATGACTGAGCGGCTGTGAGAATGATGGCTAAAATGGAGTGCCACAAAATGCTAAACTTGCCATTTTGGGAAATTATTCCCTCGCTTGCTTCTCTTTATTCGACTGTATTTCATCAATGTTGAACAGTCATTGCCATGTGCATTGAAGTCTTGAAGATTAGAAAAACCTGCTGGTGGGGCCGTGGCATCGCCTTAAATAGCAGCAACCGTAGGGATGCTGAGCCGCAAACTGCTAACTCAACCTCTCATCTCATATCTCTTTCACTTGTTTGTCAACCCTAATGGTTATTATGGCACACATGAGAGCTAACGCTTTCGTGCTTTCTTTGTTCGTCTTTCTACTTTTACAGCAACATTTTGAGCCGATATCAGCATCACGACCACTGGCATTTCGTGCACCGCCTAGTATCACCAAAGCTTATCCGGGAAACCCAACTTCTCCTTCCCTTACTATAAAGCGTTATAAGAAGACCGAGACGGAAGCTTTTCGGCCAACGAGTCCCGGCCGTAGCCCTGGGGTTGGCCACGGTAACCCCCCATCTGTTTGTCCTTAATGGAGTGATCGATCTGCAATCTGAATCTCTTTCTAGTCGCTTAGCGAGTGTGGCAAAGGATACCTCCTTTTGCTAGTGCTTAATTGCTAAGGTCTTGCAGCTCTACTAGGAGTTAGGATCGGTTCCAACTTATTAGCAGTGCTACTACTGGCATCCTTTTATTTTTACATTGTAGCAGTACCTTTCTAGTACGAGGTTTTTTGTGTATGCATGGCTAGCTGTAGTTTTTCTTTTTCCGATGACATCTTATTTCATCTCGGATGTTGGCTTGGTTGACAAATTAAGCGCAAGGGTCTGGTGATTATGTTTATAAACCTTGGTCTGAATTTAGTTTGACTTGATTTGGTCTGGTGGTGATTACGTTTTACTATTCCTAAATTAATAAAATAATAAATATTAATATTGTAATATATTTTATAATTAACTTAAAAATAGTTATTGATTAAATTGAAAACAATCCGGGCCACTCGAGGTAATCAGGACCGAACGGAGCACCCAATACGAGAACAAGTTTAAACAAGAGTGAGTTTAAGACGATGGAAATCCTCTTCCTCAAATTATGCCTCCTTTAATGCCCCTATTTTAAAAAGGTGGGTTTAGAGTTTAAGGTTTAAGATTTAAAGTTAAAGGTTATGGCTAAGGTTTAAGAAATTAGGGGTATATTTTTTTAGAGTGTGGGATTTAGAGTTTAAGATTTAGGATAGAGAAATTAAAGTTGGGGTTTAAAATTTAATTTTTAAGTGTTTTTTTAATATACGACATAGAAGAGAACATGACTAGGAGGTAGAGGATTTTTGTTCATTTAAGACAATATTTTTTCACTTTCTATGTATCCATCATTAGTGGATCCTAACCCCTATAGGGATAGAGTTTAATTATACTATATCGCACTTAATTAATTTTACGTTACCTTTTAACAGTTAGTTGAGTAGAGTGAATGTATAAGATCAAAAGTTAAAAATAATGAGATTTTTAAAGAAAAAAATAAGAGAGTATTTAATTTGACCCATTCATTTCACTCATCTAATAGTTAAAATTAGTAAAAAAATAATTGAGTTTTACACAGTGTAAGTGGATCATAACACACACATATATAGGACTAGGATCCACTTACATTATGTAAAACTCAACTAATTTTACACTAATTATGACCACTAATGAGTGAAATGGATGTATAAGATTAAATACTCATCTTTCTTGCCCCTTAAAAATCTAAACATTTTCTACTTTAAATAATATCCATCTATTTCACTCATCCAATGATCATAAATTAGTGTAAAACAATTCAATTATTTTTACACCTTTTTTGAATCATTAGATGAGTGTAAAGAAATAGATAAGATTATTTCCTTTACCTATTTTTCATGTGATAATCTTCTTATCTCTCTATATATTATATATGGATGAGTCTACCACGTGTATTGAACACCGTTGAACATCACTAACGCTGAACATCGTTATCATTAAATTGATTAATAAAGATTAAAAATCTCAATGACTCAACATATAATTTTAAATTATTTAAAATAAAATTTCAATTAAATTATTTTCCATACATATTATATTTTTTTAATTTTTTAAAATAATTAAATCAAATACCAACTATAAGCAATCCTTAAATTAAAAAACACTAAATATTTTCTCAAATAAAACCCAAATTCCACCGCATATTGTTTTTATTTGGTTATTAAAAGCTTAATCCCTGAGAAAAACCCAGCAACCGAATTTTCTAAAAATGAGTCAAGCTCAAACACATATAGGGGACAAGTCTGAATACTTGCTTTTGCTTAATATGTATGTGCAGTTAGTATGCCTTTCAACCGCCATCGTTGTCATATCTAATCTTATGTTGGATTTCCAGGATCTGGATCGGCTTATTGTTTTTATTTGTTTATTAAAAAGGGATTTAGGGTTCTAATTTGGGGAAATTTAGGTTTTTTATTCTAAGAATGGACTATGGTTGGTATTTGATCTAATTATTTGAAAAAAAAAATAAAAAAAACATAATATATATGAAAATAATTTAATTGAAATTTTATTAATTTATAATTGTATAATGAGTCATTGATATTTTTAATCTTTATTAATCAATTTAATGGTATTTAGCGGTGTTCGACGCCCGTTGTAGATGAGGTTAGGGTCCACTAACGTCATATAAAAATTCATTTAATTTTACACTTTTTTGGATCGTTGGATGAATGCATGAGTGATTATTTCTTTATTTTGTCCTAGAAAATCTCAGTCATTTATTTACTCTCATCCAACGTTTCAAAAATATATAAAATTTAAAAGTTTTACATGGTACGTGTGAGCAGAAATAATTCAAAATTTTAGGGGTTCTGCAATTTATTAAAATGAGGATCTCAATTTAGTAAAATAAATGGTTATTGACTTTTTGGCTTTGGTTGGTTGGGTAGAAAAGTGCAAAAGATTGAAGGATCAGACAGAAAATGGAAAGAAAATGAATTTTGGGTGCATTTGGTAGGAAAGAAAAGTGTAAGGAAAGAAAACTAAATGGATGATCAATTTTCATGCTCATGTGTAAAATCAAACCATCTAAAAAAAATTGAAAGGAAAATATGAGAGAAAACGTGAGAAAGATGTGAGTTAGTTCAAAATAAAAAAAAAATTCAAAACTTAATTTTCTTTCCTTTCGATTTTTAACTCTACCAAGCAAGAATGAAAAAAATACAAATTTTTTTCAATTTTGCATCATTCCTATCAAACACGCCAATGAAAAGAAAAAATTAATCAAACTAAATGCTTAAAAGAGAAAAAAAAATTATTAAAGTTTTTTTGGGACCACCCTAGAAATTTGAAATTAGTATATATTTTTTAAAAAAATTATATATTTTCTGTAAAAATCTATTTTCGTTCCTATAAAATTTTATATGTTCGTCTCTTATAATTTTATAAGGAGAACCCCTAATATAAAACCATCGTCCGTCCCTGGCTGACTAATAATTTGTAGGGCTTTATAGGTCAAGTTTCCCTTCATTATTTTGTTACCATTATTATCTAATATAAGGTTAATTTATTATTTATAAATTGAGATTTATTAATTGGTCGAATGTTTAAAAATATCTATGTTATTCTATTATTTATAAATTTAAACATCAACATTCATCTAAAAAATATAATTATCTTTATTTAATAAAAAAATTATTACTCATAAATTTAATCAACATATTTCATGAGTAAATTGTACATATACAAATGAAGATAATTCATGCATTAAAAAGTTAATAAATACCCTAAAAATGTAAATAAATAAAAATATAATTTAAATATTTTTTTTAATTGTTTAAAGGTGATTATAAGATAATATTTGTTCATATGTATTCTTGATTCTTTGACAATATACATATACCTCATAGACTAAATAATTCGAACCTATATCTTTTAGAATGAATATTATTTGTTTTTTCTACCGGAATATTTATTAGATTGAATCTAACAATTAGACGCCATCATTAAAGATAAAGCTCTTAAGTTAAGATCATGGTTGACTGTGATGGCTTAGTAATGACATGTGATATGACCAACCTCACCTCTGAAACTCAACGACAAAGAGACGTGGCATCGCAGATCTTCACTTTTGTTAATGATTCGCTGCAAAAGGTATCGGTAGTGCACCACTGCCCTTACGTTTGACAATGGCTTTTTCAGGATAGTATATAATAAAATAAGGGTAATCTTCACCAGTGATCCTTTTCGTTTAGGGTATGTTCTATTTTGGTCACCAAAATTTTAAAAAATTATTCTAGTCACTTACGTTTAGAATCGTTTCTATTTTGGTCCCTTGGCCGTTAGTGTTCGTTACTTAAAAAATTAGTTTCTAATTTAACCCCCAAACTTTCAAAAAAAAAAATTCACCATCTTCCCCAAAAATTATAAAACTAAAACCCCAAAAAATTAATTCAAAACCATAACCTCTACCTCCCCTCCCCTATAAATTCGTTGCACACAAATAACATAGAAAATCACACAACCGAAAATTCGTAGGCAGGGCTCAACATAAAATAATTTTTTTTCTCTTTGTTTAATGTTGTTTATATGGTTCTGGGCGTTTATGTAGCTTTAGCTGCAATTCTTTATTCTGTTTGCTTAATTTGTGAGATTTGTTGATAGATCGATTGCTGCTTATCGAATGCAATCGATTTTGTATCATAAGCATGGTGTTTGCCGATTGTTTGAGCATGTTTTACCCTTATATGTTTTCTAATCACAATGATGATTCTGCAGATTAAAAAAATTCAAAGATGCATTGGCCAAGCACAAATCGGACCGATGCAGCTTCACGCCGACAAAAGGACTTGATGAGAAGGAACTTCTGGCATTAGCTGCTAACAAAGACCTTTCCTTCAACTTCACACTAAGGATTTCCCACTAAGGATTTCACTAATTGATTTGTCCCCTTTTCTAGGCTTAGGAGAAAATCCTTACAACGATCAAAGCTTTCTAGCCCAAAGCTTGATCAAACTCTCTTTACAAGAGATAAAGATAAGCAAAATAAAATCCCTCTTACAAGGTTGATGTTTTCACACTATAGCACTCACTCAAATCTAAATACTTGAGAAAATTTGACAATTTAGGCTCACAAGTGTTGTCTATACAAAGAATGAATAAATTAAGCCCTAAGATAAATTTCTCATCATATGATTGTTGACAATTGAAGCATTAGTCTTCCTTTGATGCTTGGAGGTCCCTTTTATACTCCCAATTGAGTTTATAGCCGTTGAGGACCGTTGGGGTTGAATTCGAGCCGTTGGAGACTTTATTTCCCACCATAAATGCAGTTCTGCAACTACCTGTATCAAAACGGTACTTGTCTGTTTGGAAACACGACTAAAAAAGAAAGGGTCGTTATGCCTATTAAAGAGGCCGTATCAAAACATCTTGGGTCGTAATGAAACGCCCGTATCTAAACGCCTAGTGTCGTATCGGAACAGCCTGCAATTCAAATAGTTGTTGGGAAATAGTTGTTGGGGTTATAGCCGTTGGGGTGTATGCTACGTGGGCGTATCGAAACACCAAAGGGTGTTTCAAAACCACACCTTTCTGTATCAAAACAGATGAGCCCTGTATCGAAACGGGTTCTGACAGTTTCAAAACATATCGATACAGATTATGCATGTATCGAAAAGGGTACATTAAAAAATGGTTTGGCTACTGAAAAACGTTTCAAACATTGCCAAAACCTTTTGAAACATCATCAAACTTATTTTTAAGTTGTTTTTGACTTAGAGAATATTTTAAATTCTTTTCAATTAAGTCCAAAACATTTTTCAATTATTATATCAAAACATATATTTCTACAATCTCCCCCTTTTTGATATAATAAAATCAACTTGAAAAATTGTTTGGGATTCTCCCGCTTAGTATTTTAAAATTTTGAATAAGAGATTTTTAAAATTCGAATGAAGTTAAAGTTCCCCCTTATTCTCTTGAAAAATCAAATTTTCAAATCATTTCTCCCCTTTTTGTTATATCAAAAAGCATTTAAAAGATATTAGGCTCAAAATAACATAGGAGGTTTAAAGAGTTTTGACACAATTAAAAACTTTTGGTTTTAAAATTGGCTCCCCTTTACTCAAAGCATCAAATATTATTAGTCTAAACAATATGATAATCTAGTTGTAAAAAGAAACAATCTAATTAAAACAAAAAAAATAACTAGAAATTTTACCAACACTTGAACTTCAAGGGAGGATGTGAAGCCTTCATTCTTCAAGTTTTCTTTCTTGTGTGTATGGAGCTCCCCCTCAAATTTGGACTTGTTGATCATTCTCCATCACACCTAACATAAGACAATCAAGTAATTTTTGGTATCCAAATTGCTTTGGATCCATAGACGTTAGTGGCACAAAATTTAGTCCCCTTAGGAATCCATTTTTCAATTTCATCATTTTTGTTTGAAGTGATTAGTTATTTTGGAACCCAAACACTTCTAAAACATTTACCATTTAAAAACCCACGAACACTAGATTGTCTTTGATAAAATTTTAATTTTCCAATTTTTTTTTGCTTTTCTAGTTCTTTGGAAATCAAATCTTTTTCTTCTTTAACTTTATGAAGGAAATTTTCTAAATCAACACATTTTTGCTCAAACTCATTGAGTTTTGCTTCAAGTTCAATTTTGGTTTTTTAAATCAAATCATTTTGAATTTTTAAATTCGAAACAACTTTCTTGTTTTTCAAAATGTAATTTTTAAACTCTAAAACCAAATCGTCATAGGTATCTTGTAATTCATCAAAAGAATATGAACATGAGGTAGATGAGTTAGAAGTTACCCTTGAATCTTCTTTGATGGCCATAAGGCAAAGGTTGGCTTGTTCATCGTTAGTGGAGTCTTCATCACTCTATGTAGCCACATATGCCTTCTTCTTATGACTTGAAGTGTTTGCCCTCTTCTTCTTCATAGATTCACGTTCGAATTCTTTCATTGCTTTCTTCATGAATGGGGAACACTTCTTGAAGAGATGATCTATCTCTTCTTCTTCATCCTCCTCTTCGCTTGTATCAACATGGTTGCATTTGGAGGATTTGTGAGCAATGACATTGGCGTTGATGCCAAGCTCCATGATTTTCTTCTTCCCCATCTTATTATCTCTTCCTTCTTCTTCTCCTCTTCTTCTCCTTTCTTCTTTTCCTTTCTTCATAATTTTATGAGTGAGAAGAGACCCCATGAGTTCATCAAGCTTTAACATCTTGAGATTCTTTGCTTCGATGATGGCGATCTTCTTTGAGTTCCATGACTCGAGAAGAGAGTAGATGAGTTTGCAGACAAGTTTGTGTTCCGGAATGATTTCTCCATAGCCTTTGAGTCCATTTTTTATGGTGGGGAATCTATTGAACATCTTTGTGATGTCTTCATCCGGTTCCATCTTGAAGTTCTCATACTCGTGGTTGAGAAGACCGATTTTGGTCTCTTTTACTTCGTTAGTTCCCTCGTATGTGACTTCAAGCTTTTCCCAAACTTCCTTGGCATCTTCACAAGAAGACATCTTCTCATAGATGTTGGGGCTAAATGCACAAAAGAGAATGTGCAATGCCTTGCAATTTAGCTCCATCTTCTTGCGATCATCCGCACTCCAATCCGCCTTTCTTCGTTGTAGCACGAACGAACCATCCTCAACTATATCCTAAAGCTTCTAATCCTTGGATTTGATGAAGAACATCATTCTTGTCTTCCAATAGGCATATTTGGTTCCATCGAAGAATGATGACTTGTCGATAAATTGCGCCATTTGATCGGTTGATTGAATTGTTGTATCGAGCTTTCTGGATTGCCTCAATAGGATGTTAATTCCTTTCGATTGAACCTCTCTCTGGTACCAATTGTTAGGCTTGATAGGTTTAATTTCCTTCAACCGTTATGGATTGCCAAGTTGTGGAGAAGTTAGATTTTTGGGTGATTGAGGTGTGGAAGCTAAAAGATAAAAGACACGATAATTTAGAGTGGTTCGGCCTTCTAACAAGCACCTACATCCACTGCCTTAGCTTCCCACTAAGGATTTCACAACCAATTCACTAACTGATTCATCCTCTTTTCAAGGCTTAGGAGGAAACCCTTACAACGACCAAAGCTTTCTAGCCCAAAACTTGATCAAACCCTCTCTACAAGAGATAAAGATAAGCAAACTAAAATCTCTCTTACAAGGTTGATGTTTGCACACTAAAGCACTCACCCAAACCTAAACACTTGAGCAAATTTGACAATTTAGGCTCACAAGTGTAGTCTATACAAAGAATGAATAAATTAAGCCCTAAGACAAATTTCTCATCATATGGTTGTTGACAATTGAAGCATTAGTCTTCCCTTGACGCTTGGAGGTCCCTTTTATACTCCCAATTGAGTTTATAGCCGTTGAGGACCGTTGGGGTTGAATTGGAGCCGTTGGAGACTTTATTTCCCACCATAAATGCAGTTCTGTAACTACCTGTATCAAAACGGTACTTGTCTGTTTGGAAACAGGACTAAAAAAGAAAGGGTCGTTATGCCTATTAAAGAGGCCGTATCAAAACATCTTGGGTCGTAATGAAACTCCCGTATCAAAACACCTAGTGTTGTATCGGAACAGCTTGCAATTCAAATAGTCGTTGGAAAATAGCTGTTGGGGTGTATGCCACATGGGCGTATCGGAACACCAAAGAGTGTTACAAAACCACTCCTATCCGTTTTGAAACAAATGAGCCCTATATCGAAATGGGTTCTGGCAGTTTCAAAACGTATCGATACAGATTATGCCTGTATTGAAACAGGTACAATAAAAACACTGGTTTGGCTACTTAAAAACGTTTCAAACATTGCCAAAACCTTTTGAAACATCCTTAAACTTATTTTTAAGTTGTTTTTGACTTAGATAATATTTTAAATTCTTTTCAATTAAGTCCAAAACATTTTTCAATTATTATATCAAAACATATATTTCTATATGGATGCACTATAAAGACTGATATTGAACATATCACGATCTATGTAGTGAGGTGTGAATGATTGAGATTGGATTTGTCCTTCCTACATAATAGGAAACATATCACAGACCACTTGATTAAGTGAGACTAGAAATGCATGGCCATGCTCAAATAAGTTGATATGAGATATCACAAATTATTCGTTTAATATAGTCTACTCTAGATGTCAAGACATAATAGATGGGCTATACAAGTGTGACTATTCCAAGACTGGTGCCTATTCTAGATATAAAGGAAAAAAGGATTTAATACAATAGGAAAAGTTAATCACGAAGTTGGTGTGTTGAATCATCACTTCCTGCAACTTAGGTGAAATGATATATTGCTAGATGTCACTCATTGTTTGTAATATTAGAACGGTTCTAATGATTACTACTAATTTTGCAGGAACCTACAGGGTCACACCCCAGGGTTGAAAAGAGCAATTTATAAATGAGTTACATATGTACAATTTTAATCTTGCATGTATAAAATGTATAATTAAAATTAGTATATATATTCGATATATATATATATATATATCTAGTTGTAATTTTAATTATACATAAAATTCCGAATTTAATTAAAAGAATATAATTAGAGTAATTATACTCCCTTTTAAACTCTCGAAAATAAATCCCTAAGGGTTAGGGCAACACGATATAAAAGGATAATTTTGGTCTAACGGGCGTTTTATCCCTTGCTAAATGAATTTTCTCAAGAATAGTTTTTCAGAAAAGAAAATTGCTCTCAACTGTTTTTCAATCGGGTGAACTGAGTAGAGGCCGAGACATTTTGTCGTGGAGGCTTGCGATTTGAACCGTTCGTGATTACTCTACCACAACTGTAGTCTTGTCGTTTATAAAGGAACCCAATGTAAGTGATCGTATTCCTTCCTCCTGAATTCGGTTTTATCGTACATGGATCGCTGGCGAGACCGTCGAGTTTGTTTCCGCTGCACCATGGGGTGCGCCAACGGTCCCAACAGTGGTATTAGAGCCACTTGTACGATCCATATTTGTGTTAAATACTTGATTTATGCGAATGTATGAGATGCATGTTCTCTTTACTGTTTTCGGCATGTATGTATTTTGACTGTGTTCAAATCAACGTATGTCGCGATTAATATGTTAATCCTATAAAAATTAATAATAATTACAATCGTTGATTAAGGTGTTAATCATATAATTGTTGTTGTTCGGTTCGGTGTTCGTATATTAATCGTTAATATTATGAACTCGCGGTTATGATGAAAATTGGTTTGGCAGCGAACAATGGTTGTTCCAGTGTGAAAATGTTAGGGATTAAAAAATCCCAAAAACACGATTAGTTGATAAAAGTTATCAAATCGTGAAGTTTTCCCCCCTTGACCTTGCTAGGGGCTTCGCCCATTAACCCCATCATAGGCAACAAAGATAGTAGGCCCATATCGGTTATTAATAATAAACTTGTAATGACATATGTATGATATGTTTATTTTGCATGGTATTTGACATGCATGGTTATAGCCCCTTTATTTTCATTGGTTGTTTTTTTAAATATGGCCTGCGTGTCGTGCCCCTCTACACTTCTGTTGTATTTCTCTTCCCATCTTACTCCCTCGTATGTAAAACGAGTTTCTAAAATTGTAATCCTATGAAGATTCAAGGAGCAGAAGAATAGCTTGACCTAATGGCAAGGAGATGCTTGAGAAGTAATCTTAGTTTCAATATTCTTAGTTCTCCCATTGGCTTGGGATGGGCCACCTGAGTTTCTATTTTGGGCTATAATCATTGCATCTTATTTACTACTTATATCTATCATGTATGTGTTGCGATGAATGATATGTTAGTATGCTAATGTTAAAATGAACATTGATGAGATCAATAAGGGTCTAATATTAAAATGAAAAATTATGAGATAATTATGAAATCCCTCTAAATAATCTAAGTTAATTTAAGCGTCCAATATTTACCATCGTTAAGGCTTCGGTCGATATTATGTGGGTTTTGCCAAAGCAATAGCACATAAAACTATCTTGGTTAGACGCGAAGAATAAGCAAGTGATATTCGCTGGTTGAAATATTGGTAATAACTTAGCTAGGTTATTCTAATAGGATTAGAAACCTAGAGGTTAAGTTTTTGGACAAGTCATGAGACGATTTGAACAAGAGTTGTTCACCAAAGAAGGAGTTACATGAGATGCAATTAGTAAGTGTTACTTACCTAAATAACCGCTATCATAAAAGAAAAGCCAAAGCCGATTTAGGAAAATGTTGTATTATGGATCCTTACTCACTAGAAAAATTTTCGATGAATTTTTTCGAAATTAAAACTAGAGGGTTTTTAATTTTTAATAAAATAGTGGGAGTATTTTGTAAATAAAGATTTATTTATGAAATTTAAATTCGGTAAATTTACTTACTTTGTATAATTCATTGTTGTAGACTTAATGGCAAACAACACACTTTCATTGCGATCGATCCTTGAGAAGGATAAACTGAATGACTTGAACTTCCTTGATTGGTTCCGTAATTTGAGAATTGTTCTCAAATATGAAAGGAAGGAATATGTCATTGAAGAACCAGTTCATGTCGAACCAGCAACTAATGCTTATAGAGCTGGCAAAGACAAGTTTAAGAAACACATGGATGACATGCCAGATGTGGGATGTCTTATGCTTGCCATCATGACCCCTAAGCTTCAGAAGCAACATGAGAACATGGTTGCACATGAGATTATTCAAAAACTCAAGGAATTATATGAAGGGCAAGCACGTCAAGAGATGTACGAGACCTCTAAAGCTTTATTTCAATGCAAAATGAGTGAGGGGTCTCTTGTAGGAGCTCACGTCATCAAGATGATGGGCTATATCCAAATGTTGGAGAAGCTGAGATTTCCACTCAATGATGAATTGGCCACTGATGTCATTCTGCAATCGTTGCTGGATAGCTTCAACCAATTTGTCCTTAATTTCAGTATGAATGAAATTAACAAGACTTTGCCACAGTTACTTGGCATGTTACGAACTACTAAAAGTAACATGAAAAAGGTTGGACTTAAGCCCATTCTGATGGTCCGCAAGGACAAAGGAAAGGAAAAGAACAAAATAGTAGCAAAGTCTAAGGGTAATGGTAAGACCAAGCCCCAAGGAAAAAAATGCATTAAAACCCAAAGGACGAGTTAGCAAGGAAGGAAAATGTTTCCACTATGACAAGACATGACACTGGAAAAGAAACTGCCATGTTTACCTTGAAGAGGTCAAGAAAGCAAAAGTAAATGGAACGGCTGTTGCAGGTATTTATGTTATTGATGTTAATTTATCAACATCTACTTCTTGGGTATTAGATACCGGTTGTGGTTCTCATATTTGTACTTTTGTACAAGGATTACAAAAGAGAAGGAATCTGGCTAAAGGAGATGTGGACCTACGAGTGGGAAATGGAGCAAGAGTTGCTGCATTAGCTATAGGGACATATGTTTTATCTTTGCCTAGTGGACTTGATTTAAATTTAGAGGATTGTTATTTTGTGCCTAGTTTGACTAGAAATATTGTTTCCATTTCTTGTTTGGACAAGATAGGTTTTGAGATAATTATAAAGAATAATTGTTGTTCGTTTTATCTTGATAATGTTTTCTATGGTTCGGCATAATTGGTTAATGGTCTTTATATTTTGAATCAAGATAATACTATTTATAATATAAATACGAAGAGATCAAAATCAAGTGACTCAAATCAAACTTATCTTTGGCACTATCGTTTAAGCCATATAAGTGAGAAACACATATCAAAGCTCCATAAATATAGATTCTTAGATTCATTTGTTTTCGAACAATATGATGTATGTGAATCCTGCTTGTTGGGAAAAATGACTAAAGCTCCCTTTAATAGTAAATATGAACGAGCAAGTGATTTATTGGGACTAATACATAGTGATGTATCTGGGCCAATGAATACACAAGCTAGATGTGGATTCCAATACTTCATCATGTTTACTGATGACTTCAGTCGGTATGGGTATGTTTACCTTATGTGCCATAAATCTAAAACACTTGAAAAGTTCAAGGAATTCAAAAATGAAGTACAAAATCAACTAGGCAAGATTATTAAGGCACTTCGATCAGATCGAGGTGGAGAATACTTGAGCATAGAGTTTGATGAGCTCCTAAAAGAATCTGGGATTATCTCACAACTTACGCCACCTGGAACACCACAGTGGAATGGAGTTTCTGAGAGAAGGAATCAAACATTGTTAGACATGGTTTGATCGATGATGAGTCATAGTGATCTTTCGACTTCTTTTTGGGGACATGCACTTGAGACAACAACTTTCACACTAAATCAGTTCAAAAGACACCATGCGAGATATGGACTGGGAAACATCCTAGTATGTCTTTTATGAAGATTTGGGGTTTTGAAGCTTATGTAAAACATCAGATTTCTACAAAGCTTGAACCTAAATCTCATAAATGCATATTTGTTGGATATCATAAAGAAACTAAAGGGTATTATTTCTTCAACCCTAATGAGAACAAAATGTTTGTTGCCCAAACGGGAGTCTTTCTCGAAAGAGAATTTCTCTCAAAGAAAGGGAAGGGTAGAAACATTGAACTTGGAGAAGTTGAAGAGCAACGAATTAATGAACCAGAGGTTGAGCATGTTCCACAAGTTGTTGAGGAACAATCAACAGATTTAGAACACAACCACTGCGAAAATTCAAAAGAGAACGCCATGTACCTGAGAGATATGGTTTTCTCATTACCATGCATAGAGACATTCTCCTTATGGATCAAGATGAGCCTAGAACTTATCAAGAGGCAGTGTCGAGACCAGACTCTGAGAAATGACTTGAAGCTATGAGATCTGAGATGGATTCCATATCTGAAAACCGAGTATGGACTTTGGTTGAACCATCTGAAGGGGTCAAACCTATAGGGTGTAAATGGGTTTTCAAGAAGAAAACTGACATGGACGGTAATGTACAGACATACAAGAGGCGATTGGTCGCTAAAGGTTTTTGACAAGTTCATGGTATAGATTATGATGAAACTTTCTCCCCTGTAGCTATGTTTAAATCCATCCAGATCTTGCTTGCAATAGCTGCATTCCATGATTATGAAATCTGGCAAATGGACATCAAAACTGCTTTCCTTAATGGAAAACTTGAAGAGGGTATATGACACAACCAGAAGTTTTTGTCACTCATGGAAATGTTTGAAAGGTTTGTACGCTAAAAAGGTCCATTTATGGACTAAAGCAGGCTTCTCAAAGCTGGAATCTTCGTTTCAACGATGCAATCAAAAGGTTTGGATTTATCATAAACGAAGATGAGCCTTGTGTTTAAAAAAAGGCTAATGGGAGCATTGTTTTTTCTGGTAAAGGTCACTGGGTTGTAGTCAAAAATATACTTAAGTACTTAAGAAGAACTAAGGATACATTTCTTGTCTATGTAGGCGAAGAGGAGCTTAGTGTAAAAGGTTACACTGACGTTAGCTTCCAAACTGACAAGGATGACTCGCGATCACAATCAGGTTTTGTGTTTTGTCTTAATGGTGGTGCTGTGAGCTGGAAGAGTTCAAAGCAAGACATGATAGCTGATTCTACAACAGAGGTTGAATACATTGCACCCAGTGAAGCAACAAAAAAGGTTGTTTGGATCAAGAAGTTCATATCTGAACTAGGGGTTGTTCCTAGCATATCAGATGCTATAGAAATCCGTTGTGACAACAATGGAGCCATTGCACAAGCAAAGGGACCCATATCTCATCAACGATCTAAGCATATTCTGAGGTGCTTTCATCTCATCCGAGAGATCATAGATCGATGGGATGTCTAGATATACAGATTACACATAGATGTAGAGCGTGTGAGTGTTCTCTCTTTATGAGCGCAAGTGCACACTCTTGTCAAGTTATAGTATAAAAGATATCGTCTCCCACAGGGATTGGAGCAGATCCTATGAGTGGTTTCCTGCACAAAGATTTAGTAAATGCTCAATTAAATCTCATGATGTGGAAATATAAAAACACAAATAAAATAAAGATAGTGATGAGAGGGATGATAGGAAGAGATTTGGTCGATAGACTGGGTAAGACAATTGCAGCTCAGTAGCATGAAGACTGCATTATAAAGCTTGAGTATGTTTTGTGCTGTCATGAATTGCTTCCTTGGCGGGTATGGCGGACGGCGGACTACGACCCTGTCACGCGGCCGCAGCGGGTCACTACCCCTGTAACTTTCGTTGTCTCGATAGGTGGAATGGAAATAGGTCCTAGCGGCAAGTCTGGCAAACATTCCAAGTTCGGCGGGATAGTCGACAGTGATCCTCCCTATTTCTAGGCAAGGATGCTCGAACACTCACGTGATGTAGGCAATACCTAGCAATCTCAGCGTAAACCTAACATGAGCAAGTCCATTCAATTTGGGATCTCGTTTAGCCGCTGAAACTTGTGAACTTGTTAGGAACCAAGTTAGTCACACCCCAACATGTTGTGACCGTGCTTAACCCTTTCGTGCCCGACAAATAGATTCTCTCAACTGACTGGTGTAGACTAATCGAAAGAATGAAGTGCATAGATTAAGCAAACTTTGGAATTTTATTGAAAACAACTCAAAACTATTACAATCGTTTCTCATATCTACTTTACATATGCACGTCTAAACCCTAGGAGAGTTGGGCCACGACCCCCAACAACTTCCATCTATCTAGCTACATCTTCGCTATGCCTCGTTAAACCTCATCAAGTCCCCTCATGCCCCTATACCCTCACATACATTGGGTATATACAGGGCTCATGGCCTAAGGTTGAGTCATCCTTGAAGTAGAAGTTCTTAAAGTATTTTTACATTAAATATAGACTCATTTTTTACTTAAATATAGACTCTTTGGATGTTTCCTTCTTTCGTAAGTAAGGATAAGTACTCCTACTTATCAATCTTGGATTAGTTCTGTCGGCCGCTATAGGTTTCAGAAATTTGCAAGACTGGGCTCAGGGAATTTCCCTCTTTCAATCGCGACCCATCTTGACTAAGTCGGTGTAACTTCTGCTTGGGCAGCTCTTGGCGTAAATGCTGCTTCGGCAGCGTCCTTGGCGGCATCTGGAACTGCTTCAGTACAACTCATTTTGTTCCAGCTTTCTTGTCCTCTCATGTCCTCTCCTTGTCTTCTACTCAACTACAGCACCTGAAAATAAAAACTAAACTAAAACATTATCTTTTCTTTACCAAACATAATATATTCAATAAAAGCATGGTGAAAGAGAAAATATTGTTATTATGCATGCAATGCACCTAAATATGTCTAAATGAGCTTAAGAACAGCAATAATAAGGGCAGGAATGTGTACAAAATCTAGATCTCGTGGACACTCTACACACCCCCAAACTCGAACTATTGCTTGTCCTCAAGCGATGCAACCTAATTAGTAAAGCTGCCCTTTTTGCACAAAATTAATAGAAACATTAGCTTTTAACTTGATTTCTTACCTCAATGTCGTGGCACCTGTTTTTATGTTAGTGATAGAGAATGGCATGAAATCACTTAGATTTAATTTTCTTAGTGCCAGTGAAGTGTGTGCAGGTCTCTGTCCATGCTAAACATGCTGAGATAACTAAGTTAACAAAGAATGCCTAAAATAATTAAATTGCTAAAAAGGATACGAGTTGCTGCCTTGGCAGCACAGTTGGGCACTTTCGTCTTCTTTTTCTGATCATGGATTTAAGGGCTTCAGCTCATCACAACTATTCTCTAGGTCTGAAGCTAAGATAGGTGCACTCTACGAAACTCTGAACCCTTTGAATAGAGTCATCCCATGAAGGCTTTCATTCACTCTTGCTAATTTGTCCGTCACTTGGTTTAGATATGTGGACTTTGATAGCAGCGGAGTGTCCTTGCTCATGATCCTTTCTAGAGCCTATTTCGGACACCTCTAGGGTATTTAAACATTCTGCCTAGAGCCTGTTTCGGGCACCTCTAGGGTTTTCTCCAATTTTGTTTTGCTGCCTCGTGCTGCCGTGGCGGCACACATGTTTGTAATCAAGGAATTTTTATTAAGTAAGGCAGGCAATGTTAAACTTAGAACTCACGCAAAAATTCAGCATTTTTAGACAAGTGTAAAGATAATTGGTAGAGAGAAAAATTTTCTAAGTATTTTTCAAGCTTCTTCCCATAGTTAGGTTAATTTTTTTTAGAATGGTGCGAATATAAGTAGTCGGCTAATCTATCATAGGCACAAGTTTTTAAACTAAAAATTTCTACTTCATTAAGTGCTAGGGGGCAGAATTTACATATGTTCCTATATGCTACTAAATGAACCTAAAAACAAAGAAGACTATTCTCCCCAAACTGAAGGTTGGCATTGTCCTCAATGCCCAAACAAAAATTAAAACAGAAAATAAGACATAAAAAGAAAAAAATAGAAACAGAAAAATAAAACATAAAAAGAAAAATAGAAAAAAAAATAAAACATAAAAAATAAAAAGAAAAGAAAATGGTGCTATAGACTGTGAGAGTTCCCCTCTGTTGCTGTTGCGTTAGAGGATGATGCTGAGGAGGCAAGCAGGACTAGGCGGCACGTGGCAGTTGGTCTGGCGGTGGGGCTCTTTTTCTTGCTACGCGGCGACTTGATGTGGTTAGGGGTGGATTTCTTAGATGGTCCTTTAGGTCCACCACCCTAGGGCTCTGTTGGTGGCTACTTTCTTTTCCTTATTGCCTTTGCTGGTTCATCATCGAGGGAGTCTAAGACCTCCATGTCTGAATCGTCGGAGTCTTTGGCAGCGACCTCTTTTTCTACTGGGGAGGCAGCGGTGGTCTCCTCCTCCTTTTCTGATTCGGATATGGAGGAGAGTTCGTATGGCTGGATGGGAGTTAGAGAGTTTCTTCTCCTGGGGCGGATGTGCGGCCCCTCACTGTCGGCGGTGGTAGGAGTAGCAGCTGGTCTTGGTGCGATATGGATCGGCTTGGACGCTGCTAACTCCGTTAGGAAGGCGGGCAACTGTGGGCCACCATCTTGGTATTTGTCAAGCAAGTACGCCACAAAGGCCTCTTGCACGTCTGCCATATATTTGTTGAAGATCACCTGTTTGTGCTCAATCCTTTGGCAGCTTTCAACTAGGCTGCGCAATAAGGGGATAACGGCGGACGGGAGGGCAGCTTCAGTACTGTCTGCTGCGGCTTGGGTGGCGGCAGCTTGTGACGGCGGTTGGACGGTTGAAGGTGTGTCTGGCTTCGGGTTCTGCATCATCAGCCGGCATGCCCTTCTTGTCCATCCTTCCTTGGGAGGAAGAATTTTGCCCTTTGGGTGCGACGACACGTGGAAATTGGCGCACAAGCCTGTGATGAGTGTAGGGAAGAAGAGGGGTCCCTTGGCATTTGGCTTTTCTGCATGGGCATAGATCTCCTTTAGGATTACTTCACCAACATTGATTTTTTGCCCCTTCATGATGTTGTAGATAAGGGCTAGCCGCGACTTGTTGACTGTTGATCCGTGCGTGGTGGGCATCAGACGGTGTTGGATGAAGTTACTCCAAAGGGCTGCCTCCGGCAGCAGGTCACGGCGGTTGACTGACCCATTGTTCTTGCCTGTTAGCCGCTTGGTGTTTGGCTTACAGGTCTCTCTCTTGATCTTGTTGTAGTCAGCCGCCGTTAGGTAAGACTCTCATTCTTTATGTGGGTTATGGCAGACTTCTATGCTGTAGAAGCAATTGATCATATCTACAATAAATTTGACACCTTCTCCACGGACATACACAAAAAGATTTCTCGGTGTCGGTCTGTGGGCGTAAAATTCTCGCACATGGTTGTTGTTGATTTCTTCTAGCTATCGTGCGAACTGGTCCCAGCCCAAGTTGTGTATCCTTTCGAATAGGGAGGGCTCGATGCCAAAATCCCTATTAGGCTGGGTATATTGGAACCTCATTTCCTCCCATATTTGCCGCTCTCTGTAGTATTCTTTGTAGGTTGCCTCGACAGTTGGGTTCAAGAACCTCTTGAAAAGGGGTTTAGAGGAGGCGGCGGTTTGCTGTGATGTGGCCATAGCTGTGAGACGGTTGTATTTCCTAAAGAATGAAAAAGAACGTGAAAGAAAGTAAAGCAAGAGAAATCTTGAAGGCAAAGATAGCAGAAAGAATCCAGAGTAAAGAAGAAAGCAAAGTGAATAACGGGGAGAGAATAGTTGGTCTTATATAGTCGCTTCTCTTCGCTGCCTTGGCGAGCACGCTGTCAACAGACGGTAATTATTATGGTGCGAATAACGGGATTCTAGCCGTTATGTAGATATCTGTTCCGCTCGCTGCGGAAAAATATAGCCGTTGCAGCTAGCAGTTATGAAGCCACTAGCCGTTATACTCATATGCCTTGGGCTGCATTGGCCGCTAGTTGGGCTTCTCCTTTATTCTTTCATCTTTCTTGATATTTCCTTCATTCCTAACCTGAAATAAATTAAATGCAAAATTTAAATAAAAATAACTGAAAATTAAACCTAATCCTAATGCATAAAAATTAAAAATTAGGTAATGTCGGGCTGCGGTTTTCCCAAGCATAACCACTTCCTGAGGGCTTTGTGTTTGGCTTTTCATCCGGGCATGTCCTTTCCCTCCTCAGGTGGATCTTGTTGCCATCCTTGCCGCCCTGGCAGGACATACACCAAAGAAAACAAAGAGGCTTTTTTTGGCAATAAAATAAACAGAGATTTAATGTACAAAAACTAAAATAGAAGTGCAGAAATTCAAACGTAGTTGTTGTTGCCAATCCCCGGCAACGACGCCAAAAACTTGTAGAGCGTCTGAGTGTTCTCTATTTATGAGCGCAAGTGCACACTCTTGTCAAGTTATAGTATAAAAGATATCGTCTCCCGCAAGGATTGGAGCAACTCCTATGAGTGGTTTCCTGCACAAAGATTTAGTAAATGCGCAATTAAATCTCATGATGCGGAAATATAAAAACACAAATAAAATAAAGATAGTGATGAGAGGGATGATAGGAAGAAATTTGGTCGATAGACTGGGTAAGAAAATTGCAGCTCAGTAGCATAAAGACTGCATTGTAAAGCTTGAGTATGTTTTGTGCTGTCAGGAATGGCTGCCTCGGCGAGTATGGCGGGCGGCAGGCTACGACCCTATCACGCGGCCGCAGCGGGTCACTACCCCTGCAACTTTTGCTGTCTCGGCAGGTGGAACGAAAATAGGTCCTAGCGGCAAGTCTGGCAGACATTCCTAGTTCGGCGGGATAGTCGACAGTGATCCTCCCTATTTCTAGGAAAGGATGCTCGAACACTCACGTGATGTAGGCAATACCTAGAAATCTCAGCGTAAACCTAACACATGCAAGTCCATTCGATTTAGGATCCCTTTTAGCCGCTGCAACTTGTGAACTTGTTAGGAACCAAGTTAGTCACACCCTAACATGTTGTGACCGTGCTTAACCCTATCATGAGCCTTACATGTAACACTCGGGTTTAGGGGTCGGGTGAAAATAATATTTAAATAATATTTTGAGTTTCGGCTTTCTAATTAAAATAATAATAAAATATTTTGAGGCTTCATATTTTCAAAGCAAACCTATCGTGTTGGACCAAATTGATTTGGAAGTCAAATTCCATGGATCTTAATTGTAAATGAGATTGCCATCTCATTAATGGCAATCCTGTAAATAAACCAACTTTCAAATTAAAACCCCTTTATGATTAAAATATATTTTTTTGCCATCTCCTTCCTCACTTCCCCTTTCTCCATTTTCACATGAAAACCCCCATCTCTTTCAAGTTACTATTCCATTTCCTTGCTTCTTCATTTTGGCTCGGTTTTGAAAGGTAATCGCTTTCCCATCTTGCTCTCATCTTCCTCTCTTTGAAAGTACAAATAGTTTTCATTTTCATCCATGTTTTAGGAATTTGTGATTTTGGGAGTTTTGAATAAAAATGCTACCTTTATTGTTTTTAACTTAAGGTTTTGATTTAATGATGTTAGATATGTTGTTTATGAACCTTGAAGTCTAACATATTTGAATTTCAAAGTGTTTGAACATGATTTTCGTATTTGGGTTTTCATGGGGTTTTTGAAGGGTTTTGAAATGGATTTTGGGGTTGTTTTATGTTGGAAATGGAAGGCTAATGTTAGTATGTTAGTTAAGTGTTGTTTTGGAATCATTTGGGAGTGTTAATAGTGTTGAAATCAAAGGTTTTGGACTGTGCTTTAGGGCTGCTCGCGTTTGATGATTTTGGGGTTGTTCATGGCTTGAATTCATATGTTTACTGCTTGAATAGTGTTCCGGGTTGCAACATTGATGTATGGACTGATTTGAGATTATTTTGATTGTGTTGGGATGATTAGAGGCAAGAGTTTGTGTTGGTGAAGCATCGGGAGTGAATCCGGAAGCTTGAAGGTGTTGGTTGCTTGGTTGTTGAGCTTGGAAGTGAAGGTGAGTGGTTTAATGTTTTTAAAATGGTTTTGAGTATTTGGTTCAAGCATATGGACTAGGTTGGGCTTGGTAGACCCACCTAGAGTTAGGATTAGAGTGGTAGCCTAATCCCAAGCTTTAATTAGAGACTTTGGTTGCACTCTTTAATTATTGTTTATGCCTCATGATGATTTGAGTTTATGATGGTTATGTATAAACGTGTTATACATGTATGTTGAGGCATGGTTGTGATGCATTGTTATGTGCATGAGGTATGGGCATGATGTTAATCATGGTGAGTACGTGCTAAGCACGGAAATGGTTGTGAATTGATATTGTGGATTGTGTTTAGTATTGTCACTAGTATGCTTGGGTACAAATGATCAATCATTAGGATGTTAGTGTGCACACGTGAGTCAAATGCGCGCGTGGTCTTGATGATGGTAGTCATCAATATGGAGTACGGGTTCGCCCAGAAAACCTTCTTATATATATTAGTCGATGATGAGTGTAATCCCATCAACGGGGCGTGAGGATGAGTGGAATCCCCTTCGCGAGAACGGTGATGAGTGTAATCCCACCGTAAGGTAATGGTTGTGTTGGATGTGAGTTCCATCGTGTTTATCCGCGTATTCGAGTCATAGCTAGGTGCCAATATGAGTTGATATGTGTATCAATATGATATGGAATGTGATTCATGTATGAATTATTATATGTGTTTACATATGATGTGGATTTGAGCTCGTTGAGCATGGCATATTATTGGATAATTGTTCATGCATCATGTGTATTCTGGCCCATGTGGATCAAAGGTAAGACCATGCATTCTACCTTGGTTGTGCTCGTTCTTGGGCCCTGCATTGTCGAGGTTTGTTTTAATGAGCTTACCCTCACTAAGCTTTATGCTTACGCTCTCTTTTGTTCGACAATGCAGATCCGTAGTTCGTGGGTTGCTTGTGCAAGAAGGGGCCTCCAAGTGTGCTTTGTGGTGCTATCTTAGCTATCAAGAATGGGCATTTTAGTTATATGATATAATGGTTATGCAATGGGACATGTATTTGTTGTTTGAGCCTTTTGAAGTATGTTGATGTTGGTTGTTTAGGAGCATGCTAGACTCCTTTTATATGATATGTTGATTTGGCTTTTAGATGTATGATTTGCTTGTAAACCATGTTGGGTTTGCCTATCTTAAATACCTAAGTATATGTCCTTGTATAAGCATGTTGTCTTAAATTCCATGTATGATCTTTGAATGGATGCCCTATCTTATATCTTATGTATCTTGAGTATGTTTGCTATAGGGTGTATGCCTCTAGAGTGTGTTTATATGTTAAGTATGCTTCTTGGAGTCGTTACGAACGTTTGGAATCACTTGGAGATGTTTAAAACTGATTTTGGGAATTCGCAGACAGCAGGTGTTTCGAAACGGGTTGCCCTGTTTCGAAACGGGTTGCCCTGTTTCGAAACGGGTGTGGTTCCAGGGCCCCCGTATCAGAACTCGTTGCGATACGTTTTGGCTACTGTGAACCTTTGTTTCGAAACCAGTTTCGAAACACTTTGGCTACTGGAATTGCCTGTTTCGAAACGGGTATTGAAACGGCTAGGCAAAATGAGACCCTATTCTGAAACGGGGTGGATGCGTTTCGAAACGGGTGTCTAACTTTTAAAACTGGAGCTCGTGTTTCGAAACGGGCTTTGACTGTTTCGAAACACAGGCCGTAATTGGGCTTTTTGACATCTCTAAAGGGTTCAAGGGTTGGGCTTAGGCCCTGTTTGTTGTTGGGCTTCTCGTGAGCCTTGTTTCCGCTGTCGTTTCACGCTTAGGTTTAATTAATGCATTCTAGATAAGATAGCAAATGAAAAAGTTTTCCTAGGGTCGGTAACCGAAGTGGAGCCTTAACGGGTTTCATCTTTGTTATCCCCGTGTAGCCCACTCGGATCGGTCAAGCGTCCAGACCAGGACGAGGGGGTTACACTTGTTGGTATCAGAGCCTAAGGTTTCCGAGACCTTGGGCAGGTAAGTGAGGTAAGTTGTGTTTTTATGATTGAAATGCACGGTGTTTGCTTGCCATGTAAGCATGTTTGCTTGTGTATCAAGTATGCTTGTTGTTTTGTTTGAAGCATGATGTTTAGAGTCCCATTGCTACTATTACATCAGAAAAAGGATTTTGAAAGTGAGGGAACATACTTGAGCCACTTGGAGCCCTTGCCTTGCTAACCCTTTCTTTTTTTGCTTTGTTGTTGTTGTAGTTGTTTTTTGTGAGCACTATGTCGAGGCCGAGAGGTAGGCCGAGGGTGGTTCGTTAGGAACCACGTGTTGCAGCTCCTGTTAATGAGCCGGTGGTTAGAGTTGAGGCTCATATAGGAGAGCCTGCTGCTGGAGTTGGAGCTCCTCCACCACCTCCACCACCACCACCTCCTCAGCCTGGAGTTGGAGGCGAGGATGGAGCTGAGGGAGAGGGACCTCAGGTTGGCCAGGGTGGCCAAGGTCCTGCTGGAATAGATATGGCTCCGCTTGTACAAGCTATAGCGGGAGCATTTCAGGCCGCAGTTGCCAGAGCTCAGGCTGCAGCTCAGCCTAGAGGTGATGATGCTAGTTTATCGTTGAAGAGGCTCCGTAGCCTAGGGGCTGAAGAGTTCAGAGGGTCTATGCCTGAGAGATCCGAGTTGTGGTTAGAGAAGACCGTTCGCATCTTAGCTCAGATGGGTTGCGTTGGTGCCCGTAAGTTGGGTTGTGTGATTTCTTTGCTTCAGGGTAATGTCTACACCTGGTGGGTCACCATTACTACCGGAGTTCCTGAGGCTGAGATAGGATGGGATTTCTTTGAGTCTTCTTTCCGAAAGAGGTACTTGGGGCCGAGGTATCTAGATGAGAAGAAGCGAGAGTTTATGGCTCTTGTTTAGGGAGAGGCTTCTATGACTGACTACGAGATCCGTTTTGTCTGTTTGAGTCAATACGCTCCAGAGTTAGTTTCTACTGAGAGGGACCGATGTAACCGTTTTAGATATGGGCTTCATGAGGAAGTTAAGAGGTACACCTTAGCTTCAGATTACTCAGATTTTGATGTCTTGGTTGCTAGTGCCAAGGAAATTGAGCATAGCTTGGGGCTGACCAAGCGTTCTGGAGGATCTAGTTCTGGTAAGAGACCTAACAACTTTGACCGTGGGGATGCAAAGAGGCATAGAGGCGGTGGACAGCAGTTTGACCATAGACGTGGCGGTGGCCACCATGGTAGAGGCCACCAGGGCCATAGAGGAGGAGGGCGTTTGCCCGAGTGTGCACGTTGTGGGAGACAACATTCTGGAGAGTGTTGGGGTAACTTCCATGCTTGTTGGAACTATGGTTCGAGGGACCACTTTAGAAGGGAGTGTCTGCATCAGGCGGCACAGGCACCGAACATAGCTTAGGCTCTTGCGAGGGCCAATGATTATCAGAGAGGTCGTGGGCGCGGTCATGGCTACTTCCAGCCTAGGGCTGATGCACCTAGGGTAGATGCTCAGAGGAACCTTGCTCATGTTGTGGCAGTACAGCCAGAGGCAGGAGGACCATCGAGAGTCTATGCTCAGAGAGAGGCCGAGAACGAAACTGATGTGATAGCAGGTAATTTTGAGTTACAGTCTATGTCTTTGCTTTCTTTGGTTGATTCGGGTTCTACGCATTCCTACATTTTGAGTGAGCATGCACATAAGTTAGATATACCTGTTGAGATCTTAGATGTAGGTATGCATGTGACTAGTTCCTTTGGTGAGACAGTTGTGGTTAGACGAATGTATAGGAGGTGTCCGCTGAAGATTCAGGGTCATGTGTTTTCCGTTGATATGATGGAGCTACCATTTTATGGTTTTGATATTATTTTGGGTATGGACTGGTTAGTTGAGCACCGAGCTAGTGTAGATTTTGAGACGAAGAGAATTTCTTTGAAACCTTCTGATGACTACGAGGTAGTAGTAGTAGGCGAGAACATTAAGTTCTTGTCTAATGTTGTGTCAACTTTAGAGGCTCATAGGTTGATGGATTCCGGTTGTGGGACTTACTTAGCTTATGTTATGAATCCGAATATGAGTGAGGCTAGACCGAAAGATATTAGAACAGTTTGTGATTTTCCGGATGTGTTTCCTGAAGAGTTACTAGGTTTGACTCCTGACAGAGATGTAGAGTTTGTAATTGAGACTGTTTCAGGGTTTACTCTAGTTTCTATAGCTCCGTATCGTATGGCTCCGAAAGAGTTGAAAGAATTGAAGAGTCAGCTGCAAGAGTTATTAGACTGTGGTTTCATTAGGCCTAGTAGTTCTCCTTGGGGTGCTCCTGTGTTGTTTGTAAAGAAGAAAGATGGTAGTATGCGTATGTGTATTGACTACGGGCAGTTGAATCAGTTGACTGTGAAGAACAAGTATCCGTTGCCTCGTATAGATGATTTGTTTGATCAGTTGAGAGGTTCTTTAGTGTTCTCGAAGATAGATTTGAGATCAGGGTACTATCAGTTGAAAGTAAAAGAGTGTGATGTTCCGAAGACGACTTTTAGAACTAGATATGGTCACTATGAGTTCCTTGTGATGCCGTTTGGGCTCACGAATGCACCTGCAGCATTCATGGATATGATGAACAGAATTTTTAGAGACTATCTAGACCGTTTTGTAGTTGTTTTCATAAATGATATCCTTGTGTACTCGAAGACAGAAGAAGAGCATGATGAGCACTTGAGATTTGTTTTGCAGAGATTGTTGAGCAATCAGTTGTATGCGAAGCTCAATAAATGTGAGTTCTGGATTCGAGAGGTTGTATTTCTTGTCCATGTTGTTTCAGCCGAAGGTATCCGTGTTGATCCATCGAAGATTGAGGCTATTGTTGAGTGGAAACAACCTAAGTTTGTGACTGAGTTTAGGAGTTTCCTAGGATTAGCCGGTTACTATAGGAGAATCGTTGATGGTTTCTCTAGAGTAGCTGCTCCTTTGACTAAATTGTTGCAAAAAGGAGTTAAGTTTGAGTGGTCAGATGCAAGACAGAAGGCCTTTGAGAAATTGAAAGAAGCTTTGACAAATGCTCCAGTATTAGTGCAACCAGTTTTAGGTAGAGAATTTGTGATCTATAGTGATGCTTCCTACATAGGTTTAGGTTGTGTTTTGATGCAAGAAAGAAGAGTTGTTGCCTATGCTTCGAGACAATTGAAGGTTCATGGAAAGAACTATCCTACTCACGATATAGAGTTAGCCACAGTTGTGTTTACGTTGAAGATTTGGCGTCACTACTTGTATGGTGAGAAGTGTATAGTTTACAATGATCATAAGAGCTTGAAGTATTTGATGACACATAGAGAGTTGAACTTGAGACAGAGAAGATGGCTTGAGTTGTTGAAAGACTATGATTTGATCATAGAGTACCATCCGGGTAAGGCAAATGTAGTAGCCGATGCTTTGAGTAGAAAAGTTGCAGTTGAGTTGAGAGCTATGTTTGCTAGATTGAGTGTATCCGATGATGGTGGTTTGATCACAGAGTTGCAAGTGAAGCCTTCTTTGATTCAGTTGATTAGAGAGAAGCAGTTGCAAGATGTGTCACTAGTTTCGCATGTTCAGGACATAGCCGAAGGTAGACCGAACGTGTATAGTTTCAGTGGAGAGAATGTGTTGTGTTTCAGAGACAGAGTTGTAGTACCTGAAGATGTTGAGTTGAGACGTCTAATTCTGAGTGAAGCACATTCGAGTCCTTTTTCTATGCATCCGGGTAGTACCAAGATGTACCGTGACTTGAAGAATGATTATTTCTGGGTTGGTTTGAAGAAGGATGTAGCCGAGTATGTGAGCTATTGTATGGTTTGTCAGAGAGTGAAGGCAGAACATCAGGTTCCTTCAGGTTTGTTACAGCCTTTGAAGATTCCGGAATGGAAATGGGTGAGAATCACCATGGACTTCGTGTCAGTGTTACCGTTGTCTCCTTCGAAGAAGAATTCTATTTGGGTGATAGTGGATAGATTCACTAAGTGTGCTCACTTCTTAGCATTGAACACTACAGATTCTTTAGACAAGTTGGCGAACTTGTACATCCGTGAGATTGTGAGACTTCATGGAGTTACGAAGTCTATTGTTTCGGACAGAGATCCGAGATTTACTTCGAGGTTCTGGGGTTGTTTGCATAGTGCTCTAGGTAGCCGTTTGCATTTCAGTACTTCTTATCATCCACAGTCCGATGGACAGTCAGAGCGAGTGATACAGATTTTAAAGGATATGCTCCATTGTTGTGTGATTGACTTCCAGGGTTCTTGGGAGAAGCACTTGCCTTTAGTTGAGTTTGCTTACAACAACAGTTACCAGGCTAGTATACAGATGGCTCCCTATGAGGCTTTGTATGGTAGACGATGTAGGACTCCGATCTGTTGGGCTGAAACGGGTCAGAGGTTGTTACCTATGCCGGATTAGCTTAAGGGAACTACAGAAAAAGTGAAGTTGATTTGTGACCGTTTGAAGGCAGCTTCCGATCGTCAGAAGTCTTATGCGGATTTGAAGAGAAAATAGATTGAGTTCTCCGCGGGTGAGAAAGTGTTTCTGAAGGTGTCTCCGTGGAAGAAGATGATGAGATTTGGCCGGAAAGGCAAGTTGAGTCCGAGGTTTATTGGTCCCTATGAGATAGTTGAGCGGATTGGTCCTGTAGCTTACCGTTTGAGATTGCCTTCTGAGTTAGAGAAGATCCATGATGTCTTTCATGTGTCGATGCTTACGAGATATAGATCAGATCCTTCTAATGTTATGCCTGTTGAGGAGATAGAGTTGAATTCGGATTTGTCTTACAATGAAGAACCTGTTGAGATACTTGCTTCTGATAGCAAAGTATTGCGTGGCAAGACCATAGAGTTGGTCAAGGTGTTGTAGAGACATAGAGGTGTGGAAGAGGCCACGTGGGAGAGGAAAGCTGATATGCTTGAGCAGTTTCCGTACTTGTTTCCGTCAGGTAATTTTGGGGACGAAATTCCTTAAGTGGGGGAGAGTTGTAACACCCGGGTTTAGGGGCCAGGTGAAAATAATATTTAAATAATATTTTGAGTTTCGGTTTCCTAATTAAAATAATAATAAAATATTTTGAGGCTTCATATTTTCAAAGCAAACCTATCGTGTTGGACCAAATTGATTTGGAATTCAAATTCCATGGATCTTAATTGTAAATGAGATTGCCATCTCATTAACGACAATCCTGTAAATAAACCAACTTTCAAATTAAAACCCATTTATGATTAAAAGAGATTTTTTTGCCATCTCCTTCCTCACTTCCCCTTTCTCCATTTTGACGTGAAAAACCCCCTCTCTTTCAAGTTACTATTTCATTTCCTTGCTTCTTCATTTTGGCTCAGTTTTGAAAGGTAATCACTTTCCCATCTTGCTCTCATCTTCCTCTCTTTGAAAGTACAAATAGTTTTCATTTTCATCCATGTTTTAGGAATTTGTGATTTTGGGAGTTTTGAATAAAAATGCTACCTTTATTGTTTTTAACTTAAGGTTTTGATTTAATGATGTTAGATATGTTGTTAATGAACCTTGAAGTCCAACATATGTGAATTTCAAAGTGTTTTAACATGATTTTCGTATTTGGGTTTTCATGGGGTTTTTGAAGGGTTTTGGAATGGATTTTGGGGTTGTTTTATGTTTGAAATGGAAGACTAATGTTAGCATGTTAGTTAAGGGTTGTTTTGGAATCATTTGGGAGTGTTAATAGTGTTGAAATCAAAGGTTTTGGATTGTGCTTTAAGGCTGCTCGAGTTTGATGATTTTGGGGTTGTTCATGGCTTGAATTCATGTGTTTACTGCTTGAATAGTGTTCTGGGTTGCTACATTGATGTATGGACTGATTTGAGATTATTTTGATTGTGTTGGGATGATTAGAGGCAAGAGTTTGTGTTGGTGAAGCATCGGGAGTGAATCCGGAAGCTTGAAGGTGTTGGTTGCTTGGTTGTTGAGCTTGGAAGTGAAGGTGAGTGGTTTAATGTTTTTAAAATGATTTTGAGTATTTGGTTCAAGCATGTGGACTAGGTTGGGCTTGGTAGACCCACCTAGAGTTGGGATTAGAGTGGTAGCCTAATCCCAAGCTTTAATTAGAGACTTTGGTTGCACTCTTTAATTATTGTTTATGCCTCATTATGATTTGAGTTTATGATGGTTATGTATAAACGTGTTATACATGTATGTTGAGGCATGGTTGTGATGCATTGTTATGTGCATGAGGGATGAGCATGATGTTGATCATGGTGAGTACGTGCTAAGCACGGAAATGGTTGTGAATTGATATTGTGGATTGTGTTTAGTATTGGCAGTAGTATGCTTGGGTACAAATGATCGATCATTAGGATGTTAGTGTGCACACGTGAGTCAAATGCGCGCGTGGTCTTGATGATGGTAGTCATCAAGATGGAGTACGGGTTCGCCCGGAAAACCTTCTTATATATATTAGTCGATGATGAGTGTAATCCCATCGACGGGGCGTGAGGATGAGTGGAATCCCCTCCGCGAGAACGGTGATGAGTGTAATCCCACCGTAAGGTAATGGTTGTGTTGGATGTGAGTTCCAACGTGTTTATCCGCGTATTCGAGTCATAGCTAGGTGCCAATATGAGTTGATATGTGTATCAATATGATATGGAATGTGATTCCTGTATGAATTATTATATGTGTTTACATATGATGTGGATTTGAGCTTGTTGAGCATGGCATATTATTGGATAATTGTTCATGCATCATGTGTATTCTGGCTCATGTGGATCAAAGGTAAGACCATGCATTCTACCTTGGTTGTGCTCGTGCTTGGACCTTGTATTGTCAAGGTTTGTTTTAATGAGCTTACCCTCGCTAAGCTTTATGCTTACGCTCTATTTTGTTCGACAATGCACATCCGTAGTTCGTGGGTTGCTTGTGCAAGAAGGGGCCTCCAAGTGTGCTTTGTGGTGCTATCTTAGCTATCTAGTATGGGCATTTTAGTTATATGATGTAATGGTTAAGCAATGGGACATGTATTTGTTGTTTGAGCCTTTTGAAGTAAGTTGATGTTGGTTGTTTAGGAGCATGCTAGACTCCTTTTATATGATATGTTGATTTGGCTTTTGGATGTATGATTTGCTTGTAAACCATGTTGGGTTTGCCTATCTTAAATACCTAAGTATATGTCCTTGTGTAAGCATGTTGTCTTAAATGCCATGTATGATCTTTGAATGGATGCCCTATCTTATATCTTATGTATCTTGAGTATGTTTGCTATAGGGTGTATGCCTCTAGAGTGTGTTTCTATGTTAAGTATGCTTCTTGGAGTCGTTACGGACGTTTGGAATCACTTGGAGATGTTTAAAACTGATTTTGGGAATTCGCAGACAGCAGGTGTTTCGAAACGGGTTGCCCTATTTCGAAACGGGTGTGGTTCCAGGGCCCCCGTATCGGAACTCGTTTCAATACGTTTTGGCTACTGTGAACCTCTATTTCGAAACCAGTTTCGAAACACTTTGGCTACTGGAATTGCCTGTTTCGAAACGGGTATCGAAACGGCTGGGCAAAATGAGACCCTGTTCCGAAACGGGGTGGATGCGTTTCGAAACGGGTGTCTGACTTTTAAAACTGGAGCTCGTGTTTCGAAACGGGCTTTGACTGTTTCGAAACACAGGCCGTAATTGGGCTTTTTAACATCTCTAAAGGGTTCAAGGGTTGGGCTTAGGCCCTGTTTGTTGTTGGGCTTCTCGTGAGCCTTGTTTCCGCTGTCGTTTCACGCTTAGGTTTAATTAATGCATTCTAGATAAGATAATAAATGAAAATGTTTTCCTAGGGTCGGTAACCGAAGTGGAGCCTTAGCGGGTTTCATCTCGGTTATCCCCGTGTAGCCCACTCGGATCGGTCAAGCGTCCAGACCGGGACGAGGGGGTTACATTACACTTTCGTGCCCGACAAATGGATTCTCTCTACTGACTGGTGTAGACTAATTGAAAGAATGAAGTGCATAGATTAAGCAAACTTTGGAATTTTATTGAAAACAACTCAAAACTATTACAATCGTTTCTCACATCTACTTTACATACATGCGTCTAAACCCTAGAAGAGTTGGGTCGCGACCCCCAACAACTCCCATCTATCTAGCTACATCTCCGCTATGCCTCGTTAAACCTCGTCAACTCCCTTCATGCCCCTATACCCTCACATACATTGGGTATATATAGGGCTCATGGCCTAAGGTTGAGTCCTCCTTGAAGTAGAAGTTCTTAAAGTATTTTTACATTAAATACATACTCCTTTTTGACTTAAATGTAGACTCTTTGGAAGTTGCCTTCTTTCGCAAGTAAGGGTAAGTACTCCTACTTATCAATCTTGGATCAGTTCTGCCGACCGCTACAGATTTCAGAAATTTGCAAGGTTGGGCTCAGGGAATTTCCCTCTTTCAATCGCGACCCATCTTGACTAAGTCAGTGTAACTCCTGCCTGGGCGGCACTTGGCGGCAATGCTGCTTTGGCAACGTCCTTGGCGGCATCTGGAACTGCTTCAGTACAGCTCATTTTGTTCCAGCTTTCTTGTCCTCTCATGTGCTCTCCTTGTCTTCTACTCAACTACAACACCTGAAAATAAAAACTAAACTAAAACAATATATTTTCTTTACCAAACATAATATATTCAATAAAAGCATGGTGAAAGAGAAAATAATGTTATTATGCATGCAATGCACCTAAATATGCCTAAATAAGCTTAAGAACAACAATAATAAGGGCATAAATGTGTACAAAATATAGATCTCGTGGACACTCTACAACAGACAATAACATCGATGATCCCTTGACGAAGCCTCTGGCACAACAGAAGCATGATTCTCACACTGAGTCACTTGGTATTAGATATGTGATTGATTGGTCTTAGTGCTAGTGAGAGATTGTTAGAGTATGCCCAAAGACCAATCATATGATGATTGTATTGACATACTATTTTTGCCGCATTTATTGAATAAAGGCATTATCGTTATTTCTTTTGTTATATTTTTGTGTATCAAATAAACTAAAAGAAGATAATGTCCATATAATAATCTGATTATTATTAAAAGATCCTTAGTTGAGTATTATTATGGGCATGAACAATAATAATACGTTTAAAGCTAACATGTTATTGATTGATGACAATGCGTTGTCATTGACATAGAGATGTCAAAATCAAAGCATGAATATGTTGTTAGAGAACAATATATTGGATTGACCCGCAAAGAGCATGTCTTGGATTATTATGTAAAGGTCACGATATTGCTCATGATGTCAACTATTTGTATGATCCTTAGAATTGAGATCATAACTATCTCAACATATATTGTTGTATGTTTTGATATAGTTAAACATGCTTCGTAACTGGATGCATTATAAAGACTGATATTGAACATATCACGATCTATGTAGTGAGGTGTGAATGATTGAGATAGGATTTGTCCTTCCTACATAATAGGAAATATATCACATGCCACTTGATTGAGTGAGACTAGAAATGCATGGCCATGCTTGAATAAATTGATATGAGATATCACAAATTATTCGTTTAATATAGCCCACTCTAGATGTCAAGATATAATAGATGGGCTATACAAGTGTGACTATTCCAAGACTTGTTCCCATTCTAGATATAAAGGACAAAAGGATTTAATACAATAGGAAAAGTTAATCACGAAGATGGTGTGTTGAATCATCACTTCCTGTAACTTAGGTGACAATGAAATATTGCTAGATGTCACTCATTGTTTGTAATATTAGAACGGTTCTAATGATTACTACTAATGTTACAGGAACCTACAGGGTCACAACCCATGGTTGAAAAGAGCAATTTATAAATGAGTTACACATGTAGAATTTTAATTATGCATGTATAAAATGTATAATTAACATTAATATATATATATATATATATATATATATATATATATTTGATATTATATATCTAGTTGTAATTTTAATTATACATGGAATTCTGAATTTAATTAAAAGAATATAATTAGAGTAATTCTACTCTCTTTGAAACTCTCGGAATTAGATCCCTAAAGGTTAGAGAAACATGATATAAAAGGATAATTTTGGTCAAGCAGTCGTTTTATCCCTTGCTAAATGAATTTTCTCAAGTACAATTTTTGAGACAAGAAAGTTGCTCTCAACTGTTTTTTAACCGGGTGAACTAAGTAGAGGCTGAGACGTTTTATCGTGGAGGCTTGCGATTTGAACCGTTTGTAGTTGCTTTACCGCAATTATAGTCTTGCCGTTTATAAAGGAACCCAATGTAAGTGATCGTGTCCCCTCCTCCGGAATTCAGTTTTATCGTGCATGGATCGTTGGCGAGACTATCGTGTTTGTTTTCGCTGCTCCACGGGGTGCGCAGATGGTCCCAACAGTATGTATGTACACACACACACACAGACATACATATATATATACTAATATATAATAATATACGTACATATATATACGCATTTTATGTATGTATTAGTGTTTAGAGTTTAGGGTTTATATGTATATGTATTGTTATAATTAATTAAATATATGTATGTTTGTATATGTTTAATTGTATATATATATATATATATATATGTGTGTGTGTGTGTGTGTGTGTGTGTGTGTGTGTGTGTGTGTAATTATGTATATGTATCTATATATACATATACATATCTTTATCAATATATATATGTATGTATGTAAGTTTTAGTATGTATATGTATATATATATATATGTATATATATATGTATATGTATAATATATATATATATGTATGTATTGTTATAATTAATTAAATGCATGTATGTATGTATATATATTATAATGTATGTAAGTTTTAGTATGTATATGTATGTATATACATATATATATGTATATATGTATGTATATAAGTTTTAGTATGTATATGTATATATATGTGTATATTGATAACTGCATGAATATCATTGTTTTCATATATTTTTGCTATAGCATTAGCATGTTCTTGAGCTCATACCATATCATTTAGAATGCATTTAGGTTGCATTTTCTTCTTCTGGGTGCATATTTACTTTTGCTGGTTATTAGTCCATGTTGAGGGGTACTGCTTGGAAGGTTGGTTTTGGGTTTTATGATGCGCAGGAAAGGAATCAAGACAGAAAGCTGGCACCGGGAATTGCTATAGCATAGTGAAAGTGGATATTGGCCAACACGTGAGAAGCACGTGAGCTGCAGAAGCACGTGAAAACACAGAAAAGGACAACCTGACATGTACAGCAGCCGGTACCCACCTGCAGACTGTCCTCCTTGTCCCCTCGTGGCATAGCTTGTTGGTGGATATTCCTTGGGATTTTCAAGGAATCTTTAGGGCACAAAAACACTAAAAGCCTCCACTATATAAAGAGGGAGAGAAGCTTGGAAAAAGTGTGTGAAGAAAGAGACAGAGGCAAAAGAGAGCTAGAGAGAAATAGGAGAGAGAAATTTTCATCTTCATCTTCTCCACTTGGTGTCCTCCATCGTTGAAGCTCCAAGGAGGGGCCTCACCGGCCTCGAGAGAGGCGGTGGGCCTAAGACAGTCGGCCAGTTCATGGCGGAGAGGGATTTCACCTTTCTTTATGTCGCTTTAGCAATTTCTCTTCATATCTTTAGATTTGGTGATGTTATCGCAATGATACGTTGGATGATATTGCCCAGCCACGAACTGTTTTAGGTGGCTTTGGTTTGATGGATGATTTTATTTTGTGTACTTTTTAATGCATGCTATAGCTTTTTCAGTGTTTATCATGTTCTATGCTTTGCTTATGCGTTTTTATTTCCTTAAAGTTGTAAGAGCCCTCGAGAGTTGGTCGTTCTTTAAGTGTTTGTTAAGGTTAGTAATCGAGAGATCTAGCCTTAGAACCCCCATAAGCAATGGAGTGGTTCTCGAGAGGCAGACTCTAATCTACCTTAGAGATAAGTGATAGGTTTCAAAGGCTAAAAAGGATAGTTCGTGAAGGGTAGGGGAGTGTTATGAGTTTACGCTGAGAGGTATTGCTGTAGGATTTCTGACTCCCAGTTTCCTGGCTAGAGATAGTTTAGGAACACTCTTAGTAAATCCCGACTAGCATAGAAGATAGCTAAAGAGCTTTAGTATCATTAAGAAGCTTAGGTTAAGTTGTCCATTATTCCCAGCCAATCATTCCGTAGTGAGTTTTGCATACGAAAGGGGACATGTTCATCATATTGCCATCTTATCTTTCTCTGCACTGTTTTGCTACTGCATTATTTTACATCATCTCTTTTTCTATATTATTGTCAACTACAAAAAGTTCAATCAATATTGTTACAACAAACCGTGAATACCTCCAATCCCTGTGAAGACGATACTCACTCATTCACTTTATTACTCGTTCGACGTGTATACTTGCACCATATTTGCGTATCATTTATAGTACACTACACACCCAAACAAGTTTTTGGCGTCGTTGTCGAGGATTGGCAATTGGTTGTTTACGGTTTCTTTTGTTTATATCGCTTGTTCTTTTTGTCTTTGTACATATTTATTTTAAATTTTTCATTTTTTTCTTTTCAGGTGTCCTGCTAGAGCATGACCAGAAGAAGACCTAGAGGACCCCTGCAATCACCTATTCCTTAAATTGAGCATTTCTTGAGACTTAGGAGACGTGTTCGAAGAGAAGAGACTAGAAAAATGAACGGAGAAATACCACCACCTCAAGGTAACAGAGATGCGATGGCAAATTGCCAGGGAGAAGCAGCTTGACCTCGAGCAATTAGAGATCATTTGACTCCTATCTTGGACGATCTCTATCCTAGAATAGTAGCTTCAGAAATTCAGCCAGCCCAGTTTGAGCTTAAACATGTTATGTTCAACAAGTTGAACACTATTGGTCAATTTGGAGGTATGCCTCACGAAGATACAAGACAACATATCCGTGCTTTCTTGGAAGTTTGTGACTCATTCAGACAACAAAGAGTGCACGAGGATGTGCTAATGCTTAAATTGTTTCCATATTCTTTACGTGATCGTGCTAGATCATGGCTAAGTGGAGTGCCAGCTGGATCAATGGAGACTTGGACAGATTTATGCAAAAGTTTTATGCTAGGGTATAATCCACTCAATAGAAACACTCAGTTGAGAAATGATATTGCTTCTTTTCGTCAAGCTGATGAAGAATCCATGTATGAGTGTTGGGATCGATTCAAGGGATTATTGAGGAAGTGCACAAATCATGGTTTTCATGATTGGACCCAAGTGGTTATGTTCTATAATGGAGTGAATGCTCCTACAAGGATGATGTTAGATGCTTCAGCAAATGGGACCTTGTTAGACAAATCACCGGAGGAAGCATTCAACATTCTTGATAGGGTAGCCAACAATGATTACCAGTTTCCGACCACAAGGCTTGGAACGGGGAAGAGAAATCAAGTAGTTTGAGACAGTGAAGCTGATGACTCGGTAGCCACCCAGTTAGCTGATATCACCAATATGCTAAAGAACCTCCAACGTCCCAACGAAGTCAATGAAGTGAAGTCTGCAACCTCATGTCTCAGATGCGATGGCAATCACCATTTGAGTGAATGCCCTGACAATCAAGAGTCAGCCAACTATGTGGGGAATTATAACCGCAACAATAATCCATACTCTAATACCTACAACCCAGAATGGCGTTAGCATCCAAATTTCAGTTGGGGTAATCAAGGGCACAACAATTTCTCTCAGCCAATGCCACAGCAAAATCTAATCTAAGCACCATCTCCTAACCAGATGATGACATGGCAAGGTCACAAGGGAGCAGCATCTTCATCGAATAGTTCGCTGAAAACTACGAAAGTTATAGTTCTTCTCTCAGAGCCTTAGAGACACAAGTTGGTCACAAGGGAGCAGCAGAATTTATGGCTATGACAAAAGATTTCATGGGAACCACGAAAGTTTTGCTACATGATCATGCAGCAAACATTAAGAATAAATGAGTCTTATTGCAAAGCTATAGTTCTTCTCTCAGAGCCTTAGAGACACAAGTTGGTCAGATAGCTCAAACCTTGCATGCGCGACCACAAGAAAGTCTGCCTAGTGAAACTAAAACCACTAAGCACCATAGCAAGGAGCAATGCAGCGCACTCACACTAAAGAGTGGAAAGGAAATTAACAAGGAAGATAAGTTTGGGGGAAACGAGAAGGAGGACTCTCAGCCCAACTTGTCTCAAGAAGGAGATAACTCACAAGATCTTCAGAGTTGAAGAGAAGGGTGAGGAAGTCATAGCAAAAGAAACACTGGTGGAAGAGCCTACTTTTGCTACAGCAAAAGATGTAACTCCACCAGTTCAGATAAATGAAGTTAGACCCCACCTCCTTTTCCTCAACGACTCAAGAAGTAGAAAGAAGACCTTCAGTTCCAGAAATTGGTGGATATCCTGGACAAATTACATATCAATGTCCCATTTTTGGAGGCCATTGATCAGATGCCAACCTATGTCAAGTTCCTTAAGGATATAGTTACAAAAAAGAGGAAGGTTGAGAAGCAAGAAATTGTCGCTATAGCAAAAGAATGCTATTCTATGTGGAGTAAGCTACCACCTAAGAGGAAGGACCCAGGTAGCTTTGCTATCCCATGCTCTATTGGCGACAAGTTTGTTGGAAGAGCACTTTGTGATTTAGGGTCAAGTGTTAACTTGATGCCTAAGTCGATTTTTCTGAAACTGGGAATACAAGAGGCACAACCCACCAAGGTTGTGCTACAGCTAGCAGATCATTCTCATGTTCGCCCAGAAGGAAGAATTGAAGATGTTGTGGTAAAAGTGGACCGATTTATTTTTCCAGTCGACTTCTTAATCCTCGACAGTGAAGCTGACAACAACACACCCATTATCTTGGGTAGGCCATTTTTAGCCACTGGGCGAGCTTTAATCGATTGTGAGAAGGGTGAATTCACGATGCGAGTGGCTGATCAGATGGTCACGATCAATATTCATGACACCCTCAAGTATGTAGACAATCCAAGAGTATGCCAATATATAGATGCTGCAGCACAAAATGGAACTGCAGAGTTTTGCTGTAGTAATGAGATGCAAATGGAAGAGTTCGAAGCACTCTGCAAGGATGATGATTCAGACCTAGAAGAACTCTCAAAAGAATTGGAGAAGTCTAGTCGACTCGAAGCTAGACCAGGTACGCACTTTGAACCTCTTGATTTTTCAGAATTTATTCCTCCTAAGCCTTCCCTTGAGCATGCACCTTCTATAGAACTGAAACCTTTGCCATCACATCTTAAATATGTTTACTTAGGGAGCAATGAAACGTGCCTGTGATAATTTCATCTAGTCTCACACCTAAGAAAGAAACTAGTTTAGTAAATATGTTGCTACAACATAAAAATGCGCTAGGGTGGACTATGGCTGATTTGAAGGGTATAAGCCCGGCTATATGTATGCACAAAATTTTGCTTGATGATTGTCACAGAAATTTAGTTGAGCTCAATAGGAGATTAAACCCGATTATGAAGAATGTGGTGATGAAAGAGATAATCAAGTGGCTTGATGCTAGAGTAATCTACCCGATATCCGATAGCTCATGGGTCAACCCGGTGCAATGTGTACCAAAGAAGGGAGGCGTGACCGTGGTAAGCAACGAAGAGAATGAGATATTGCCTACTAGAACCGTCACGGGTTGGAGGATTTGCATGGACTATATGAAGCTCAACAAGGTAACCAAGAATGACCATTTCCCCCTCCCATTCATTGATCTGATGTTAGATAGACTAGCAGGCAAGACATTCTACTGTTTCCTCGATGGGTATTCTGGGTACAATCAAATTTCTATAGCACCCGAAGACCAAGAGAAGACTACCTTCACATGCCCTTACGGAACTTACACTTTTCGGAGAATGTCCTTGGTCTCTGCAATGCTCCAGCAACTTTTCAAAGATGTATGCTGGCTATTTTTTCAGATATGGTCGAGGACTTTTTAGAAATTTTCATGGATGACTTCTCGGTCTCCGGAGATGACTTCAACACATGCTTGGGCAATCTTGCCAAGGTTCTAAAGAGGTGTGAGGAAGCTGACTTGGTGGTCAATTGGGAAAAATGTCATTTCATGGAAACTGAAGGAACGGTCTTAGGACACAAGATCTCGAAGCAAGGGATAGAAGTTGACAAAGAAAAGGTCGAGGTCATTGAAAAACTGCCTCCCCCCACTACTGTCAAGGGAGTAAGAAACTTCCTAGGGCATGATGGCTTCTATCGGAGATTTATCAAGGACTTTTCGAAGATCTCAAAGCCGTTATGCAGTTTGCTAAAGCAAAATCAACCATTTGTGATTGACAAAGATTGCCATAGCGCGTTTTAAGAACTGAAAGAGAAGCTTATCTCGGCACCAGTTGTCATTCCACCCGATTGGAACGAGCCATTTGAGCTGATGTGTGATGCAAGTGACTACGCAGTCGGTGCAGCACTTGGACAACGCCGAGGTAAACTCTTTCATGTTATTTATTATGCTATTTTCACTTTGAATGATGCATAAATCAATTACACCACTACTGAAAAAGAATATCTTGTTGTAGTATTTGCCTTTGATAAGTTTAGGTCATACTTGATAGACACTAAGGTCATAGTTCATACCGATCATTCAGCCATTAAGTACTTAGTGACTAAAGAGGATGTTAAGCTTAGACTTATTAGATGGATACTCTTGCTACAGGAATTTGATTTAGAAGTTAGAGATAGGAAAGGATGTGAGAACCAGGTAGCTGATCATCTATCTAGGCTAGAAAATGTTATCACACAAGGTAGTGAATCTGAAATTAAGGAGGAATTCCCTGATGAGAAATTGTTGTCTGCTACAGCAATTCCGTGGTATGCTGATATTGTTAATTATCTTGTTAGTGGTATTTTGCCTCCTGATTTATCTAGCCAGGGACTCAAGAAATTCAGACATGATGCAAGATTCTACTATTGGGATGAACCCTTGTTCAAGCAATGTCCTGATCAGATCATAAGGAGATGTGTTCCAGAAGAAGAATACCATATCATTATGTACCATTGTCATTCATCATCGTGTAGAGGGGATTTTGGTGGTGCTAGGACTACTGCAAAAATTCTTCAAGCATGATTTTATTGGCCTACACTTTTCAAGGATGCACACAAGTTTTACAAGACTTGTGATAGATGCCAAAGAACGGGGAACATCTCCAGGCGAAATGAAATGTCATTGCAAAATATTTTGGAGGTTGAAATCTTTGACGTGTGGGGAATTGACTTTATGGGTTTGTTTCCCGCATCATATGGAGATCTATATATTTTGCTAGCAGTCGACTACGTGTCAAAATAGGTGTAGGTTGTTGCCACCCCAAGGAACGACTCCAAGAAGGTCATGAAGTTCCTTCACAAGAACATCTTCACGAGGTTTGGAGCACCCAGAGCCATCATCAGTGATGAAGGAACTCATTTTGACAACAAACTTATTGCTAAAGCATTACATCGATATGGAGTCAGGCACAAACTTATTGCTAAAGCATATCATCCGCAGACGAACGGACAAGTTGAAGTTTCCAACCGTGAAATCAAGAAAATCTTGGAGAAGGTGGTCAACCCTAGGAGAAAAGACTGGTCCCCAAGTTGGATGAAGCACTTTGGGCATATAGAACAGCCTTCAAGACATCTTTGGGCATGTCACCCTTCAAGCTCATATTTGGAAAGGAATGCCATTTACCCGTTGAGCTTGAACACAAAGCTTATTGGGCAATCAAGAAACTCAACATGGATGCCCAACTAGCTGGTGAAAGAAGGTTGCTAGAGCTTAATGAGCTGGAGGAATTTAGAGCCCAAACATATGAGAATGCTCGCATTTACAAGGAGAAAACCAAGAAGTGGCATGACAAACACATTTTGCCAAGGCATTTCTCAGAAGGTCAACAAGTGCTTCTCTACAATTCCAGGCTAAAGCTTTTTCCTCGAAAGCTGAAATCAAGGTGGTCAGGACCATTCATCATACACAAGGTGTACCCTCATGGCGCGGTTGATATCAAGAAGTTGGACGATGGTGAAGTCTTTAAAGTTAATGGCCAACGCCTAAAGGTGTTCAGTGGAGCCCTTATCCTCAGAGACAAGTCACACCTGGATCTACACGATCCTTGAAAGTTTGCCCCTCTAAACTCAACCTTTTATGCTATAGCATGTTTATAAATAATGTTTTTCTTTTTAGTTTAGTTTTTGTGTTATCTTTGTCTTTATTTTCATATATTTTCACGTGACCCTCGTATAAGCTTTTTCTTTCATAGTACCATGTCAGGTGCAGTGGCAGGAGAGCATGTTGTCTACAGGGGTTGGTAGCAAAAGGGAGATGGACATGGAGTTTGTTTTTATCTACTTTTGGAAGTATAAAAAAGGGGGAAAGAAAAAGATAATGAGAGGTTTATCCGAAAAAGTTGGGGAGGATGAATTAAAAGAGAGAGAAAAAAACAAAAAGCAAGAGAGAGAATATTCACCTAATTAATGAGGTGAAACCCCAGCCACAAAAAGTTACATATTCTCTCTCCAGCCGTCAACCATCACATTAACTCCCACCTTTTCTCTCTCCCTTAAAGCCGACACACGTCCCCATCACTCCTTTCTTCCATTTAATTCGTCCGCATCCCCTCACCTTTTTCAACTTCCCATATTTTCCTTATTATCACCCGTCCCTTCAACTTCTCTATCTTCTTCAACACTCAACTTTTTCTTCTTCCCCTTCATCCCTTCGATTTTCTCCCAAAAACACCAAACAACCTTCACCACTTTCCCCTCACATATTCACTCCTCCTCTATTTTCAACAAAACCCTCCATGGCTCGTTGCAAGAATGCCCTTGAAACTTCCGATCGCCCTAAAAAACCACCAGTCTTGGAAATTTCTAAGTTTTTCGATGAAGCAGCAAAGGAGCGATGGACGAAACTCAAAGATAGGAATGTTCTTCCAGAAGTAGGGTTTAAATACCCTAAAGAGGAAGAAGATCAGTTTGATCAGGCAGTCATGGACATCATTGGAAAGCATGAATGGAAAACCTTCGCCGCTCACCCTGAGGAAATCTGCACCTCACTAGTAAATAAGTTATACGCTCATCTCACAAGTCCCACGCAATCTACGATTCATGTGCGAGACAAGCAGATAAAGTTTACTGTTGCAGCAATTAACAAGTTTTATGGACTAAAGCACACTGTAGACCACCACACCACTTTTGTGATGACTATGGACGCGCAGACACAGCATGAGGTGCTAGAGGATATTTGTTTTGAGGGAACAGTGATGGACAACAACAGGTCAGTCGAGAGAGGTCGCCTCAAACCTGAGGCTAAGGTATGGAATCATTTTGTGTGACATAAGCTTGTGCCCACTTTGCACACTGCCACAGTACACATCTCTAGGCTATTTCTTCTCCACTCAATATTACATGGTAGGCGCATTGACATAGGAAAGATTATAGTGGATGAAGTGTATGCTTGTCTGAAAAGGCCTCGTAGTCCTCTTGTTTTCCCTAACCTGATATTTGCTTTGTGTAAAAGAAAGAACGTCTTTATATACGATCTAGTGGATGCAACTATTTCAGGAAAGACAGGTCTAACTCCAGCCCTCGTCACGGAACTCCGAGGATTCAATGAAGACGTGCCCCAGCAAACAGTGGAGGGTGGTGCAAAAAGTTTTGCTGCAGCATGGGTAGCAGCATTGGTGGCCACAACGAAAGAACTGAGTGCTGAGCTCAACCTGATGAAGGCACATCAGCGGGCATACTTCAAGTATGCCCATCATCGCGATGGAGCCATAGCATCTTGCTTCAACAAACTCCTCCCGGACCAGAACGTGTCATTCCCTCTATTTCCCCTGGAGTTATTGCAAGCCCCCACCACTGCCATAGTAAGCCAAGTGCCTCCCAGTCAAAGCAAAGTTGACCCTAGCTCAGTCCAGCCCGTTGCTAAGAAAAAGACTGCACGAAAGAAGACGCCTGAGACTCCTACTGCCCAACCAGAAAAAGAAACTCCCTTGGTTTCACCTACTGTCGAAGAAACCACCCCAGTGGCTACCCCGACCAAGAAAAGAAAACATAGCAGAAAGGCAACCAATCCTACACCGTCACGTCCGGAAAACCCAATTCCTAAGCCAGACTTTGTACCAAGTGATCATGAGGACCCCCTAAAAAGGAGACAACCTCAGCATCTACACTTGAGCCGAATAAAGCACAAACAGGAGATGCTACAACATCCAGACCAAAGACACGCATCAAACATACTGTCGCTCGTGTCCGATCTTCACTTAGTGCTCAGTCAGTCTCCTCCGAGAGTGTGGACGATATTGCAGATCCCCACCACTACTCGTCTGAAACTTCCATGGACAACACCAGCAGCACCACATAGCCTCCGCACCCAGGAGGTAACTAACCCTTTTTTTATTTTATTTTATTTTATTTCATCATTTTTCATGGCATATAGTATAGATTAGTTCATGCATTGAGGACACTGCATCCCTTAAGTTTGGGGTGTTGGTGTTCATAGCTAGTATTTCTCTTTAGTATATGCATAGTAGGAAAGAATAAAAATTTTACTATGGCATTCTGTTTAGTCTAGAGACAGCTTATGAATATATCTATGATGTCTGATGACGAAAATTTAAAGGCTTAAACTAGTTTAAAAAAACACAACTAGTTGAGATATGTAGAACTGACCTTAAGATCTAGTTGTTAAAAATTTTCACACAGCCGCCCTTTTTCTATAAGTAAGTTCGTTAGAAAATTTGTAGGGAAGGACCCTAGTGAACTCCGGTATGTAAACTCTAGAGATCTAAAAAAAGAAAGAGGAAAAGAAAAGAAAGACGTCACTGTGCTAAAACGAATGAATAAAGTCTAAGGCATATCTGTAGAAGGACACTCCGCTTTGCTATAGTATACTATGTTTAAAAAAAGAGAAAGAAATAAAGTTTTGCTATAGCATATGAGTGAATGAAAGTTGTCACAGGATGACTCTACCTACTAGCTCGGGGGTGAGAGGTTTGCTCCCCACTCATCTAGAGTTAAGGACGGTAGGTGTGATGAGCTGACACCCTTCGTAGCAGAAAATATATATCTTTGGGAGTCTGAAAAATAGAAAAGAGCTAGATAGCATGGCTAGGGTGTAACTAGGGAGCTTCCTTAAAAATTTGTCTTACTAGCTTAAGTATAGGAGGAAGGCATCCACATACACACACACACAACTTAGTCCTAAGGAATGTTCTTAAGGATATCACTTCTAGTTATTTATATTTTAATTGCCTATGCCATTTCTGAGGACTGAGATTTTGCCATGGCAACTCTCTAGGGTAAATCTTTGTCATAGTATTTCTTTTGTTATGTTCTACTCATTGCTTGAGGACGAGCAATAGCTTAAGTTTGGAAGTGTGATAACTACATGAATATCCTTGTTTTCATACCTTTTTGCTATAGCATTTGCATGTTCTTGAGCCCATACCATAGCATTTAGACTGCATTTAGGTTCCATTTTCTTCTACTGGGTGCATCTTTACTTTTGCTGGTTATTAGTCAATGTTGAGGGGTACTGCTTGGAAGGTTGGTTTTGGGTTTGATGATGCACAGGAAAGGAGTCAAGAGAGAAAGCTGGCGCCGGGAATTGCTATAGCATAGTGGAAGTGGATATTGGCCAACACGTGAGAAGCACGTGAAAACGCAGAAAAGGATAACCTGACATGTGCAGCAGTTGGTACCCACATGCAGACTGTCCTCCTTGTTCCCTCGTGGGAGAGCTTGTCGGTGGATATTCCTTGGGATTTTCAAGGAATCTTTAGGGCACAAAAACCCTAGAAGCCTCCACTATATAAAGAGGGAGAGAAGCTTGGAAAAAGTGTGTGAAGAAAGAGAGAGAGGCGGAAGAGAGCTAGAGAGAAAAAAGGAGAGAGAAGTTTTCATCTTCATCTTCTCCACTTGGTGTCCTCCATCGTTAAAGTTCTAAGGAGTGGCCTCACCGGCCTCGAGAGAGGCGGTGGGCCTAAGACAGTCGGGCAGTCCATGGCGGAGAGGGAGTTCACCTTTCTTTATGTCGCTTTAGCAATTTCTTTTCATATCTTTATATTCGGTGATGTTATCACAATGATACGTTGGATGATATTGCCCAGTCACGAACTGTTTTAGGTGGCTTGGGTTTGATGGATAATTTTATTTTGAGTACTTTTTAATGCATGCTATAGCTTTTTCAGTGTTTATCATGTTCTATGTTTTGCTTATGCGTTTTCATTTCCTTAAAGTTGTAAGAGCCCTCGAGAGTTGGCCGTTCTTTAAGTGTTTGTTGAGGTTAGTAATCGAGAGAGCTAGCCTTAGAACCCCCATAAGAAATGGAGTGTCTGTCAAAAGGTAGACTCTAATCTACCTTAGAGATAAGTGATAGGTTTCAAGAGCTAAAAGAGTTAGTTCGTGAAGGGTAGGGGAGTGTTATGAGTTTACGCTGAGAGGTATTGTTGTAGCATTTCTGACTCTCAGTTTCCTGGCTAGATATAGTTTAGGAACACTCTTAGTAAATCCCACCTAGAATAGAAGATAGATGAAGAGCTTTAGTATTGTTAAGAAGCTTAGGTTAAGTTGTCCATTATTCCCAGCCAGTCATTCCGTAGTGAGTTTCGCATACGAAAGAGACATGTTCATCATATTGCCATCTTATCTTTTTCTGCATTGTTTTGCTACTACATTATTTTACATCATCTCTTTTACTATAGCATTGTCAACTGCAAAAAGTTCAATCAATATTGTTACAGCAAACCGTGAATTCCTCCAATCCCTATGGAGACGATACTCACTCTTCGTTCGACGTGTATACTTGCACCATATTTGTGTATCATTTATAGTACACTACATACGCAAACATATATGTATATGTATATGTATATGTATATGTATATGTATATGTATATGTATATGTATATGTATATGTATATGTATATGTATATGTATACCCGTAAACTATACCCATAAACCTCAAACCTTAACCCCTAAACTATGTATGCTTGTGTGTGTGTGTGTGTCAAGCTTAGGACTCGAATTCATCTTTTTACTATATAAACGAGCTAATTCGAGCATGCTCGAACAATTTCTTATAGCTATGTTTCACCTTATAGGTATTAGAAATGTACAATTGAACACTTGAACTAATTAATAACCACCACTTGTCTAGGTTTCAGCAACTGTACAATGAAAGGGCAAGGTTCTTTTGGATACATAATATGGGTCTCCTCGACTGCTGCCGTATAACGTTATATACAACAAAAGACTGGAAATCTTGATAAAATTGGATGCGTGAGATCCCAAAATGAGGTGGCCATGGTGTTTAATAGGCAACTTAAAGCAAAGATCTCTTGGTTACGAACTCAACTTCCTTTTGTCAAATTCACTTATGTTAATGTCTACTCAGCCAAATATGCTCTTATCAGCAACGTCAAGAACCTAGGTAAAACATCTTAGTTCGCTTTGTCGTATCGATACGGTGTGCTTTAAAATACCCAGCGGCTAGTTCGCGTACCGATACGCCCAACTACCCCCAACGGTCTTTTAAATCACAGGACCGTACCGATACGCTAGCCAAGCATATCGATATGTACCAGCTTGAAGTGCTCAATGACTATTTTCTTATCGGGACCGTATCGATACGGATTCAAGTGTATCGATACGCCAAGCTGCAGAACTTCATTTATGGTGGGAAATAAAGGCTCCAACGGCTTTAATTCAACTCTAGAACTGCATGTAAGTTCTAGGTTTCTGTTTGCATGTATGGTTTCTATTTGCATGTATGTTTTCTGTTTGTATGTATGGTTTCTGTCAGACCGTTCTGGTATATATTATGTTTATATAGATATTATGTGTTTTGTTACAATGTATATATAGTTTAATTCGAGTATATAGGTTGGAAACCTGTCTTGTGGTACTATTGGTGTTAAAGTATGTTCTTTTTTAAAAGACCCTGGGGCTGGTGTAACAACGCCACGTACGAGGATTAAACCATTGTCTGCGTTGGTGCTATATATGTTCTTTTTAGATATGTTTGTATATATGTTGTCAATTCTAGTTTTTGGGTTCTGTGTATTTAGATGTTCTCTGTTCTGTTTTATATTATGGTTTTTATATATGTTGTCTAACAACAAAGCTCAGTATTTTTGTTCCAGTATTTATCTTAGCCATGGATTCTGCTTCATTTGAGATGGACTATCCTGGTGAAAGTAGTATATTCCTTTCCTTTTTTTTAATTTCTGAATTATAGTTGTATTTTTTTCAATAACTAATACATGTTTTTTTGTTTATTTCAAGGGGAAGCAAATGATCAATTGTCTGAAGTAGCTCGTACCTCTAAGAGGAGGGCTACAACTGCAACTTCAGTGGACATTGGGAGAAAAACTTCTCCTGTTTGGGATCACTATATCTTCATTAAGAAACCTGAAGGTGTTTTTGCACAATGTAAGTATTACAAATCCGCTAGCTATAAAGTAGATTCTTATGTTGGTACATCTACACCTAAAAGGCATACTGAAAAATGCCAAGCTTACAAAGATTTCCTTGCTACTAATCCCAATAGTAGTATAGGACTTTCTTTTGATCATAAAAAATACTGTGAATTGTTTGCTGAAGCTATTCTCTGCCATGGTTATGCTTTAAGTGTTGTTGAACATGAAAAACTTAGGGTTTTGCATCAGTATCTAAATCCTAATGTTAAGCATATTTCGAGGTATACTATTACTAAGTATTGCATGTTAAAGCATGACCAACATAAAAAATTTCCTACTTGATTCATTGCATTCTGTTTCAAGTCATATCTGTTTTACATGTGATGGATGGTCTGCTTGCACTTCACGTTCATACATTGCTCTGACTGCTCATTATGTTGATAATAACTGGAAACTTCAGTCTAAAATACTAAATTTTCGTCATTCTCCCCCACCCTATGATGGTGAGTCTATTTATAAGTTTGTGAAAAAACATGTTATGTGAGTAGGGTCTTGAGAAAAAAGCTTTTACCATAACTGTTGATAATGCTTCTGCAAATGAGAGAATGATTAAGTGACTCAAGGATGATTTGTATGCCATTTCTCCCCTTTCATGCAATGGTAAGTACTTTCACATAAGGTGTGTTGCCCATATTTTGAACTTGATTGTTCAAAAAGGTTTGAAGGTAATTGACTCTTCTGTTATTAAATTGCGTAAAATAGTTAAATTTACTGATTCTTCTGATGCTAGACTTTGAAGTTTTGAATCTGCTGTTAAAGATTGTGATTCTATCTTTTCTGGTAAATTGATATTAGATGTGCCTACTCGATGGAACTCTACTTACTTAATGCTTCGTAGGGAAATTGATGCTAGACTAGCTATAAACTTGTTTGTTAATAGGGAAAGTGAGTTGGACATAATTACTGAGGCTGAGTGGGAAACTACTCAATTAATCTGTGATTTCCTTGATCTATTTCTTGAAATTACTAATATGTTTTCTGGATCTAAGTATCTCACTTCTAACATGTACTTGGCTAATGTTGTTGTCATTGAGAAGTTGTTGTGTGATGCTCACAATGATCCTTGTGAGGGTATTTCTGCAATGGCAGGACCAATGCTTGAATTGTATGAGAAATATTGGTCTGATCACTCGACCATTCTCTCATTTGTTGTTTTTCTTGATCCTCGATATAAATTACAACTTCTGAAGGAGTTGTATGGTGTCCTCTATGTTGAGGATGAGGTTGAAAGGAGGGTAAGTGTTGTTTACAATGAATTTGTAATTTGTATATATATAATTCAAAAGTTGTACTTTGTTCTTCTTCTAATTCTTTTGTACGAAGTAACTCATCTTAAAGTACAACTAAGTCCAGTACCAGTCGGCCTCAAACGTTTAGAAAATCTTATATATTTCAGGTCAGTGTTTAATTTATTAGAAGTTCAATTAGCCTTTTGTTTTTACCTTTTTTTCAATTATAGTTTACTAACTACTTTTTTTATTGTTAGAATTTCGATGCCAATTTAGCTGCTTCTAGGAGTGAAAATTAGATGTTTTATGTTACTTTGCCCCTTCTCCCTCGTGCTGGTGATGCTGAGTTTGATATTTTAGAGTACTGGAAAGCACAATTTATTTCTTTTTCTATACTTTCAAACATGGCTAGAGATGTTTTAGCCATTCATATCACTTCAGTTGCTTCTGAATCTTCATTTAGCATGGGGTCGAATTTTAAACAAGTTGAGGGCTAAACTCTTGCCTAAAAATGTTGAGATATTTGTGACAACCTGTAATTGGTTGTATGGGTTTGAACCCGAAGAAAAGGACGAAGATTATCTTACTGTTGTGAAGCATTTTGTAATTGATGAAGATCCAATTCCAGAGTAAGGTAAAAGTCTATTAATTTTTTCTGTTTTATTTTCCAATATTGTTTCTGATTCATTTTTCTTTTGTAGGGTTCCATAAAACCAAGCAAGCATTTGAATGGTTTCTGAGCAAGGTATTCTTCTTTCGCACATGGCGTGAGATGTTTCGGTAAGTTATCTAATTAGTTTCTTTTCGGTAAGTTCTCTAATTAGTATACTTTTAATTTTCTTTTTTAATTATTTTGGCATATGTTATTTTTTCCAGATGTTATGTGTTCTGTTGTATGTATGTATGTATGTATGTATGTATGTATGTATGTATGTATGTATGTATGTATGTATGTCTGTATGTGTGTATGTGTGTATGTGTGTATGTGTGTATGTGTGTATGTGTGTATGTGTGTATGTGTGTATGTGTGTATGTGTGTATGTGTGTATGTGTGTATGTGTGTATGTGTGTATGTGTGTATGTGTGTATGTGTGTATGTGTGTATGTGTGTATGTGTGTATGTGTGTATGTGTGTATGTGTGTATGTGTGTATGTGTGTATGTGTGTATGTGTGTATTTTGGCATATGTTATTTTTTCCAGATGTTATGTGTTCTGTTGTATGTATGTATGTATGTATGTATGTATGTATGTCTGTATGTGTGTATGTGTGTATGTGTGTATGTGTGTATGTGTGTATGTGTGTATGTGTGTATGTGTGTATGTGTGTATGTGTGTATGTGTGTATGTGTGTATGTGTGTATGTGTGTATGTGTGTATGTGTGTCTGTGTGTCTGTGTGTATGTGTGTATGTGTGTTTGTGTGTATGTGTGTATGTGTGTATGTGTGTCTGTGTGTCTGTGTGTCTGTGTGTCTGTATGTATGTATGTAGTTTCTTTTCGGTAAGTTCTCTAATTAGTATACTTTTAATTTTCTTTTTTAATTATTTTGGCATATGTTATTTTTTCCAGATGTTATGTGTGTGTGTGTGTGTGTGTGTGTGTGTGTGTGTGTGTGTGTGTGTGTGTGTGTGTGTGTGTGTGTGTGTGTGTGTGTGTGTGTGTGTGTGTGTGTGTGTGTGTGTGTGTGTGTGTGTGTGTGTGTGTGTGTGTGTGTGTGTGTGTGTGTGTGTGTGTGTGTGTGTGTGTGTGTGTGTGTGTGTGTGTGTGTGTGTGTGTGTGTGTGTGTGTGTGTGTGTGTGTGTGTGTGTGTGTGTGTGTGTGTGTGTGTGTGTGTGTGTGTGTGTGTGTGTGTGTGTGTGTGTGTGTGTGTGTGTGTGTGTGTGTGTGTGTGTGTGTGTGTGTGTGTGTGTGTGTGTGTGTGTGTGTGTGTGTGTGTGTGTGTGTGTGTGTGTGTGTGTGTGTGTGTGTGTGTGTGTGTGTGTGTGTGTGTGTGTGTGTGTGTGTGTGTGTGTGTGTGTGTGTGTGTGTGTGTGTGTGTGTGTGTGTGTGTGTGTGTGTGTGTGTGTGTGTGTGTGTGTGTGTGTGTGTGTGTGTGTGTGTGTGTGTGTGTGTGTGTGTGTGTGTGTGTGTGTGTGTGTGTGTGTGTGTGTGTGTGTGTGTGTGTGTGTGTGTGTGTGTGTGTGTGTGTGTGTGTGTGTTTGTATATCTATGATTTTTGTTAACTTAAAAGATAATTTTTACTTAGCATTAATCTAAAAGTTAATTTACTAAGTATATATAATTAATTAACACTTAATTTTTATTAAGTATATATGTATCACCTAAAGTTAATTTACTTAGCATTAATTAACTTAAAAGATATTTTTTAATAATTAATAAGTATAAAAAATAATTTATTAATTTTAATTTATTTTAAAATTTTAAATTCATCAAATAATAACTTCTTCAAATTATCATTATCAACAAGCCTTGTTAATATCAGTTTAGGTCAATATCAGTTCAGGTCAAGAACAGGTCAGATTCAAATCAGGTCGGGTTCAAAACAGATCGGTTTCAAAACAGGTCGGGTAAAATCGATTATCTGCAAGGTCAGTCTCGGGTTCATTTCGGTCGGGTTCGGTTACTACAGTAACAAGTCAAATTCGGGTTTAGGTCGTTTTCGGTCGGACGCAGGTCGGGCTCGATTACTACAGTAACAGGTCTAATTCCGGTTCGGATCAACAACGGTCGGTTACAGGTTGGGTTCAGATCATTAAATCCTCGGGTCAAACCAAATTCTAACTCGATCAGATTTCAGACAATTTACCAGGTCGGGTCAACTTTTTACCTCCCTAGAATTAGATACACAAACCTTGAATTTGCCAAACTTCAGTCTGACCACATTTTCACTTATTTCGTATTAAGCCATAGTTTTTATTATTTACCTAATCAAAAATTCATTCATAGCATATCTATACATATACACAAACAGACAATTTCACATACACAAAACCAAATTACAGTGTCAAGCTTTATCACACAAAGCTTCAACAAAACAGTCATTGATTACTAATAATTTTAAATAAACTTTATTAAGGGATTGAACATAAAGCTTTAACATCTCACCTTATTGTTCTTACAGCTTCACGAAATACGAACAAGAATTTAATCTCATGGAGTTGCTTTTAAAATTTCTAAATCAATCGGCTATGAAGGCTTAAAATTTCTAAATCAATCGGCTATGAAGGCTCCTTTCTCTACTCGAATGTTCCTCCAAAATTCTGATCAACATTTTAACCATTCGGCTCTCTCGATTTCTACTCAATGTTTTCTCCCACATAATTAAGGAGATTTGAATATTGGGAAAATAGAGAACATGGTCCCGACCCAAACCTTCTTCCCACATTCGATGGAGAAGAAGAATCAATTTCACTATTTTAATTATTAATAATAATAAGTGGGCTAGGTCTCAAAATTATGAGAATAAACTTTACGACTCTCACCCTTTATGATTTAATTACCATGAAAAGCTTCCTCTTTCACCTCTTTTCATTTTGGTCATGTATCATAGGTTTTCAATTTATTTACTTTAGTCCTTTTCATAAAATTTACCAATTCACTATTCAATTTCATAAATTACTTTTTTTTAAGTTATGAATCTTATTATAGGATTTAAAAGAAACATCCTATTGGGAATCGAAAGGTGCCTCGTTAAAAAACCTCCCTAACCTAAGATGGAGGAAAAAGAGTGCACCTTGTCGACTTTGTTCGGGACCTTACAAATTATCAAAACAATATAGTTTCGAACACACAATAATTCTCTAAGAAAAGAAAAACACATATAAGTTATCCTTTCTCTCAATCTGACAGGGGTCGTTACCTCCCAGAGACTTGGATCGGGTATCTCGATTTGCGTTGCTCACCCCGCACAAGCCTAAGCTGTCATGATCAATTACCCAGCGAAAATCTATAGATCTGGCCACACCTTGTCATGCTAAAGAATGTGCATCATTGTTCGCTTCTCTTCTCTCGAAAACGAAGTCCCAGTTAAACTTTACTTTAAAGGCGTGTACTTCCTTAATTAACTCAGTAAAAACGTTTGGAACATTAAGGGGAGATTGAATCCAGTTAATCGCCAACATACTATCCGAAGCAATCAACAGGTGATGGGACTTGCTCCACATTGAAACGGAAAACATTTTGCAGGCTTCCAAAATTTTACAAATTTTCGCAAATGTGGGATCTGCCAAGCCAATATTCACAGAGAAAACAGTAAATTTGCGACCCTCCTGATTTCTGAGAATCCCACCAATTCCTGCTGCCCCAAAACTCCCCAAAACTGTCGCGTCCACATTAAATTTCAAAGAACCAGACTTCGGTCTAATTCAGGTCACATCCTTCTTTATTTGATTCTACGCAATCCTAAGTGAATATCTATATGGACATCGGATAAACTCAGATTAAGAAAGAATTGCAGTAGGCCATTTACTTTTGACCCAGAAACCAATACGCAGCAATGCTAAGTCGTAAATTTGGTTTTCCGAGCAGCGTTTGTTGTTAAATACACTATCATTCCTGCATAGCCACAATGTCCAGACAAAATCGAAAAACGACATATTCCATAAAGGTTTACTTGCAGAACAGATTTGTTGTTTATCCCATGCCAAAACTAAAGATCTGATATTACCTGGCAGCACAAAATTAATATTCCAGTTCGCACACCATCGTTGCCAAATTCTCCAACTCAGCTCGCAATGGCAGAATAGATGGTTAGTTGTCTCCTCCTCCTTATTGCATAATAGGCAAAGAATTGAACATAAATTAGAAACATCGCATTTTCGCAAATCAGACTTAGTAGATAATTTGTTGTGAACTGCCTTCCAAACGAACGTTTCAACCTTCGGTGGGGCCAAGCCAGCCCACACCAGCTTCCAAACTGAGTCCTCACCATATTCATTTGTGTTCACTAAGGTACAGTAACTTTTAGGGGAGTACAGTCCATTTCATAAATTACTGAAACATATTAATTATCAAACCCAAAAAATCATACTCCAATTCTTCTATTCATTTTTGAACTTCTGATCATAAGATTCGGAAAACAATGGGGATTGAATTCCAAATATTTTAATGGAATCTTGAATTAACTAAAACAATTTATTTAGAGATTACAAACAATTTTGTATTCAAATTATTTTATTCATTTTCGAACTCGTGGTTATCAAATTTAGAAACTACCGGATTGGGGTTCGAGATGTTACAACTAGAATATTCGAAAATTTAAGGTCTAATTTAAAACATGAGTCATGTTTGGGATAAAATTAAAATATTCAAAAATTGAGAATTCAATTTAGAATGAAATCATAGTTTAGGTATATGTGAAATTAACTCTAAAATATACTATAAAGTGTCATTTATGCTTTAATTTCTCAAACTCTAGCCGAGGGGGCCGTCTTACGCTACTGGGCTAAGAGGGGTTTAACTTTCCAGGCGATTTTTAAGTTTGATTTCTCAATTATCAAAAACTCAAAATATAAATAGTTAATTAATTAATGACTTAAATTAGACCAGATTTCTAAATATAAAAACATAAGCAATCCCTTTTTCATTGTTATTCATTGCTGGGAAACCGTGCTATTTCGCATACGAGCCTAATTTTAAAATTGAGCTGAAATATTAAAATTGAAATTATCAAAATTTACGCAGCAGATAAATCCGTCAAACTATTAAATATTGTAATTCAATGGAGAAACTCAATATTGAATAACCAAAATAAATAATAGAAATAACACACATAATTTACGAGGTTTGACGAAATGTTGTCTACTCCTCGAGTACCCCCACCGGATGATAACTTCACTATTACTAAAATAGTACAAAAAATTAAAAATCTTTAAGAATTCTCAAATATTGCAAACGGAAGAAGAGAACCAAATGGGAGAGATGGTTTGAGATTTTTGGGATGATTTCAAATGAAATAATTATGCCTTAAATAATTGAGTTTCAGGGACTGATCTTATAAATAGCCTAAGAAATTGGGGACCAAATACTAATTATCTCATGCTACATTTAATTTAGAATTTAATGATTTGATTTAAAGACTTTGAAACTTCCGCGTTTCAAGCCACTTTTAACATTCATAAATATGGTTTACACAATTTATAAGGGAAAATTACAATTTTTGTAATATTTGCTTTTTTATGCATGCAAATCATAACTCATAAGTATCCTTCATCTATTTGTTTAATGGTCTGAGCATACCACAAAGTTTTTCCATAAAAAACCTACGTTGTTATATTATTAAGAATTCGAATCTAAAAATCAAATTAAACTGGAACAATTCATGTCAATTGATGGGAAGAGTTTTTTTTATATCAAAAGGTGAACCCAACAAGTGTCCCCGTAGAAAAGCGGATAATGTTTATCCTAAGAGACACGAGTTCAAATCGCTTTGTCTACAAGATATATGTACATTGTCAAATAGTTAAGAACATGTATGAACAAATACTTCCTTGTAATCACTTTTTGACCATTCAAAAAAAAATTGATCAAAAGAGTTAGTGGTTATAATATTTGATTTTAGGGTAAACTACGCCAGATAATCATACCACCCAATTTTAGGAGATGACCCGTTTTTGTCACCAACCTTCAAATTTGCCTAGTTTTACCACTAAATTTTACTTTTCGACTCGTTTATGCCACTTCGATGTTAATTCTTTATCGAGATGATAATATGACTGACGGTCGATAACATGGAGACCAAATCAAAATGACATCATTTTAATTTAGTTGTTTTGATACCCAAAACAACTTAAAACGACGTCGTTTTGACGATAGATGAAAATTTAAAAAAAATGCTCCCATAAGGGATTGATTTTAGGACCTTTGGAATAAATAACTTGAGTTAAACCACCCAGCTAACTTATATGTTTAGTAAGTTATTAACATAAATGATATATATATTTATTGCAGTTGGGATTAATTTATTTATTTATTTGTTAAAGTTTTTCAATTCAAATAATACCAAAACTAGTCATTAATACTTTACTGGTTTTTAATTTCTCCCTTAATTTTTTTAATTCTAACCTCATTATTTCAAAAATTTACAAACCTTTTTATTCTTTATTTTCACCTAATACAATAACAAAATTAGTCATAAACATTTTATTGTTTTATTACAATATCAATCTCATAATTTCAAAAAATCCAACCTCAACATTAATCAAATTAAATAATGAGGTTAAGAAATAAAGTTTAGTGATAAAATTGGACCAATTCGAAGATCGATAAAAGTTTAACGATAAAATTAGACAAATTCAAAGATCGATGACAAAATGGGTCACCTCCTATAGTTGAGTGGTATCTGGCGTAATTTACCTTGATTTCAATATATATACTAATTGATATACGTTACAACTTCAATAGAAATATATATATATATAAGCTTTAAGAATTAGAATCAGATTCCAATATATGTGCGTGTGTGAATATATATACATATACATATATATTCACTCTAGCACTTACAAATCCCTTTTTAAAAATAGTCAACGGTTCCAGTTTTACTTTTGTGGAAACTTAACATTGAATCTTGAGGTGGTGGAAAATAACAAAGTGTTGGTCATGGGTCATCAGTTTCCACCGATCCAAAAACTTCCCATATAATCCAAAATTACCAACTTGGGTTGGGGACAGGGACTTGCATGGTTTCTCTCCTTACAAGCAATGCCAATGTAACAACTGTTTCAAACAAAAAAAGGGGTCTCACCTCACCGCATACAAAACAGGACCTCTTTTCTTAATTTCTATCCCCTCCGGCTAATGGGAAAACATCCACTCGGTTGCGTCCTAATGTACTCTGTCGTTGCCTCCCTCGGCCTCGTCTCCTTCGCCGCATGTCTCGTTGCTGAGAGTAAGAAAACCAAGGTGCGTATATAATATTACTTTAGTTTTATGTATTGATTGAGTTTTATAAAGTTATAATCCGTTTGGTATTCAGAAATTGTTTTAATTTCTCAGAAGGGTGATCTCAAGTTGGATGGGAAAATGTGTTTCTTGCCTTCGAGGAGTCATGCCTTTGAACTGGGTGTTGCCGCATCGGTATGTCTCTCCACCGCTCAAATCATAGGGAACGTACTTCTCTGTGCAAATTACTGCGGGAGACCCAACACAAGAAAGCCTAAGAAACCAGCTCTCACCGCAATTCTGCTGGCGTTTTCCTGGTTGGTGTCCTGTTTCATAAGCTTTCTTTCTCCCTTCCAATGTTTCTAGAATCTCTGGTTAGCAGACAAAGAAACAAGTAATTTCTGATTGGGTAGAGTAGATTAGAATATACAAATTTTAATGGTTTTTAAATGAGATATGAGGGAGATTGGAGACCAACTAGTTGGGGGTACAGCCCTCCCTCAGATAATTCAAAAACGTATTATTTTAAAATGGGTAAAGATAGCAGACACATGGTCTTGGACGTTGTTGCCTAGTGCTACTAAAAATAAAATAAGACCATTAATTGCATTGGCAGGAACATGGTTGGTCTTTGGTTTTCTATGTTATTTATAAACCAGAAGGCTCGGAAACTATTACAGGATCAGCTTTGGAGTTGCGGCAATCCTAATAAGTGCGGCGACGAGTATGAGCAGAGCGCAACCCTACGGAGAAGGGTGGCTGGACGGTGAGTGCTACCTGGTTAGAGACGGAGTGTACATAAGCTCCGGGGTGTTGAGCCTGCTTGCGGTTTGCACATTGCTTGGAGCTGCATCCATCAAAATCACAACCAATCAACAGGTTGATCAAGACACAAAATAAGTGCATGAAAATCGAATTCCAAAGGATAAAATAGACGGACACGATGAGTGTTGAATTTTTTAAACATACAGTCGGGTATAGATTTAGTATTTTATCACTCATACTCCTTGTGTAAAGCATGTTTTCACCACACACACACAAAAAAAGTTTCCACTCTGAGCTCCTTTCTCCTATACTCCCATCTGTCCTTTTGTCGTCCACAGTGATGGCTCTCGACATGTATAATGGGAACGATCGCATGGGGTTTAAAAAAGGTCCAAAATGATTCAAGGTAAAAAAAAAGGTCCAAAATGAATCAAGTGAAAAATCACATACAAAATATTATTATATTTTATGAGTTTGGGTTATGTCAGACTCGTTTTTGATTTTTTATTCAAAAGTATCGATCACCCTGTAGTAATCCAAACACCTAATTCTCTTCCCAAGCTGCCTTATAATGCTATAGAATGGTTTAAAACATTAGCATGCCATACATCCGTGGCAATATGAGAACACCTTCCCTGAAACAGGACAGTCTATGTGAGAACACCATTTGGCCAAACAGTTGCAGTAGCTTACTTAAACAATTATCATTTGCAATAGCTCTATAATAAGACAGTTAGCAGAGAAATAAATAGTAAAAGCCTTAAACAAATTACAAAATCAACAAGTTACTCTGCACTTTACAAAATAAGCATAAATAGTAAAAGCCTTAAACAAATTACAAAATAACTACTTGGTGGCACTTTTTTTATCAAGAAGAAAAACGTTCGATTAAAACTGGTTAGGGGTGTAAACAAGCCAAGTCGAACCTTCCAACTAAGTTAAGGGTGAATTCATGCTCAAGGCTCAGCAATTAAACATCGCAGTCTTACACAACTGAGTTAGAGGTGTAAACAAGCCAAGTCGAGCTCGAGTATCATTAAGCTCGACTTGAATTCGAAATGCTCAAGGTTAAGCTCAACTCGGCTCGGCTTGAAAACTCGCGAGCTTAAAATTATCAAGCTCGAGCTCGACTCGAAAGCTCGCGAGCTCAAAGTTATCAAGCTCGAATTGAACTTGAAAACAAAATTGGAGCTCGAGCTCGAACTAAACCCTAATTTGCCTACCCTTATTCTCAAAAATATATATGCCATTGTTAACCTAACCTAACTCTAAATCTCAAACCAAGCTCTAAACCCAAAATTAAATCTTAATTAATCAATGTAATATAATATGGATTATTATCTTATACACTAGCGGTGTAAATTAAAAGTTTCCACAAGCGCTTTAGTTTTAAGCTTTAGGGGCTTATTTTAGGGTGTAGGGTTTATGGTTATAGGTGTAGGGATTTACAATTTAGGGTTTATGGTTAGAATTTAGGCTTTAGAGGTTAGAGTTTAGTTTTTAGGTTAAAATGGTGATGATTTATGTTTTAATCTATAAACCCTAAATTATAGCCATGAATTATAAATTTCAAACACAATCCCTAAATTCAAAACCTATACACCTAAACCCCTAAACCATACACCCTAAATTTGTACTACTAAGATGTCATTACAATATATTTTTGTGAAAAGTGTAGTATCCATCTTGCCTTTTTCAATCAAAAAGTTTGAATGCTTTTCATACCAAACTCTAGGAGCTTGTTTTAAACCATAAAGAGCTTTGGTTAGTTTAAAAACATGATTTGGAAATTTAGGATCCTCAAAACCCGGTGGTTGTTCAACATACACTTTTTCATTTATAAACCCATTTAGAAAAGTATTTTTTATATTCATTTGAAAAAGCATGAAAACATGGTAACATGCAAATGCAAGAAGCATCCTAATAGCTTCCATTCTAGCAACTAGTGCATAAGTTTCATCAAAATCAGTTCTCTCTTCTTTAGTGTAACCTTGAGCAACAAGCGTAGCCTTGTTTCTCACTATGTTACCACTCTCATCTAGTTTATTCCTAAAAACCCATTTAGTTCCTATTGTAGATTGATTACTAGGCCTTTCAACTAATGTACATACTTTACTTCTCTCAAATTGATTAAGTTCTTCTTGCATAGCCAATATCCAAAAATCATATTTTAATACTTCTTTGATATTTTTAGGCTCTATGCATGAAATAAATGCAACATAGTTCATTAGTTTGAGAGAGGATCTAATAGTTACCCCCTTGAATGGATCACCCAAGATTTTACCACCTTTGGCATAGTTGAACTCTCTTGGGTATGTCACCTCATTTTCCTCAAGAGCCAAATCTTTCAAGGCTTCAAGAGGATCTTGTGAATCTTCTTCTTTGGTTGGAATCTCATCCACCTTTGATGTTTCTCCTCCATCAATGGCTTCAATGATCACTACATCATCATCATCATCACAAGAATCCTTCCTCGGAAGGAGGTTATCATCGAAAACAACATGTATAGACTCTTCAACAACTAAAGTTCTTTTATTAAATATTCGGTAGGCTTTAGAGTTTAAGGAATAACCCAAAATATTGTTTCATCACTTTTATCATCAAATTTACCTAAGTTGTCTTTTCCATTGTTCAAAACAAAATATTTACAACCAAAAGGGTGGAAATAGCTAATGTTAGGCCTTTGGATTTTAAAATCTCATAAGGTGTTTTCTTTAAAATAGGCCTAATCAATACTCTATTTATAATGTAACAAGTCGTAGTAGTGGCTTCCGCCCAAAAATACTTAGGTAAGTTATTTTCACAAAGCATAGTCCTAGCCATTTCTTCTAAATTTCTATTTTTCCTCTCAACTACCCCCATTTTGTTGAGGAGTATGAGGACCTAGAAAATTATGGCTAATACCATTTCGTTACAAAAATCTTCAAAACTCACATTTTGAAATTCGGTTCCATGATCACTTCTAATGTGTGAAATTTTATGATCAAGATCATTTTGGGTAATTTTTGTAAAAGTAATAAAATTCTCTAAAGCCTCGTCCTTAGTACTTAAGAATAGAACCCAAGTGTATCTAGAAAAGTCATCTACCAAAACAAATGCATATGACTTACCACCCAAGCTCACAGTTCTAATAGGCCCAAATAAATCCATGTGAACTAGTTGTAATACCCTACTAGTCGAAACATCATTAATGGGTTTAAATGACGTTCTCTTTTGTTTACCCTTAGCACAAGCATCACATATTTTATCTAATGAAAACTTTAGTTTGGGTAAACCTCTAACTAGATTTTGGGAAGCTAAATTTTCTAAATCACTTATGCTAGCATGCCCAAGTTTTTTATGCCACAACCATGCATCATTCTCATCATGTGCAACTAAACATGCTTGGGATGAATGTATGTCATCTAAATGCACCATGCAGATATTTTCTATCCTATGCCCTATGAGCATCAATTGATTTGTTTTAATGCTCATTATTTTGCAACCATTTTTATCAAAGAGAACATTAAAACCTTTATCACATAATTGACTAATGCTCAATAAATTATGCTTAAGACCGTTGACATATAATATATTTTCAATAAAAATAGAAGAGTGATTACCAATGGAGCCAATTCCTTCAATGTGGCCTTTGGAGTTGTCACCGAAAGTCACTACTCCACCACTCTTTGGCTTGAATTCCAAGAATCTACTCTTGTCACCGGTCATGTGTCTTGAGCATCCACTATCAAGGTACCATGAGTTTTGACTTGAAGCTTTGGCCTTGTAGCAATGCTCCCCCTACAAACAAAGAAATTAGGCTTTGGTTTTTGGTACCCAAATCATTTTGGGTCCATGTGTGTTAGCTCTCAAAACCTTGGTTCCCTTAGGAATCCAAGAAGCAATAGCATTCACATTATTAGAAACAATGAGTTCCTTGGGAGCATATAAACTCCTAATTCTTTCTACTTTAGATTGCTTTTGAAAGCTTCCTTATTTGAGGTAAAATGATTTTCTCTTAACATATTGGGTTTTAGAAGAATTACCTTTCTCAAAACCCTTTTTCCCAATAGTAAGAGAAGTTTTGAGATTATCCACTTCCTTAGTGTGATAATCTTGGAAATCGAAAAAAAGTTTTTCAAGATCAAGATTTTTCTTTTTAAGATCATTTGAAAGGTTTATCAAATATAAAACCTTCATTTCCAATTCGGAGTTAATTTTTGAAAGAGACTCCTTTTGATTTTTCAAATCGGAAATGTTTTTCTTATTTCTTAAAATTGACTCTTTATATTTTTCAACTAACTCATCATAGACCTCTTGTAACTCATCATATGTATCACGAAGCTCATCATAGGTAAAATCAGAATTAGATGAGTTGAGGTTTACCTTTGGATCATCATCAATGGCCATGAGGCAAAGGTTAGCCACTTCCTCCTCCTCCTCGGATGACTCCTCGTCACTCCAAGTTGCCACTTGAGCTTTGAGCTTGTTCTTCTTCCCAAAACTCTTCTTTTTCAATTGAGGAGTTAGTTTTTGAAAGAGACTCATTTTGATTTTTCAAATCAGAAATGTTTTTGTTGAGTTTTAAGATGCTCGATTCCTTCAACTGTTCTTGCTCGCCAAGTGTAGAGAAGTGGAAATTTGGGTGAATGTGGTGTGGAAGCTAAAAAGATATGTGACACAATGATTTATAGTGGTTCAACCTTCTAACCAATGTCTACATCCACTACCTTAGCTTCCCACTAAGGATTTCCAATCAATCCACTATTGATTCGTCCCCTTTTCTAGGTTTAGGAGGAAACCCTTATACACCGATCAAGCTTTCTACCCAAAGCCTTGATCAAACCCTCTTTATAAGAGAAAAGATTAGCAAACACAAATCCCTCTAATAGGTTTTTGTTTGCACAATTTAGCTCTCACCCAAAACCTAAAACACTTGAGCAAATTTGACAATTTTGGCTCACTAGTGTTTGTCTATACAAAGAAATGACAATTTAAGTACAAAGACAATTCTTGATCATTTGTTAATCGACAATTTAAGCATTAACCATTACTTGATGCTTGAAGGTCCCTTTTATACTCCTTAATAAGTTTGTAGCCGTTACTAGCCGTTGGGTTGAATTGGAGCCGTTGGAGACATAATTTCCCACCATAAATGCAGTTCTGCAGCTACCCGTATCGAAACGCTCGAACCCGTTTCGATACGCTCTTCAAGTAGAAAGAGCCGTTGCAGTCTGATGCAGCACTCGTATCGAAACTGTAACCCCTCGTCCCAGTCCGGGCGACTGACCGGTCCGAGTGGGCTACACGGGGATAACCGAGGCAAAACCCGTTAAGGCTTCACTTCGGTTAACAACCCGAGAAAACTTTTTCAATTAGTATTATCTTGTCTAGATGCGTTAATTAAACCTATATGTGAAGTGACAGCGGAAACAAGACTTACAAGAAGACTAACATCAAACCGGGCCTAAGCCCAACACTTGAGAACCCTTAGAGATGTCAAAAAGCCTCATTTCAGGCCTGGGTTTCGAAACAGGCATTGCCCGTTTCGAAACACGGGCCCAGTTTAAAAAGCCAGACACCCGTACCGAAACGCATCCACCTCGTTTCGGAACAGGGTCCCATTTCGCCTAGGCGTTCCGAAACTTGTTCCGGAACAGGCATTCACAGTAGCCAAAGTGTTTTGAGACTCGTATCAGAACAGGGGCTCACAGTAGCCAAACCGTACCGAAACGCGTTCCGATACGGGTGGCCCTAGAACCACACCCGTTCTAAAACAGCACAACCCGTTCTGAAACACCTGCAGTCTGTGAGTTTCCAAAATCAGATTTAAACATCTCTAAACGATCCCAAATGCCCTCAACGACTTCAAGAAGCAAACACAACATGCATACATAAACTCTAGAGGCATTCACCCTATTACATACATGCTCAAAACACACAAAGATACATGATAAGAGCATACATTCATAAGGGATAAGCATTCACCACAAAAGAGGGCATACATAGCATTTTAAGGTTTCATGCCTTAGAGCCAACATACACATAAGCATTCAAGGTAAGCAATAAAGCATGGTTTACAATTCAAAACATGGCATCAACGAGCCACACCAACATCAACATATTAAGGAGTCTAATATGCTGCTAACCCAAAACAACCACATAAATCCCAATTGCTTGACTATTACACCATTAACTTAAAATTCATACTTGAGAATAGCAAAAGCTCAACTAGCACACTTGGAGGCCCTCTCCTTGCACAAGCAACCCACGAACTACGAATCTGCATTGTCGAACAAAAGAGAACGTAAGCATAAAGCTTAGTGAGGTTAAGCTCATAAAACAAAACTCGACAATGCAGGGTCCAAGCACGAACAACTCAACCAAGGAAGAAATGCATGAGTTCTTACCTTTGAAACCACAAGAGTTAAATATATATGATGCATGAACATAATCTCAATATCATGCCATGCTCAACAAGTCCATAAACACAATATATGGAAACACATATATCAAACGTATTAGCAACACATTCCACAATCCGTATTGGCACCTAGCTATGACCCGAATACGCGGATAACCGTTGGAACTCACATCCAACAACACAACTATTACCTTACGGTGGGATTACACTCATCACTGTTTCACGCGGATGTAACCCCTTAGCCCGGTCTAGACGGTTGACCCGAACTACGAAGATTACACGGGGAAAACCAAAGTCAACTCGAAAGTCAACCTTGATTAATGACCCTTTTTTTCTTTTTAAAACTTCTCTAGATGCACATTAAACCTATGTGAAAGCCCAAGAACCTTGGGAGAGAAAAGCACAGCGATCGGAAACGTTTAAGGACTCAAATGCAAGAAATACACCTTTAGGGACCAAAATGTAAATTTTGGAAAATAAATGGACTTCCAATATTTTAGTTTTACCAAACCTCAATTAATCATATTACAAGCCTCTCTGCCAAATTTCAGCTTAAAAAGACATCTCAAGCTCAAGCAATTGCAATTACAACTTTCAGGACTAAAATGTAAAGCATGCAAAAACTGTCCAACGGTCACCCGTTTCGAAACACTAACACCCGTATAGAAACACCCTTGACGTACGCCCGTATCGAAACGGTTTTGACCGTTTCGAAACGCGGGTATGTTCCGAAACTAGTTCAGAAACGGACACCTCCAATAGCCAAAGTGTTTCGAAACACCTTTAGCCGTTTCGAAACGCCCAGGCCAATTCATGCACCCGTTTCGAAACAACCAAGGGTGTTTCGATACACCCTGCCCAGAAACAGCAGAAAATTCTGGTTTTACACATCCAAACACCAACAAACATACTTTAAACCATTCCTCAACATATCAACAACATGCCAAGCATCATAACCACCAAATTGCATTAAAAACTAGATACACATCAAACCTTAGGTGCACCAACTCATTCAACACATCCAACACTTGATCATGCTTTTAAAACAAGAAGCATAGCATAACAACTTATGAAGAAGAAGATTCAAATGTTGCAAAACGATAATCAACAAGATTCAAACCATAAACCGAACGTGGTCAACATACACAATCTCATTACACATCAATATAAAAGACTCTCCCCCCATTGCCTTTATTATCTATAGCTATAAACCAAGACATACTTCTCAAGTGGAACTCTTCTTGAATCCCTTGCTTCTTGTTGTCCCAACTTCAAATATCTGCATTGATGGACAAAAATGAGCGTAAGCACATAATGCTTAGTGAGGAATGCTCAAAACCAAAACACCATCAATGCAGCGAATCATAAAACCCTCTTAAAATGTAGTTACAATTCAATAAACCAAAGCATTGTTTGAAAAACCTCTTTTGAAACAACATGCTTTAAACCATGCATTGCTCAACATGAAATCCAACCTTTAGCTTAGAAAAGCTAAACAACTCACCCCAAAACACATTCTTGCAGAAACTATTATTTAAACCTTTCCATGCATGAACACCACATGCAAAGTTAAACTCAAATTCCTTGGAAACCACTTCCACTTCACAACATACTTTCCTCATGCTTGATGATCATTTCAAAGCAAAACCTTTCGAAAACCATTTATTCCTTCTAACTATTTCATGCATTCAACAAATGCAAGACACATGAACTACAAAAGCAACATTTGCATTACATGCCTTTTTCCAACAAGCCTTCACAAGACTTCAATGCACTAAAGAGATTCTAAGCACATATGCACCACTCACAATAGAATATATACACTTTCATCTTTTCAAGCATCTCTCGCTTCATTTCATTCAAATACATTCTATTGGCTTTCAAGCGATAAATCAAAAACAATCACCACATAAGACACAATCGGATACACGGATTACAAGTGTTGTCCCACACGCTTCATACACACTACCAACCAACACAAGGTGGAGTTTACCGGTACAATCACAACCACTCAACACTTGTGATGGAGTTTAACGGTACAATCACAACCCCTCAACATCACTCATCGGTACTTGTATAACTCACTAACGAGAGTACGGGACACATCACACAAGATCCACACACGGACTTTTAACCACCGTTGTGATCTTACCAAGATCCACACACGGACTTTTAACCACCGTTGTGATCTTACCAAAATCCTCACCCGGACTTTTTACCACCGTTGTGAGCTTACCAAGATCCACACACGGAATTTTAACCATCGTTGTGATCTTACCTCTCTCGTTAGGATACTTGGATGGAGTTACGGTACAATCACAACCCCTCGACATCCAAGGCGACTTTATTCACGGTGCACCCAATCCTATAGCCGGCTAACTATATCCGATTAAAGTAACCAAAAACCACTTACATCACTTGCCAATACACATCAATTACCATCATCAATTCACTGTTTTAAAGCATTAAACAAAGCAATTAAACACCATGCATCACCATGCAACATTACCAATTTAACAACATGCCAAAACAAGGATCTCTTACCTTGAGCATCCTTCAACATATAGCTTTCAAAACCAGCATTAAACCATGACTAAACTTGCTTAAAAACAGTAATTAAAACACAACCACCCCAAGTGCATTTGAAACCAAATCATAGCACAAACCAAGAGAGAAGTTCCATTTACTTACTCTTGAGCTTAGCTAAGTTGTTTAGACTTAAACTAAGCTCCCAAAACCTCGTCCAAAATGTTTCAAAGCTGGAAAACTCTTTTCCACTCACAGATACACAAAACTATGCTAGCCGACAAGCCTTCCAAGCATCCGAAACCTCCAACGCCACCTCTATTGCTTCCGGATCATTCTCCCCTGTTTTAAACACATAACAACAGAGGATTAATGCATCATCATGCATTAAAATCACCAGCAACACACCTAAACTCGCTGCTCTACATAAATCTAACATTTCGGCTACCAAACGCAACCGAAATCACCTCTAAACTCTTCCAAAACATAACCCAGCCAAGATCCATCACTTCTAACCATTTCTAAACATCAATTAACATCCAAAATGAACCTAAACTCGTCCTTATACCTCCAGCATTAACAGAACACCAAGATCACCCCAAAAACCACCATTTTCATAAGCAAAAACTTAGGAAACATAACCTATTCGGGATTGCATTGATCAAATCTCAATTACACCTCATTAAACATCCAAAATACATTTAAAATCCATCTCAAAACAGAGCTCAAACAATCACCACGAATTTCTTCAAGATTTCTTCAAAATCTTGAGTTTTAAGCCAAAAATCAAGTTCATAACATTAAATCCATTTATAAAACTTAAATTAAGGATTGAGAACTTAGGAATTTCAGTAAAGAACTGAGTATTTAGAGGAGAAGAACATCCTTACCTCTAAATGTAGATTTCTCCTTGCTTAGAGACAATTTCCTTGAAAATCCAATAAGCAAAACAATAGAATTTGATGTAGAAAGGATTAGGAATCAATTGATGATTGAAACCTCATCATTTGGTGTGAAAATCAAAAGAAATGTTGCTGTAGAAATGTGTTTGGCTGAGGAAATTTTGAGAGAAAATGAGATGAGAAAGTTTTAACAAAAGTTAGTTATGAAAATCTAAAATATGTTTTTTCCACTTTTTACTTAATTAATTAAACATTAATTAAATCATTAAAATCTAAGAAAAATCTGGAGAAATCTTTCTTGGGTAAATTAGCTCCTTAAAGATTCAAAGTTTCAATCCTTACAAAACAGTCACCACTGAACTTTTCAAAAATTGCATTTTAGTCACTATTTCAAAATGTCGCACTTCCAAACCTTATTTTGTAAAATTGATTTCACCACTCTCTTATATATATTAAAAGAAGATTTTTAGATATTTTTCCATATTTTTAAAGCATCCCGAACTAGGCTTTCCCTAAAACCTCCTTTTATATTCGAACCAAAAATTAGACCGGTCCGGTTCAGACCCTAAACTTCCAAGCCCAAAATTGGGGTGTTACAACTCTCCCCCTCTTAGAAAATTTTGTCCTCGAAATTCCAACCGGCGAAAAGAGCACGATACCAAACTTCTGAAAGCAACACACAAAGTAACACAGGAGACTTAACCATCACTGAAACATCCTCCACTCAGAACACCACACAAAAAAAACAACTCCTCCTCAAATCAAACTCACACTATAACCAACCCAACACCACTACATACTGTTCAAAACTTCCAGAACACTCAGATGTTAACCTTAGCTTAACCTTTCACAATTTCGAACTGCGCATAGCCCCAGCAACCCGAAGAACTTTTAAATTTTTACAACATACTCCACCTTATCTCATAACTCCCAAAACTCGCACACACGGTGACACCAACCCATCCAGTTTCAGCCACCATGTGACCTACAACCTTCACTGCTTCCAAAACCCCTTGCAAAACTGCTCAACTTCTTTCAAAGATTACCACAACAAGCAAAAATTTCTTCAGCATCAACTGTTTACTCAAACTTCTCAACGTACTGATGACATTCTTTCACATCCGCCACTATCACTACCATAACGACTCACCAAACTACCCACATAACATCCGAAATCCACATCACAAGACTCCAACCTTAACTCTGCCAGCTGTTCCACGTACCCCTAGCTGACTTTAGAAAAGATTTACTTATACCCGACTAGCAAACCACTTCTCACTGGAACCCGGCCAACCAACAATGGCCCTTGGACTTACATTGCCTTTCCACTTCAAGCTTTGACCATAACACTAACCTTACCTGGATACCGCCCATTCTATACAACATGATAAGATTACGAAACCTCTACTCATTGCAGGCCAAACCTTTTCTACAACCCTCAACACAACCTCTTCTCAACTCCTCGAAGGTTCCCACGAACCACCACTTACATAAACATCCCTCCTATCGCAAACATCAACGCCAAAACACCTCAGCACTCTGGAAACACATCCACTAACCCACCACACCACTTAACACAAAGAAACTACCACATCTATCAGCTATTCACAACCACCTTGACCGATTCTAACTTCAACCGGTAATCTCCTCACCACCACACCGCTAAACTTTTTAAGCACCAAAACACTTTCCTTCTGCCAACATGCTATATCGCACTCACTATTACTGACAACTCGCTTACTACCCTCCACTACTTCTAACATTCTCCTAGCACCAAAACAACTCTTAAAACCCACCATTCAACCAAATCCTACCACAACACTAACGGACCCAATTAGTTGTTAGCAAGTGTGAACGTTCGTATGCATGGTCACCAATATGCCCTATCAATGCCTGCGTACATGTATGCAAAACCTCTAATATCATGTCCCATGTATGCATGTACCAACATATATAATATAGTATATAACAAATGGTTTTAACTGTGCATGTATGTCGGTTCACACCCACCAATAACATCCTCAGAATCCGCCTAAGAACAACCTCTTACCTCACTTCTAACTTGTCCAGCTCTACCATTCTAATAATCCGCTAATTACAAAATACTCCACTAATGCCCTCTTCATACTAAAGTTGTTTTCAAAACAACACCGGCTACTACCCCAAACTTGCTAGCTACAAGACCATACCCACTACGCAAGGGAAAACCCAACCAAAACCAAACAAAGATAACTAGGGCAAAGATTACTTAACAAGGTTACCTGTAATCACCTCACTGCCCCGGAGCTTCAACAGACAAACTATCTTCCTCGCAGAACCATCATTCTCTAGCCGCACCGCCGCAGCATCAACCAACACTTTAAGTTCATCACCATCTCCCTGCGGTAAAGAACCCTGACTACCCTGAGCCAACTCCAAACAATTTCGTCTCAAATGTCCAACAGACCCACAATTACAGCAAGATTCATTCCCCAAGCTCCTCAAACCTTTCTGCCTTTCTTGCCACCTCCGAACTCTGTCTCGGCCACGCTCACGACCCTTCTGAGACCCTTTTGCAACCATAACAAAACAAACAAAACAATCAGGCCAGCTTCAAGCAAGGATTCAAGACTCCAACTCCAACATAACACAATAGCTATAATAATAAGGCAATGGGTATCCCGAATTCTCCCCTTTTTACACGACATAACAATCAACAAAAACATGGATATCACAACATCGAGCATATCAATCAACAAACTTCAATCATGCTCTCATCAAGCAACATTCACCCGCAACAGCATAACATCAACATACCATACCCATCACATTTTCATCACTCAGAAAATCAACTCACAACACTAGCATATCACCAATACAAGTTCACATTAGCCCATAGAAGATTCATAACCAAAAAGTATGGTAAAAACATTAACAACTCGCTCAAAGACATATTTTTCAACCAACTTTCAACCACACATCCGAATAAACATCCAACATTTACCATAGCAACTTACCACAACTTACCATCGCCCTATATATTCGCAACTTAGCTCTGATACCAACAAATGTAACCCCCTTAGCCCGGTCTAGACGGTTGACCCGAACTACGAAGATTACACGGGGAAAACCAAAGTCAACCCGAAAGTCAACCTTGATTAACGACCCTTTTTTTCTTTTTAAAACTTCTCTAGATGCACATTAAACCTATGTGAAAGCCCAAGAACCTTGGGAGAGAAAAGCACATCGACCGGAAACGTTTAAGGACTCAAATGCAAGAAATACACCTTTAGGGACCAAAATGTAAATTTTGGAAAATAAATGGACTTCCAAGATTTTAGTTTTACCAAACCTCAATTAATCATATTACAAGCCTCTCTGCCAAATTTCAGCTTAAAAAGACATCTCAGGCTCAAGCAATTGCAATTACAACTTTCAGGACTAAAATGTAAAGCATGCAAAAACTGTCCAACGGTCACCCGTTTCGAAACACTGACACCCGTATAGAAACACCCTTAACGTACGCCCGTATCGAAACGGTGTTGACCGTTTCAAAACGCGGATATGTTCCGAAACTAGTTCAGAAACGGACACCTCCAATAGCCAAAGTGTTTCGAAACACCTTTAGCCGTTTCGAAACGCCCAGGCCAATTCATGCACCCGTTTCGAAACAGCCAAGGGTGTTTCGATACACCCTGCCCAGAAACAGCAGAAAATTCTGGTTTTACACATCCAAACACCAACAAACATACTTTAAACCATTCCTCAACATATCAACAACATGCCAAGCATCATAACCACCAAATTGCATTAAAAACTAGATACACATCAAACCTTAGGTGCACCGACTCATTCAACACATCCAACACTTGATCATGCTTTTAAAACAAGAAGCATAGCATAACAACTTATGAAGAAGAAGATTCAAATGTTGCAAAGCGATAATCAACAAGATTCAAACCATAAACCGAACGTGGTCAACATACACAATCTCATTACACACCAATATAAAAGACTCTCCCCCCATTGCCTTTATTATCTATAGCTATAAACCAAGACATACTTCTCAAGTGGAGCTCTTCTTGAATCCCTTGCTTCTTGCTGTCCCAACTTCAAATATCTGCATTGATGGACAAAAAGAAGCGTAAGCACATAATGCTTAGTGAGGAATGCTCAAAACCAAAACACCATCAATGCAGCGAATCATAAAACCCTCTTAAAATGTAGTTACAATTCAATAAACCAAAGCATTGTTTGAAAAACCTCTTTTGAAACAACATGCTTTAAACCATGCATTGCTCAACATGAAATCCAACCTTTAGCTTAGAAAAGCTAAACAACTCACCCCAAAACACATTCTTACATAAACTATTATTTAAACCTTTCCATGCATGAACACCACATGCAAAGTTAAACTCAAATTCCTTGGAAACCACTTCCACTTCACAACATACTTTCCTCATGCTTGATGATCATTTCAAAGCAAAATCTTTCGAAAACCATTTGTTCCTTCTAACTATTTCATGCATTCAACAAATGCAAGACACATGAACTACAAAAGCAACATTTGCATTACATGTCTTTTTCCAACAAGCCTTCACAAGACTTCAATGCACTAAAGAGATTCTAAGCACATATGCACCACTCACAATAGAAGATATACACTTGCATCATTTCAAGCATCTCTCGCTTTATTTCATTCAAATACATTATATTGGCTTTCAAGCGATAAATAAAAAACCATCACCACATAAGACACAATCGGATACGCAGATTACAAGCGTTGTCCCACACGCTTCATACACACTACCGAACAACACAAGATGGAGTTTACCGGTACAATCACAACCCCTCAACACCCGTGATGGAGTTTAACGGTTCAATCACAACCCCTCAACATCACTCATCGGTACTTGTATAACTCACTAACGAGAGTACGGGACACATCACACAAGATCCACACACGGACTTTTAACCACCGTTGTGATCTTACCAAGATCCACACACGAACTTTTAACCACCATTGTGATCTTACCAAAATCCTCACCCGGACTTTTAACCACCGTTGTGAGCTTACCAAGATCCACACACAGAATTTTAACCACCATTGTGATCTTACCTCTCTTGTTAGGATACTTGGATGGAGTTACGGTACAATCACAACCCCTCGACATCTAAGGCGACTTTATTCACGGTGCACCCAATCCTATAGCCGGCTAACTATATCCGATTAAAGTAACCAAAAACCACTTACATCACTTGCCAATACACATTAATTACCATCATCAATTCACTATTTTAAAGCATTAAACAAAGCCATTAAACACCATGCATCACCATGCAACATTACCAATTTAACAACATGCCAAAACAAGGATCTCTTACCTTGAGCATCCTTCAACATATAGCTTTCAAAACCAGCATTAAACCATGACTAAACATGCTTAAAAACAGTAATTAAAACACAACCACCCCAAGTGCATTTGAAACCAAATCATAGCACAAACCAAGAGAGAAGTTCCATTTACTTACTCTTGAGCTTAGCTAAGTTGTTTAGACCTAAACTAAGATCCCAAAACCTCGTCCAAAATGTTTCAAAGCTGGAAAACTCTTTTCCACTCACCGATACACAAAACTATGCTAGCCGACAAGCCTTCCAAGCATCCGAAACCTCCAACGCCACCTCTATTTCTTCCGGATCATTCTCCCCTGTTTTAAACACATAACAATAGAGTATTAATGCATCACCATGCATTAAAATCACCAGCAACACACCTAAACTCGCTGCTCTACATAAATCTAACATTTCGGCTACCAAACACAACCGAAATCACCTTCAAACTCTTCCAAAACATAACCCAGCCAAGATCCATCACTTCTAACCATTTCTAAACATCAATTAACATCCAAAATGAACCTAAGCTCGTCCTTATACCTCCAACATTAACAGAACACCAAGATCACCTAAAAAACTACCATTTTCATAAGCAAAAACTTAGAAAACATAACCTATTCGGGATTGCATTGATCAAACCTCAATTACACCTCATTAAAAATTCAAAATAAATTTAAAATCCATCTCAAAACAGAGCCCAAACAATCACCACGAATTTCTTCAAGATTTCTTCAAAATCTTGAGTTTTAAGCCAAAAATCAAGTTCATAACATTAAATCCATTTATAAAACTTAAATTAAGGATTGAGAACTTGGGAATTTCAGTAAAGAACTGAGTATTTAGAGGAGAAGAACATCCTTACCTCTAAATGTAGATTTCTCCTTGCTTAGAGACAATTTCCTTGAAAATCCAATAAGCAAAACAATAGAATTTGATGTAGAAAGGATTAGGAATCAATTGATGATTGAAACCTCATCATTTGGTGTGAAAATCAAAAGAAATGTTGCTGTAGAAATGTGTTTAGCTGAGGAAATTTTGAGAGAAAATGAGATGAGAAAGTTTTAACAAAAGTTAGTTATGAAAATCTAAAATATGGTTTTCCACTTTTCACTTAATTAATTAAACATTAATTAAATCATTAAAATCTAAGAAAATCTGGAGAAATCTTTCTTGGGTAAATTAGCTCCTTAAAGATTCAAAGTTTCAATTCTTACAAAACAGTCACCACTGAACTTTTCAAAAATTGCATTTTAGTCACTATTTCAAAATGTCGCACTTCCAAACCTTAGTTTGTAAAATTGATTTCACCACTCTCTTATATATATTAAAAGAGGATTTTTAGATATTTTTTCATATTTTTAAAGCATCCCGAACTAGGCTTTCCCTAAAACCTCATTTTATATTCGAACTAAAAATCAGACCGGTCCGGTTCAGACCCTAAACTTCCAAGCCCAAAATTGGGGTGTTACAGCGGAGGGGATTCCACTCATCCTCATGCCCCGTCGATGGGATTCCAATCATCACCGACTAACATATATATGAAGATTTCCGGGCGAACCCGTACTCCATCTTGATGACTACCATCACCAAGACCACGCGCGCATTTCGACTCTCGTGTGCACACTAGACATCCTAATGATCGATTATTGTACCCAAGAATACTAGTGCCAATACTAACACATTTCATTAGTCAACCTCACAACTTTCTTACCAATTTTCGTGCTTAGCACATACCCACCATGATTTACCATCATGCACAAACCACATTCCACAACCACATGCATATAACAATACATCAAATATCATGCCTCAACATACATGTATAACACGATATACATAACCACAATAATCACAATTAATATGAAACAAGAGGCATAACAAGCGTTTAGAAGTTCAACCAAAGGTCTCCTAAACTAAGCTTGAGATTAGGCTACCACTCTAATCTCAACTCTATGTGGGTTTACCAAGCCCAACCTAGGTCCACATGCTTGAACCAACACTTGAAAACCAATTTAAACCAAGTTGAAATCATTAACCACTCACCGACTATTCCAAGCTCAACAACTCTAGCCGATCGAGCTCCCAACGGTTTCGGATTCGATCCCGAGGCTTCACCAACACAATTCTTTGCTTCTAAACAATTCAGCACAATCAAAACAACCATATTTCAGTCCACAAATCACTATAACAAACCCAGAACACAAACCAAGCAAGTATTCAACCCAAAAACATTCTCAAAACCCTATTTTCGAGCAGCCCTTATGCACAGCCAAAACCCATTGATTCCAATACTTTTAATACACCTAAAAGCTTCCAAAGCAGCCCCTAACTAACAACCAGCCATCAGCCATCAAGATTTCACCCAAAACAGCCCCAAAGACCAACCTTAAACCCCTCTAAAACCTCTCTAAAACCCAATTTCGGGAATCTTTATAAAACTATGTAAAAATCTAGTATGTTGGACCTTTTAGATAGCAAACAACTTATCTAACATCAACAAATCAAAAACTTAAGTTAAAGCTAACAAAGTTAGCATTTTTAATTCAAAACCCCAAAACTCTAAAATGCAAAATAGTGAGCTTCAATGAAAACAAATTACATGGGGAGAAATAGGAAGATGAGGGTAATATGAAAACGAGCATTTTTAATTCAAAACCTCAAAACTCTAAAATGCAACATAGCTCGCAACTCAACTGCAACTTTTCTGCTCAACGCATCGGCCACTACATTTGCTTTACCTGGATGGTACTCGATAGTCAAATCATAGTCTTTCAACAGCTCAAGCCATCTTCTCTGTCTCAAGTTCAACTCTCTCTGAGTCATCAAATACTTCAAGCTTTTATGATCAGTGTAAATCGTGCATTTCTCACCATACAAGTAGTGACGCCAAATCTTCAACGCAAACACAACTGTGGCTAACTCAATGTCGTGCGTAGGGTAGTTCTTCTCATACACCTTCAATTGTCTCGAAGCATAAGAAACAAATATTCTTTCTTGCATCAGAACACAACCTAAACCTACGTAAGAAGCATCACTATAGATTACGAACTCTTTCCCTGAAACTGGCTGTACTAACACTGGAGTATTCGTCAAAGCTTCTTTTAATTTCTTAAAAGCCTTCTGTCTCGCATCTGACCACTCAAACTTCACTCCTTTTTGCAACAATTTAGTCAACGGAGCAGCTACTCTAGAGAAGTCATCAACATGTCTCCTATAGTAACCAGCTAATCCTAGGAAACTCCTAATCTCAGTCACTGACTTAGGTTGTTTCCACTCAACAATAGCATCAATCTTCGTCGGATCAACATGGATACCTTCAGCTGATACAACATGGCCAAGAAACACAACCACTCTAATCAAGAATTCACATTTACTAAGCTTAGCATACAACTGATTATTCATCAACCTTTGTAAGACAAGTCTCAAATGCTCATCATGTTCTTCTTCTGATCTCGAGTACACAAGAATGCCATATATGAAAACAACTACAAATCGGTCTAGATAGTCTCTGAAAACTCTGTTCATCATGTCTATGAAAGCTGCTGGTGCATTCGTGAGCCCAAACGGCATCAAAAGGAACTCATAATGACCATATCTAGTTCTAAAAGCTGTCTTCGGAACATCACACTCCTTTACCTTCAACTGATAGTACCCTGATCTCAAATCTATCTTCGAGAACACTAAGGCACCTCTCAACTGATCAAACAAGTCATCTATACGAGGCAGCGAATACTTGTTCTTCACTGTTAACTGGTTCAACTGCCTGTAGTCGATACACATCCTCATATTGCCATCCTTCTTCTTTACAAACAACACGGGAGCACCCCAAGGCGAACTACTAGGCCTAATAAAACCACGGTCTAACAACTCCTGAAGCTGACTTTTCAACTCTTTCAGAGCCATACGGTACGGAGCAATAGAAACTGGAGTAGACCCTGAAACAGTCTCAATCACAAACTCTACATCTCTGTCAGGAGGCAAACCTGGTAACTCTTCTGGAAACACATCCGGATAATCACAAATTGTTCTGATATCTTTCGGTCTAACCTTGCTCATATTCGGATTCATCAAATACGCTAAATAAGCCCCACAATCGGAATCCATTAACCTATGAGCCTCTAAAGCTGACACAAAATTCGACAAGAACTTAACGTTCTCGCCTACTACCACTACTTCGTAGTCATCGGAAAGCAAAGACATAGACTGTAACTCAAAATTACCTGCTATCACATCTGTGTCATTCCTTGCCTCTCTCTGTGCGTAGACTCTAGCTGGTCCACAAGCCTCTGGCTGAACTGCCACTACATGAGCAAGATTCCTCGGCGCCTCTATCCTAGGTGCATCAGCCCTCGGCTGGAAGTAACCATGACCGCGCCCACGGCCTCTTTAATAGTCGGTCGCTCTCGCAAGAGCTTGTGCTAGATTCGGTGCCTGTGCCGCCTGATGCGGACACTCTATCCTAAAGTGGTCTCTCGATCCATAGTTCCAGCAAGCGTGAAAGTTCCCCCAACACTCTCCTGAATGATGTCTCCCACAACGGGTACACTCAGGAAAACGCCCTCCAGCTCTATGGCCCTGATGGCCTCTACCATGGTGGCCACCGCCATGCCCATGATCAAACTGATGTCCACCGCCCCGATGCTTCTTGGCATCACCACGATCGAAGTTGTTGTGCCTCTTTCCCGAACTGGATCCTCCCGAGCGCTTGGTCAGCCCCAAGCTATGCTTGATGTCCTTGGCCCTAGCGACCAAGACATCAAAATCAGAATAATATGAAGCCAAGGTGTACCTCTTGACTTCCTCATGAAGTTCATATCTGAACCGATCACAACGGTGCCTCTCAGTAGGAACCAACTCCGGAGCATACTGACTCAGACGGACAAAGCGAATCTCATAATCTGTCACTGAAGTGTCTCCCTGAACAAGAGCCATGAACTCCTGCTTCTTCTCATCCAGATATCTTGGGCCCAAATACCACTTTCTGAAAGCAGTCTCAAAGAAATTCCACCTGATCTCAGCCTCAGGCACACCAGTAGTAATGGTGACCCACCAGGTGTAGGCATCACCCTGAAGCAACGAAACTACACAGCCCAACTTACGAGCCCCGACACATCCCATCTGAGCAAGAATACGGACTGTCTTCTCTAGCCACAACTCTGACCTCTCAGGCGTAGATCCCCTGAACTCGTCTGCTCTGAGGCTACGGAGCCTCTCTAACGGTAAGCTGGCATCATCACCTCTCGGCTGAGCTGCAGCCTGAAACGCTCCCGCTATAGCTTGAACTTGCAGAGCCATATCTATTCCAACAGGACCTTGGCCACCCTGGCCAACCTGAGGTCCCGCTCTCTCAGCTCTAGCCTCGCCTCCCACTTCAGGCTGAAAAGGTGGTGGTGGTGGAGGAGCTCCAACTCCAGCAGCAGGCTCTCCCATATGAGCCTCTACTCCAAACACCGACTCATTAATAGGAGCCGCAATACGTGGTTCCTGGCGAACCAACCTCGGTCTACCTCTAGGCCTCGATATACGTGCTCACAGATAACAACTACTACAACAACAACAACAACAACACACAAACATAGGGTTAGTAAGGGCAAGGGTCCAAGTGGCTCAAGTATGTTTCCCTCTCTTAAAAATCCTTTTTCCAATGTAATAGAAGCAATGAGACTCTACTCAACATGCTTCAAACAACATACACACACGATCAAACAAGCATACATCAAAGCATACTTGGTAAGCAAGCAAACATACTTACATGGCAAGCAAACACCGTGCAATTGCAATACAAGAATTTAACTTACCTCACTTACCTGCCCGAGGTCTCGGAAACCTCAGGCTCTGATACCAACAAGTGTAACCCCCTCGTCCCGGTCCGGGCGACTAACCGGTCCGAGTGGGCTACACGGGGATAACCGAGGCAAAACCCGTTAAGGCTTCACTTCGATTAACAACCCGAGAAAACTTTTTCAATTATTATTATCTTGTCTAGATGCGTTAATTAAACCTATATGTGAAGTGACAGCGGAAACAAGACTTACAAGAAGACTAACATCAAACCGGGCCTAAGCCTAACACTTGAGAACCCTTAGAGATGTCAAAAAGCCTCATTTCAGGCCTGGGTTTCGAAACAGGCATTGCCTGTTTCGAAACACGGGCCCAGTTTAAAAAGCCAGACACCCGTACCGAAACGCATCCACCCCGTTTCGGAACAGGGTCCCATTTCGCCTAGGCGTTCCGGAACAGGCATTCACAGTAGCCAAAGTGTTTCGAGACTCGTATCAGAACAGGGGCTCACAGTAGCCAAACTGTACCGAAACGCGTTCCGATACAGGTGGCCCTGGAACCACACCCGTTCCAAAACAGCACAACCCGTTTCAAAACACCTACAGTCTGTGAGTTTCCAAAATCAAATTTAAACATATCTAAACGATCCCAAATGCCCTCAACGACTTCAAGAAGCAAACACAACATGCATACATAAACTCTAGAGGCATTCACCCTATTACATACATGCTCAAAACACACAAAGATACATGATAAGAGCATACATTCATAAGGGATAAGCATTCACCACAAAAGAGGGCATACATAGCATTTTAAGGTTTCATGCCTTAGAGCCAACATACACATAAGCATTCAAGGTAAGCAATAAAGCATGGTTTACAATTCAAAACATGGCATCAACGAGCCACACCAACATCAACATATTAAGGAGTCTAACATGCTCCTAACCCAAAACAACCACATAAATCCCAATTGCTTGACTATTACACCATTAACTTAAAATTCATACTTGAGAATAGCAAAAGCTCAACTAGCACACTTGGAGGCCCTCTTCTTGCACAAGCAACCCACGAACTACGGATCTGCATTGTCGAACAAAAGAGAGCGTAAGCATAAAGGTTAGTGAAGGTAAGCTCATAAAACAAAACTCGACAATGCAGGGTCCAAGCACGAACAACTCAACCAAGGAAGAAATGCATGAGTTCTTACCTTTGAAACCACAAGAGTCAAATATATATGATACATGAACATAATCTCAATATCATGCCATGCTCAACAAGTCCATAAACACAACATATGGAAACACATATATCAAACGTATTAGCAACACATTCCACAATCCGTATTGGCACCTAGCTATGACCCGAATACGCAGATAACCGTTGGAACTCACATCCAACAACACAACTATTACCTTATGGCGGGATTACACTTATCACCGTTTCACGCGGAGGGGATTCCACTCATCCTCACGCCCCGTCGATGGGATTCCACTCATCACCGACTAACATATATATGAAGATTTCTGGGCGAACCCGTACTCCATCTCGATGACTACCATCACCAAGACCACACGCGCATTTCGACTCTCGTGTGCACACTAGACATCCTAATGATCGATCATTGTACCCAAGCATACTAGTGTCAATACTAACACATTTCATTAGTCAACCTCACAACTTTCTTACCAATTTCTGTGCTTAGCACGTACTCACCATAATTTACCATCATGCACAAACCACATTCCACAACCACGTGCATATAACAATGCATCAAATATCATGCCTCAACACACATGTATAACACGATATACATAACCACAATAATCACAATTAATATGAAACAAGAGGCATAACAAGCGTTTAGAAGTTCAACCAAAGGTCTCCTAAACTAAGCTTGAGATTAGGCTACCACTCTAATCTCAACTCTAGGTGGGTTTACCAAGCCCAACCTAGGTCCACATGCTTGAACCAACACTTGAAAACCAATTTAAACCAAGTTGAAATCATTAACCACTCACCGACTATTCCAAGCTCAACAACTCTCGCCGATCGAGCTCCCAACGGTTCCAGATTCAATCCTGAGGCTTCACCAACACAATTCCTTGCTTCTAAGCAATTCATCACAATAAAATCAACCATATTTCAGTCCACAAATCACTATAACAAACCCGGAACACAAACCAAGCAAGTATTCAACCCAAAAACATTCTCAAAACCCCATTTTTGAGCAGCCCTTATGCACAGCCAAAACCCATTGATTCCAATACTTTTAATACACCTAAAAGCTTCCAAAACAGCCCCTAACTAACAACTAACCATCAGCTATCAAGATTTCACCCAAAACAGCCCCAAAGACCAACCTTAAACCCCTCTAAAACCTTTCTAAAACCCAATTTCGGGAATCTTTATAAAACTATGTAAAAATATAGTATGTTGGACCTTTTAGATAGCAAACAACTTATCTAATATCAACAAATCAAAAACTTAAGTTAAAGCTAACAAAGTTAGCATTTTTAATTCAAAACCCCAAAACTCTAAAATTCAAAATAGTGAGCTTCAATGAAAACAAATTACATGGGGAGAAAGAGGAAGATGAGGGTAATATGAAAACGAGTTTACCTTTGAAAAACCTCCAACAACATGCAAGAAGGGTGATGGAATAGTAACCTTGAGTTGTGGAAGAACTTGTCGTGAAAAAATGTTTGAAGAGGGGAAAAAAGATGAGTTAAATGGGTGTTTTAAAATAAAATGAGTTTTTATTTTACAAGACCAAATATTTACAAGATTGTCATTAATGAGATGGCCATCTTCCACTATTCTAAAATCCATGAAATTTTGGGTTTTAAATTAAAATTGGATCCAACATATTAAATAAATTTTAAAACGAAAAGGGAAAACCCGAAACATTATTTTAATATTATTTTCACCCGACCCCCAAACTCGGGTGTTACAGAAACGCTCTTGGTCGTTTCGAAACACCCGTATCGAAACGCCTTTCCCGTATCGAAACGATCTGAATTTAAATGTTAGTTGGGAAATAGTCATTATGGGTTTTTGACCGTTGTGATCGATGCCACGTAGGCGCATCGAAACGACATATCCCGTATCGAAATGCTTGACAAAAATCCTCATCCAGAAAAGACCCGTTTCAAAATGTTTTGACATTGGAAGACCCCGTATCGAAACACATGGATGGTTTTGTGTAGTTTAGCTTTGAAAATAAGTAAAAACCTTTGAAAACAACCCTAAACATAGTTTCAAGTTTTTTGGACTTCAGAAGATGTTTTGAATTCTTTTTAACATTGTCCAAAACTATTTTTCAATTATTATATCAAAACGTTAGTTCTACAATCTCCCCCTTTTTGATATAATAAAACTAACATGAAAATTTGTTTGGGATTCTCCCCCTTTAACTTTAAAAATGTGAATAAGAGATGAAAAGATTGAAAACAATTTGAGCTCCCCCTTATTCATTTGAAAATTCAATTTTTCAAACCATTTCCCCCCTTTTGTTATATCAAAAAGAATTCAAAATACTATTAAGTTCAAAATAACAATAGAGGTAAAAAAATTGACAAAAATAAGAATTTGGTTTTAAAATGGCTCCCCCTTACTCAAAGCATCATTAAAGTGTTAGTCCAACATATATGATCATAATCTAGTTGAAGTAAAAAAATAAGACAAATAAAAGCAAAAACAACTAGATTTTACCACACTTGAATCCAAGGGAGGATGTGAAGCCTTCCTTCTTCAAGTGTTTTCCTTGTGTCCATGGAGCTCCCCCTCAAAGTTTAACTTGTTGATCAATCTCCATCACACCTTGCAAAAGACAATCAAGTGATTTTTGGTATCCAAATTGCTTTGGATCCATAAACATTAGTAGCACAAAATTTAGTACCCTTAGGAATCCATTTTTCAATTTCATCCTTTTTAGTTGAAGTGGTTAGTCCTTTTGGGACCCAAACACTTCTAAAACATTTTCCTTTTACAAATCTAGGGGCACTAGATTGTCTTACATAAAAGTTTGATTTTCCAAAATTATTTTTCTTTTCAAGTTCTTTGGAAATCAAATATTTTTCTTCTTGAAGCAAAATTTGTAAATTAAAACATCTTTGTTCAAACTCTTCGAGTTTTGCTTCAAGTTCAAGTTTGGTTTTGGAAATCAAATCATTTTGAATTTTCAACTTTGAAATCATTTCATTGTTTTTCAAAATGTGATTTTTAAACTCTAAAACTGTAACCCCCTCGTCCCGGTCCGGACGCTAGACCGGTCTGAGTGGGCCACACGTGGAAAACCGAAGCGAAACCCGTTAAGGTTCCACCTCGGTTAGCGACCCTAAAATTTCTTTTTAATTTGATCTTCTCTAGAGGCACATTTAAATCCTATGTGATCACGACATCGGAAAGATTGTAGGAGGACATGCAACTAGACACAAAACTGCGAGTAAACAATCCAATTTTAACTTACTAGGCAGGCCGTTTTAAAACACACTCAAGGTGTATCGAAACGCCTTGGCTTGGTCAACGGCCCCAAGCCCACACGAGGAGACCGTATCGGAACGGAGGTCAATCGTTCCGAAACACCCTCAACGGTCAACTTCTCGTGGTCAACGAGATATTGACCGTTCCGAAACCCCTAGACCCGTTTCGGAACCCCATCATCTCGGCAAATTCTCAGATTTCCAGTAGCCAAAGTGTTCCGGTACCCGTTTCGGAACAGGGTTCACAGTGGCCAAACCGTATCGAAACGAGTTCTGATACGGGGTCCCTGAAGCCAAACCCGTTCCGAAACAGCCCAGCCCGCTTCGAAACACTGGCTGTCTGCAAATTCCCAAAATCAGCCTTAAGCGTTCCCAAATGATTCCCGACGTCCTAAACGACTACCCGAAGCATACGAACCATACAAATACTTCCTAGAGGCATGCTCCCTAACATCCATACTCAACATACACAAGATATACAAGAAGACATCCACACCAAGGACCATACATGGCATTACTATAAGCATACTTTAACATGGTCAACACTTAGATAAATTTAAGGTAACCAAAATACCAACATGGTTACAAGCATGGCATACATCCCAAAAGCCAATTTAACAAACACATGCGAGGAGTCTAACATACTCCTAAACAACAACATCATACTTCAAAAGAATCATAACACGAATACATGTCCCATTGCTTGACCATTACATCATAGACTAAAAACCATACTTGATAGCTAGCACCACAAGCACACACACATTTGGAGGCCTCTTCTTGCACTTAGCAACCCCCGGGCTACTGATCTGCATTATCGAACAAAGAGAGCGTAAGCAATAAAGCTTAGTGAGGGTAAGCTCTTTAAAAACAAACCTCGACAATGCAGGGTCCAAGCACGATCTCAACCAAGGTAAATGCATGATTATACCTTCGATCCTCAAGAGCCAAATGTTAATGATGCATGAACAATATTCAAATTATATGTCATGCTCAACAAGCTCATTTCCACAACATATGTAAGCACATATAAACATCCAAGTAGAAATCACATTCCACATCACATTGATACACATATCAATTAATATTGGCACCTAGCTATGACCCGAATACGCGTATAACCACGTTGGAACTCACATCCAACAACCACTTTACCTCACAGTGGGATTACACTCATCACCGGTCTCGCAGAGGGGATTCCACTCATCCTCACGCCCCGTCGATGGGATTCCACTCATCATCGACTACTATATATAACAATTTCCGGGCGAACCCGTACTCCTCCTTGGTGACTTAACACCACCAAGGCCACGCGCGAATTTGACTCATGTGTGCACACTAACATCCTAATGATCGATCATTTGTACTCAAGCCTACTAGTGCCAACATTTAACTCAATCCACATTATTAATTACAATCGATTCCGTGCTTAGCACGTACTCACCATGATCACAATCATGAACAATTCTCATGCATATCACAAAGCATCTTAACCATGCCTCATCACACATGTATAATACATTATACATAAATCATCATATCATAAACATCACGAGGCACAAACATCAAGTAAGAGTTCAACCAATGTCTCTAGTTTAAGCTTAGGATTAGGCTACCACCCTAATCCTAACTCTAGGTGGGTCTACCAAGCCCGACCTAGTCCACATGCTCGAACCAAACTCTTAGAAAACACCTTGAAAACATTAACCACTCACCTATACTTCCTAGCTCAATTACCAAGCAAGCAACCACCTTCAAGCTTCCGGATTTCCTCCCGATGCTTCACCCACACAAGCTCTTGCTTCTAAACAACCTCAACACAATCCAAACAACTTCAAATCAGCCCAAGCATCAAAGTAACTAACCCGGAAAACAACTCAAACATCTAACACAACATTTCAAACCATGAACAAACCCCAAATTTATCCGATTCGAGGAGCCCACAAACCTTGATCAAAACCCATGTTTCCAACACCTTTTATACCCATAAATGATCCCAAAACAACCCCCAACAATAGTACTAACATTAGCCCACCAAAACCAACCTAAAACAACCCCCAAAACTCACCCAAAACCCTTCAAAAACCCCATTTAAACCCAATTTCGGGAAAGTGCTCAAAATCAAGTAAAATTCATATATGTTGAACCATTTAACTCCTAGACTTCATATCTAACCTCATTAATTCGATATATTAAGTTTAACAACATAAAGTTATCATTTTTAATCAAAATCTCTAAAAACTCCATTTTCAAAACATTGAGGAAAATGAAAATCATTTGTACTTTTGAAGAGAGGATGTTGAGGACAAGTTGAAAATGATATTACCTTTCAAAAACGAGTTGAAATGGAGGAGCAAAGTGATGGAATAGTGGAGGGAATGAGAGAGCTCTATTTCACGTTAGTTTTGTTGGAGAAGAGAGTGAATAGTGAAATGTTTGATAAAAAGAGATTTAAAATTGAAACTTGTATTATTTACAAGTTTGCCATTAATGAATGGCTATTTCCCATTTTCCTTAAAACCTCTCCATTTTTCATTTCATTCATTTTAGTACAACTCAAAAATATTTGTTTTTGAAACCCGAGGCCCAAAAGATTGTTTTAATTATGAAACCGAACCCAAAATAATATTAAAATATTATTTTCACCCAACCCCTAAACCAGGGTGTTACAACTCTCCCCCACTTAAGGAATTTCGTCCCCGAAATTACCTAACGGAAACAAATACGGAAACTGCTCAAGCATATCAGCTTTCCTCTCCTACGTGGCCTCTTCCACACCTCTATGTCTCCACAACACCTTGACCAACTATATGATCTTGCCACGCAATACCTTGCTATCAAAAGCAAGTATCTCAACAGGCTCTTCATTATAAGACAAATCCGGATTCAACTCTATCTCCTCAACGGGCATAACATGAGAAAGATCTGATCTATATCTCCTAAGCATCGACACATGAAAGACATCATGGATCTTCTCTAACTCAGAAGGTAATCTCAAACGGTAAGATACAGGCCCAATCCGTTCAACTATCTCATACGGACCAATGAACCTCGGATTCAACTTGCCTTTCCGGCCAAATCTCATCACCTTCTTCCACGGAGATACTTTCAGAAACACTTTCTCACCCACGGAGAACTCAATCTCTTTTCTCTTCAAATCTGCGTAAGACTTCTGACGATCGGAAGCTGCTTTCAAACGGTCACAAATCAACTTACCTTTGTCGGTAGTCCCCTTAAGCAAATCCGGCATAGGTAACAATCTCTGACCTGTCTCGGCCCAACAAATCGGAGTCCTACATCGTCTACCATACAAAGCCTCATAGGGAGCCATCTGAATACTAGACTGATAACTATAGTTGTAAGCAAACTCAACTAAAGGTAAGTGCTTCTCCCAAGAACCCTGGAAGTCAATCAGACAACAACGAAGCATATCCTCTAGAATCTGTATCACTCGCTCTGACTGCCCATCGGAATGCGGATGATAAGAAGTACTAAAATGCAAACGGCTACCTAGAGCACTATTCAAGCAACCCCAGAACCTCGAAGTAAATCTAGGATCCCTATCTGAAACAATAGACTTCGGGACTCCATGAAGTCTCACAATCTCACGGATGTACAAGTTTTCCAACTTGTCTAAAGAATTCGTAGTGTTCACTACTAAGAAGTGAGCACACTTAGTGAACCTATCAACAATCACCCAAACAGAATTCTTCTTCGAAGGAGATAACGGTAACCCCGACACAAAGTAAATGGTGATCCTCTCCCATTTCCATTCCGGAATCTTCAAAGGCTGTAACAAACCTGAAGGAACCTAATGTTCTGCCTTCACTCTTTGACAAACCATACAACGGCTCACATACTCGGCTACATCCTTCTTCAAACCAACCCAGAAGTAATCATTTTTCAAGTCGCGGTACATCTTGGTACTACCCGAATGCATGGAAAAATGACTCGAATGTGCTTCACTCAGAATCTGACGTCTCAACTCAACATCTTCTGTTACAACAATTCTATCTCTAAAGCACAACAAGTTCTCACCACTGAAACTATACTCGGTCGGTCTTCCTTCGGCTATGTCCTGAACATGAGGAACTAGAGTCACATCTTGCAACTGTTTCTCTCTAATCAACTAAATCAAAGAAGGATTCACTTGCAACTAGGTGATCAACCCACCATCATCGGATACACTCAACCTAGAAAACATAGCTCTCAACTCAACGGCCACTTTTCTACTCAAAGCATCGGCTACTACATTTGCCTTACCCGGATGGTACTCAATGGTCAAGTCATAATCTTTTAACAACTCAAGCCATCTCCTCTGTCTCAAGTTCAACTCTTTCTGTGTCATCAAATACTTCAAGCTCTTATGATCGGTGTACACTATACACTTCTCACCATACAAGTAATGACGCCAAATCTTCAATGCAAATACAACTGCGGCTAACTCTATATCGTGAGAAGGATAGTTCTTCTCATGAACCTTCAACTGTCTAGAAGCATAAGCAACAACTCTTCTTTCTTGCATCAAAACACAACCTAACCCTAGGTAGGAGGCATCACTATAGATCACAAACTCTTTACCTGAAACAGGTTGCACTAACACTGGAGCATTTGTCAAAGCTTCTTTCAATTTCTCAAAGGCCTCCTGTCTTGCATCTGACCATTCAAACTTAACTCCCTTTTGCAACAATTTAGTCAAAAGAGCAGCTACTCTAGAGAAACCATCAACAAACCTCCTATAGTAGCCGGCTAGTCCTAGGAAACTCCTAATCTCAGTCACAGACTTAGGTTGTTTCCACTCAACAATAGCCTCAATCTTCGATAGATCAACACGGATACCTTCGGCCGAAACAACATGGCTAAGAAATACTACCTCTCGAATCCAGAACTCACATTTACTAAGCTTCTCATACAACTGATTGCTCAACAATCTCTGTAATACAAATCTCAGGTGCTCATCATGCTCTTCTTCTGTCTTCGAGTACACAAGTATATCATCTATGAAGACAACTACGAAACGGTCTAGATAGTCTCTAAAAATCCTGTTCATCATATCCATGAATGTTGCAGGTGCATTCGTGAGCCCAAATGGCATCACAAGAAACTCATAGTGACCATACCTAGTCCTAAAAGCTGTCTTCGGAACATCGCACTCTTTCACTTTCAACTGGTAGTACCCGGATCTCAAATCTATCTTCGAGAACACTGAAGCACCTCTCAACTGATCAAACAAATCATCTATGCGAGGCAACGGATACTTGTTTTTCACAGTCAACTGATTCAACTGTCTGTAGTCAATACACATGCGCATACTACCATCTTTCTTCTTCACAAACAACATAGGAGCACCCCAAGGAGAACTACTAGGCCTAATGAAACCACGGTCTAATAATTTTTGCAACTGACTCTTCAATTCTTTCAACACTTTCGGAGCCATACGATACGGAGCTATCGAAACTGGATTAGACCCTGAAACAGTCTTAATCACAAACTCAACATCTCTGTCAGGAGGCAAATCCGGCAACTCTTCAGGAAACACATCCGGAAAGTCACAAAATGTTCTAATATCTTTCGGCCTAGCCTCACTCATATTCGGATTCATAACGTAAGCTAAATAAGCCCCACATCCGGAATCCATCAACCTATGAGCCTCTAAAGCTGACACAACATTAGACAAGAACTTAATGTTCTCGCCTACTACCACTACCTCGTAGTCATCAGAAAGTTTCAAAGAAATCCTCTTCGTCTCAAAATCCACACTAGCTCGGTGCTCAACTAACCAGTCCATGCCCAAAATAATATCAAAGCCATAAAAAGGAAGTTCCATCATATCCACAGAGAACACATGACCCTGAATCTTCAGTGGACATTTCCTATACATACGCCTAACCACAACTGTCTCACCAAAAGAGCTAGTCACATGCATACCTACATCTAAGATCTCAACAGGTATATCTAACTTCCGTGCATGCTCACTCAAAATGTAGGAATGTGTAGAACCCGAATCAACCAAAGAAAGCAAAGACATAGACTGTAACTCAAAATTACCTGCTATCATATCAGTGTCCTTCTCGGCCTCTCTCGGAGCATAAACTCTCGTTGGTCCTCCTGCCTCTGGCTGCACTACCACCACATGAGCAAGGTTCCTCTGAGCATCTACCCTAGGTGCATCAGCCCTAGGCTGGAAGTAGCCACGACCGCGCCCACGGCCTCTCTGAAAATCATTGGCCCTCGCAGGAGTCTGAGCAATGTTCGGTGCCTGTGCCGCCTGATGCGGACAATCCCTCCTAAAGTGGTCCCTCAAACAACAGTTCCAACAAGCATGGAAGTTACCCCAACACTCACCAGTGTGCTGTCTCCCACAACACGGACACTCGGGCAAACGCCCTCCACCTCTATAGCCCTGATGGCCCCTACCATGGTGGCCACCGCCACGCCTATGGCCAAACTGATGTCCGCCACCTCTATGCCTCTTGGCATCTCTACTGTCAAAGTGGTTATGCCTCTTACCAGAACTAGAACCACCAGATCGTTTGGCCGAACCCAAACTGTGCTCTAAGTCCTTGGCCCTCGCGACCAAGACATCAAAATCTGAGTAGTCAGAAGCTAACGTGTACCTCTTGATCTCTTCATTCAACCCATAGCGGAAACAATTACAACGTTCCACTTCAGTAGGAACCAACTCTGGAGCGTACTGACTCAAGCGAACAAAACGGATCTCATAGTCGGTCACAGAAGCATCTCCCTGAGTAAGGGCCATAAACTCTCGCTTCTTCTCATCAAGATATCTCGGCCCCAAATACCTCTTTCTGAAACCAGACTCAAAGAAATCCCAATCAACCTCTGCCTCTGGAACTCCGGTAGTAATGGTGACCCACCAGGTGTAGGCATCACCCTGAAGCAAAGAGATCACACAGCCCAATCTACGAGCACCCACACAACCCATCTGAGCTAAGATGTGGACGGTCTTCTCTAACCATAACTCAGACCTCTCCGGAGTAGATCCTCTGAACTCTTCGGCCCCCAAGCTACGGAGCCTCTCCAAAATTAGACTAGCATCGTCACATCTAGGCTGGGCTGCAGCCTGTGCTCCCGCAACTGCGGCCTGAAATGCTCCTGTTATAGCTTGCACTAGCGGAGTCATATCGATTTCGGTCGGACCTTGGCCACCTTGAGGTCTCTCTCCTTCAGCTCCATCCTCACCTTTAACTCCGGGCGGAGGAGGTGGTGGTGGTGGAGGAGCTCCAACTCCAGCAGCCACAGGCCCCTCTATATGAGCCTTCACTCCAACCACCGGCTCAACAGGAGCCGCAACACGGGGTTCCTGACGAACCACCCTCGGCCTAGACATCGCTCACAACAATAACTACAACCACAACAAACATACAAAATTTGGGTTAGCAAGGCAAGGCTTCCAAGTGTTCAAGTACGTTTCCCTCACTTTAAAAATTCTTTCCCGATGTAATAGTAGCAATGGGACTCTTAAACAACATGCTTTTAAACAAAACAATCAACATACTTGTCACACAAGCAATCGAGCTTACAATGTAAGTAAACACCGTACATATCAATACAAAACTTAAACTTACCTCACTTACCTGCCCAAGGTCTCGGTAACCTTAGGCTCTGATACCAACAAGTGTAACCCCCTCGTCACGGTCTGGACGCTAGACCGGTCTGAGTGGGCCACACGGGGAAAACCGAAGTGAAACCCGTTAAGGTTCCACCTCGGTTAGCGACCCTAAAAATTTCTTTTTAATTTGATCTTCTCTAGAGGCACATTTAAATCCTATGTGATCACGACAGCGGAAAGATTCGAGGAGGACATGCAACTGGACACAAAACTGCGAGTAAACAATCTAATTTTAACTTATTAGGCATGCCGTTTCGAAACACACTCAAGGTGTATCGAAATGCCTTGACTTGGTCAACGGCCCCAAGCCCACACGAGGAGACCGTATCGGAACGGAGGTCAACCGTTCCGAAACACCCTCAACGGTCAACTTCTCGTGGTCAACAAGATATTGACCGTTCCGAAACCCCTAGACCCGTTTCGGAACCCCATCATCTCGGCAAATTCTCATATTTCCAGTAGCCAAAGTGTTTCGATACCCGTTTCAGAATAAGGGTTCACAGTGACCAAACCGTATCGAAACGAGTTCCGATACGGGGTCCCTGAAGCCAAACTCGTTCCGAAACAGCCCAGCCCGTTTCGAAACACTAGCTGTCTGCAAATTCCCAAAATCAGCCTTAAGCGTTCCCAAATGATTCTCGACGTCCGAAACGACTACCCAAAGCATATGAACCATATAAATACTTCCTAGAGGCATGCTCCTAACATCCATACTCAACATACACAAGATATACAAGAAGACATCCACACCAAGGACCATACATGGCATTACTATAAGCATACTTTAACATGGTCAACACTTAGACAAATTTAAGGTAAGCAAAATACCAACATGGTTACAAGCATGGCATACATCCCAAAAGCCAATTTAACAAACACATGCGAGGAGTCTAACATGCTCCTAAACAAAAACATCATACTTCAAAAGCATCATAACACGAATACATGTCCCATTGCTTGACCATTACATCATAGACTAAAAACCATACTTGATAACTAGCACCACAAGCACACACACACTTGGAGGCCTCTCCTTGCACTTAGCAACCCCCGAGCTACTGATCTGCATTGTCGAACAAAGAGAGCGTAAGCAATAAAGCTTAGTGAGGGTAAGCTCTTTAAAAAAAACCTCGACAATGCAGGGTCCAGGCACGATCTCAACCAAGATAAATGCATGATTATACCTTCGATCCTCAAGAGCCAAATGTTAATGATGCATGAACAATATTCAAATTATATGTCATGCTCAACAAGCTCATTTCCACAACATATGTAAGCACATATAAACATCCAAGTAGAAATCACATTCCACATCACATTGATACACATATCAATTAATATTGGCACCTAGCTATGACCCGAATACGCGGATAACCACGTTGGAACTCACATCCAACAACCACTTTACCTCACGGTGGGATTACACTCATCACCGGTCTCGCGGAGGGGATTCCACTCATCCTCACGCCCCGTCGATGGGATTCCACTCATCATCGACTACTATATATAACAATTTCCGGGCGAACCCGTACTCCTCCTTGGTGCTCAACACCACCAAGGCCATGCGCGAATTTGACTCATGTGTGCACACTAACATCCTAATGATCGATCATTTGTACTCAAGCATACTAGTGCCAACATTTAACTCAATCCACATTATCAATTACAATCGATTCCGTGCTTAGCACGTACTCACCATGATCACAATCATGAACAATTCTCATGCATATCACAATGCATATTAACCATGCCTCATCACACATGTATAATACATTATACATAAATCATCATATCATAAACATCACGAGGCACAAACATCAAGTAAGAGTTCAACCAATGTCTCTAGTTTAAGCTTAGGATTAGGCTACCACCCTAATCCTAACTCTAGGTGGGTCTACCAAGCCCGACCTAGTCCACATGCTCGAACCAAACTCTTAGAAAACACCTTGAAAACATTAACCACTCACCTATACTTCCTAGCTCAATTACCAAGCAAGCAACCAACTTCAAGCTTCCATATTTCCTCCCGATGCTTCACCCACACAAGATCTTGCTTCTAAACAACATCAACACAATCCAAACAACTTCAAATCAGCCCAAGCATCAAAGTAACTAACCCGGAAAACAACTCAAACATCAAACACAACATTTCAAACCATGAACAAACCCCAAATTTATCCAATTCGAGCAGCCCACAAACCTTGATCAAAACCCATGTTTCCAACACCTTTTATTCCCACAAATGATCCCAAAACAACCCCCAACCATAGTACTAACATTAGCCCACCAAAACCAACCTAAAACAACCCCCAAAACTCACCCAAAACCCTTCAAAAACCCCCCTTTAAACCCAATTTCGGGAAAGTGCTCAAAATCAAGTAAAATTCATATATGTTGAACCATTTAACTCCTAGACTTAATATCTAACCTCATTAATTCGAAATATTAAGTTTAACAACATAAAGTTATCATTTTTAATCAAAATCTCTAAAAACTCCATTTTCAAAACATTGAGGAAAATGAAAACCATTTGTACTTTTGAAGAGCGGATGTTGAGGACAAGTTGAAAATGATATTACCTTTCAAAAACGAGTTGAAATGGAGGAGCAAAGTGATGGAATAGTGGAGGGAATGAGAGAGCTCTATTTCACGTTAGTTTTGTTGGAGAAGAGTGTGAATAGTGAAATGTTTGATAAAAGGGGATTTAAAATTGAAACTTGTATTATTTACAAGTTTGCCATTAATGAATGGCTATTTCCCATTTTCCTTAAAACCTCTCCATTTTGCATTTCATTCATTTTAGTCCAACTAAAAAATATTTGTTTTTGAAACCCGAGGCCCAAAAGATTATTTTAATTATGAAACCGAACCCAAAATAATATTAAAATATTATTTTCACCCAACCCCTAAACCCCGGGTGTTACAAAAACCAAATAATCGTAGGCATCTTGTAATTCATTAAAAGAGTAAGAACATGAAGTAGATAAATTAGAAGTTACCCTTGAATTTTCTTCGATGGCCATAAGGCAAAGGTTGGCTTGTTCATCGTCGGTGGAGTCCTCATCACTCCAAGTAGCCACATATGTCTTCTTCTTATGGCTTGAAGTGCTTGCCCTCTTCTTTTTCATGGATTCTCGTTCAAGCTCTCTCAAGGCTTTCTTCATGAACGGGGCACACTTCTTGAAAAGATGAACTATCTCCTCTTCTTCATCCTCCTCTTCACTTGAATCTACATGGTGGCAAGTGGAGGATTTGAGAGCAATGGCATTAGTGTTGATGCCAAGCCCTTTGAGCTTCTTCTCCCCCATAGCTCTAATTTATTCCCTCTTCTTCTCATCTTCTTTATTTTTCTTCATGATTTGGTGAGTGAGAAGAGACCCCATGAGCTCATCAAGCTTCAAAGTTTTCAAATTCTTAGCTTCGATGATGGCGGTCCTCTTTGAGTCCCATGACTCGGAAAGTGAGTAGATGAGCTTTCGGACAAGCTTTTCCTCTGGGATGGCTTCTCCATAGCCTTTGAGACCATTGGTGATAGTGGAGAACCTATCAAACATCTTCTCGATGTTTTCTTCCAGATCCATCTTGAAGTTCTCATACTCTAAGGTGAGGAGCCCAATCTTGGTCTCCTTAACTTCGTTGGTTCCCTCATATGTGACTTCAAGCTTGTCCCATACCTCCTTGGCACTCTCACAAGAAGACATCTTCTCATATATGGTTGGACCAAATGCACAAAAGAGGATGTGCAAGGCCTTGCAATTAAGCTCCATCTTCTTGCGATCTTCGTCACTCCACTCCGCTTTGCTTCGTTGAGGCACAAACAGACCATCTTCAACTATGTCCCATAGCTTGTAGTCTCTTAACTTAATGAAGAATTTCATCTTTGTCTTCCAATGGGCATAGTGAGTTCCGTCAAAGAAGGGCGGTTTGTCGGTGGATTGCGCCATTGAGCCGGTTGTGTGAAATGATGATCGAGCTTACCGGATCTTCTCAATAGGATGTTAATCCTTTTCGATTGAGCCAAGCTCTGATACCAATTGTTGAGTTTTAAGATGCTCGATTCCTTCAACCGTTCTTGCTCGCCAAGTGTGGAGAAGTGGAAATTTGGGTGAATATGGTGTGGAAGCTAAAAAGATATGTGGCACAATGATTTATAGTGGTTCAACCTTCTAACCAAGGTCTACATCCACTACCTTAGCTTCCCACTAAGGATTTCCAATCAATCCACTATTGATTCGTCCCCTTTTCTAGGTTTAGAAAGAAACCCTTATACACCGATCAAGCTTTTTACCCAAAGCCTTGATCAAACCCTGTTTACAAGAGAAAAGATTAGCAAACACAAATCCCTCTAATAGGTGTTTGTTTGCACAATTTAGCTCTCACCCAAAACCTAAAACACTTGAGCAAATTTGACAATTTTGGCTCACTAGTGTTTGTCTATACAAAGAAAAGACAATTTAAGTACAAAGACAATTCTTGATCATTTGTTGATTGACAATTGAAGCATTAACCATTACTTGATGCTTTGAGGTCCCTTTTATACTCCTTAATGAGTTTGTAGCCGTTACTAGCCGTTGGGGTTGAATTTGAGCCGTTGGAGACATAATTTCCCACCATAAATGTAGTTCTGCAGCTACCCGTATCGAAACGCTCGAACCCGTTTCGATACGCTCTTCAAGTAGAAAGAGCCGTTGCAGTCTGATGCAGCACCCGTATCGAAACGCTCTTGGCCGTTTCAAAACACCCGTATCGAAACGCCTTTCCCGTATCGAAACGATATGAATTTAAATGTTAGTTGGGAAATAGCCATTGGGGGTTTTGACCGTTGTGGTCGATGCCACGTAGGCGTATCGAAACGGCATAACCCGTATCGAAACGCTTGGAAAAAATCCTCATCCAGAAAAGACTCGTTTCGAAACCCGTTTCAAAACGTTTTGACACTGGAAGACCCCATATCGAAACACCTAAGGGTGTTTCGAAACACCTGGATGGTTTTGTGTAGTTTGGCTTTGAAAACAAGTAAAAACCTTTGAAAACACCCCTAAACATAGTTTCAAGTTGTTTGGACTTTAGAAGATGTTTTGAATTCTTTTTAACATTGTCCAAAACTATTTTTCAATTATTATATCAAAACGTTAGTTCTACAATTTTTCTTATTTCTCAAAATTGACTCTTTATATTTTTCAACTAACTCGTCATAGACCTCTTGTAACTCATCATATGCATCATGAAGCTCATCAAAGGTAAAATCAGAATTAGATGAGTTGAGGTTTACCTTTGGATCATCATCAATGGCCATGAGGAAAAGGTTAGCCACTTCCTCCTTCTCATCAGATGACTCCTTGTCACTCCAAGTTGCCATTTGAGCTTTGAGTTTGTTATTCTTCCCAAAACTCTTCTTTTTCAATTGAGGGCACTCGGATCGGATATGGCCGGATTTCTTACACTCATAACAAATGATTTGGCCCTTCTTTTCTTCTTTACTTTTATTCTTGAAGTCCACTTTTCTATTGAATTTTCTCCCTCGGTTGGACTTCATGAAACGAGTGAATCGTTTGGCCAACATGGCCATCTCCTCATCTTTATCCTCACTAGAATCACTATCATTGTATGAAGCTTTAAATCCGATTTCAATCTTCTTTTTCTCAACTTCCTTCTTCTTAACCTTCTTCTCCTCCATCTTCTTATCTTCTTCTCTTCCTTTTTCATGATCTCATGGGTAAGTAGAGATCCAACAAAAGCATCGAGCTTGAGAGTCTTCAAATCTTTAGCTTCAATGATGGTTGTTCTTTTGCTATCCCAAGATTCTGGAAGAGAATACAATAGCTTCCTCACTAGCTTGTCTTCGAGAATGACTTCACTGAAACCCTTTAATCCATTAACGATGACCGAGAATCGATCAAACATCTTGGAGACACTTTCATCGAGATCCATCTTGAAGTTTTCATAGCTTGGATTGAGTAGCCCAATCTTTGTCTCTTTGACATCGCTAGTTCCCTTATATGTTGTCTCGAGGGTATCCCAAACTTCCTTAGCGCTCTCGATTGAAGACACTTTTGAGTAGATATCCGGATCAAGAGCACAAAAGATAATATGCAAGGCTTTATCATTGACTTGCATCCTTCTTCTATCATCTTCGGTCATTTCGGCTTTAACCTTTGGGACAAGTATTCCTTCACCATCTTTCTTCATAGGAATGTATGGCCCTTCTTCAACTACATCTCATACCATGTAGTAGGTGGATTTGATGAAGAGTCGCATCCGATTCTTCCAATATGGGTAGTTATCCCCATTGAAGAATGGTGGTTTGGTGGTGGATTGAGACTCATTGAGGTTGGAAACGGAGGTGGATGTCATTGTTTTGACTTGTTGTTGATCAAAATTCTCCTAGAATCGACACAAGAGGGTTGTAATCCTTCCAATGAGTGTGGCTCTGATACCAATTTTTGAGTTGATCAAACAATACAATTGGACAATAGGGGTGAATTGGCAATTTAAAACTTGAAATGAGAGAAATGGATGAAAAAAAAATTGCACAAGAGATTTATAGTGGTTCAAGTTCTCCAATAAACTCTACCTCCACTACCTTAGCTCCCACTAAGGATTTTCAACAAATCCACTATAGATTCTTCCCTTTTCTTGGATGAGGAGGAAACCTTACAAAGAAATTAAGCTTTCTACCCAAAGCTTAATTTGAAACACTCTTTACAATTAAGAAAATGGTAAACATTACAAATTCCTCTTAAAGGATGAATTGTTTACCCAAATACAATTTATCACTCCCCAAACTCACAATACAAATAAGAATGGAACACTTAATAGAATTTGGTACAAGGATTTGACAATAAAAGGCACAAGGTTTTGGATTTGATTCTTGGGTGATTCTTGAATGTTCAATAATTATTGTTGGTGCTCAAAATGCTTGTTTTTATACATTCTCATTGATTTCTAGCCGTTTGGGTGGTTGATATCATAATTATAGCCATTAGGACTTTATCTTTCCACCATTAATGCTATTCTGCAACTATCCGTACTGAAACGACATCACCTGTATCGAAACAGGACAAAAACAAAAAGAGCCATTGGGGGCATTTAAGAGACCGTATCGAAACGATCGTGGTCGTTCCGATACTAAAAGAGCATGTTTCGAAACAAGACAATACCGTATCGAAACACACCTAATGTGTATCAAAACGCTTAACTAATTTTCAATAAAACGGTTATGACAAAGCAACTGTCACATTTTTAAATAAACTTTCAAAACTTGTATCGAAACGATCGAGACCATTTCGATACTATCGTATCGATACGAGTTCTCTCGTTTCGAGCCTACACTTTGTAGTTTCAAATCGTTTTGAAACACTTAAGGGTGTATCGAAATGGTTAGTCGAAAATCACTATTTTGGCTTGGAAAACACTTAGGAAAATTTATGGGAACTTGAGTTTTGACTTAAACATTTTGCTTGTCAATTTTGGTAAGTTTGAGGACTTAAAAATTTATCTTCTTTTCAAATTGGTCCTTGAAATATTTGTTATATCAAAATCAAATGTTTGATTTTACAAGAAACCAAGATGATTGAGGAGGTTGGGTTATTGACCGTTATGATGTTGTTGCCGAATGAATTGTCGTAGGTTGTGGCAATTAACCGCATCTTCGATGTTCGCTAGAGTTTTATTCGATGTATTCTAGTTACCTCTAACAGAAGGATTGATGATGGAACATGCCTCGGCAATACATTTATGTGTTAACCTTAGGTGATCTTCATCGATTTAATGAACTCCTTTAGTCGCTTGAAATTCGTCCTTTATCTCCAAACTTCCTTCTGTCACTTTTCCAAAAACTAAGGAAGAATTATCTTCCATAAGTTCTCGCATGTTTAGCAATTAGTATCTAATATCTTTTATCAGCTTTCATTAGCAATTGCATGTTTAGAAATATAAATCTAAGGTGAACTTCCATTAGCTCTCGCATGTTTGAAAATCTTTACACAATAAATCTCTAAAAAAATTAACTTTCATCAGCTCTCGCATGTTTGGAAACCCGTACTCAATAGAGATGTTTCTATCAAATATTTATCCCTAAACTACTTGAATCACATGAAAAACTTGATATTGGATAAACATCGCAAATAAATTTAATACCATATAAAATCACCCTTACACAACATCAAAACTCAATAACCCAAACCAATTTAATTAGTTCTTGACAGGTTTAGAAAAATCAACATAATAACAGACCTAAGGATTGAATTAATTAAATATAAGAAAAGATGAAATGGAGGGTTGCGTTGTGGTCGATCTCCTCTCAATGATCTTGATCTGATTCGTAGATCTTCTCTTGACGATGTTGCTAGAGGCTGCGATATCTCTTTATAGGAAGGGAGAAGCTCTATTTAAATTTTGTAATATATGGATTATGCCCTTATCATTATATGCAGCAGCATTCTAATTTAAATCTGAGTGTAATTAAATTGGAAAGATAAAGTTTTAATTGGGGTTGACCTTATCCACAACTTGTAGCAAGTGGTTTGACAATTATTCATGTGACAACTTCTGGCAGGTAGTTCGGCAATTATCCTGCAAAAACAACAACATTTTCTAACAAAATAAAAAAAAAAAACACACAAAATAAAGTCCACCATGCGAAAAACTACGAAAAGATGTAAAAACATGTAAATATGTAACTAAGATAAGCTTAAGTCTAAACAATAATCGAAGTAAAATGTACAAAATACACTATTTTTTACATTTATTATATATATAAGGGTAATAAATGGTTTAGATTATTTTTTTTATTTTGGACCGTTGGACGAGGGTAATAAATGGCTAAGATTATTTTTTTATTTTTTTAAACAGTTGGATGAGGATAATAAATGGCTAAGGTTATTTCCTCTCTTTTTCTAAGTGATAATCTTCACATTTTCTACCGTTAATCTCATTCATTCATTTACCTTCATCCAACGGTCCAAAAAAGATGTAAAACTTTTAAGTTTTACATAGTGTAAGAGAATCCTATCTCATGGGCTAAGATCCACTTATATAATGTAAAACTCAATCACTTTTACATTTTTTGGACCGTTGGATGAGGGTAATAAATGGCTAAGATTATTTCCTCTTTTTTTCAAGTGATAATCTTCACATTTTTTGCTGTTAATCTCATCTATTCATTTATTTTCATCCAACGGTCCAAAAAAAGTATAAAACTTTCAAGTTTTACATGGTGTAAGAGGATCATAGCTGTTGGAAAAAAATTGTGAGACTCAACTTGAAAATTTTATCCACTAATTACTAAAATTTCTAGTTATTCGAGTTTTCATTTTATGAATCAAATTTTATTTAAAAATTTCTTGAGCCGAATTTATAAAATTACATGTCAAATTTTTCGTATTAAGCCAAAAATTTGATTTTTTTTATTCGAGTCGAAATTTATTCACTTCTATCAACAATTAAACATCATAGTCTTACACGATGAAGGATAATGATGAAAATACGCTTGAGGAGAGATTAAATTAGTGTGATTTTAAAAGATTGAGGGTTATTTTTTAAAAGTTATAACCAAATTATAGTAATTTATAAAAGTATATGGTTAAATTTTTATTATGTATAAAAGGAGTAATTTGTTATTTTTTGAGTCAGGTGATCATTTTATAGTTCAATAAAAACATATTATATTTAGGGATGGCAAAAAAACCTGAAATTGATAGGTTTCGATCCGATCTGATCTGGTAGAGTCGAATTTTTTTTTATTTTTAAATTTTCGGTTTTCGGGTCAGGTCGGGTTTTAAAGAAGTTTGAATCGGGTTGGGTTCGGGTTTAGGGTAGAAATTCTCCGACCCGACCCGGTTTATTTATAAAGGCTAAAGGGTCAAATTTGCCCCTGTAGTAATCCGAAATCAGTAATGTTGCCCCTAACTTTTTTTTTCCGTAATTTTGCCCTCAAAGTCAGTCAATTGTAGCAATGTTGCCCTTTGACCGATTTTGACCGTTAAATGCTGATGTGGCAGTTAACGGTGCTGACGGGGCAATTTTACCCTCGAAGTCATTCATGCAATTTTGCCCTCGAAGTCATTAATTGCAGAACTTTTACCCTTGGTTTATTTAGTTTTTGAATAAAATTGGATAAATAATTTAGTTTTTTCGAGTTGAACTTTAACAAACAGAATATATGAAAAATCGATTGACAAATTGATGTAAATATCCTTTGAGTCCATAGTAATTTTAAAAATAAGCAAAATGAGAACTCTCACAAAAAATCAAAATATTATTCATTTTTTTAAATCTATAAACTTAATAAAAATAAATACGATATTTAAAAAAAATTATTGAAAATAAACCAACGAGAAGCGTGTTAATTGAGCGGTGAACGCGAACTATTCTATTCGAACGACGTTTGATTAACACACTCTCGAATCATGTGGCTCAGGTTGAATTCTGCTTTATCTTCTAGATATCCTTGTATTTATCTCATATGCCCTTATCTCCCATGTCGTTTTCGCCGAACACCACTAATGTCGTTTTCTGAGATCATCGTACATTTTTTCCTAACAACCCATCGTTGGTAAGTGTGTCAATCGAACGTCGTTCGAATAGAATAGTTCGCGTTCACCGTTCAATTAACACGCTTCTCGTTAGTTTATTTTCAATAATTTTTTTGAATATCGTATTTAGTTTTATTAAGTTTATAGATTTTTTAAAAAAATTGAATAATATTTTGATTTTTTGTGAGAGTTCTCATTTTGCTTATTTTTAAAATTACTAGGGACTCAAAGGATATTTACATCAATTTGTTAATCGATTTTTCATATATTCTGTTTGTTAAAGTTCAACTCGAAAAAACCAAATTATTTATCCAATTTTATTCAAAAACTAAATAAATCAAGGGTAAAAGTGCTGCAATTAATGACTTCGAGGGCAAAATTGCATGAATGACTTCGAGGGTAAAATTGCCCCGTCAGCACCGTTAACTGCCACATCAGCATTTAACGGTCAAAATCGGTCAAAGGGCAACATTGCTACAATTGACTGACTTTGAGGGCAAAATTACGGGAAAAAAAAGTTAGGGGCAACATTGCTGATTTCGGATTACTACAGGGGCAAATTTGGCCCTTTAGCCATTTATAAATATATCTATATTTATTTATTATATTTTTATATATTATATTTAATATTTTTATTAATTTTCTTCGGGTCGGGTCGAATTTAATAGATTTTTTATTAAAATTTCGTGGTCGAGTCAAGGTCGAGTTATACTTTTATTATATCGAGTCAGGTCGCGTCGGATCGAGAATAAAAATATATGAAACTCAGATCGGGGCGGGTCGAAGTTTTAAATTTTCGGGCCAGGTCGGATTGGCGATAAACCCGGCCCGCCCAGTTGATTTTATATTTGTCTATAAAAAACACATTATATTTGGAGGACTACTTGTGAATTTCACCCTTTTTTATATAGTCTGTAAAAACGGTAGAGAAACAATCCTCGATATTATCTGATTTCTGGGTGTAGATCCAAAGGGAAAGTGATCGAGGCACAGTGTAGCCAAGCTGGAGCAATTGAAGACGATTGGAAGGGAGCTCGCTATGGGCTCCCAAGGCGGATTCTACCAATCCAAAGAATTCCTGGATCTGGTCAAGTCCATCGGCGAGGCTCGATCCAAGGCCGAAGAAGACCGGATTGTTCTCGGCGAGATCGAGACTCTCAAACGCCGCATCTCCGACCCCGACATTCCCAAATTCAAGATGAAAGAGTACATCATCAGGTTGGTTTACGTCGAGATGCTCGGTCACGATGCTTCCTTCGGCTACATTCACGCCGTTAAGATGACTCACGACGATAGCCTTCTCGTCAAACGGACCGGTTACTTGGCCGTCACGCTCTTCTTAAACGAAGATCATGATTTGATCATTTTGATCGTCAATACCATCCAGAAGGATTTGAAGTCCGACAATTACTTGGTAGTCTGCGCCGCCTTGAATGCCGTTTGCAGGTTGATCAATGAGGAGACAATTCCTGCCGTGTTGCCACAGGTTGTGGAGTTGCTCGCACATCCTAAGGAAGCCGTACGGAAGAAGGCCATCATGGCTCTCCATCGCTTTTATCAAAAATCTCCCTCTTCGGTTTCGCATCTCGTCTCCAATTTTCGCAAGGTAGGTCTTCCCCATTTAGCTTATTCTATTCCTATTTTTTTAATCTAAATTTTATATCGTTACCATTCCAAATGAATGTGCTGATGCATTTTAATTTTAACCAGCATACAACCATGTGAATGACTGATATGCTAAATGAAATTGTGCCTTTTCTTCTTCATTATTGGGTTGGGTTTTTTTTTTAATTGAACTAACTTATACTATGTTTCACAACTAGAACCATAAGTTTCAAATATCTCTATCTTTGAATGACCTCCTTAAGGGAAGAATTACTGAATTAGTACGATAATGGAGAGACCGTGGTTAATGCCTTGAGAAGTAGAAACACCCATTCTGAAATGACGAATTTAATCGTGATATATTAGATATTTTGATGTTTCTCTGCATATATTTTTCTCTGCGGCCATATTCTATCTCATTTATCTATTTCTACAATGTGGTTTCCTGTGTTTCAGAGACTTTGTGATAATGATCCTGGAGTTATGGGTGCAACCCTCTGCCCACTTTTTGAGCTTATAACAATTGATGTTAGTTCTTACAAAGATTTGGTCATCAGCTTTGTAAGCATTCTTAAACAAGTAGCTGAACGCAGATTGCCGAAGGCTTATGATTACCATCAGATGCCAGCTCCGTTTATTCAGGTAATCCTTTTTTTTTTCATGGTTTCAAATTTATTAGCTTAAATTGTTCAATTAAAAATATAGGTCATATAAAAATCATAGTTGTGTTCTGCAGATCAAATTGCTGAAAATTCTGGCTCTGCTTGGAAGTGGTGACAAGCAAGCAAGTGAAAACATGTATACTGTGGTGGGAGACATTTTCAGGAAATGTGATTCATCAAGTAATATAGGAAATGCTGTACTCTATGAGTGCATATGCTGTGTTTCCTCTATATATCCCAATCCTAAGTTATTAGAGTCTGCAGCGGATGCTATATCCAGATTTTTAAAGGTATATCACATGTAGCTAGTATCTGCTTTTTGGAAGTGTACATCTATTGTAAAGAGGATTTTAAGCATCTTTTTTTCTACTTTAGTGAATCAAGCCAATTCTTGTTTCTTGTTGGCAGAGTGACAGTCATAACCTAAAATACATGGGCATTGATGCTCTTGGCCGATTAATAAAGATAAGTCCAGAGATTGCTGAGCAACATCAATTGGCTGTGATTGATTGCTTAGAGGTAAGAAGTTTCTATATTATCTCACTTTTACTTGGAAATGTTATTTACTGACTAACCTCAGGGTAGAGTAACATAATATATCCTGTGGAGGCTAGGAGTTGTGTATCTGTTTTCATATAGATTGTCATATATGGTCCAGTTTAATGCTTGCTTGGTTCTTTAAATGGGGAAGGGCAAGAGGCAGGAGCGCTGAAGATTGATGGATGAGCTTTAGAGAAAAATAGGGAGAATGCTAGTAAAAATATTGTAATATATTTGTCTTACAGTGGCATAAAATGTCATGCAAGGATTGATTCCTAGGGAAGCAAGTGAGAAAAGAAGCTGTTTAAGTCAATATAATCAGTGTTTGTTTTTTTCCTGAATATCCTTTAATACTTTGATAGCGGATTTACAAGACCCCCAGTGGTTTAAGTCTGACTCAATCAGGCTCAGTTATGTTTTTTTTTGCTTAAAAAATTTGGCAATTCTGTTTTGGTTTCATCTTTACATAAATGATGATATTTGGGGTGATTTCATCTGGCCAAAGGCCAGCTTTCCGGACATGAGGAGCCTATGAGTGATTAGCAGGGGAGTCTAACACTACCCAACACCTTTTTTTCGTTTAAGACTCAAGTAATTAGATCAAATGGCCCTTTCTATGCATGCTTAATTGTGTTGATCTACTTATGCATGGTATAGCAGTATAATTTTGATCACTGTAAATCCCTTATGCATCTATCTGTGTTTACAGTTTGGTTTGGCTTCAGATTTCTTAGTAAAATTATCCCTCTTCATTATGCTATCTCCCATGCAACTGCTATTTTTTTCATTACAATTATTTAACCTGAAGGCACCACACAGGACCCAGATGATACTCTGAAGAGAAAGACCTTCGAACTACTGTACAAAATGACCAAGTCTACAAATGTGGAGGTTATTGTTGATCGCATGATTGATTACATGATTAGCATTAATGATAATCATTATAAAACTGAAATAGCATCCCGATGTGTTGAACTTGCGGAGCAATTTGCACCGAGCAATCAATGGTTCATTCTGGTAATATTTTGCCTTCCACTGGAAAATGAGTTTCCTAGCTTAGCATATTGTCATTCCTGATAAGTTTTACTTGGCAGACCATGAATAAAGTGTTTGAGCATGCGGGAGATCTGGTCAATATTAAGGTAGCACACAATTTGATGAGGTTGATTGCTGAGGGATTTGGAGAGGATGATGATACTGCAGACAGTCAACTGAGATCATCCGCTGTAAGTTATTTACTTATTTGGTTATTGCCTTTTGTACGTGTGCTTACAGGCTACAGCCCATTGTGTCGCTGTATGTCAAATTCAGGCATCTTATGAATTTACCACATATTTATATCTTTCATCCTGTTCAATCTTCTTTATCTATGTTTTAACTAATGACATTTCAATTTGAATCTTGGAAACAAAAGAATTCATCTCCTGAAAGCTAAAAACCTTGGATTTTGTAATATCTTGTGCTTTGTCTATTTTATTAATGAAATGAATTGAGTTTCTTTATTGATACATATAGGGGTGAGTAAAACTGATTCAACTCAAACAAACCCAAAAAATCCAAATTTTGGGTTAATCGAATCGTGTTATTGGAGTTATTCAGTTTTTTGAACCAATTCGAATACGAAATTCGTTTTTAAAAGTTTGAGTTGAATTAAATTTTTACAACTACAATATTTGAAAATTCGATTAATAAATTCTAAAAAATAACTAAGTTATATAATCATTAATACTAGAGTTAATTGAAGTTCCATTTACATTAAACAAGTAAATTACCATATCAAGTTTATCATGCTAAAGCCTCGTGTTTTTATCTTATTTTGCTTTGGAAGAAAGTTTTTATGTATGCTCTAGCTTGAAATTTAGTCAAATTGTCAACACGGTTTTGATTTGACCGAATTAGATTCATTTAGTTAAATTCAAAGAAATTTATTTAACTCAATTTGATTCGAATTTCATTTAGCTCTGACACGATTCAGAAAATTTTCAAATTGGGTTTGGTTGATCAAATGACTTGTCAACTCGACCTAACTTGAATTTATTTAGTTTTCATGCAATCTGATTCGAGTTGATCAAACACTCACTCCTAGATTCGTGCAGTCAATTTTTAACAAATTAAAATTAATGCATTTCACTTCAATTGATTTGAAAGCCAAGCTTTAGCCCTTGAAATTCTGTTAATAAATTGGAAGAATACGACTAACTTAAATGAAACCTATAAGATATAGCATTGGTGTAACAGTTCTTTTTCTAATGGGATATTCCATGTCAACAAGTCCTATGAACCTATAAGTATATGGGGTTTCACAATGAGTTCAACATTATTCTGGAAATATTTTTGCCTCCTAAGGAACTAATAATTTATTGAAAAGAGCGGAGCTTAAAGTCTAGATCTTGACAATGCCTCCTAGAAAATAATTTTGGTGCATTGTCACCCTTCTGAATTAGTCTGTATTCTAGTTTTAATCTTTGTTGTTTTGGTCCTCCTATTTTTTGCCACAGGTGGACTCATACTTGCACATTCTTGGTGAACCGAAGCTACCATCTGTTTTTCTTCAAGTATGTTTTTGCTGTATTGACCAATCTTTGTATTTTTGTTTTCTATGCATGCAAGCAGTACTAAAATTTTGATTATCATCTTAATCCTGACTTGTGAGTTCTTATTGCAGGTAATTTGCTGGGTCTTGGGGGAATATGGAACAGCTGATGGAAAGTACTCCGCTTCCTTAGTAACTGGGAAGTTGTGTGACGTGGCAGAGGCTTATTCTAATGATGAGACTGTTAAGGTATCAACTAATATGGTTTAATGCTTCTTAAACCAGTTATTACCATATCTTGATCCAGTTGTCATAGTTATCTGAAAATCAGCGTATGGTTCTTATGATATTATATTGCACATTCAAAATCTGAAAATGTGACAATCCTTAACGTATTTTTGAAGGCATATGCTGTTACAGCTCTCATGAAAATATATGCATTTGAAATAGCGGCTGGGAGGAAAGTAGATATGCTGCCTGAGGTTGGTTCCCAAACACTCATACAAATTGTTTTACGCAAATGCATGCTCATTGTTGTTTTTCATGTTGTTGACTATTTGCATCCCTTGGTAATATAATGTTAGATTGCATGTCCTTGGTGCAGCGTTGTGAAAATTAACTAGCATTGTTAGCTTTTCATGCAACTGATTGTAGAATAATAGAGATTTTGAGGTAGAAAAAATTGTTCTCTATTTTTTTATGATTATTGATAAAATAGCACCTACTTATAGGTTACAAAGAGAGCCTAATCTAGGGAAAACTACACAAAATCAGCAATTACAAATCTGTGCACCTATTTATTGATAAATTCCTAAATATCAGCAGCTAGATATTAGGGAATATAATTCCCTAATTTTCCGCAATCTACACCAATCAACACTCCCCCTCAAGCTGGTGAGTAAACGTAGTGAGACTTCCAGCTTGGATCTTGGATGTGTTCTCATCTCTTTGGTAGCAATTGTGCCGTCTCAAAAAAAAAAACTCCCTTATTTTGGGAGCCATTGAATTCTCCCACAGTCATTGTTGATAATTTGCAGCTGTTGTGGCTGATTTCTGCACCCTCCTGAGATGTCTTCCAGCATTCCTCTGCCAGTGATTTTTTTTTCTGTTTTTTGCATCTTCTTTTGAGATGTCTTCCAGCTTTTTCTGCCATTCATGGACTGGGTAGTTGCTGCCATTCAACTTATAGCACATGGTTGACTTAACAACAATATCTTTTCAAGGCTTAGATAGAACCTTATCTAGTTTTTTTCAAGGCTTAACTAGAACCTCTTCTCATATCTTTCACAATGGATGGCTAAGATAGAACTAAATAGTTTTTTTAAGGCTAAACTATAACCTTTCTCTATCTTTTACAATGGATGGCTAAGATAGAACTAGATAGTTTTTTAAGGCTAAACTATAACCTTTTCCTATCTTTTACATTGGCTAAGATAGAATTAAAACCATTAAAAAGAACGCTACCAGGTACTAATCTTGCTGGGATTTTCCAGACTTTCCTAGCTCTAATACCATGTAGAAAAGTAGTATGTGCAGAGAAGAAGATTATTTTTCTGTATTTCTTCATATCTTTTATTGATAAAGCAGTGATTATTTATAGGTTACAAAGAGAGCCTAATCTAGGGAAAACTACACAAAATCAGCGGTTACAAATCTGTGCACCTATTTATTGATAAATTCCTAAATATCAGTAGCTAGATATTAGGGAATATAATTCCCTAATTTTCCGCAATCTACACCAATCAACCTTGATTGATGCTGAACAATGTGTTTTTAAAATAGTTCTTTGGGTTTTGCATTATTTTCATGTACTCAAGTTGGGGTTTTGTATTTTGTATGTTTGCTAATAAGCTTATAGTTTTATTTTCGGAAAAGGTTTAGTTTTGGGGTTTGCTTGGCTGCCTAAAACAGAATTTTAGTACTATAATTCTCTTAACAGCAGCTTCCAATGACTTCTAAAGAATTTAAGGGTCTGATTGTTTTGAGGTATTAGGGACTTGAAAGTAGTGATGTTAAAGTTAATATGGTTAATCATCTCATAGGTATTGGCTTGAAGCAAAATGATTAAATGGAGGAAACCTGAAATTTTAGACCTCTTAGCTTTAGAGTTCCTAAGAAGTTGCATATATGGAACTGGCAAGAAAGAAAAGATAAAGTAGAATACACCATGTATAGGCTGTTTGGAACTCCTTTTCCTGGAAGAAAAATGACTGGTATATAAGCAAACAACAGGAAGGAATGTTTGACCCTAGTTACAAGATAAAACTAGTATATCTCATCTCTTTCCATATGATTTGGCAATGAAGAGACAGAATCAGTCTTCAAATTGGGTTGGGTCAGATTGATAGTTCATGTTTGCATGATCTCAGTGGATTGGTTGTGACCTTTAGTTTGATAGAAATGCTATCTTTTGCTTAGCAGTAGCTGTAGTTTTAAAACGAGTTTCTGTTGTTTGAATCTTCCATTCCCTCTCTCTCTCTCTCTCTCTGAGTTATATTTAACCTGAAAGGAAGTAGAGCTTAAGCTACCATTAAAAGTTTTCATTTTAGAAAACATGCAAATAAGATGCCTTGGAGGTTCTTCAAGTGTTTAAAATTACGGATAGTAGGGTAACGGGCATGTTGGCACCAGGTTGGGCAAGGGAATGAAAGCAATGTGTGCAGCAACAAGCTTTCTATTCAGGAATAAGAATTACAAGTTGGAGATCAGCTGTTAGTGATCCCAATTATGTAGTGTTCTGATAGGATGGAGACCACTGCAGAGTTCTTGTAACTGGATAGTGATGAAACTGCTGTTGATATAATTAATATTTGGGATGAAGACCAGCATATCTAATACTTCCGTGCTTAATTTTTCAGCCCATGCAATCTAACAAAATTTGTGGACTGATTGTTCTTTTCTCTGTCGATGCAGTGTCAGTCTTTAATGGAAGAATTTTTGGCTTCTCACTCGACAGATCTGCAGCAACGTGCCTATGAACTGCAAGCCGTAATTGGCCTTGATGCTCATGCCGTTGAGAGTATTATGCCATCAGATGCAAGTTGTGAAGATATTGAGGTAATTTTTAATTTGGATTTTATGTACAGATGCTCATTTTATGAGCTTTAAAACTTGTGTGCCCTGTTTTTAACATCTATTTCTTTATAGTTTGAGCTCCAAAATCTCTGGAAGTCTTATGTCTACATTGAAGCTTCCATGGCATATATTTCAGTTTTATGAAGTGTCTAGGACTTAAACTTATGATTGATGTTCTTTTAAATGCTCTGACATCTGCGCCTTAGTTTACAGTAACCAACATCTCTCCTTGCTTTCTCAAATATGAGGTGCTACTTTTATTCTTAAATTTTACCTTGAGGAAAGAGTAATGCCATTGCTTCCTGCATCTGTCTTCTGCTTCTGCATTGAATTGACCTATAAGCATGCTGGATATTTCTTTCCAAAACTGGATCTCCACAAGATTGTGAATGTATCTGTGCTAGATTAACTGATTGATGTTTAAATCCCTACATTTCTACGAAAGCCATGGCCCATTACGTTACAGGTTAAGATTATTGCATAAATACTAGGGCTACTTGTCATTTTAGTTCCTTGTTTATTCTGTCCACTGCATCTTGGTGGAATACTGTTTGCTAAATTTATACTTCTTTTCATGCAAAAGAGTACATCATCGTTAGTCCTCCCTTGCAGGTTGATAAGGCCCTTTCATTCCTTAATGGTTATATCCAAGATTCAATAGAAAAAGGTGCTCAGCCGTATATTCCTGAGAGTGAACGCTCCGGAATGCTAAATATTAGCAAATTTAGGAATCAAGATCACCATGAAGCTTCATCACACGGGCTCAGGTTTGAGGCATATGAGCTTCCGAAGCAGACAGTGCAATCGAAGATTCCTCCAGCCTCACTTGCCTCAACTGAGCTTGTTCCAGTGCCTGAGCCAGTGTATGTTAGGGAGAGCTACCCAACTACTACTGTGTCATCTGCATCATCAGATGCAGGATCGACAGAGCTCAAACTACGATTAGATGGAGTCCAAAAGAAATGGGGTAGGCAAACACACTCTCCTGCAACATCTACCTCAAGTTCCACATCCCAGAAAACAGTTAACGGTGCTACACAAGTTGATGGATCAAATACTTCAAATTCAAGAACTCGTGAGACCTATGATTCTAGGAAACAACAGGTTGAAATTACTCCAGAAAAGCAGAAACTTGCTGCTTCACTGTTTGGAGGTTCATCGAAAACAGAAAAGAAGCCAGCTACCGGTCATAAGATCTCAAAGTCAAGCAGCCACATGGTGGAGAAGTCTCATGTGCCAAAGTCTAGCATGGAAGTTGCATCAGAAAAGAAAGTTCCCTTTCAACAACCTCCGGACTTGCTTGATTTTGGGGAACCAACTGTCCAAAGTAATGCTCCTTCAGTAGATCCATTTAAAGAATTGGAGGATCTTCTTGAACCAACAACTCAAGTTGCTTCAGCCGAGAATCATGGCTCGACTGCTGCTGCTACAAAATCACCTGATATAATGGGATTGTATAAAGAAACACCTGCTGGCATACACAATAAAGATGACAGTGATATTTTATCTGGCTTATCAAATCCACCAGTGACAAATATGCTTGGTGGTACTACAAAGACGCAAGTAGCACAAAGTAGTAAGGGACGGAGACCCAACCTCAAAGATTCATTGCAAAAGGATACACTGGTGAGGCAGATGGGTGTGACTCCATCGAGTCTGAATCCAATCTTGTTTAAAGATCTACTCGGGTGAAGTATTGACTTCAGTTTGACAGCAATGCAGTTTCAGTATGGTTTCCTTCCATACAGCAGCTAGGTGAACCATACGAGCAATGAGATATCATGAGCTGATATGCAGAGGCAGCGGTCAGCGACCTCGAATGAGGTTTAAGAGTGAGGTAGGGATCAGTGATTGTGGGAGAGTAAGGGGGTTTTCTTTTTTATATAATTGTTGTTCCAAGTGGAAGGCATTTTATATGGCTGGGCTCAATCCAAAAAACCGGGTTTTGCATTGTATGATGTTCACTCTTTGTTGTGATAACAAATAAAGATACTTATGTATAAATAAGAAGTGGTATATTGAGTTTTGTTGGTATGTTTGTTAAATATATTGTCACCTGTAAATTATCCTCTCCTTTCTTTTCTTTTTCTTTTTTGAGTAATTTCTACCTAGTTAGAGCGGGAAAAAAGAATTTGCTCCTGATGGGTTTTGCACAGAGAAGAAAATGTCAACTGAGAGCTTTAACCACCTACTCTAGAGATTATTGACATAAGTTATCCTCTTTTCAAATGACATGATTGGATTATATTTTATTTTCGTTTGGATGTAGAATTAATGTTTCCATCCCTTTAAATCATGATAATATATGTACTTTAAAATATAGATATAGATATAAATGTAATTAATAATTAAATTATATAGATCTTTAAACTTAAAGAGTTCATTTGAAATTAAATTAATAGTGTTTAAATATATATTCTTTATTAGTTTGCTTAAATATAGGTATAGATATATGCATTAGGCATAGTTTGTTTGCTGTCATAAGAAAACGTTTGGGCCAAAGGCTGTTAGGAAAGAACCAACCAAATTCGTCCAAACTACAGGCTATCCTCTTTCCCATCGGCAATAGAGAGATTCGCCGATCCTAAAACCCTTAAAAAATTCAAAACAAAAAAAATATAAAGAACAAAGATAAATGTGCCACTACATAAACTGTCACAAAAAAGATAAATTTAAAAGCTTTGATAACCTCCTATAATTTCTTATAATACAGTTTTAATTTTACAATTATGTATTTAAACAATTTAATGAAAATTAGAATTATAATTATAGTAAATGTACTTATTATTCCGGTTATCATTATTTATTCCAAACCTTTTTCAATTTTCATACCTAGTTGTATTTTATTTTTCATAATTATAGTAACTGTACGTAGTAGTATTGCTTTATTTTGTAACTTGAATTATATATATATATATATATATATATATATATATATATGGGTTAAGATCAACTTACACGGTGTAAAACTCAATTACTTTTACATAGTTTTTGGACCGTTGGATGATGGTAATTAATGGCTTAGATTATTTCCTTATCTTTTTTTCTCAAGTGATAATCTTCACATTTTTTACTGATAATCTCATCCATCCATTTCCCTTATCCAATGGTCCTAAATTAGTGTAAAACTAAATGAGTTTTACATCATGTAACTTGATCTCATCCCTATATATATATATATAGGGATAAGATCAAATTATATTGTGTAAAACTCTCTAAGTTTCACGTTTTTTGGATCGTTGGATGAGTAAAACGGATGGATGAGATTAACAGTAAAATATGTGAAGATTATCACTTGGAAATTAAAAACACGGAGTTAATCTCAACCATCCATTTTCCCCATCTAACGATCCAAAAAACATGTAAAACTTAAAGAGTTTTACACAGTGTAAGTTGATCCTAACTAATGTGTGTATATATATATATAACCTTCCTAAATGCTTTATTTTATATTTTGTTTCAATTTTCATCCGTGTAAACTAATGTATGGGTTATTCTTAAATATTATTCTAATTTTAATTCTAAGTTGTTTCTAAATTTATTTCAGTTTAACTCAATATACTTTGATTATTAATCCAATTATTATTTATGATGTTTAATTCTATTTATATGTGTAGTGTGTGTGCTTTATTTGTAACCGTAAGAAAACAAAGCCCCTCGTTTTTGCTCAAGCTTAACCAAATTTCCCTTATGAAACCAACTCATTAACCAAATTTCCCTTATGAAACCAACCAGTGGCGGAAGATAATGGTGTCATGTGGGTGCCATGGCCCCCCCAAAATTTGAAAAATTATAATTTAAACCCTTAGAATTTTTAAAAAATTTAATTTAGCCCCACAAAATTTTTAAAAATTCAGATTAAACTTCAAAGTTTTTGAACTTTTTTAATTAAATCCCTCTCATAATTTTTAAAAGTTCTCATCAAGCCTCTCAAATTTTTAAAAATTTTAGTTAAACCCCAAAATTTTTGAAAAAAAATGTAAATTGATCTCTTCAAAATTTTTGAAAATTTTAATTTAAACTTGTATTTTTTAAAATTTTAAGTTGGCCCCCTCAAACTCTACCACCAAGTTCCGCCACTGAAACCAACTTATTGATTATGGGGCGGTCAGTCAGGTCTAGGGTAGTAAATGAGACGAGACAAATCGTGAGATATTCGGGCTTAATTAGGTCAAAGCTCGGTCAACATTTGACTTAATTGTACTTGACTCGAACTCGAACACGGCTCGAGTTCTTAACGAGCCGAGTCGAGCTACTCGATACCCGACTCGAAAAGCTCCCAAGCTACTCGAAAATATAATATACTAAAATTTTTAATTTTTAATTTTTAATTTTTAAATTTAAAATCTACATTCCTAAACCTAAAATCCTAAAACATAAGTCCTAAACCATAAAAATCTAAATCCTAAATTCTAAACCCAACAACCTAAATCTCTAAACCCTAAACTAACACCCTAAACCCTATGATTAACAAGCTTGTGTCAACGTGTTTACACAACTTGTGTAGCAAAGTTTTTTTCCCCTGATAGGGATTTAAATGAGACGAAACAGATCGCGAGCTACTTGAGTCTGACTCGGTCAACACTCGACTCGATTGAACTCGACTCAAGCTCGAACTCGAATCGAGTTCTTAACGAGCGAGCATGGGCGGAACATAGGAGAGGATTTTGGGGGCGTGGGCACCTGTCAGTTTTTGTATCCAATGGTAATAGAATAGTTTTTTAGAAAATGGGGTAAAATTAGATCTATAATCCCTTCAATCTTTTTAAAATCTTATTATGCTCTCTCAAATTTTTTAATCTCATAGTGGTCCCCTCCTTTATAAATTTCTAGTTCTGTCCTTAGAGCCGAACCGAGCTGAGCTCAAATTATTCAGGCGTGTAAAAAACTACTCAGGCTCGAACTCGACTCGAATTTTTAACTAATTAAATCAAGCTCAGCATTACTCAAGCTCGACTCGACTCGTTTACGCCCCTAGTAAATTCAGGTCATGACATGAATATACTTAACCTAATTTGGGTTGACTTAATGCGAATTATTGAATAATGATAATAATCTTAATTCATGAGACGAGAAACGGAGATCCCAAGGTCAGAAGTTTTGTCTGAGATTTTCATTCTCAAGCTAGCTGTTGCCATTCTTGATTCTTGCAGTAACAATACCCAAGTTGACTTTTGTGATATTGTTAATTTCCCTCCTACAATTTGATTTGCCCTACTCTTCCGCAATGAAATAGTGCAGAAATTATACCCTTTTTAATATTTTTGATTTTACTATATCTTCCACGAGACTCGTAATTGTACCATTAACAACTACATTCTACAATTTGACTCCATGGCTTTTGCATTTGCTGTACTTCCCAATCCATGCAATGCATGCACGTACAGGAATCCCTTCAAATTTCTCCATTTTCATTCTTAAACCCCCCAATTTTGAAAATAATGCTTAAATTATCCTTTTTCAAACAGAGATGGAGTTTTAATGTTGCTAATATAGCCGCTTTTATTACAGTTCACGTGTACTTAATATTGATTCATTTGTTCATAAATAACTTTTAAAATATAAAAATTGAAAATTATAAGAAAATAAAACGAAGTGTCATCATGTATTGTCATGCGAACCTATATCTATTATTTTCATTAAAAGTAAAGATTCGACTTTATTTTAAAAGATGGTGGTCATGTATCACCGTTCTTCTTAGTTTCTGTTTTCCTTTTTGCGTTACTAGTCTTGTGTTGGTTGCCGACCACTGGTAATAAATTTTATTTTAGTTTTTTTGTCCTTAATAAAAATTATATTTGTCTTGGATTCCTCCTTTTTCACACATCTTTATGTGTTTGTTTTGTATGCCTTTATGACATGATTTTCTCTGTTTAATGGCACGATTTCTTTGTCTTGTGGTACAGTTTTTATCTACATCATATGTGGTAGCTTTGCGTTCGTGTAGCTGTGATCATAGCGCATGTTCATCACCTTTTGTGGCGACGTAACCAGAACTATTAGTGGAGCAGATGCAAGATTGATTATGTTCATCACTTCTCTTACACAAGGTCGTCTCAGATATTTTAAGGGCCCTTTATGAAAACTCAAAAATGAACTCTTATAGAACGAAAGCATATTATGTTATTTTGAACAATTAATTTAATATTTTATTAATAAAACATAAAAATATAATTATACTTTGTCAAAGGCATTGTACTGTTAAGAAAAATTGAAGGAATTGAATTGTGGGTAAATGAGTGTAATATGAAGCTTGATTTTGACAATAAGTAAAAAAAAATAAAGAATATTGTATCATTTTTTTTTACGTTAGATTGGAGAAAAGTATAGAGATAATTAAATTTTGGAAAAAAAATAAAATTTGAGATTTGGAGAAGAGAATTATTTTTATTTTGTTTTTGTGTAACCATCGGATCAAGTATCCAGCCCAATGATTGATTAATTCAGATCGGGTACTGTAGAGACCATCATAAGTGCGACCCTCTCAACCCAATTTGTTCCATTCACAACGTCAAGTTCGAACCTCTAACCTTGCTTAAGGGATCTAGTGACTCATCTCACTAGACCAATTGATTGTTGGCAATTATTTTTTATTGTTAGACTAATTAATTTATTTAATAAATTTAAAAAAAATAAAAATAAAAATAATTATTTTTTAGGGGCCCTAGACTGATTGGGGCCCTGAGCGGTCGCTTACTCTGCTCCCCTATTAGTCGGTCGTGCTCCTACATCACAACATAAGTATTTAGTCGGATAGAAAAAAATAGATTTTGATAATAATTGTTTGGTTTCTAAGAAAAACGAAGGTCACATTTCATGTTTTCTCTTTCTTTCGGTATAAGTTCTTGGCGAACATATCCCTCAAGTTTCTCTTTATTTGGGGTGCTTTGTTATACAATTTTCTCTCTTTAATGAAGTTTGACTCTTATTTTAAAAAAAAAATGGTTATGTTTTGACACACAAGATGTGTAAAGAAAATTTACACAGCCCTTCATATTTAAACTATAAAAACTAAAACTTAAATCTCTAGCAGTAACACCCTAAAACATAAGCCTTAAACCCCCAAACCCTAAACTCTAACCATAAACCTTATATTCTACGCCATACAACTTAAACTCCTAAACCTTAAACCACAACTTAAATATTTAAACCCTAAAATTGAAAGGCTTGTGTAAAGTTTGTATCAAAGAATTTTCCTTAAAAAATATGGTCATATAGTTAAAAGAAAAGAATAAGAATAAATAGAAAAAAAATGTAAAGAGGGCTAAATTATAATTTTTTAGAAAAATAATAGCTGTTCCAAATAAACAAGTAGCTAGGTAAGGAATTAAAAGAAATGAAAGAGCTGGAAATTAGGTTGAATGCAATAGTTAATAGTTAGCAGCTAGCAGGTAGCATTAGGAAGGAGCAGGTTAGCTGTCTAGTTGATATCAAACATAAAGAGTGATGCAAGGCATAAACTATGAAATTAATAAATGGATGATTTGGAAGAGAGAGAGAAATACAGGGCATGCAGGCCTATGGAATGGAATTTGAAGCCATTCTTCAGCTCAATTAAACACAGCAACACCAGTTATAATAAACAGAAGTACCAACTTTTCATTCATCTTTTTGCCTTGCGGACTTCATTTAAATTAATAAAATTACAAAACACACTCCCTTTCTTTCCAATCTTTGTTCTTCTTTTCTATGAGTTGAAAAAAAAGAATAAACAGAAACTTTTCTCATTCTTTTTTGTTGTGTTCTGAGTTGAGACCCTTCTCTTCTGTACAGTTGGGGTGGATTGTATTTATAATCTCAAGTTTTCTCCTGGAACGGCCTTTGCATTCTTTGTTTCATAACCATTCAATCTTTAGCTTCATTTTTGTATTTATAGGCCTTGTCTGATCAATTCATTACATCTAAAACTGAGAGAACACTTCAGTTCAGTGCCTATGATTTTCTGATTAATCTGAGGGGCAAACCATTCTGGGGAAGAGCAAAAGGACCATATTGAATCCCACTATTTGTACCCACCACAGACCACCTGCAAAATCCCATAATATATTCATGTCAGAAAAGATGGTCATGTTTTTTTCCTATTAATAGAAACAGGCAAAGCATAAAACAGAAAAGATTTCAAGGCAATTTACCTGTACTTTGTGGTCAGGTGATGGAGAAAGACCAGGATTTCCAGCTTGGCTAGCTCATTCCCCGGACATGAATGGGTTCCATTGCCAAATGGCATAAATGTATTGGGTTTTGGAACAACCTGTTCAATCATTGAGCAAATGTATGCTTTAGGTGATTGACAACTACAGTAGTATATTGCATGTACGACTACCAAGGGTAAATCTTTAAAAGAGAAAAAAACAACAACAAAAGTCTGTAAAGTTTACCTCAAATCTTGAGGGATCAAACTTTTCAGGATCCGGGAAGATTTCTGGGCTGTGATGAATGTTTCTAAAAAGTGGTAAAACTTTCCATCCTTTTGGTATAAGATAACCTGATATTTTACAAGAAGAAGAAATCAAGTGATCAGGCTATTAGCACCAAAAGAATAAGATAAAACTACACTAGTCACTAACAAATTAACAATTAGGCAAGGGCAAGGTAGTAGTAGTAGTAGCAGCAGCTGGTGTAACTCACCTTCATATTCAACATCCGCCACTGCTTCCCTGAAGGTAAACGATAAAATCGAAGCAACCCTAAGTGTCTCCTGAATCACCCTTGAAGTAATCGGCATCATCTTAGTATCGGCCCAGCTCAGGCTTTGTTCCTGGCCGCATTTCTCTTTCTCTCGTATTATAGCCTCTTGTTCATCCTGTATACCCACATACAACCAAGTCACTTTGGTGTGTACTAATGGATATACTATAGGAACAATGCATATATATTATGATAATCTTACCGTGACAGCTTTAAGAACGCTGGGGTTTTCACCGAGGTACTTAATGATCCATGTGAGTACGCTGGCGGTGGTGTCACGAGCGGCGAAGATTACGCCGATAATGTTGTCGGCGATTTGTTCATCGGTGAGGCCTTCTTTATCACCCATGAAAGACCCCAACAAGTCATTGCAGTCCTGCTTGGTTTGCCTCCTGGTTGAAATGATTTTGGCCAGGATCTGAGCAAGCTCTTTCCTCGCTTTCATCGACTTGTTGAAGAGTGTACCGGGGAGGTTAATGGGCATCGAGTTATACCCTTTCTCTAGAATGTAGTAGCATCTCTTGAGATCTTCTCTGTACAGCACTTCATCCTCTCCGAATATCGATAGCAACGCGACATTGAACGTGTACTGCAAAATTCGATATTCGACATAATCAATAAGGACGGCACTTGTTTTCAAACAGGGGAAACGAAACAGAGGAGAACGAACACCCCTGTTTTTTGGGAAATGCTTTGCTTAATGCTTACTGTTTTCATTTCTTGGAAAGTGGTGATCAGCCTCCCTTCCAAAGACTGGAGGGAGTCCTTGGCAATGGATTCGATGTTGGAGATGATGGTTTTGATGGCTTCGGGCATGAAGGCACGGAGGACAAGCTTCCTCAATTGGGCATGGTACTGTCCTTGGCTGAAGAAAATGGCTTGTTTGCCTAACATCCTCTCTTTGCTGGCGGGGAAGGTGGGCTTGAACAGATGAGATTTGGTGACGAGCACGAACTTAGCCGCTTCGGGGCTGGAAATCATGACGCAGGGACACCCGAGTATATGGGTCTTGAATACGGAGCCATACCTAAAAGCAAGAAGAAGCATGCATCAGCCATCAGCATTACATTACAATTTACAGCAGAAAAGAAAACATCTGAAGAGAGAGATGAAGCAAGCACCTCTTTTGCTTGGAAGCAAAGAAGACATTTGGGTTCTGGGAGTAGAGCTGGAAGGTTTCGCCGATGTAGGGCCAACCCATGGTGCCCGGTGGGAGGGGCAATTGGCGGTTGTTGGAATTGAAGAATTTAAGTAAACAGCGGAAGAGGAAGAGGAAGAGGAGGGAGGCGAACAAGGGGAGGAGGAAGTGGAAAGCCATGGATTTTTAATGTGAAAAGTAGCTGAGTGTGAGGGAAACAAGTGAAGCAGCATGGGATATATATAGGGTAAAAGAGGGAGGAAGGGGAGGGGAAGGGGGCTTTCAAATACAGCTTGAATGCTCCCTCCAGCTCATTCGTCTTTTCTAGTTTAGGGTTGGGACTCACATTTACCCATAAACACAGCCGGCACGTGCCAACACTCATGCGGAATGCCAAGCAGAGCGCGTGAGACTTTGATCACTGCAAAATGGATTTTTTTTTAAATTAAATTAATTGGCTTTTTAACTCCCATCTAAGACATGAAAACGTCCCTTAAGCAAGACAAAAGGGGATTTTTAATTTAATTTAATTTAACTAAGCTCTCTCACTTTTTCTTTTAACATATTCTACCTTATATTTGCTAAAGCCTCCAAATCTTACTATGCCAAACCCACTCCCAACATATTTGCTATAATATTTTCACATGCATTAGTGGCTTGTCTAAAAAAAAATTCTTGAGAGTCATATATCTTATATGTAGATTTAAAAATCTTAAAACGAGTACAATCAATAAAATAAATAATAAATATAAAAAAATTCAAATTTCAAGATGTGTACAATCAGTAAAATTGATAGCTAATAAAAGAAATTTTAGATTCTAGGATAAGCACTTGTCCACTCTTAACTACACATGAATCTGCCACTATGTGCAAGTAAAAAAAATTGGTTTAGTTTCAGATAAATTTATAAGATTTTGAGACCATAAATTAGATGTTTTGTGGCATAAGATTTTATTATGAAATTATAAATTCCTAAAAACGGTTAAAATTGTAATTTCATTTAATTAACTGGTTGAGGCTCCTAATATTGGTTGAGTATTTGACTGAGCCAAGTCGATTCAAGACAAAAAAAAATGAGTTAGACAAGTTAATAAGCCTTACATTATTATTCAAACTTTATTTGAAATTTTTTCGAGTTGAGTTGTTCGAGTTTTTGTTTAAGTTTAATTGTAAATATTTATAAAATTTATGGTAGTGATTGGTTCCAAATTTAAATGATTTTTTATAGCTATGTACGTATATATTTCTTCATATTTTTCACAAATGTGAGTAAGATTTGTAATGTTACTTAATAAATTAAATATCATCTAAAATTATGTAATATAATATTTTAAAAGAAGGGGTTTTGAGGGGGAAATATTGATGAAAATAAAAGGAGTCTAGAAATGGATAAAAAGAAAGAATTTGTACAGAGTTAAAGTCAGAGAATCAATTGAATCATAATACAAAGCGGAGAGGTTAAGTTGAAAAAAGAGCGAAATTTGTTTCCAAAAAATAGAATTAAAGTTGATAGTTATTCGTGTTTTATTTTATAATTCAAACTTCAGTTAAATTTTTTTTAGTCAAATCGAATAAATTTTTCGACAATCAAATTTTGCTCACTCCTACTTCTAACTTCACTTATATACACTTTATTTTTAATTGTCTTAAGGTGATTATAAGAAAATATTTTTTAATATGATTACAAAATAGTATTTGATCATACTTTTTTAACTTTCATAAGACACACGTCTTGCAAATAAAGTTACTCAAATCGAACCTTCTGAGATAATCATGATTCTGTTGATGCTTTCGGTGCAAAAGCAAGCACCTTTCGGTGCAAAAGTGATACATTATTGGGTGCAATAATTTGGTTGAATTTTTGGCATGGGGAAATTGTTTTTTTGGTCCCTAAAGTTTAGGCTATTTACAAGTTTAGTCCCTAAAGCTCAACTATAAATAGCCTAGCCATTTGCCATTCTTACACATCCCAAATCATTCTAACATCCTCCCAATACTAGAGAAATTAGAGAGTTTTCATAGAGTTGTTTTCTCCTTTCTTATCAAGAGAGAATTGTCATTGTTTTCTCCTTGTTAGACTGAGAGAAGTTGTAATTCCTATTTTCTCATAGTGAAATTCTTCTACCTTTGTCCGTGGTTTTTACCCTATATTATTTAGGGGTTTTCCACGTAAAATCTGTGTCTCTTTTATCTTCATTATTATTTTCTCAAATTATCAGTTGCATTTTTGCTCTATCCGACGACCGCATTCCGCAACAATTGGCATCAGAGCCAGATTTGGGTGTGTATATCTACTTACCGTATTCTCTGTTGGTTGCCACTGAAAAGTGGATCCTCCATCATAAGAAAGTAAGTTAGATATTACTCATTCATTGAAGGTGGTGGGCACTATTCACGTCAAAAAGGTGAAATAGTGGGAGCTATCTGAAATAGAAGCTATGGCAACGAGATTTGATATTGAAAAGTTCAATGGGAGAAATTTCTCACTGTGGAAATTGAAGATAAAGGCCATCCTAAGAAAAAACGGATGTCTAGCGGCTATCAGCGAAAGGCCGGCAGATTTTACGGATAACAAGAAATGGAATGAGATGGACGAGAATGCTATTGCAGACCTTCATTTAGCATTAGCAGATGAAGTACTATCAAGCATCGAGGAGAAGAAGACAGCCAAGGAGATTTGGGATCACCTCGCAAAATTATACGAGGTCAAATCGTTGCACAATAAAATTTTCCTTAAGAGGAAATTGTACACTCTTCGGATGTCAGAATCTACTTCAGTGACAGAGCACTTAAACACGTTGAATACTCTATTTTCTCAGCTTACATCCCTAAGCTATAAAATAGAGTCACAAGAACGTGCTGAACTTCTACTTCAAAGTCTACCTGATTCGTATGATCAACTCATCATCAACTTGACAAACAACAACCTTACAAGTGATCTAGTCTTCGATGACGTTGCAGCTGCTGTTCTGGAAGAAGAAAATCGGCGCAAGAACAAGGAAGACAGACAAGGAAATCTGCAACAAGCAGAGGCCTTAACGGTGATGAGAGGAAGATCAACAGAACGTGGCCAAAGTAGCAGTCACAATCATGGTAGATCAAAGTCAAGGAGTAAGAAGAATTTAAAGTGCTACAATTGTGGAAAGAAAGGTCACATGAAGAAGGATTGTTGGAGTTTACCTAAAAACTCCAATCCTCAAGGAAATATGGCAAACACTTCAGATGATGGAGATGCTCTCTGTTGTGAAGCAGCAACAGCCATGGAAGGCAGAAAAAGATTTGCAGACATATGGCTTATTGACTCGGGAGCCACATATCACATGACCTCAAGAAGAGAATGGTTCTATAATTATGAACCTATCTCAGGAGGATCTGTGTACAGCTGCAATGATCATGCCTTGGAGATTGTTGGCGTTGGAACCATCAAACTGAAGATGTATGACGGGACAATCAAAGTTGTTCAAGATGTGCGACACGTGAAAGGCTTGAAGAAAAACTTATTATCCTACGGATTGTTGGATAATAATGCAAGTAAAATTGAAACACAGAAAGGAATCATGAAGGTGTTCCATGGAGCGCTTGTGGTGATGAAAGGTGAAAAGATAGCTGCAAATTTGTACATGCTGAAGGGAGAGACTCTGCTAGAAGCTGAAGCCTCTGTTGCCTCATGTAGTTCAGATTCTACCATGTTATGGCATCGGAAACTTGGACACATGTCAGAACAGGGAATGAAAGTCCTTGTGGAGCAAAAGCTACTTCCGGGTTTAACAAATGTATCACTTCCTTTGTGTGAACATTGTATTACAAGTAAGCAGCATCGATTAAAATTCAACACATCAAATTCTAGAGGCAAGGCTGTTCTAGAATTGGTTCACTCTGATGTATGGCAAGCACCGGTTACATCCCTAGGCGGAGCAAAGTATTTTGTCTCCTTCATTGATGACTACTCTAGGAGATGTTGGGTGTATCCTATCAAGAGGAAGGCAGATGTGTTTTCAACCTTCAAAGTTTTCAAAGCGCGGGTGGAACTTGATTCTGGAAATAAGATCAAGTGTTTCAGATCAGATAATGGAGGTGAATATACAAGTGATGAATTTGATGACTTCTGCAGAAAAGAAGGCATCAAAAGACAGTTCACAACAGTATACACTCCTCAACAAAATGGAGTGGCAGAGCGGATGAACAGAACTCTGTTAGAAAGAACACGAGCAATGTTGAGAGCTGCAGGGCTAGAAAAAGCTTTCTGGGCAGAAGCAGTCAATACCGCCTATTATTTGGTGAATCGGGCTCCATCAACTGCAATTGAGTTGAAGACACCGATGGAAATGTGGACTGGTAAACCAGTTGATTATTCAAACCTCCATATATTTGGAAGTATTGTGTACGTGATGTACAATGCCCAAGAAATTTCAAAGTTGGATCCAAAATCCAGAAAATGTAAATTCTTGGGGTATGCTGATGGAGTAAAGGGGTATCGCTTGTGGGATCCCACTGCCCGCAAAGTGATTATCAGCAGGGATGTTATCTTTGTAGAAGATAAGCTACAAAGAAAAGAAGAAGATGATAGCACTGATAAAGAAAAGCCAGAGACTACACAGATACATGTTGAAAATGAGTCTGAACAGAGAGATTGTTCTGAAGCAGAACCAGAGCTCGAGGAATCAGAACCAGAGAATTCTGAAGCTCCAACAACTCGTCAATCAGATCGTGTGAGAAGACGCCCCAATTGGCACTCAGATTATGTTATAGAAGGTAATGTTGCATACTGCCTTTTAACGGAGGACGGTGAGCCATCATCATTCGAGGAGGCAATGAACAACTCAGATGCTTCGCAGTGGATGGCGGCAATGCAAGAAGAAATCGAAGCCCTTCATAAAAATAATACATGGGAACTTGTGCCACTACCACAAGGAAGGAAGCTAATTGGTAACAAATGGGTCTTCAAAATCAAGAGAAATGGTGACGATCAAGTGGAGAGGTATCGTGCAAGACTGGTGGTCAAAGGATATGCTCAGAAAGAAGGTATTGATTTCAATGAAATCTTTTCTCCTGTGGTTCGACTAACAACGGTTCGAGTTGTCCTGGCAATGTGTGCTACATTGAATTTACATCTAGAGCAGCTAGATGTTAAAACAGCTTTTCTTCATGGAGATCTTGAAGAAGATATTTACATGCTCCAGCCTGAAGGTTTTGAAGAAAAAGAAAAGAAGAACTTGGTTTGCAGGTTGAACAAATCTCTGTACGGTTTAAAGCAGGCGCCGAGGTGTTGGTACAAGAGATTTGACTCCTTCATCATGAGCCTTGGATACAACAGACTTAATGCAGACCCTTGTGCTTACTTCAAGAGGTTTGGTGAAAACGACTTTGTTATATTGCTGTTGTATGTAGATGACATGTTGGTTGCAGGCCCCAACAAAGATCATATTGAAGAATTAAAGGCACGACTGGCTAGGGAATTTGAAATGAAGGACTTGGGACCAGCAAACAAGATTCTAGGGATGCAAATTCACCGAGACAGAAGTAGTAGGAAGATTTGGCTTTCACAAAAGAATTACTTGAAAAAGATCTTGTCACGATTCAGCATGCAAGATTGTAAGCCAATTTCTACCCCTCTTCCTATTAACTTTAAATTATCCTCCAGTATGAGTCCTAGCAGTGAAGAAGAGAGGATGGAGATGTCTCGAGTACCGTATGCATCAGCAGTGGGAAGTTTAATGTTCGCTATGATTTGTACAAGACCAGACATTGCACAAGCAGTGGGAGTGGTTAGTCGGTACATGGCGAATCCAGGCAGAGAGCATTGGAATGCTGTGAAAAGGATCCTGAGATACATCAAAGGGACCTTAAATGTTGCATTATGTTACGGGGGATCAGACTTTCTTATCAGCGGGTATGTCGATTCTGACTATGCAGGAGATTTGGATAAAAGCAAATCTACAACAGGGTATGTGTTTACAATTGCTGGTGGAGCTGTAAGCTGGGTTTCAAAACTGCAATCGGTTGTGGCTACGTCAACAACGGAAGCAGAATATGTAGCAGCTACACAAGCCAGTAAAGAAGCAATATGGTTGAAAATGCTATTGGAGGAGCTCGGGCACAAACAAGAGAATGTCTCTTTATTTTGTGACAGTCAGAGCGCCTTGCATCTTGCAAGGAATCCTGCTTTTCACTCAAGAACAAAACACATTCGGGTCCAATACCACTTCATTCGTGAGAAAGTGGAAGAAGGGACGATAGATATGCAGAAGATCCATACCGATGACAACATAGCAGATTTCATGACAAAAGCAATCAACACTGATAAGTTTACTTGGTGTCGATCCTCTTGTGGCTTGTTAGAGACGTAAGCAACATGGAAAGTACGAGGTAGAAAGAATGGTGTGAAGATATGATTGTTCCAATCAAATCTTCAAGTGGGAGATTGTTGATGCTTTCGGTGCAAAAGCAAGCACCTTTCGGTGCAAAAGTGATACATTATTGGGTGCAATAATTTGGTTGAATTTTTGGCATGGGGAAATTGTTTTTTTGGTCCCTAAAGTTTAGGCTATTTACAAGTTTAGTCCCTAAAGCTCAACTATAAATAGCCTAGCCATTTGCCATTCTTACACATCCCAAATCATTCTAACATCCTCCCAATACTAGAGAAATTAGAGAGTTTTCATAGAGTTGTTTTCTCCTTTCTTATCAAGAGAGAATTGTCATTGTTTTCTCCTTGTTAGACTGAGAGAAGTTGTAATTCCTATTTTCTCATAGTGAAATTCTTCTACCTTTGTCCGTGGTTTTTACCCTATATTATTTAGGGGTTTTCCACGTAAAATCTGTGTCTCTTTTATCTTCATTATTATTTTCTCAAATTATCAGTTGCATTTTTGCTCTATCCGACGACCGCATTCCGCAACAGATTCTCTTTTCTACTAAGACAACTCGTTGAGTTATTGTACACTTTAACACGCATGATGAGACAAATAATTCTTCACCGTATTGATAACGAATAATTGCATTACTCGTTGAATTTGATTTCAAAGCTAATGCCGGGAGAGGGACGCTAATTACGTTTGGAGTTTAATAAATATGGGGTGGGATTTTGGTGAGTCAAAGCCTTTGCATTTAATTAGTATTTTACAAACCAAATCATCCCCTACTGTTTCAATGAAAACCTCGTTCACTTCTCGAATCACACCATTTTTGAATGATCAATTTTGGTCAGTTATAGTTTTTGTTATCACTCCAAAATCACACCATTTTTGAATGATCACTCATAAAATTATGCTCTCTTTATAGGCTCCATGCCCATATTTGAATCATCAATCATAAATTAGATTGTGATCCGAATACTATTTTTGATCCGATCCAAAAGAAAAAATTTATGGTGTGACCTGCCTAGTGAAGAATTAAATTTAGAAGAACAGTGAGAATCTACAGTGGATGCGGATAGGGATGGCAAACGGACGGGGCAGGTGCGGATACCTCCTCTCCATCGCCATACCCACCTAAATTTTTTATATTTACCACCTACCCACTACCCACGGCGGGTATAATTTTCAAATTCACACCCGCCCACGCGGGTATATTCTCAAATTTATCCCCGCACCCACCACCTAATTGGACACTCATTACCCATCTCATACCCGCCTATTAACCCGCCCGGCAGCAACCATACACATAAAACATAAATTCAAGAACAATAACAAAACATAAATTACAAGGAATATACTATAAAATTTTAGGATTTATAGAATAGTTTGTGAAATTACATCTAAATTCATAATTGTCCAAATTTATATGGCGGGTAGGATGTGGGGCGGGCGGGTAAGGTCTTAAATCCACCACCTACCCGCTACCCACGGCGGGTATGACTTTTTACATCCACACCCGCCTACTACCCACCAAATTTATACACATCTCCGCTCCAATTAAGGCAGGTGCAGTGCGAAATTCACGAAATTGTACTCGTCTGTCATTCCTAGATGCGGAATCCCTTGGGTCGAAGGCTCGAGACCATAGCCCACCAACGTCCCTCAACATTAGGCAGAGTTTGCACACACATATATTTGATGTGATAAATATTAAGTAAAAGTAAGAAACTTTATTAAAGTACGCTTTTTGTTATTCAAATTTTCTTTGTAACCATGTAATATGTGTTATAAATATATTGAACATAATATTTAGGGTTAAGTCGAACAAATCAAATTCACATCCATCTTGTATTTTTCGATATGTTAGTGAATTTCTTGTCATTTGTTCGTGATTTTTTCAGTTTAAGATTTTTCCACTCTTATTTCGTAACAATAGATTAATGTAGATAGGCGATAAGGAAATGAGATTCTTATTTCAGGCTAAAATATGATTCCATCCAAGATAATCAGTATTGCATTATTGAAGTTTGTTTTTCGGACTAATATGTAAAAAAAATTGAAATATTCTTTAAATGGAAATTGTAAAAGAACAATATCTAAATTACCCATAATTCGTAAAACCCTTGGGATCGAATTAGGCCTGTAAACGAACCGAACGAACACGAATAAGAGTATGTCCATGTTCTTTCGTTTAATTTTAACTGAACAACTAAACGAACACGGACAATTAAACGAACATAATTTATTGTTCGTGTTCGTTTGTTAAGGAATGTAGCTTGTTCGTGCTCATTTGTTAAGGAAGGTAGCTTGTTCGTGTTCGTTCATGTTTGTTCGTTAAAATAATAAACGAACGTAAACGAACACAAACGGACAAACATAAAAGGACATATGTGAATAAATTTAAACGAACGAACATATGTGAATAAATTTATTTTTTAAAAAATACATACTTTTGTTATGAAAAATAATAAATTTAAATGAATATATGTGAATAAATTTAAACAAACATAAATGAACAGATTACCGAACGTTCACGAACATAATTGAACGAATGAGCCCTTTGTTCATGTTCGTTCATTTAATTAAACGAACAGAAAATCTTGTCCATGTTCATTCATTTAATAAATAAACGAACATAAATAAACTTCCCGCTGAACGATTCATTGAACGTTTGGTTCATTTACTACCTCATCTCAAATTGTCAAAAACAACAACAAATCTTATGTTTGTTGTTGTATAAATCTAAATCTAAACTCGAAACATAAATAAATAAATAAATAATATTTAAGAATACAAATTATTTACGACTACACCAATAACTAGTTGGGAATGCATATGTGTATGATTCCATCTACAATGCCACATGCATTGTGGTTTACATAAACTCAAAAGTCATAACAAATATTTAATAGCTCTCCATTAGTCATCCTAAGCAGCCAAGACATGAAAATGAAAATGAAAAAAAAAACTAATTTAATATAAATTCCAAGGAGATCGGTATTGTATTTATACATTATATTAGTATTTTTATATTCTCAAATTTTTGTCTTAGCTGAATGCTCTGTCTTCGTTTGTTTTAGAAGTCCACAAATGATAACCAGCATACACACAATGAGTTGTAGCAAGACATGTGGCATTAAACCTAGAAAGAGTTGAGTTGTCAAAGTCAATTACCAAATTGTAGAGGTTTTGACTATTTTATGCTTAATTATATTGAGATCAAATTAATAACATTTTATAATATTAGATATTATTCTTAATAATTATGCATTTTGTAATGAATTTCAAAACCGATGACTTTCTCCGTTGAAGCCACCTGTTCGAATACTCTTTAAATTAATCGATTATTTTAGAGGCTGACTTTTTTTCCCATTTTTTTTATTATATATAACACTGGGTTATTTTCAAAACACATGCCTTGTCCATAGGGAACTTTTCATCTTGAAATCATAGTCATATAGCTAATCCTATCCTAAATAAATATTGTATTATATATAAATTATGAGTTGGTTTAACGAGATAAAGCGTTAAGTTTTTTAATAAAGTTAAAATTCAGATCATAATATTATGAATGAAACATATTAGATTGATATAGTCATCTTATAATAAATTTTTACGATACTAAATTTAGATTAGTCGAACAATAAATCATAGGTTAATGATTTTGACCACTATATACCTATGATATCCGCTAAAAAATAAAAGATTTTGAGTTGATTGTAGAGAAATCATAATAAGATATTATATTATAATGAAATAAAATATAATACAATTCTATATATTATCATTAAATCACAACTTGGTTAAGGTGAGGTTTATATATGTACAGATTAATAAAATTAGATTTTTAATAAAAACCACCGAATTGTGTGGTGGTCCTACAAGTCATATAATAATAAGAAGTGGTGAAATCTAGCTTTGTACACTTTTTATCTCTACAACTACAATGTTTTACTTTCCTTCAAATATCCAAATGTTAAGCCATCCCCCCTTGTCGCTCTTTCTTCGATGGCATCTGTCAAGTGGCAAGTGGGAAAGCATACTATATTATATTTTGCTTAATATGTTGGTCCAGTGCACAAGTGGTTCCTTTATTTAATTCGTTTCACTTTGCCCTTAATTTCACACGATTCATTAACATGTACAAAATAATTTATCTATATCTCTATTTATTATAAAATTCTTGATGAGTCGATGTCAATGATTAACTGAGTACTGATTTAATTGAGAATCGGCTAATATGTAATTCTTTGAGTAGCAATAGCATTAGTCTAAGTGGTAAGCAGCCTGGTATCACTTAAGTAATTCTCGAGTTCGAGACCTTGTGTATATAAAAAAATTTCACTGGAAGATTCACCTACTAAAGTCAGGTGTGTGACGCGGGTCGGTCTGGATTAGTCAAGGCAAAGTCCTGGAGAATCGGGAGGGCAAAAATAAATAAATCACTCTTTGAGATGACATTGGTAATGCACAATGCACTCCTAAGGAGAGAACGTGAGTTCAAACTTTGGAGATGACATTGTTGGGAGTGGTAGGCTCACACCCCGAACATGGACCGTAAGATGAGCATGCATATTACCATTAAAAAATCACTCTTTGAGATTTAAAACATGACAAAAAAAATAGTTATTATTTCATGCACTCTCCGGTAGAAAAAAAAAGTCTCACAATCATGCTTAGTTTTATTTTAAAAGTTAATATTCAAATTCTTAATTCCTAATTCTAAAACCTTAAACCATATATCCTATACTCCAAAACCTAATTTATAAGCATAAACTTTAAATTCTAAACCCCAAAATCTAAATTATACCCGCTGTCGTGAATTTTTTTCTCACTAATAGTGCATAAAATATATTCTCATAAATTTATATACAAATATTATCACTCGACTTATAATCATTTGCTTCATAAAAAAAAAGTTTAAAATATTTTCTGCATAAAATATTTTTCATTCACCCACATTAAAAAAAATCTAATTATATACGGAAGAAATATATTTGATACACTTCTAAATTACTAAGTTTATATATTATTAGTGAACTAAAAAACTACACATTACCAAAAACTCAAGTCATAAATTTAATTTTAAAACGTTTTGTTATCCGATTCATTAATCGAACCAAAAATCATACGTTATGTATGCATGGTCAAATGATGGATGCCACTAAGGTTCTTTTTTATCCGATTCATTAATCGAACCAAAAATCATACGTTTTGTCTGAAACATACATGATAATGATAATGATGAAGGAGAAAAAGAAATGATTGGATTCTTTCCACTATTCTCATAAACATGGTACGATGGCAGATTTGCAGAGACGGCATTTCTTGGGATTAGATTAACAAGGAAAGCTACATTGTAAGTGTAACCCTACTTGTCTGCCAATATTTACCTTTACGCATTAATTGACAGAATCTGCATGCATGCATGCATCATCCCATTTTGTGTATGTGAATTCGAAAAAGACTAACTTCTGCTGCAAATTGCATTCCTCTATGGATCAGATTTTGTCCCTCATAAATATAACTTAGGCTTTCCCTATTTGGATAACCAATTATTCATGCATCATTACTAAATAAAGAAAAATGTATATAAACGGGTGGATTTTAGTGCCATAGTTTGGGAGATATAAACAAAAATTTCAGAAATTTATCATAATTTCCGAAAATTTAATGAGATTTATTTTAAAAAAATTGAGGGTCTAATTAAACTTTCAAAAAATGGGAGACTTAATAAAAAATCTAACAATTTGTGGAACTTAATTAGAAATATTCAGAAAAAAATTAAGATTTAATTAAATTTTTTAACAAATTTGAGGAACTTAATTAAAATTTATAAAGTACTTGAGGGTTGTAATTTAAATTTCCTCAAACCTTGAGGATGTCAAGACTCCTCAGGCTCTCCTTATGATTAGCTCATAGACGAAGCTAGGATCAAACATTGGGAGGGGGAAAATTTGTTAAGCCTTTAAATTTAAAAATAGGTAAACTACACGAAATAATACTGAACTAAAAAATGATACTATTATACCACTGAACTTTAGTAAAAGGTTCAATTATACCAATGAGTTGTTAACTCGTTAACGACGTGATGAACCAAAGCGGCGGTTGTTTTATTAGAAGAAAAATAAGAAAATATTACATTCCCAATGACCTTTAGAACGAAATGTTGACGCCTAACCTCTAAGCCAACTTAAAATCTTATTATAACTTCATTTATAATATATATATATATATATATATATATTTATAAATACGGTTGAACTTAATTTCATTTATTTCATAACATAAATATTATAAAATATTATTTATAATTTATAATACAAAACTATAATATTATTTATATATTATTTTTATAAAAAATATATAAATATTAATTTTATAAAAATTATTTATGATTTATGTTAAAAAAATAAAAGATTATTTATAATATAAATATATTATCTTATATATATTGTTTTATAATATTCATAAGTATTATTTTTTTGGAGATTATATATATATTAATTTTATAAACATTATTTAGATTATAAATAGTATTTTATAATTTATGCCGTTATATAATTTTATAATAAAAATGATATTTATATAATTAATATATAAAATAATACATTTATAAAATTAGTATTTATAAATATTATAAATAACATTTAAAACTCATATATTTAAATTAATATATAGAAATATTATATTTATAATATGAATAGTAATTATAAAATAATATATAAATAGATTTTATAAAAATTATATATATTATGAATAATATTTTATTTTTTAATATAAATTATAGATAATAGTAATTTATAAAGTTAATATATTTATGAAATTAAGATCATCTGCAGCTATATATATAACCTGTTTTTACATTACCTGATCTGAATTAATCAACTAATATTTTTAAGGGATAACTACATGGATGGTCAGCCAACTATCACCCTTTTTGTAACGACCCGAATTTCGAATCCGAGGGTTGGTTTAACCCAAAATGTGGGCTTCGAATTTGAGCTGAGAGCTTGGGCCTTAATGGGCTTATTTATGGTTGTTGGGCTTGAGTTATTAGTGTGGAGATGTGTTAGGAAGACAATGGTGGGTTAATAGGATAATTTTATAATTGTTTGAAGAGGAAAAGGAGAGTCTCTTTAATTCCTATGCATAAAAGCAAGAGAAATGAGATCACTCCTTGTCTCCTTGTCTTCTCTTCAAACCATCCTCACCTCTTAACTCCCCACCCACAAGAAAAAGGTTAGATCTTTATCTTTTTAAGTGTGTTTTTTCAATTTTTACCCTGAGGGAAAATGTTATCAGCTTGCAATGATTTATATTTCAAGGTAAGTTTCATCAATTATGGTAGTGGATGAAAAGCATGGGTTTAGTGTGGGTTTGGTGAGAAATGGAGTAAATGAAGTCTAATTTCGTTTTTCTAGCTTAGTTTGTAAGTTTAAGCTATTCTTTCCCCCTTACAAGTTGTAAGCTAAATTTACAATTCTTTATTTAGTGAAAGAAGTTGCGGGATCTTCCAAAGAGCTTGGGAAGAAGAAGGCTTGAGGAGCTTGGTGGGAGCCTCGTTTTCAGTTGTTAACTAATGTTAGTATACTACTAACTCCCTTGTGTTTCTAGAAATCATGAATTTGATTGATTTGTTGCTTAGTAGATAATTTGGTTGTTGAGTGCTTGAGACTCTTAAAATGGCTAATCTAAATATTGGTGTTAATATGACTTAAAAATGGTAGGAAACTACTTAAACTACTTCCCATAATTTGTAGGTTCGAATTGAGGTTTTGCCTCTGGGTTCGAGTACCTATACGAGTTGAAAGTGTACCGGTAACCAATGTAAAAACGGTTGAAATCAAGCCAATTTGTAAAGGCGTATCGGTATTCCTAAAGGGGGTATCGGTACCCCATGTTCCATCAAATTCCAGTAGCCAAAATGAGTATCGGTACACTTGAGGGTGTATCGATACGATTTGGGTATCGGTACATGGCCCTGTGTATCGGTACGAGGTGGCTAGTTAAACCCCTGTGAGTGTGAAGCTTGTTGTCGATACACTTGGATGGGTATTGATACCCTAAAGGGTGTATTGATACACGTATGAGGTTATCAGTACTCATTCGACAATATGCCCGAAGAATATGTTTTGAGTTCGAGGGACCTATGATTCAAGGACTAAGTCTCGATGGGCTTCTAAAGTGGTAAAATGAATAGTAAAATCGAGAAACTGAGATTTATACCTCATATACGAGCATAATGGGTAATAACTTAATTAAAACTTTGGGTGACTTGTTGTGTTGTATTAATAAGGATTTTTGGTGGATCGAATGATGAATGTTTGCCATGTAAGCGCATTATTATGGTTGAGTCACTTTGTTTGGTGGGATTTTAGATACCCATGTGAAAAGAGAGTGTTGAAACACCATGGTTAAAGATTTCCAAATGTATAAACCCGATGTTTAGTGGGACCAGGACTCATTCGAAGATGCTTGATGAGAGATTCCGAGCATGAGTGTATGAACTCGATACTTAGTGGAACCGGGCCTCACTCAGAGTGTGTGTACCCAATGCTTAGTGGAATCGAGCCTCACTCTAGCTTTGTTTGTATTATACGTATGAATGCTATGTGAGACTTTTTACGTTCTTAATATATGTGTTTAGGCGGCTAGAGGTAGCACCCTATTAATATGATGTTATTGACATGTTATCATCTTTAGTTGTATGCTTGTATTTATGATTTACATGAAACATGGTTGAGTGGAAGTGTATTCATTGAGCTTCGTTAGCTCAGTGTTCAAAATTGTTGTTTTCGTTCGTAGTTTGTAGATTGACGTGCATCGTCGTAGCACCGTCGGAGTAGGACTTTGGCATCGACTTGTTGTCTGAGTACAACACTTAGATTAGTTGAGCTATGTATTCGTAGGACCCTATACTTGTATTATATTGTATTGTAACTCATATTTTGGATTTTAACTTAAGTGTCGAATGCTTTTAACTATGTAATTTTTAAATGGAGCTCCTCATGTAACGTTTTAACTATTATTCTATTTTGAAATCTTCAAACTTAACAGATTTAAGGAATGGATGTGATTTGGGCTAAATCTAGTTGCACCATTGTATGGTTTTGGGTTGGGCTTAAGGCCCAAATGTGGCATTCGGGTCGAGGGTGTTACACTTTTTCTGTTTTGGTCACCCAACTAATTTTTTCATCAAAACGGTCCCTGACATTAGATGTCGTTTCTATTTTGGTCCCTCTCCATTAAAAAATTAACAACATCGTTGACGTTACATTTTTAAAATATTTTTTAATCATTTCTCTCTCTTCTTCACATTATTTTTGTTTAATTTTATTCAACCAATCAGGTGGTGACACGTGTCTCCACCATATTAATTGAAGAAAATCAAAGAAAAATCAAAATCGAACAACTTGTGAGGCTGGGAATTGAACCGACGCCCCCACAACATGAAAGGCCAACGTAGAAACAAACTGTGCTAGGTCTAATTTTTATTTCAATTCCACTAACATTTTTATTTAATGTATACTATATTACCAGCAACACAAAATAAAATATAAAAGTTAAGGGAGTGTCTTGAACACAATACGTCATTGATAAAAATTTAAATATTTAACCACAAAGTTAAACTAAGAAGTTATTAAATTATATTTAACTAAATTTTGATTAAAATTAAAAATTAAACTAGATTTTTTACTTTGTTCGATGATGACAAAATTAATTAAATAATCATTTTTATATAAAATTAGATATTAAATTATTTCAAAAATTATTTTAATAATATTTATTTATGATAAAATATAAAATTTTAAATCATATTTATTTATTTTTAAATGATTTAGAATTAGGGTCTAAATAATCATTTTTAAATGATTTAAATTTTATATTCTATAATAAATAAATATTATTTTAAAATAATTATTTAGATCTAAATTTTAAGTCATTTAAAATAATAATTAAATATAATTTACAAATTTATATTCTATCATAAATAAATATTATTAATTTTATATAAATAGACAAATATTTAGTTAGTTTTGTTAATATCGAATAAAGTGAAAAAAATAAATCTAGTTTGATTTTTAATTCTAAATGCAATTAGTTAAATATTATTTAATTTAAAATTAATATAATTTATTAATTTAACTTAGTGGTAAAATATTTAAATTTTTATCAATTACGTCTTGTGTTCGAGTCACTCCCCTAATTTTTATATATTTTTTGTATTATTAGTAACTTAATATACGTTAAATATAAGTATTTGTAGAAATGAATTAAAAACTTAGCCTAGCACAGCTGGTTTTTGCGCTGACTTTTCATGTTGTGGGCTGCGGTTCAATTCCCACATGATTTTTTTTTATTTTCTTCGATCAATATGATGGAGACACGTGTCACCACATGATTGGTTGAATAAAATTAAACAAAAATAATGTGTGGAGGAGAGAGAAATGATTAACAAATATTTTTTTTAAAATACCTCACCAACGTTGCCGTTAGTTTTTTTTAGCGGAGAGGGGCCAAAATAGGATAAATATCTAACGTGAGAGACGATTTTGACGAAAAAATTAATTGAATGACTGAAATAAGAAAATGATATAGATATAGATATAGATAGTTATAAAAAATAGACTATCAATTACATTGAACACGCAATTAACAAGATGAACATATGTGTAATGCTCTAATAATTTGCATTATATTCAAAACATTGAATGTGATCTAAATTCATTCATTCAAAACTTAAAGTTTCAATTCTTTGATTTATTGACCGATACAGGTGTACGGATGAGAGGGTCAAAGGAACCACTTGGATTCGTCCCGCTAGATTGCCCATATCATGAAATACCCTTGATTTTCACACAGTTGAATTAAACGGCGGACCCCTGTGTTTTTTAGGTTGGGAAATTCTTATTGACCAAAATTTCTATGCATCCGTATTAAGTGCAACACCGCAACTGCAAGTAATAAAATTTGTCAATTACTCCTAATACATGCTAGTTTGAATTTGAAATGAATGTGCATAAATTAACAATTTTCAAATGAATTAAATTTCAATATATTGACATTTTCGAACTCAAAATTATAGACTTTTATTCACTATTGCTTTCTTAAAATAGTGTTTCAGTCCTCCAGAAGTATTTTTGGAGAAAAATTGGGAAAAAATACGTTTAAAAAAACATTTTTAGACCTAAATGTAAAAAGTTAAAGAGAATTTAGCTTTGACATTTTGAAAAGTATTTTTGAAGCTAAAAATATAATTTTAACTTTCATTTGTTATTTTTTAGTGTGTTTATTTTACAACTTATAACATTATAATTTCATTATCAAAACATAATATATGGTTAATAAATTATTTATGAGTTTAAAAAGTTTATATTTTATTATGTCAAGTTATTTTTATCTTTTTCATCGAACACTTACACGTGCAATCATTACAAAATTATTTAAATTTTTTCATATTATTATCATAATTTGTTGAGATGTGAGAGGATCGATTCAATCAACCGTTCTTGCTCGCCAAGTGTAGAGTAGTTGGATAATTGAGTGTTTTAGTGGGAGGTGAAAATTTGGCAATTTGACACAAGGATTTATAGTGGTTCAACCTTCTAACCAAGATCTACATCCACTACCTTAGCTCCCCACTAAAGATTTCCAAATAAATTCACTAAGAATTTCGTCCCATTTTCTAGGCTAAGGAGGCAACCTTTACAACCCTCAAAGCTTTCTACCCAAAGCTTGAGGAAACACTCTCTTACAAGAGAAAGACTTAACAAACTAGAAATCCCTCTAATAGGTATGTGTTTGCAATACTAAGCTCTCACCCAAAACCTAAACACTTGAGCAAGTTTAACAATGTTTAGCTCACTAGTGTTGTCTAAGCAAGAAATAAACAATTTAAGCTCTAGACAAATTTTGACATCATAATGTTGTAACAATTGAAGCATTAACCATTACAAGATGCTTGGAGGTCCCTTTTATACTCCTTGATGAGTTTGTAGTCGTTACTAGCCGTTGGAATTGAATTGGAGCTGTTGGAGCCTTTATTTCCCACCATAAATGCAGTTCTGCAGCTTGGCGTATCGATACTCGTCAAACCGTATCGATACGGTCTCAATGAGGAAAGAGTCGTTGGCTTCTTCAGCTAATGCGTATTGATACGCTTACCTAGCGTATCGGTACGGTCTTGCAATTAAAAGACCGTTGGGAAAATGACCGTTGGGGTAGTTAGGCATATCGGTACGCGATACACCCGTATCGGTACGCGACTAGCCGTTGGGCTATTTCAAATCACACCGTATCGATACGGCTAAGCGTATGGTACGGGTTTTGGCTACTGGAAAGTTCAGGTGGTTGAAACCCTAACGCGTATCGGTACGGTCCAAGACCGTATCGGTACGAGCACTTAAAAAGGCTGGTTTTGACCACTTTAAATGTACTTTAAACTCATTCCAAAGCCTTTAAAACCCTTAAACATATTTTCAAGTTGTTTTTGACTAAAACCATATTTTAAATTCTTTACAATTTAGTCCAAAACATTTTTCAAATATTATATCAAAACCTTAGTTCTACATAATTTAAGTTGATATATTTCATGTACTATAATATTAAAAGAAATATATATCTTACATATACATAGTAGAATATTATGTTTAAAATTGAAATTTATCATCTTAAAAAGCACATTTGACAATAACAATAAATGTTTAAATCTTAAACAAAATTTTCTGAAACAATACTAAATTATTTTTTAAATAATAATAGGCTTTATCTAACATATGCATGCATGCATAGGTTAAGGGTCATTTAAGAGCTTGCATTAAATACAAGATTCTATTTAGAAAAAAATCCCATCATTCAATGTATTACAAAACACTAAAAGATTCTATTGAATAAACTCTCATTCAATGTATTACTAAATCATAAACCATAAACCTTTAAACCCTAAAACCTAAAGCCCTAAACTCTAAATCATAATCCTAAAATCTTAAACCATAAAACCCTAAATCATAAACTACAATACATTAAATAAAAAATTCTTAATTGAGTTTAGGATTACAATTGTTTATTAGTTATTTAGTTTGTACAGCTATCATTATAAAGGTTTAGATTCTTTATTAATATTTAAACAGTGTATTATTATTTTTTTGAATGATATATCAGATTTATTTTTTCTCTCACATATCAAAGATCACGTATTTCTTTTCTTGACGATCTCTCTTCCAAAATTCTCAATTTCATCTCCTCTCAACCCTAAAATCACCGATTTAACATTATATCAGTTGATGTTTCAGATTCGCGCACCTCTGATTCAGCCCAAGGTTTTCTTAGTGATGATCCTACTGATGAGTATTACGTTCATCCGAACGAGAATTCGGCCCTTGTTTTGACTTTCTTCTTGCTCACCGACAGTAACTACCACGGATGGGAACGTTTTATGCGATTGTCGTTGATCTCGAAGAACAAATTCTTGTACGTGAATGGTTCTATCAAAGAACCTAGATGATATTCGTTACCAGACGTGGGTCAAGTGCAACAATCTTGTGTTGTCTTGGCTGCAACGAGCAATTCGCCCAGAGATTGCTCAGAGTGTCATTTGGATTAACACAACGTATGATCTTTGGAACGATTTATATGATCGTTTTAATTAAGGATACTTGATTAGGGTTTCTGATTTGCAACAAGAGTTTTATTCTTTTTCTCAAGGTAACAATTCTGTCACTGCTTCTCATACACAATTGAAGGTTATTTGGGACGAATTGTGTAATCTGAGGCCTTTGCCTGTTTGTAGTTGTTTGGCCATGAATTATCGAAAGTAAGATTTTTCTCTTCGATTCCTTAGGGGTTTAAATGATTTCTTTTATGTTCCTAAGTCACAAATCCTTATGATGAAACCATTTCCCTCCATTAATGAAATTTTTTCAATCGTTATAAAATATGAACGGTCTATTCCCTTCTCTGTTGTCTCTCATGATTCCAGTGTGTTTCTTGTTGATAAGGGAAACATGAGAAAGGATGATTCTAATCCTAGGTATGAGACTAGGTTTCAAAAAATGTTCAATAACAATTTTGGTAGTACTAGTAATCGTAAGCCCTTGAGTGTTTTCTGTGGTTTATATGGTCACTCAATTGAAAAATGTTATAAGAAACATGGTTACCCACACGACCATAAGTATAAGTCTTCTAGCAAAGCCAATCATATAGGAAATCCCAATCTTGAAGATGTTTTTCACTGTGATAATTTGTCCAAAGCTGAAGTGAATAAAGGTGTAACCAGTAATATCTCTTTTACAAAAGAGCAATATGAAAGTTTCATGTCTCTATTACAAGAAAAGAGTCATTCTGTTTAGAGTGTAAATTCTTCATCCAACGTCAATGTTCTTTCTTCCAATTTTGCATCTGTTCATACTGCTCGTGCTGATGGTTTAGGTATAATTCTAACTAGATATACATAGTTCTAATTATGTTTCTACTTATGGATCATTGATTTAGGGGCTACAGATCACATAGTTAATTGTTTAGATTTGTTTGTTACTTATTCTGTTGTTAATGACATATATGTTAAGTTGCCTAATGGGAGTTTAGTTAAGGTTTTACATAAAGGAGTTGTTAAAGTTTCTGTTGATTTAGTCTTATATGATGTTTTACAAATTCTCTATTTTGGTTTCAATTTAATATATGTTTCACAATTGACTACTCATTCTAATATAGCACTTTTCGTCTTTAATGATACTTGTTATATACAAGACATCAGCCTATGAAGGATGATTGGTTTAATTAAAAGGCTAGATGGTTTGTATCAGCTTCAAACTTTGAATTCTGCTGAAGAATCAGTCTTGTCTTTATGTAATGTTGCTAGTTCTATTTTCTTTCAAGTATGGCATACTAGACTAGGACATTCTTCTATGTAATTTTTTTGTAAAACTCCATTTTGATATAGCTTTTACTGTTTCTTCTCCTGTTCCTTTTGAGTGTGATGTTTGTCATTTATCCAAACATAAAATACTGCCACATTTACTTCTTAACTGTTGTTGGTGATAAGAGTAGGTTTGTATGAGTTTTTCCTATGAAGCTTAAGTATGAGGCTAGATCATTAGTCATTGAATTCTATACTTATTTTGAAACTCAATTTTCTAAGAAGGTTAAATGTATTCGAATTGATAATGAAAAGAATTTGAAATGCTGGAATTTTTTAAGTCTAAAAAAATAATACACCAAACATCTTGTGTTCATACCCTCAACAAAATAGTCTAGTTTAAAAAGAACATCAGCATTCGCTTGTTGTTGTTAGGGCTTTGAGAATTCATGCTCATTTACCACTTTTTTTGGATGAATTGTGTTATACACTCGGCCTTTTTAATTAATATAACTCCAACTCCAGTTTTGAGTAATAAAATTCCATATGAGGTTCCTTTTTAGCACAAATCAAATCTTGACCGTCTTAAAATATTTGGGTGTCTTGCTAATGCTTCTCATCTGCCTAAGGCTCCAACTAAGATGCATCCTCGAGCTATTCGATGTATATTTCTTGGATTTCCAAAACATATGAAGGAGTATAAGCTATTTGATTTAAACACAATATCTGTTTTTGTCTCAAGAGATGTTATTTTTAATGAAAACATTTTTCCATTTCAAAAATTAAAATTTTCTTTCAATGATGTTATTTTGCCTACTTCTGATCAATCTTTGTCTGTTAAAGATCTCAGTTTTGATACTGAACATATTCTTAATAATGAGAACATTATATCTTTAAATAATAAACATGCTTCTACTGATCAATCTTTATATTTACCTATTGTTGATCAAATTGATGAGGTTGTTGTTCAACCTACTATTGAGCCTGTTGATCACTTGATAACTAATCAAGCTCAACATTTATCTGTTGATTCTCTGTCTATTAATTCAGTTAATCAAATCCCAACATTATCTAATGTTCATGCTTCTCAAATGCCACCTCATGCCACTTCTTCTCGACCATCAAGGGTCATTAAAATGCCACAGAAGCTTAAGGACTATCAGGTCAGCTTTCTCAAAGTCAAAACATCACCACACACAGTGGCTCAAGTGCTTTCTTACCATAATATTTCTTCTAAGCATCATTCCTTCATTAATAATATTGATTTGCTAATTGAACCTAAGAATTATAAACAAGTTGTCTTGCATGAATGTTGGTGAAATGTCATGCAAGAAGAAATTAAAGCCTTAGAGTCTAATCAAACATGAGACTCAGTACCTCTTGCTGTCAGTAAACCGACTATAGATTGTAAATGGGTCTTTAAAACTAAACTAAAGTCTGATGGTACTCTTGATAGATATAAGGCCAGATTAGTTACTAAAGGGTATACTCAATAACCTGGGGTTGACTACTTAAATACTTTTAATCTTGTTACCAAGACAAATACAATAAGAATTATAATGGTTGTTGTTGTAACTCAGAACTGGAAATTACAACAACTTGATATTAATAATGCCTTCCTTCATGGTTTTTTTACAAGAAATGTATATGGATTCCCCTTTTGATTTTGTTGATGATGATACCTTAGTTTTAAGGGGCGCTAGGCGGGCCGAGGCGCAAAGGGTCCTGGGAACCGAAGCGCTAGGCGCTAGCTTTTCGTAGGTAAAACGCTATAAATTAATTTTGTAGTATATTTTGCATTCAGAATAATATGAATTTAATTTTATATACATTTAATGATCAAATTGTACTAGAATAATTTATATCCTTGCACTTAGAAAAAATATATTTTTTAAAGTAAAGTAATGCCTCATTAAAAACCTCCTTCGTAACCGACACCGAGACGAAACTCAACATCGAACTATGAAAAGAGGAAAAGAGTGCTCAAACTGATATTATAAATTAATACTAAAAATGTCCAAACATTAAAAAAGACATGGGAGATAAAACAAATCACCCTAACAACTAAACATGGGAGTCAAAACAAAACATTAAACACCAAAAAGTTCACTTAAACACTAAAAGTCTAACACTCCCCTATTCTAGATCATCAACATCTTCATATTCTTCATCTCCTTCACAATGTTCTTCACCAATATCTTCTTCTATCTCATCATCGATTCTAGGAACAAAACTAGAAGCTACTCCTTTTCCTTTATTAGATTTGGAGTTGAAGGAAGGTCCAACACTTTCTTTTATAATCCTTGATGATCTAGTCAAATAACTTGGATCATGAGCTCTAGCAGCTCTACCAACCTAACTCCATGTCAGAGTATCATCATCATCAAATACAAATTCACCTTCATCATCGGAGGAATTGTCCTCCATTCTCCCAAGTAACCACTCATTACTTTTATCGATATCCTCTAAAAGAATGGGATCAGTAGTGTCTTTCATTTGATATCGGCGCTTTAAAGCATGGTTATACTTCACAATGACCAAATCATTCAGTCTTTCTCGCGCCAATCTATTTCTCTTTTTAGTATGAAGCTGCAATCAGAAGCCAACATTTATATAAGTGATTAAGTAATAAAAAAGTAATAGTTTTTCATAATGGAAGAAAAGTTAAATAAAAAAGTTTCTTACAAGTTGAAAAATACCCCAATTCCTCTCACAACCGGTAGCACTGCAAGTGAGATTAAGAACTCTAATAGCAAACGTTTGGAGATTGGGAGTTGAAGCTCCAAACATAGCCCACCACTCCGCTATTAAAAATTAAAAGTAGAACATTTTATAAATTATAAGCAATAAAAATATAAAATAATACTTGGAGATTTTAACTTCCTTAGCCTAACCGTCGTTTTTATGCCAAAAAGGCCTTGAGCCTCTTGATATATGCTTAATTCATTGAGAATTTTATTTTCAATTTCAACATCCGGATTCAACCTTAAAATGCACTCATATAAACCCAGCATCACTTCTTCACAAGTAGTTACCTTCTTGGGATCATTATAATAAAGGTCAGGGTTTAAAAAATAACCAGCCGCATGTAAAGGTCGATGAAGTTGACAATCCCACCTTCTATCAATATACTCAAAGGCTTCCTTGTAGAACTTCTCCTTCATTGCAAAGCTCACAGAAATAGCCTCCTTAGCCCTATCCATGGCTTCATAAATGTACCCCATAGGTAATTTTCTTTCTCCATCAACTATTCGAAGAACCTTAACAAGAGGTCCCGTCAACTTGAGAGTATAAAGAACATTTCTCCAAAATGTGTCTTGCAAAAGATAAGATTCTATTTTCTTTCCACTAGCTTCTTTTGACCATTTGGATTAATTCCACTCTTGAGAAGTCATCGTCTTCCTCAAATTGTTATTTTGTTTATGGAATTGTGCAAGAGTGATGAACGATGTTGCAAATCTAGTGATCGCCGGCATATGCAAGTTCCTTTGATTTGTGAATCTTCTCATCATGTTTACAAGAGGTATATGGCTATATATATAACCATTCATAAACATGCACTTCTTTAATGCATTCTTGACTTTCGGAATTTTCCCAATATCTTCTAACATGAGATCAATGCAATGAGTTGCACATGGAGTCTAATAAAGATTTAGTCTATTGGCCTCTAACATTTTCCCTACAAGTTAAAAAACAATAAGTTAAATTCAAAATATTTCAATAATCAAGTGATTTGAATAATCTAAAAAAGAACTTGTATTTCTTATCGGCTTTGACATAATTAGATGCATTGTCCGTCACCACTTGGATCACATTTCTCTCTCCCACTTCCTCCACCATGACATCAAGCACTTTAAACAACATATGGGCATCCTTAACAGCTTCTGAAACATCCATGGATTTAATGAACATGGGACCCTTTGGAGAGTTGACAAGAAAGTTCACAATGTTTTTTTGAGTGACCGAATCGCGCCATCCATCCGATAAAATTGAGCATCCCTTTTCTGCCCACTCCTTTTTGTGAGTATCCATCATCTCATGGGTGTTCTCTACTTCATTCTTGAGCATGGGATCTCTAAGCTCATACATGGTTGGTAGTTTCAAACCGGGACCATATTGCCCAATAACTTCACACATCTCCTTAAAGCTAGGGTAGGTTACCGCGTTAAATGCAATCCCGACATCATAGAAAAACCTAGCAATCGACTTGCAAGCTTTGTCTCTTAGTTGCTTATCACAAGCTGCATGTACACCCTCATCTTTTTTTGGATTGACTTTTAGAGTGACAAACAAATCCATCGGACCCTTAAGTCTTGGTTTTTTGGGTAAAGATTTCCCACTCTTTTGACTTGGGTTATCCGAAGATGAATTCAATATATCACACTCTTCTTCATTCTCATCATATTCATCAACCCTATTAAATGAAGGTTCTTAAGGTAACATTGCATGTGTGGCCTTTAACTCGACCTTTTTTAGCATAAAAGCCTTTATTTCCTCCTTCATATGCTCAGGACATTCACGACAATCAAGCACACTCGTAAACCCACCAACCAAATGTTGTTTCATTCGATACACCCCTCCTTTGCAAATTTTACCACAAAAATTACATGTAAAGTTGTTTTTATTGGTTGGATCTTGCTTTCCCTATTTTCTTGCTGGATCTAAAGTGTCTGATGATCCGGTAGAAGTTCCCGACCCTAAATTCATCATTTGAAATTCAAATAACATAAATTGACAAAAGTAAATATAAAAATAATCAAATTACAGTGAAGAAATGACCAACCAATAACCATTAATAAGTAAAAAACATTAAGTATATTGAAGTATTGAAAAGTTCATTCAAATTGCAGTGACGACATGTATTTGGGTGAGGGTCAAGATGTATTCGATCCTTGACTTGTTAAATGTTAATCAGCAATTCATGATTGTAGTTTAGTTTATCGAAATAAAAATAAGTTCTCATTTGGAATAAGAGAGGAAGAAAGTATCGAATAAAATTAACAAAAAAAACATAAATCAAAAGTATCGAATAAGCCTGAATCAGGTACCCAGTTCCCATTCTGCTGTAGTTAAAAGTATCGAATAAAAGTAAAAAAACATAAATCAAAAGGCAGGCAGCAAAGGGTAAGAAATTTACCTGGACTACAAATCAAATTCCAAGCACCAAATGAAAAAAAACGTGGACTGAAGAAGAAAGCTGAAGATAAACGTGGGTGAGAATTGAGAAAAGTGGGTGAAAACTGAAGAAAAGAGAGAAGAAAGCTGGAAAAAAATTAGTGAAATTGAAACATACCTGGAGCCAACGAGAGAACTTTCTCTGATTTTAGTTTTTTTTTAAATTTTGAAGATGCTTATGGGTTTGTTCGTGAAATGGGAATTTCTTAAAGCCACGTGCTTTTTTAATGAAAAAACCCACGTGCTGAGACTGAAACAAGAAGCGATAAAGCGAAGCGCCTTAAAAAAAGCAAGCGCCTAGAGACGCTTCTTGTTCACTGCTTCGCCTTTGTCGGTGGTGGTGATTTTCTGGCCGCCTCACGTCACCTAGCGCCTAGGCGCGCCCAAGGCGCGCTTTTTTAAACTAAGGATGATATTGGACTGGTATTCAAATTAAAAAAAATCTTTATGGTTATAAAACAGGCCAATAGACAGTGGAATGAAAGGTTAATTGTTGCTTTACTTAAACATGGTTTTAAGCAAAGTATTTCTGACAGTAGCCTGTTTACTAAAAGAGAGGGAATGATACACTCCAACTCTCCAAATGAATTTGTTGAGAGAAGCTTTGATTGTCCCGACAGTGAATGCAAGCAAGCCTTGTAATCCGTATGTTCTGATGAATAAATGATGAAGGAAAGATGATGGTAATTGAGGGTGCATAATAGTTTAGGGGTGTGTTGGAAAAGGAATTGAAAGAAAGATAAGGAAAAAGGTTAAGACAGATTCGGATGGTGGTGTTGATGGTGAAAAGAAAGTGATGGAATGAGATGGAAATGAAGATAGTATTCAAAGGATTCAAAAGAGGAACCTATGTTATAAGAACATAGACTCGTTCTTTAAGAGAGTGACTTTGAGGGTGGTAAAGGACTTAGACCCTTTGGTTATAAGAACCAAGAACCTGAAGTATAGTGGAAGGAAGACACCACAAGCAATGAAGCTTGATAAGTCAGATAGTTTTAAAAAGAACAAGATTGAGAGATAAACTCACAAGTAAAATTATATTGAATAAAATATGTGTTTACAAATGAAATGGGCAGCCCTATTTATAGATTTTGAAGGACTGGCTGAAATGGTGTTTTGCATAGAGAATAAGTGACCGAATGGGTGTGAAAAGGGGTTGCAATGGTTCGGTTTAAGGCTGGTGATGATTCGGCAGCCTTGGTGCCTCTTTCCAGCAATTGCCACCCAATTTCCCTCCAATTCTTGGCTCCAAGCATGCTTCCCTCCTTGTTGGTCGATTGTGTCCCTTAGGGGAGGGACATGACCCTTCACTTGATGAGTTGGGGGTTATAGTTGGAGCTGATATGAGCTAAAGGAGCTAGCTGGTTGAGCTAGCTAAACTTTGAAGTCACTTTGAGCTGATTCCGAGCTGCGTCTAGCTAGGTGAGCTAGTCTTTTGGAGTCTTTGAGCTATCTCGAGCTATTTGAAATTGTTTGGAGCTATTTTTTAGCTTGCATTACTTGGCAGCAAGTGTTGAGCTATTTGAGCTTGATCTGAGCTTTATGAGCTTTCCTTGAGCTTCCATTCCATCCCTTAAGCTGTGAATTACATTTCCTATAGGAAAAACACAAGATAATATAAGTAGATATAATAAACTATGTGACCGATTACCTATGATAGAATTGAGCTAGAAACAATAAGCAAATGAGCTGAAAATGTGTTTTATATTTAAATAACATGTAGGTAATGACTTAATAGAATATGACAATGCATAGTAAGATGTAGGATATATAATTTCATATATATTCTTAGTATAGATAATATTATGAAAGCTTGCATATAAATATATATATATGTGTGTGTGTGTGTATAACTAATATAATCTTTTATAATATATGTAGAAAGCTAATAGAAACTCCTTTTCCCCTTGTTCTTATGATACAACATAGAGCAAAATAGGATCGCATCATCCCCTTCCTTTAACGCGATTTGTCCCCAAATTGATGCTTGGTACAAAAGGGATTAACTTTGATTTCCTTTAGGCAAGGAACTTCATCTCTTGCATTTGCTTCAAATTCCAATCTTCTGGATCAAGACCCTCTCTTTTGTGTGCATTCCTTCCATGTTGCTTATTTGTAGCCGAAATGACTTCCTTGAGGCACTAGTTTGTGTTGTGCTTATTTTGTTCAATCCTTTTCAGAATTTTAAACTCATTTGGCACACCATCTTTCTTTGTCTTTGTACTCCTCTGAATGATTGCCTTTGAGTGGATGGATAGCCCTCATTTCACATCCTTGATTTGAACAACCATTTGTGGGATGGAAACTAGTAGTATGATTTCGATGAAACTGATCTCAAAATTGCAACGAAATACACCATCGCAATCAGATATGATGACTCCATGTAGTCGAATCATTCTGAAAAAAAGTTAGATCAAGATTAGAACCAGAGAACATTATAACAAAGTTATGGGAAATATCAAACCAAGGTGGATGTTTAATGGGCGTTGGTTGCTGAATTTTCTTCAAGATTTGCCATGCACTTGGAATGTCAACGATCACATCTCTTGGAGCTTCAAGTGTCACAACCTTTGAAACGTCAAGGGACATGTCTTATGGATCACTAAAAGTCGCGCCTATTGGTTCTTCAAAAGACATGTTTCTTGAATCATCAACTTAGAAAGATATGTCATTTGGAGTATTTTGCAAGACAAAAGATATAATAGGAGAAAAAGTAGGGTTACATAAAATTTGTTTTCTCTCTCCTCTTCATCTCCAAACTCATTCTTTTCAACTCCAACTTTTCTTGCATCCATTTCCTCATTTTCATTCTTTCCATTTTCAACTCCGATGGTTTGTTTTTCTTCAAAATGTTCTTCTTTCTTTGAATTCCTTTTTATGGCTTACAAACTCTTTTTCATATGAATTTGATCATCTTGAACTTGGGTGGAAGATAGAGGCAACAAAGTGATTTTTCTGCCTTCAAAGGGAAATGTATACCGATTGGCATACCCGTCATGAACTACATGTTTATCGAATTGCCACGACCTTCCCAATAACAAATGACATGTATTCATGGGTACTACATCACAAATTACCTCGTCTTTTTATCTTCCAATGAAGAATGATATGACAACTTGTTCAGTGATATTGATCTCGTCATCATCATTAAGCCACTGAAGTTTGTAAGGATTGGGATGCTTTGTTGTCTTTAGGTCCAATTTCTCCACCATTAAAGTACTTGCCACGTTGGTGCAACTTTCTCCATCTATGATCACGAGACACACCTTCCCATTAACATGACACCTTGTGTGGAATATATTCTCTCTTTGTTGTTCATCTTCAAAAGCTTGAATGTTCAATGTCCTTTTAACAACAAAGGTGTTGTAGGACGTAGATGGAAAATAATCTTGTAACATGGTTAGTAGTAAAAAAAATAGACCTTACCAAATGTTCTCTCACAAAACCTGGCAAATTTCACTCCAAGGAAAACAATATGACACTCAATCTCTCGTGTTTCACTCTGGGAATATGTTCTTGACTTTTGTAATTCCTTTTCTGATCTTACGTGCTCTTATGCCTTTCTCCACTCAAATATCTCAATATAAGTTCTTAATAGAACTAATCAAACCGGTCAAAACTTCAAAACTTTTTGGCGTTTGGGCTAAAAATTAGGTTAGGCTAAAGAAATAAAAAGAAAAGCTTAAAGGTAATGAAATGAAAAGGCAAAAGAAGATGGTAAATTAAAAGAAGTATGAATGGACTAAAATAAGAGTAAATCAAAACAAACGTACCACAAAAACTTACTCACAATTTGATCGTGAATAATCAAACTTGAGGAACTTCTCGAAGTTGGTTGTTTGCTGATTTGTTGCTCCACCACCCTTTGTGTTTCGTTTTCGATTTCTTTTTTTTTCCTTTTTTTGACTATTCGAATTTTTTGAGAGAAATGAAAAGAATTTTGATTTTTGCTTCTTTTTTTGATTTTTCTTTCTTTTTTGACCAGAAAGATAAATGAAATTCATAAAACAACATGCTTACTTGATTCTTCCTTTGCTTTGATGCCACATGATACGCTCCAACTCTCCAAATGACTTTGTTGAGAGAAGCTTTGATTGTCTCGACCGTGAATGCAAGCAAGCCTTGTAATTCGTATGTTCTGATGAAGAAAGGATGAAAGAAAGATGGTGATAGTTGAGGGTGTGGAATAGTTTAGGGGTATATTGGAAAAGGAAATTAAAGAAAGATGAGGAAAGGGGTTAAGTCAAATTTGAATGGTGGTGGTGATGGTGAAAAAGAAGTGATGGAATGGAATGGAATGGAATGGAAATGAAGAGAGTATTCAAAGGATTCAAAAGAGGAACTTATGTTATAAGAACATTGACTCGTTCTTTAAAAAATGACTTTGAGGGTGGTAAAGGACTTGGACCCTTTGGTTATAAGAACCAAGAACCTGAAGTATAATGGAAGGAAGATGTCACATGCAATGAAGCTTGATAAGTCAGATAGTTCTAAAAAGAACAAGTTTGAGAGATAAACTCACAAGTAAAATTATATTAAATAAATTGTGTGTTTACAAATGAAATGGGCAACCCTATTTATAGATTTTGAATGGTTGGCCGAAATGGTGTGTTACATAGTGAATATGTGATCGAATGGGTGTGAAAAAGGGTTGCGATGGTTTGGTTTAAGGCTATTGATGATTCGGAAGCCTTGGTGCCTCCCTCCAAGCAACTGCCACCCAATTTTCCTCCAATTCTTGGTGTCAAGCATGCTTCCCTCCTTGTTGGTTGGTTGTGTCCCTTAGGGAAGGGACATGACCCTTCACTTGGTGAGTTGATGGTGATAGTTGGAGCTGAGATGAGCTATCCAAGCTGGTCTTGAGCTGAAGGAGCTAGCTAAACTTTAAAGTCACTTTGAGCTGGTTTTGAGTTGCTTCTAGCTAGGTGAGCTAGTCTTTTGGAGTCCTTGAGCTATCTCGAGCTATTTATAGTTGTTTTGTAGCTTATATTGCTTGACAACAAGTGTTGAGCTATTTAAGCTTGATCCGAGCTTTATGAGCTTTCCTTGAGCTGTCATTCCATCCCTTAAGCTGTGAATTACATTTCCTATAAGAAAAACACAAGATAATATAAATGAATATAATAAAATATGTGACTGATTACCTATGATAGAATTGAGCTAGAAACACTAAGCAAATGAGCTAAAAATGTGTTTTGTATTTAAATAACATGCAAGCAATGACTTAATAGAATATGACAATGCATAGTAAGATGTAGGATATATAATGTCATATATATTCTTAGTATTGATAATATTATGAAAGCTTGCATATATATATATATAATTAATATAATCTTATATAATATATGTAGAAAGCTAATAGAAACTCCATTTTCCCCTTGTTTTTATGATACAACATGGAGCAAAATAAGATCACATCAGGGAAGTGTTAGATCATCGGCACACCTCATGGCGCAGTAAAAAAAACAAACACGGCGATCTCACAAGCGATACATGTACTTTTAATCTGAATTCAGGAGGAATAGATAGGTTTAATTACATTGAGTTCCTTGATAAACATCACGAACAAAAACGTTTAACGATCTCACGAACGATACGAATCTTAGCCTCCACGAATAGTTTGTCTTAGCCTCTACTCAGTTCACTCGGTTGAAAAGTTGAGAGCATTTTTTCTTTTTCACAAAACATTTTTTGAGAAAAATACGTTTCAAAGGGTTAGACGGTTGCTAGACCATTAACCCCTTTTTATAGTATGTTACCGTAACTGCATAGGATTTTTAATTAATTTCGAACTATAATTACTTTAATTATTTTAAATTCAAAATTTTATGTATAATAAAATACTTTAGCATATATATCAAATATATATGTCTTAATATTAATTATACATGTTATATACGTACAACTAAATTGTACATATGTAACTTATTTATTAATTGCTCTTTTCAACCTTGAGGTGTGACCCTGTAGGTTCCAGTAACATTAGTAGCAATTATCAGAACTATTCCAATGTCACAAACAATGAGTGACATCTTGCAATGTATCATTGTCACCTAAATTACTGGAAGTAAAGATTCAACGTAACATCTTCGTGATCAACTATTCTAATGTATTATATCCCTTTGTCCTTTATATCTAGAATAGGCACAAGTCTTGGAATAGTCACACTTGTTTTGCTTATCTATTATTTCTTGATATCTAGAGTAGACAACAGACGAATAATATGTGATATCTCATATCAACTTATTCGAGCATGGTCATGCATTTTTAGTCTTACTCAATCAAGTGGCATGTGATATGTTTCCTATTATGTAGGAAGGACAAATCCTATCTCGACCATTCATACCCCATTACACATATCATGATATGCTCAATGTCAGTCTTTATAGTGTAACCATTTGCGGTGCACGTTTAACTGCATCAAAGTACACAACAATATATGTTAAGATAGTAATGATCTCAAGTCAAAGGATCATACTATAGTTATCATTATGAGCAATATCGTGACAATTACATAATAATCCAAGACATATGCTCATAGCGGGTCAATCCAATATGTTGTTATCCAACATCATATTCATACTTTGATTTTGACATCACTATGTCAATGACAACACATTGTCATCAATCAACAGCATGCTAGCTTTAAATGTATTATTATTATTATTATTATTATTATTATTATTATTATTATTATTATTATTATTATTATTATTATTATTCATTCCCATAATAATACTCAACTAAGGGTCTTTTAATAATAATCATATTATTATATAGACATTATTGTCTTTTGTTAATTTGATGCACAAAAATATAATAGAAGAAAATAACGGAAATGCATTTATTTGATAAAATCGATAAAGATAGTATGTCAATACAATCATCATATGATTGGTCTTTGGGCATAGTCTAACAGGAAGTACTTTTATTGCTTTGGTAGTTTATGTAGATGATATAATTCTTGCTAGTCCTAGTTCAGCTCAAATTTCTGATATTAAAACTTTTTTACATGACTCTTTTAAAATCAAAGATTTAGGTGATTTAAAGTATTTTTTGGATCTTGAAGTTGCTAGGTCTTTTGCTGGTATTAATCTTTGTCAAAGAAAATATATTTTAGAATTATTAATCTTTGTCCAAGCTTGCTGGTGAAGTGTTACCAGATATCACCTTATATAGAAGACTTATTGGCAAGCTTTTATATCTTACAAACACTATGCCTGATATACCTTTTCCTGTCCAGTAACTTTCTCAATTTTTGTCTACTCCTACTAACATCCATTTAGCTGCTGCACATATAATTCTTTTATATTTGAAAGGCACCCCAGGCCATGGGTTGTTTTTCCATTCTAATAGTCAACTTAAGTTGAATGTCTTTTCTAATTTTGATTGGGCATCTTGTCCAGATTCTAAAAAATCTATTACTGATTTTTGCATTTTTTAGAACAACTTTGATTTCTTAGAAATCAAAGAAACAACAAACCATTTTTAGATCTTCTAGTGAAGCTGAGTATCATACTTTAGCTGCTGTTACATATGAATTACAATGGCTTCAATATTTACTCACTGATTTACACATTCTATTTGACACTGTAAATCTTTATTGTGATAATCTCTCTGCTATTCAACTTGTAAAAAAATTATGTTCATTATGAACGAACAAAACACATCGAGATTGATTGCCATTTGATTCGGGAAAATGTTCAACAAGAGGTTGTCAAGTTGTTGGTAATTTGTTCACATAATCAGCTTGCAGATTGTTTCACCAAAGCCTTACCCAACTTTTCTTTTCATGATTTTATTTTTAAGTTGGGCATACATAATATATATGCTTTAATTTGAGGGGCTAACAAATTCTTAATTCAGTTTAGGATTACAGTTACTCATTAGTTAGTTAGTTTGTACCGCTGTCACTCTAAAAGTTTAGTTTCTTTATTAATATTTAAGCAACGTATTATTTTTTTGAATGATATATCAGATTTATTTTCTCTCTCGCATATCAAAGATCACATATTTCTTTTCTTGACAATCTCTCTTCCAAAATTCTCAATTTCATCTTATCTCAACCCTAAAATCACCGGTTTAACATTAAAATGAGAGTTTTTTTTTCAAAGAAATTTTTTAAGGTTTTGTAATACATTGAATGATAGGAATTTTTTTAAATAAAATCTTTGCATTTAATGCAAGCTCTTAAATGACCCTTAACCTATGCATGTATGTATAGGTTAGATTAGGGGTGAGCAAATTTCGACTCGAAAAAATTAAAATTTTTAACTCGACTCGAGGCGGAAAAACTCGACTTGAAATTACATAAACTCGACTCGACTCAAAAAAATTCCAAATAAAGTTTGAGTTGTAAAATGGAAATTCTAATAACTCAAAATTTTTAGTAATTAGTGGGTTGGTTTTTAAGTGCGGGTTGATATATATATATATATGAAGAAATATATGTCACATATGAAAAATTATGATGAAATATACATGCATATCTTACATGATTATAAAAAATCATTTAAATTGAAATCAAACTATACTATAAAATGATAAATAATTACAATTAAATTTGTATAAGAACTCGAAAACTCGACTCGACCCAAACTCGACTTGAATTTCATAAACTTGACTCGAATCGAAAAAATTTCAAATAAAGTCTGAGTTGTAAAATATAATGTGTTAACTCAAATAACTTGAAATTTTTTGACTCGACTCGGAACGATAAGGTTAAATAAAGTCAATAATAATAATAATAATAGTAAAAATAAAGCTAATATATATACCAACAACTTTCCTAATTAGATAAGTCATAAGAGAAAGAGGGAATTTATATATAGACACGGTTTCCTCCGGTCAATCCAATTAATTATAAAGTAGCTTTTTCTTTTTAATGCAAATAAATACATACGACCCCTCTTCATTTATGTGCCTCCCAACCATATATTTTGTACGTTTCTGACCATCTCTTTCGCGCGTCACTTCCACGCCTCTCCTCTCCTCATGTTATTCTTTCCCTTATCCTCTTTCTTTTTCGTTTTATTATTTACTCATAGCCGACATAAGAAGATAACCTCCATGGCTGGGTTTCTACTTGGAAGTGGGAGTTTTTTCTCTCATATTCTTTTCACAATACTTGTTGTTACAGATTAATTATGACAAGGGGTTATTAATTCATTCTTAAAATATACTTTTTTTAGTTTTAAACTACATGATTTGTATAAGGGAAAACTACGTATTTAATACCCCTATCTATACCAGCATTATTGTTTTGGTTATACTGGCTATTATTTTTAATAAAATTATACTTAACGTTACGTTTTTATACTGCTTTGATATCTCCGCCGTTTAAAATTAACAAAAATAGTGGCGTGGCTTGGGTTAATAACAATTTTAGTCCAAAAACTTATACAACCTATTAATTTAGTCTAAAATTTTACCAATTTAAACATTATTTTAATTATTGAATTAAAATTATAAATTTCTCATTTTTCTTCTTCTTTCAGTCGAACACTTGTTTGGGTTTTGGAGTTTAAAAAACAAGCTAGGGACAATCAAAATTTTAGGATTTACATATCATGAGGGGTTAATGCAGGGTCCATTGGAAGACCCAAACTCTACGATTGCGATACCGACGAGAATACGAGGGGTGGAAAAGAGATGAGTTAAAATTCAATCAAAATTAAGATGTTTTAAATTGATAGATTTTGGACTAAATTGATAATATATATATATATATATATAAGTGTTTTGGACTAAAACTGTGATTATATCAAATCACATCATCATTTCTGTTAGCTTTTAATGGTCGGAGTACCAAAACAGAACAAAAACGCAACGTTAAGTACTATTTTGCCAAAATAATATTTGGAGTACTAAAACAATAACACGGACATAATTAATGTACTATATATATAGTTTTTCCTTTGAATAATTACATATTTTTTTATTACTTGTTAACAAAAACTTATAATAAAAAGTATCATTTTAAACGTGTCGTTAAGTACATGGCGGAGGCACCCTTTCTAAACGTGTCAGTTGATTTTCGAGTTTTTTTTTTGGTTTTTTTAATAAAATTTATAAAATGTAATAAAATTAAATTCAACCATTTTTAAAATAATTGATCCCTTTAAAAGAAACACATATTGTTTTTTATCTACTTAAAAATATTTATAAATTTTCAATTTCTAAAACCGTAATTTATTTTTTGACTCCACCTCTAATGGAGTATAGTTAAAAAGTTAAAAATAATAATTGAGAATGTTTAAATAATAAAATAGATGAGATATTTAACACATATATAAATAGCGATGTCTGGTTAAGAACTTGTACGTTCAGGTTCAATGCAAACAAAGAGGGAACAAATCAACTTACTTGTACGGCTACACTTTAACCGGTATCAATGGAGTGTAAGTGAAAACTAAAAGTAGATCACACGCGGCCTTGTGCGCGTAGAAATGGATTTGTTAGTAATCTTCCAATATTTGTGCATCGGGAACCGGGACTAGGAATCTGGTGCGGGTGACGTGGACGATGATACCACTTACTTTCAACTCATACGGTCCAAATCCAATGGATCGCCATTCTGCAATAAAATCAGACCCGTTTTGGTTTCTCATAATACGACAACAATGCGATTATCATATCTGTCCAAAAATATAAGCATTTTTTTAATATACTGGTGTAATTATATTGTAATATATATTTAATTTTTTAGTCTTTTAATGATGTACACGCATTGTGTATATATTGTGCTCGAAACCGAATCATTTAAATAAAATACATCATCCTTTACTAGTGAGACCACTCAACAAGTTTAGCTTCTTTTTCTTTTATTTATTTTTCCCTTATAGTTATGCATTTTTCATTCCTATTGCTACATCATAATTAGTTAATTCACATCATCCTAAATCTCAAACAATTCTTTGGATTTCGATGGATAGTCCAGGCTTTAAACGTGTTTAATTGTTACAATATTTCTATGTTTGACTTAATTGACTTTTTTTGGGTACAAAAATGTCGCATAATAGTATTAGAGACGAGTAGTGATGTGTTTTATCGTGTCAGGCTTTAACGTCCCCAATACCTTTCATTTAATTATAATAAGTTGAAGTATTATTAATTTGTAGTATTATATTAATTATATTTTATAATATTTATGAAAGTATAATTAATTATAAGTAATGTATAAATCAATTTGGCTCAGTAGTTAAGAGAAAGGTTGTTGTTCTTAAAGGTCACAAGTTCGAGCTCCATCAATTGCAGTAGGGTGATTGAGCATGTATTATCAAATGGTTGAGAGTATATATAGTGTAGTTTTGATTACTCATCATTATAATGAAATTTGCAATGTAGTAATAGCCATATGTTTTTTAAGGTCACGTTAAAAATAATTTTTTAACTTGATTCAGCCGAAAGTTAGAACAAAGACAATGTAAAAAAGAAAAGAGTGTACGTAATTTCTATTTATACATGATAAAAACATAACAAAGGTTCTAAAAAAACAAATATGAACAAAATCACAACCCACTTCCAAACCTACACCAATACACAACAACTCGCAGCACCCAAAGGAGCAAGACCACGCCCTAAGCATATATGAAGAAAAACAGATGTCACAACAGGGAAGTATAGAGATATAATCGAAAAAACGCATAACAAACAATAGTATAGTTAGTCAACAATCTCTAAAACAAGTGATTAAAATCTCTCAGTTGACACATTTCCCTCTCTCTTAGGTTGTGGGTTCGAAATTCATTAGGAGCAAATTTCCCCTCCCCTAAATAAAAATTGTTTAAAAAAACAATAGCATAGTTATTTGCTTACTCATTACATTATAATATGTAATTGAACATTTATATGCATATTATTATTTTCTTAATAAGCAATGAACAATTTTTTGTGTGTAATATCAGTGGAAAAAAAACTCGCATGTAGCGGTAGAATCATGATAAGTATTCATATTGTAAATCTAAGATTTAATAAAATAAAAGAATTGTACATTTGTTATCATTTCAATTCTGCTTGTGAAAAAAAATTCACCGTGCATTGAATAATAATTCATACGTAATATATGTATAATGTATTTTTCGTTAGTTATGTGATGTAATATACCATAAGTATAGTATATTTACAACTTATAGTACGTTTAAATTTTTTTTGAATCATTTTAATTTTTTCAGGCCCAAACAGAATAAAATATGAATCTAAAACGGCTCGAATCTAAAAAAAAAATATGAATTTGATATCTAATATTAATGAGGACTAAAGCGGTCACCATAAGCTGCTTGGTTGACTTCTCTATTTGTTTTTATATCTGGCATTAAATTATTATAATTCACGGTCACAACCTATGTAAAGCAAGAAGGCAACGTACACAATTTGACTCATTTTGATTACCAGAAATTATTATATAGAATTTGGTTTGCTTTTACAGATTTGTTGTGTAATATGAAAAGTAGTTGGTTGGTTATAGCCTGATAAGTGCTGTCATTAAGGTTAGTTGGCATGGAGTTGCCTCTAATTATCCAATTAATTCTTTAAATTAGAAAATCTAAAGGCATTAAATTTGGAAATGAGATTATATTTGTTTTGAATGGTTTCCAGCTATGATTTGTTTTTTTGCTGAGGCGAGAAGATAGTGGGAGATCTCCCACTCTTAAAAGCATGACATTCACTTGACCATGGCCATAGTTTTTTTGTTTCCTTTTAAAAAAGGTTTGATTTTGCCATCATAAAAACCTCATTCACTATATAAAGCAAGATATGATCCAAGCAAGATCACCCAGGCTTGTGGATACATCACCCTGTCCCACTCAAAACCACCCATTATTTCTCTAGGAATTTGACATCACCCTGCCTTTTACATCTAACAAATTCTGTTTGTTTGCATTAATATAATCTTCGCTATTCGATTCATTAATTGATTAATCAATATTAAATATTACATATATTCATTACGAGAACAATCTTCTAATATTGTTTAAAGAAGTTAATAACCCATCTCACCACTACTTTTGTGCCTGTTGCTGCGTGCCATATCCTCTTGCTAAACAACATAGTGTCTGATATCAACGTTAAATCAGCTTCCGACATGATTAGCTGTTATCAGTTATGCCACCAAAAACATCACTGATTAGAGTGTGGTTTTATTGACTAGATGCAAAGTTAGTACAGCAAGTACTTTTTTTAGTCAATCAAAATTTTCCCATTGGCTTCTTGTTTTGGAAGGGGGATTTGACCCTCCAATTATTCTCTATGTGCTCTCCTCACACTGTCACTATCTTAAACTAGCTGTATGCTTCCGAAAAAGTTTAACGTACAACAAGTATAGAGTGTAGTTAAAAATTTTAGTCTAAGAGCTGATTCATTACTGGATCAGATTCACTATATTTTGGTCTAGGAGCTTCATTGTTTTAGGTTATGAATATGGGATAGTATTTTATGTACTGTCGGTAAAAATTTTATTTTTCACAAGTGAATCCAATTTAAAATTTATATGTATAATTTAAGATTTACTATTTATAGGGTTAGGTTTTAAGTTTTTAAGTTTTTAAGGTTAAAATTTTAAATTTTTATTTTTAAAGTAAAACTAAATATGCTTGTGTATTATTTTTTTCTACCATCATTGTATGAAATAATAACCTCAAAAATATTTCAAGTTTTCATTCTATGTGAGTTTAAGTTTTGTAGGGTTTGAACATTTTGGATCCAATATATATTTGGGCCTGTTGGTGTATGAACCGATTTGAGTTTAAATTATTATTTTTATAATTAAATTGAATTAAATTTAAATTTGAATGGTTTTATGAGAATTGACATCTCAACTCCAAATATTTCAGCTTGGATTGGTTCAGGTTCTGACCACGAAGTTTAGGTCACATTTCTGTTCTTAGCCAAGTACATCAATATTCAATAGATTAAATAACGGACAGGCTTGCATAATTGTAGTAAAGGTACATGGAAAATATTGGTGAGCGTTGAGATGGGAATTGTTTAGAATTTCCGTACAGTGTCGAGGCAAAGGAATATTTAATGCCAGCCAGCCCATGGCGTATGTATAACGAATTCGGACATAGCTACGCAAGTATGGGTGGTGGGGAAAAATTATTAGATGGAATCGTCTTATCACATATTTATGGTCTATCTAATAATATTTATTTATTTCAGCGTAATTTTTAAGTAATTTCTCACTCTTTAATTACATGTAGGAAAAAAGTAAAAATTTACCTTAAAAAATAAGATAAATTTTTTTATTAAGCATGACTATAGATAACCTAATAAGTCAGACACATTTAATAATTTTCAAGGCATGTGGCATTTTGCAATAATATGGGATGCTGGTTATACTATGGGCCAAAACCATACCATTTTAGAAACAAAACCAGGACAGCCTCGGTTTGCAACATTAATTGTATGCGTGCTTCCCTGCCCTACTGGTTTTGGTAATGAGGATAAGTTTCAACTTTTTGAGCAACTAATTCAGATCAACCCCACCCTTCTCTCAATATAATATTACTATATTCTCTCTGCTACTACCAAGTTGTGTGTTTACACATTTAACATATAGCATTAGCAATAATAACAAAAACTATTGTATTATATTATATTACCAAAAATAAGTTGATTTATCATAAAAAAAATGTTAAGTCCTTTAAATAAGGTCAGTGATTTGAATCTTAAAATTATAAATAGAAAATATTGAGTTATTAGAATCACTCCATATTAGACATTTATAAAATTTGATCTGAATTAGTCAATTAATAAGACAAATATCAATGATTAAATAAAAAGACTACTGTATTATACTGAATATATTATTCTTGCGCTGTCTCTCAGTCTCTGTTTAGAGATTTGTTTAATTATGTGACGACTTTAAATTGTACTAAGACGACCATACGTAAATATTATTTTTCAGACATCACTGTATACATAAACCCTAATGAATGCATGCATTTTCTAACCCCTAAACAATTAGGTTTTAGAACTTAAAATAAAAGTTATGGGATTTATGATTTCAGGGTTAATGTGTAGGTTAGGGATCGAGGACTCCAGTAGGTTAAAATTTAAGAGTTAGTATTTAGGGTTTATGTATTTTTAGTTTAATCATAATCCTAATATGAATTAAACTCTTGCCCAATACAATCTGTTTTTTTTTAATTATTTTCTTCTGAATGAGACGATCTGGGATGGGATGGGATAAGCAGCCAAAGTTAAGAAGCAAATGGAATCATGCTCTTCTACCCCACTTATATATATATAGTTTTGATGTTGTGCAACTTCTGGGGTGGATACCACTCCCTGGCTATATAATTTATAAATATTAAATCCACCTTTTTGATGACCCTAAGCTACTTGCAAAGGGGAAGTAAATAAAGAAAGAATGGAGAGTGTATTAATATATAAATACATAAAATATATTATATTGCAAGCATGCCCTAAATTCTGTAATTGATTTCATGCTAATCACTTCCTTTACAAGTCATTTTCTGACTTTACAGATAAGAGTGTGGTTGTTTTGGAAGTGTTCCACACCATACTTCACTTGCATGTTTTTTATTCTGTTGTGGGAAATAAATCACTGTGCTTGTCTCTTGAGACTTTGACTTGGCGTGGGATCCCATGCACAGGGAGACACGTGCTTTTATTTCATTTGAGGTACACTCAGATGCACGTACGTACATAAGTGATTGGTTACAAATTGATTCAAGCTTTCTATTATAGTAATTGTACGTACTAACCAGGAAGCATCACTCTGTCCTCTCTCTCTCTATATATAAACATCCTCAAAACGTGATTTGCAGGACTAAAAGTAATAAAAAACATGTAGCTTTTCAGGCTAAAAGTATTTTACAATTTAGTTTAAAAAATTCTTTTCAAAAGTTTTTATTTTTTTTTTCAAAAATATTTTTAAATAAAATTACTCATATATCCTCGTTTGTATCACCAATTTTTTTATATTTTTTTTAAAAATGTCTAAAATATGCATTTTATCTATTTAAAAGTACTTTTTGACAGCAATACCAAACAATTCAAAATCACTTTCTCATCGTATTTTTCAAAAGCAATGCTAAAGTGGCCTAAATAAATAATTATACTTTGTTTCTTTTAATCTTGATTTCTGACTCCGTTACTGAAGATTTGATTATATTATTGAACCAAAAAAAAGAGTGTGATTTTGTCTGGGATGGGAGGTTGGCTTGCGGGTCACATAAATGCTGCCCTAATAGATGGCATGAATCTTGCAATGTAGAGGAACATTGAGGTTTTAATTGCTAATTGTGGAATGTGTGATGATTGGATCATGTCATGTGCACTTAATGCTTGCCATGAATGTCCTCCCGTTGACATTTGATTCAACCCTTGGGAATTTAACTATTATATCCCACTTTGACAAGGCATGGCCCATAACTCGAAGAAAAAGTCTAACATCATATTAAATGGGTTGGCCGGCCCATTATTACATTGATATACACGCTCTTTTAGAATATTTTGCACAAAGTTATTATTTTAAGGGTAAACTACATAAATGACCACCATACTATTGGAAAAGTCACGATTTGATCATCTTACTTTTTTCGAAGCAATTAAACTATCATACTATTAAATTGGGTGCAATATGACCACCAGCCGTTAGAGGTGAACGGTAGTGTGACGTGGTAGTTAAAAAATTAAAAGTATAATTACACATTTGGTCCTTACTATTTACACATTCTTTCAATTTAGTCCTAATTTTAAACTAATAAAATAAAATAATTAGGTGGTGACACGTGTCACCACACATGTTTAGAGAAGAAAAATAAAATCCCCAAACATGCTCTAAGTGGGAATCAAACCTGGGTGAAGCAGATATAAAGGCAACGCCTTAACCACTACACCAAGCACATGTTTGTGTTATAAATCACCAATTGTATTATATGTCTTATTGTTTGTTACCATTCAAACTCATCTTCTTCCTCATCACTTTTTTCCTGCTTCAGTCTTCCTATGTTTTCTCTTCTTCATCATCCATAAACTCTACTGAAGCTCTTTTAAAATGGAAAGCTAGCCTCCACAACGACACTAGAGTTTATGGCAGATTAAACTGAGAAACATAATCTTTTAAATTTTAAGGAAGTTTCGTTTGTTTCTTACTAATAAGCTTCAATGCGCCTTTATAAATGAGGATTGCAACCCCTTTATAAAGGCTCTAATAAAGCCGGTAAATCTCATCCATTTCGTATGTGCAACCACAATGAACTTGCAAGTTATAAATACCAGTACTCAATATGTTAAAATTCATCTCATTAAGTCGAGCATCATCAATATGTAGAAGCAGCACTTACTGTTACTAAACAAAACTTTGTATTCTCTGCACGAACGATGGCCAACCACAAAGCTCGTTGTTTACGTTTTTCCCATTGAAACATATTGAACCTGCAAGTATTAATCACAAGAGTACAAGGATTAACAATAAAGCTCACTCTCTAAAGACTATTTACAAGAGAAATGAAGAGATAAGAATTTGACTCAATTTCTCTTGAACATGTTGCTTGGATGTTGTCTCTAAAAATTCTTCAAGTGTTGCAGCCTTCAATTTATAGTCCTAATTGAGCTTTTGGTCGTTGCTAGCCGTTATGGATGTTTTGGAGCCGTTGGGGCCTTTATTTCTCGCAATAAATGATGTTCTGGAGCTGTCCGTATCAGAACACACGAGCCCGTATCGGAACACATTCTTCAAAATTAGCCGTTGAAGCCTGATGTAGCAAGCCGTATCGAAACGCCTCTGGCCGCCTCGAAACGACATTGAGTTGTATCGATACAGTTGCAAACTGTTTCAGTACGAGTGACTGTTGAGCTACATTTAAAAGACCGTTGGGGAAATATGATCGTTGAGGAGGTTTTGATCGTTAGCCATATCAAAACACAAAAGGGTGTTTCGAAACAGAACTACACCATATCGAAATGGGCAAGCCCTATTTCGGTACGCATTTTGGCAGTTTCAAATCGTATCGATACAGATTGGCCTTGTATCGAAACGGGTACCTTAAAGACATTGGTTTGGCTACTTAAAAACGTTTCAAACATAGCCAAAACCTTTTTAAACATCCTCAAACATAATTTCAAATTGTTTGGACTTAAAAAAATTGATATCCTTTCAATTTAGTCCAAAACTATTTTTCAATTATTATATCAAAACACATATTTCTACAATCTCTCCCTTTTTGATATAATAAAACCAACTTAAAAAATAATTGTTTGGGATTCTCCCCCTTAGTATTTAAAAATTTGAATACGAGATTTTAAAAATTTAAATGAAATTAAAGCTCCCCCTTATTCTCTTGGAAAATAAAATTTTTAAACCATTTCCCCCATTTTTGTTATATCAAAAAGAATTTGAATGACTTTTAGGCTCAAAATAACTTAGGAAAAAAATGACACAATTAAAATTCAGGTTTTAAAAATGCCCCTTTACTCATTTCATCATTGTTATGCTTAAAAAATAATCTAAGACTTTAAACAAAAATTAGATAACCAAATGTATGAAATGAAAGCATTAAGTTTAGAGGTTACCCAATCTTCTTCTCATGTGTGATTTGAGCATTCTTTGATTTTTCTTTACTTGCCACTGCTTCAACACACCTACAAAGGACATTTACTTGCATTTTGATATCCAAATTGCTTTGGATCTATTAACGTTAATTTCAATGTCTTTAGTTCCCTTAGGAACCCATACTTGTCTAATCCTATAAGATTCTCTTCTTTATAGGACAAGTATGTGGGGAATGACCATGATAATGTCAATGTGAGCATTTTGCCATTATGTGACAAGATGAATTATTGAAAATAGTTTCTTTCTCTTTTGTTAAGCTTTCAAGCTTAACTTTCAAATCAAGATTATCTTTATCTAAAACATATTTACTTGTTTTTGAAAACTCTAAATCATTTTTCAAAATTTCATTTTGGTTTTCAAAATCTAATTTTGTTTTCAAAAGAAAATCATTTTCTTAAATTTGGAATTCATGGTATCAAATTCCAAAAATAATTCATCGAAAGCATCTTGAAACTCATCAAAAGAGTAATAATTAAGCTCACTTGAGTTAGAAGATGCCTTAGGCTCATCGAGAGTCAAAACACCATCCACCTTTGAATTGGAGATAAAGTTTGCACATGATTGGGCATCATCTTTCTTTTCTCCCTTCTTGTTGCCACAAAGCTTCTCAAGTTTCTCCCATATATCTTTGGCACTTTGCATGTGGAGACATTCTTGGAAATATCTTCGTTGAGGCCACAAAGAAGAGTGTGCATCGCCTTTGCGTTTAGCTTGGCCTTCGTGTCATTTGCACTCATTTACTTTTTCTTCTTCTTAGGAGCTTTCAAGTAACCATCTTCGATGATATCCCAAATCTCAAAATCAAGAGATTTGATGAAATACTTCATGACATTGCTACATTGGAAGTATGCCTCTCCTTCGAAGAGCGGAGGACACGAGATAGAGCAGCCTTCTTCAAATCTTGCCATTTTCTTGAACGGTGGACTTTGAGCAAATGATATTTACCCCCGGGTGTTAGTCATTAGATGGAGACGAAGCTCTGATACCAATTGTTAAGCTTGTTGCATGCTCGAATCGATCATCGAAACCATCAAGGAGGGTTGTATTTGTTTAGTGGTTAAATTGGCTAAAATCGAAATAAAAGTAGATAAGTGACACAATAATTTTAGAGTGATTCGACTTCTAACTAAGCTTATATCCACTACCTTAGCACACCACTAAGAATTTCCCAATTCACTAAGAATTCGTCCCCTTTTTCCGGTTTAGGAGGAAACCGTTACAACCCTATCTTTTGGACTTGGCTAAGATAGAACCAACTCTAATTTTTCACTCAAGGCTAAACTAGCACCTCTCCTTTTTCAAGTGATTTTTTGGTAAACTTAATACCTCACAAGGAGGTGTTTATACAAATTTAAGCTCACAAGAGTACAAGGATTTACAATAAATCTCACTCTCTAAAGACTATTTACAAGAGAAATGAATAGATAAGAGTTTGACTCAATTTCTCTTGAACATGTTGCTTGGATGTTGTCTCTAAAAATTCTTCAACTGTTCCAGCCTTAAATTTATAGTCCCAATTGAGCTTGTGGTCGTTGCTAGCTGTTAGAGATGTTTTGGAGCCGTTAGGGCCTTTATTTCACGCAATAAATGTTGTTCATGAGCTGTCCGTACCGAAACACACGACCTCGTATCAGAACAACCTTCTTCAGAATTAGCCGTTGAAGCGTGATGTAGCAAGCCGTATCGAAACGCCTCTGGCCGTATCGAAATGGTATTGAGTTGTATCGAAACGGTTACAAACCGTTTCGGTACGAGTGACCGTTGAGCTGCATTTAAAAGACCGTTGGGGAGGTTTTAACCATTTGTCGTATCGAAACACAAAAGGGTGTTTCGAAACAGAACTACACTGTATCGAAACGGGCAAGCCCTGTTTCGGTACGCGTTTTGACAATTTCAAATCGTATCGATACATATTAGCCCTGTATCGAAACAGATACCTTAAAAACACTGGTTTGGCTACTTTAAAACGTTTCAAACATTGCCAAAATCTTTTTAAACATCTTCAAACATAATTTCAAGTTGTTTGAACTTAAAAATATTTTGATATTCTTTCAATTTAGTCCAAAACTATTTTTCAATTATTATATCAAAACACATATTTCTACGTATGGATTAATTTAAATAAAATAAAACTTGATAAACTCAAAATGTAATTTACTTTTTTTTTAATTAAAATTAAATGCATTTTCTTAGTCAAACGTGTTACATTACGCGGTCTGATTGGTCAGCATAATTTTTTTTAACAGGCTGAACATTTTGAAGCCACAGATATAACAATTTAAGTTTAAAAGAACAAAACGCGCCCAAAAATATTTAAGATACAACTCGATAAAAAAACTATATTTTAGGAGGCAATGGACCTTTAAGCCCGCTATCAATCCTAGATTAAAGCTGACCAGCATTAATTAATTTCCTAACTATTTCTTTTTTATACAAATTTGGATCTTAATATAGTGGTCCATTAGGCTTTCAAAGCCCAAACTATATGTTCACTGTCTGCTGCTCGACATCTTCCAAATATATACGCGGTGCACGTAATTTAATGGGGTGTACATGTATTTTGATAAAAATATATTTAATAGGTGTTTATATTTTTACTTTATTTTTGTTGAATCTAACAAGTGGCCGCGGTAGAAAATAGGGATGATGCTATAGCTTGTCTTTGGGGCCATTGCCTTCCCATTTTTGTATTGTTAAAAAATATGTATAAATATTTGTCTATTTAGACGTTTTAATTTTAGTTTATTTTAATTTTACTTCCTTAATTTTAGTTTAATTTTCCTCCTATTTTCTATTATTAGTTATACTTTACCTTCTGGCCTAATATCCAGCCTCGTCCTTGGTAAAAAAACGAATGATATTCATTTAGAAGATCCACGTTCAATCGTTTTGTCTACAAGGTGTGTTGATTGTCAAAGAGTTAAAAATATGTATGAACATATATTGGCCTTGTTTGGTAAATAGCGGTTTGGGCAAAAATTAGAGGTCTGAGGTATAATTAGAGGTTTGACTAGTCAAATCCGCTAATATTGATGTTTGGTAAATAGCGGATTGAAAGAGCGGATTGAGGTGAAAAAGCTAATTTTGAAAAAGCTCCTAATATGAGCTTTTTGAGATTAGAGGTTTGATATTAGAGTTGTAATGACTCTTTTACCCTTAACAATTACCAAAATTTTCCAAATAACTTAAATTAAATAATAACATTTTTTAATATAAATAATAACATATTAAATATTCGACTATTTGTTGTTACTACTAATTTATATGGTGATATTTATAAGTTAATTCTATTTTTTATTATCACATATTTATATGTGCATATAATTTTTTTAATAATTATATAAATAATAAATTAATATATAAATCTTTCAAATATGTTTAGGAAATTTATATTAAAAATAATTTTTACAAATCTAATTAATATTTATTAGATACAAAATATTCATAACTGATAAATTATTCAAACAAATATTGAATATAATCATGTCCTTATATGTCATTTTGCTTGTTTAAATAATCAAACAGCTATAAGCTATCAGTTAATTTTACCAAACACTTTTATACAATCAGCTAATACAATCCGCTAGTCAAATCAGCTAATGCAATCAGCTATCAGCTATCAGCTAATGTAATCCGCTATCAGCTATCAGCTATCCGCTAATTGCCAAACAGGGCCATTATATTGTAATTACTTTATATTATTAATTATTAAAAATCTATTTTAGTGTTTGTAATTTGACAAAAAAAAAACGATTTGATATTTTACTATCATTTCCGTGTCTTATAATAGTACATTTAAATTTTTATTTACTGATTCAGCATTAACAATGTTAATCCATTATCATAATAATATATAAAATGGTAGTTCAGGTACGAGCGTACGTCACTAACGGTGTTAATACATGTACCACAATAACACATATAAGGATGAGAATTGATTTTTTATTATCGTGATTTTATAGAATTAATTTTGTGTGTAATTCATTTTAAATAACACGATTTATGTTTGAGAGTTTTTTCTTAAAAATCACGATTGTGTAAAAATATAGTGCAAAAATCACAACAAAATGTAAAAGCTACTTCTACCTTGCTTTTCCCAAAATCACGTTTAGAGTCTAAAATTAATTTTAAAATTTTGAATCCAAATATGTTGGCACGATGACCGAGATATGTTTTTCCGTTCAATCGAGATTTTTGGCCTCCCACCGGATATCCAAACATGTATGTGTACCCGTTGTACATTTTAAAAGCAACATAAGGACAAACAATGCATTAAATATTTTAAGGGTAAATTACCTGTGCGACCACTTAATTGTTGGGTTTGTCCTATTTTGACCACTCAATTAAAAAAACGGAAAAATCACACCCAACGAACTATTTAATTGATCCTAATCAAACCACCAGTCGTTAAAAATCTGACGGATGGGTGACGTGAGAGTTAACGAAAATTTGTATAACTACACATTTAGTCCAAGTTAGTAGGGATGGCAATTTAATCTGAATCCGAAGAAAAAAATCGATCCAAATCCATTTGGAAAAAGTTTGAATCCGAATCCGAAAGAAGGGTCCGAGTCCTAATAGGAGACATATCGGATATGTATATTGTCAGAATCTGATCCAAGTCCATGTCCGGTCCAAATCCGAGTCTGATCCATATCCGATTTCAAAAAACAACATTTATGACTTTTAATTCTTTAAAACAAAATATCATTTATAATATTTACATTAAAACAATAAGAAAACATATATAATATAAAAAAGTTAACCTAAATACATTAAAAAAATTATAAATTGTTGTAAATAAAATAATGAAGAGCAACAAACAAGAATAAAATAAAAAAGAGATGAGAGAAAGGGAGATTCATATTATTATCAAAACTAGAATTGTGTACAACGCCTTCATCTATTACATGCATAAGAAGTACATAATACATTAAACTCTAATCAATAGAGATAATATTCCTAATAATAAATAAATCAAACTCCTTAGATAAAGTTCTAATCATGATAGACATCCACATAGATAAATATTCATAACACTCCCACTTGGATGTCTATGAAGATAATGTACCTTGTTAAAACCTTACTAAGATAAAAACTCAGTGGGAAAAAAATTCTTTAGTGAAGGAAAAAGAGTACTCATATCTTTGATACGCATAACATGATGCCTCATTAAAAACCTTACCAGCAAAACTCATTGGGACAAAACCTCGGTTAAGGGAAAAAGAGTGCAATGCGTATTTACTCTCCCTCATGAAAATACCATAGAAGATCTTTGAATCTTCATAATTCAATCTTGAATACTTTTTCTAAAGATCGCGAGGGATGAAACTTTGGAGTAATATGTTTCATGATGTATCCACCTGTAACACCCAAATTTTGGGCTTAGAAGTTTAGGGTCTGAACCGGACCGGTATGATAAATAGTTCGAATATAAAAGGAGGTTTTAGGGAAAGCCTAGTTCGGGATGCTTTAAAAATAAAGAAAAATATCTAAAAATCCTCATTTAATATATATAAAAGAGTGGTGAAATCAATTTTACAAAATAAGGTTTAGAAATACTACATTTCGGTGTAGTGACCAAAATGCAATTTTTGCAAAGTTTAATAGTGACTGTTTTGTAAAGGATTGAAACTTTGAATCTTTAAGGAGCTAATTTACCCAAAATGTTTTTCTCCAGATTTTTCCTTAATTTGGGTGATTTAATTAATGTTTTAATTAAATAAAAGAAAGGTGAAAACTAAATTTTGACTTTCATAACTACCTTTTCCTAATTTTCTCTCAAAATCCCATCACCCAAACACATTTTCTCCAGAAAGATTCACATTGATCTTCACTTCAATTGATGAGATTTCCATCATCTATTGGGTTCTAATCAATCTTGCAACAAATCCTTTTGATTTCCACATTGCATTTTCATGGAATTTTGCCCAAATCAAGGAGAAATCATCATTTAGAGGTAAGAATGTTCTTCTCCTCTAAATACTCAGTTCTTTACTGAAATTCCCAAGTTGTCAATCCTTTATTAAAGTTTTATAAATGGTTTTAATGTTAGAAACATGATTTTGGCTTAAAACTCAAGATTCGGAAGAGATATTGAAGAATTTCGTTGTGATTGATTGGGCTCTGTTTTGAAAAGATTCTTTAATGTATTTTGAATGTTAAATGATGTTAGAAATGAGGTTTTACCAATCTAATCCCGAATAGGTTGTGTTTCCTAAGTTTTTGCTTAAGAAAATGGTGGTTTTTGAGGTGTTCTTGGTGTTCTGTTATAGCTGGAGGTATAAGGTCGAGTTTAGAATTGTTTTTGATGGAGATTGATGTTTAGAAATGATTAAAAGTGATGGATCTTGGCTGGGTTAAGTTTTGGAAGAGTTTGGAGGTGATTTCGGTTGTGTTTGGTAGCCGAAATGTTGGTTTTGGGTAGAGCAGCGAGTTTAGATGTGTTGGCTGAAGATTTCAATGTATGATGATGCATTAATCCTCTACTTTTATGTGTCTAAAACAGGGGAGACATCTTCGGACACTTTTGGAGTTGATCCGGAAGCTTAATTGGCGTTTCGGCTAGCAAGCGAAATGAAATCGGTGAGTGCGATTTTGGTTTGAAGTCTATGAGGACAAAAATACAAGGTTTGGGGATTTATGAGAGGTTTGAAACACCTTTCTAAATCCGGAAGTAAGTATGGCTTGGTTTGATCTCTCTAAAGTGGAGTTTTCCCCTAAAATGCTTTACATGCTCATGATTTGTGATTGTTAAATTCCTACTGTTTTTATGCATATTTTGGAGCATGAGATTATGCTTGTAGAGATGTCATGAGATGACATGTTGCATTGAATAGATTTGAGCTTTTGGTTTAAAGCAAATGTATGGTTTATGACTTGAAATGTGGTAAGAATACCTTTGAGTTTATTGCATAAAAAACAGTAGGTGTGATGATATTATAACACATTATATTGGCATAGAGGTTGAGAAACTTACCGGATATAATTGATCGATCAATAGGATGAGAGTGCACTATAAACTAAAAATTCGTACGTGCTCTTTGGTTAAGCCAATGAGAGATATTTCGATGATGGGCATTCCATTGGGTAGGACTTGGTGAAATACCCAAGCTTTGTGGCGATGAGAGATTCCGCCATGTGAGTACGGTGATGAGAGATTCCACCAGAAGTTGATGCTAGACAAGTGAGTACGGTGATGTGAGATTCCACCGAAAGAGTCTAGTGTAGAAATGTGTCCGCATATTCGAGTATTGATGAGATGCTAAATGCCAATATAAATGATTTAATGGTTTTGTTACACTTGTACCCTTGGTGAAATGATTTATTCCATGAGATATGCATATGTGTTTTGTTTAGAAATGCTTTGACAATTCAAGCATGTGAATGGCCTTGCCATGTGATTTGCATTGGTTTTAATGCATGAGATAGAATGAAGGTACATTTGATTACAATGAGTTTGCTTTGATGTTTTCCAAGCATGAGAAAGAGATGAGCATGTGGTTTAAAAGCTTTGATGAAAGTGTTTTCTAAAAATGCATTATTGTATTGGTTTTCTTTAGAGCATGCCTCACTAAGCATTTGTGCTTACGCTCTCTTTTACCAATAATGCAGATAATTGAGGTGCTTTGGGAATCAAGGAAGCTAAGTTCATCCAAGGAAGACCAAGCTCACGTATGGTGAAGTTTTCATACACTATTAGTTTTGATAAATTGGCAATGGGAACCTAAGTTTTGTTTTGGGAGATGTATTAAACTCCCTATGGTTGTGGCATGTTTTCCTTGGTTGGTTTGAATTGTAAATGGCCTTTAAATGCTTGATTTGAAGTTTGTTTGCCTATTTGGTTTTGATAATAGGAAGCATGCCTCTAGACTTGTGAGATTTCATGTTTGATGATATGGATGTGTTAGGGTGTCCTAAATGTGTACCATATATGCTTGTGGACTTGTTGACATGACTAGAGAGTCATTAGGATGTATTTGAACGGGTTTATGCATGAAAAACCAGCATTTGCTGCTGTTTCTGGGCAAACTGTATCGAAACACCCTCTAGTTTTTCGAAACGGGGGCCTAAAATGGCCTTCGTGTTTCGAAACGCCAAAGGATGTTTCGAAACGATTTGGCTACTAGAAAGCCTCGTTTCGGAACCAGTCTCGGAACCAACCCGCGTATCGAAACGGTCAATGCCGTTTCGATCCACGTTTCGATACAGCAGGTGGAAGTTTCGAAACAGGTGACCGTTGGGCACTGATTTGAATGGTGCTAAAGTTTGCAAGCTTTACATCTTAGTCCCAAAGGTTGAAGTTGCAATTGCTTGAGCTTGAGATGTTCTTTTAAGATGAAATTTGGTAGAGAAGCATGTATTATGACTAATTTCATATTGGTAACATTAAAATCAGTAAAGACCTTCTAATTTACAGAAATTACATTTTGGTCCCTAAACTTATATTAAGTGCAATTGAGTCCCTGTTTGTTATCCGATTGCTGTGCCTTTCTCAAATAAGTTTTATGGGTACTCACTTAGGGTTAATGTGTATCTAGAAAAGATTAAAAAGAAAAAAAAGGGTTGTGAATCAAGGTTGACTTTGGTTTCCTCCGTGTAATCTTCGAGGTTCGGGTTAACCGTCTAGGCCGGGCTAAGGGGGTTACATTTGGTGGTATCAGAGCCATGTTCTCGTGTAATTGGGATTTGTGATGTGGATGATGTATGTGTAATTGCATGATGTGTCTTTTGGGTAAAAGAATGTTGTGTGCATCGTGATGCATGGTTTCAATTGTGATGTTATGCTATGTTGGAGTGTGTTAGGGGATCTCATTGCCAAGTCAAAACTAGTGAAAGGAACTTGTTTTCGAAAAAGAGCTTGAGTACTTGGATTACTTACCTTATTGAGCCTAATTGTGTTTATTGCATTTGTGTCAGTGCATTGTTTTCTTGTAAATGGGGCCACGTAGAGAGATGAGAATGAATACAAGAGCTATGGCTCAGAATGAGAATGATGAGAACGCTGAGAATGTTGTGGATTTACCTCCTCTTCCTGGTGGTGGACCACCCGGTGGTGAAGGTGTTGGAGCTGGTAATGCTGGTGCTGGGGTCGCTGGACCTGAAGGTGTGCATGGGCAAGCTGCTCCTTACATGACTGTGTTGATTCAGGCTATTGCTGGAGCCTTTCAGGCAACAGTAGCTGGAGCTCATGGAGCTGCGCATCCGGATAATGCTAATGTGAGATTGCCTTTGAAACGTCTTCGTAGTCTGGGAGGGTCTGAGTTCAGAGGTTTATCTCCGGAGGGATCTGAGTCTTGGTTGGAGAGCACCAAGAGAATTTTGGGGCAAATGAACTGCAATAATGTGCAGAAGATCTGGGTTGTGTGGTGTCACTGCTGCATGGTGATGCTTATACGTGGTGGATGACCACTATCTCTGGAATGTAGGACAATGATGTAACTTGGACGTTCTTCCTGAATGCGTTCAAGAGGAAGTATCTGGGTGTGCGATACCTAGATGAGAAGAAAAGAGAATTTATGTCTCTGGTGCAAGGTAGCACGACAATAGCTGAGTATGAGATCCAGTTTGTCCGCCTTAGTCAGTATGCACCTGAGCTAATCCCTGATGAGCGGGAGAGGTGTGAACGTTTCCGTTATGGATTGGTAGTGGATGTGAAGACTTTTATAGTTGCGGCTGATTATACAGATTTCGATGTTTTGGTCACTAGAGCCAAGGACATTGAATCGAATCTTGGTTTGACTAGCCGAGCGGGTGGATCTAGCTCTGGGAAGAGAGCGGCTGAACGTGATTATGGTAGAGATCGCAACAAGAGGCATAAGGATAGAAGATCACACTTTGATGCTAGTCGTGGAGGTGGTAACCCGGGTAGAGGTCAGCAAGGACCTAATGCTGTTCAGAGGACTCTTGAATGTAACCGTTGTGGTAGACAACATGGTGGTGAGTGTTGGGGTAACCTTGGTACATGCTGGAATTGTGGAAACCGTGGACACTTGAAGAAGGATTGTCCCCAGCCTTTGAAGGAAGGACATGCTCCAGTGAGAGCAGCTGAGCCGCAGAGAGGCCGTGGGCACGACCGTGGTAATTTTCAGCGCAGAGATGATGGTGGTAGGAATGTAGCGCATGTTGTGGCCGTTCAACCTGAGGGTGGTGGTCTGGCTCGAGTGTATGCTCAACGCGAGGGAAGGAATGATACGAGTGTGATCGCAGGTACCTTTACTTTGCAATCCTTATCATTACTTTCTTTGATTGATTCTGGATCTACACACTCATACATATTGCGTGAACATTCTCAAATGCTTGGTTTACCTGTTGAGTCTTTGGATGTTAGTATGCGTGTGACTAGTTCCTTTGGTGAGACAGTTGTAACGCGAAAGTTGTATAGAAGATGTCCCTTGAAAGTGCAAAACCATGTTTTTCTTGTTGATCTCATGGAATTTCCATTCTATGGTTTTGATGTAATCCTTGGTATGGATTGGCTTGTTGAACATCGAGCTGTAGTGGATTTTGAAAGTAAGCGAGTTTCGCTGAAACTTGCGGATGATTACGAAGTAGTGGTGGTTGGTGAGAATATGAAGTTTCTTGCCAATGTGGTGTCTACATTAGAAGCGAGTCGGATGCTGAGGCAAGGTTGCGAGGCTTACCTAGCCTTTGTGATGAATCCTAGTTCAAAGGAGTTGCGTGTTCAGGATATTAGAACTGTACGTGAGTTCCCTAGAGTGTTTTCGGAGGAGTTACCTGGATTGCCGCCTAGTCGAGAGGTGGAGTTTGGAATTGAGCTGTATGAAAACACAACTCCAGTGTCCATTGCTCCCTATCGCATGACACTTAAGGAGTTGAAGGAGTTGAAGACACAGCTTCAGGAGTTGCTTGACCGTGGTTTTATTCGGCCTAGTGTGTCACCGTGGGGTGCACCTGTTTTGTTCGTGAAGAAGAAGGATGACACTATGAGAATGTGCATTGATTATCGTCAGCTGAACAAGTTGACTATCAAGAATTGGTATCCTTTGCCGAGGATTGATGATCTTTTTGATCAGTTTCGGGGAGCAGCTGTGTTCTCCAAGATTGACTTAAGGTCGGGATACTACCAACTTAAGGTTAAAGATGTGGATGTGCCAAAAACAACCTTTAGAACGAGGTATGGGCATTATGAATTCCTTGTAATGCCGTTTGGCTTGACGAATGCTCCTGCTGCTTTTATGGACATGATGAATAGAGTGTTCCATGAATACTTGGACAATTTTGTTGTGGTGTTCATTGATGATATCCTTGTGTACTCTCGTACTGAGGAGGAGCATGAAGGTCATTTGAGGATTGTCTTGCAAGCGCTTCTGGAAAATCAGCTTTATGCTAAGCTGAGCAAGTGTGAGTTTTGGCTAAAGGAAGTTGTGTTCCTTGGTCATGTGGTTTCGGCTGAGGGGATTCGTGTTGATCCTCAGAAAATTGAGGCGGTGATGAATTGGAAGCCTCCTAAGTCCGTTCATGAAGTCCGTAGTTTCCTTGGGTTGGCAGGATATTACCGGAGGTTTGTGGATGGATTTTCGAAGATTGCTGCCCCTTTGACGAAGTTGTTGCAAAAGATGTCAAGTATGAGTGGACAGAAGCAAGACAACAAGCTTTTGAGAAGCTTAAGGCAGCTTTGACGCAAGCTCCTATTTTGGTTCAACCTGAATCGGGAAAAGAGTTTGTGGTGTAGAATGACGCATCTTACGTTGGGTTGGGGTGTGTGCTAATGCAAGAGGGTAAGGTAGTGGCTTATGCATTGTGAAAATTGAAGGTGCATGAACGCAATTATCCTACGCATGATATTGAGTTAGCTGTGATGGTTTTTGCTTTGAAGATTTGGAGACATTATCTGTATGGTGAGAAGTGTACTGTGCACACGGATCACAAGAGTTTGAAGTATCTGATGTCTCAGAAGGAGTAGAATCTTAGGCAACGACGTTGGGTAGAGTTGCTTAAAGATTACGATCTAACGATTGAGTACCATCCGGGAAAAGCTAATGTTGTGGCGGATGCCTTGAGCAGAAAGGTGGCGGTGGAGTTAAGGGATATGTTTGCCAGTTTGAGTATTTCGCAAGATGGAGGTCTCGTGGTTGAATTGAAAGTGAAACCATCTCTGGTTCAGTTTATAAAAGATAAGCAGTTGTTGGATGATTCGTTGGTGCCACATGTTCAGGACATTGCTGAGGATAGACCATCGGATTTTTGTTTTAATGATGACGAGGTTCTATGTTTCGGTAGTCGGATAGTTGTGCCAAATGATGTGGAGTTGAGGCGCACTATTCTGACTGAAGCTCATAGTAGTCCTTTTGCTATGCACCCTGGTAGTACAAAGATGTATCATGATTTGAAGGATGAGTACTATTGGGTGGGTTTGAAGAAAGATGTTGCGGAATATGTGAGTAGGTGTATGGTTTGTCAACGGGTTAAAGCGGAGCATCAGTTTCCTTCAGGGTTGTTGCAACCGTTGAGGATCTCTGAATGGAAGTGGGAAAGAATTACCATGGACTTTGTGTCTGGTTTGCCTTTGTCGCAATCGAAGAAGAATTCAGTATGGGTGATTGTGGATCGCCTTACGAAGTGTGCGCATTTCTTACCTGTGCACACTACGTATACTTTGGATAAGCTTGTAGAGCTGTACATTGCTGAGATTGTGCGACTGCATGGTGTGCCAAAGTCTATAGTGTCGGATAGAGATCCGAGGTTCACATCGCGTTTTTGGGAGTGTTTGCATCAAGCTTTGGGTACGCGGCTGAATTTCAGTACTTCTTATCATCCACAGTCGGATGGACAGTCTGAGCGTGTTATCCAAGTGCTTGAGGATATGTTGAGGTGCTGCGTGATTGAGTTTCAAGGCTCTTGGGAGAAGCATTTGCCTTTGGTGAAGTTTGCTTATAATAATAGCTTCCAGGCAAGTATTCAAATGGCACCTTATGAAGCCTTGTATGGGAGGAAGTGCAGAACTCCTCTTTGCTGGGCTGAAACATGTCAGAAGTTGGTCTCGATGCCGGCTTTGTTGAAGGGAACCACCGAGAAGGTGAAGCTCATTTGTGAGCGGTTGAAGGCAGCTTCTGATCGACAAAAGTCTTACGCGTATTTGAAGCGTAAGGAGATCGAGTTTGCGGTGGGTGATCGTGTGTTTTTGAAGGTTTCACCTTGGAAGAAGGTGATGAGGTTTGGCCGGAAGGGTAAGTTGAGCCCTAGGTATATTGGACCATATGAGGTGATTGAACGTGTGGGTCCTGTTGCGTACAAGCTGAGGTTACCGCAAGAGTTGGAAAAGATACATGGTGTGTTTCATGTCTCTATGCTTCGGAGGTATAGATCGGATCCTTCGCATGTTATGCCTGTGGAGGAAGTGGAGTTGAATCCAGATTTGACCTATGATGAGGAGCCGATTGAGATTCTAGATTCGGACAATAAATTTCTTCGAGGTAAGACCATTAAGTTGGTTAAGGTGTTGTGAAGGCATCGTGGTGTTGAAGAAGCCACGTGGGAAAGAAAAGATGACACGAAGAAGCAGTTTCCTTACCTTTTTCCTCCAGGTAAATTTCGAGGACGAAATTTCTTAAGAGGGGGAGAGTTGTAACACCCTAATTTTGGGCTTAGAAGTTTAGGGTCTGAATCGGACCGGTCTGATAAACGGTTCGAATATAAAAGGAGGTTTTAGGGAAAACCTAGTTCGGGATGCTTTAAAAATATAGAAAAATATCTAAAAATCCTCATTTAATATATATAAGAGAGTGGTGAAATCAATTTTACAAAATAAGGTTTAGAAATACTACATTTCGGTGTAGTGACCAAAATGCGATTTTTGCAAAGTTTAGTAGTGACTGTTTTGTAAAGGATTGAAACTTTGAATCTTTAAGGAGCTAATTTACCCAAAATGTTTTTCTTCTGATTTTTCCTTAATTTGGGTGATTTAATTAATGTTTTAATTAAATAAAAGAAAGGTGAAAACTAAATTTTGACTTTCATAACTACATTTTCCTAATTTTCTCTCATTCCTTTTTCTCTCAAATTCCCATTATCCAAACACATTTTCTCCAGAAAAATTCACATTGATCTTCACTTCAATTGATGAGATTTCCATCATCTATTGGGTTCTAATCAATCTTGCAACAAATCCTTTTGATTTCCACATTGCATTTTCATGGAATTTTGCCCAAATCAAGGAGAAATCATCATTTAGAGGTTAGAATGTTCTTCTCCTCTAAATACTCAGTTCTTTACTGAAATTCCCAAGTTTTCAATCCTTTATTAAAGTTTTATAAATGGTTTTAATGTTAGAAACATGATTTTGACTTAAAACTCAAGATTTGGAAGAGATCTTGAAGAATTTCGTTGTGATTGATTGGGCTCTGTTTTGAGAAGGTTCGTAATGTATTTTTAATGTTAAATGATGTTAGAAATGAGGTTTTACCAATCTAATCCCGAATAGGTTGTGTTTCCTAAGTTTTTGCTTAAGAAAATGGTGGTTTTTGAGGTGTTCTTGGTGTTCTGTTATAGCTGGAGGTATAAGGTCGAGTTTAGGATTGTTTTTGATGGAGATTGATGTTTAGAAATGATTAGAAATGATGGATCTTGGCTGGGTTAAGTTTTGGAAGAGTTTGGAGGTGATTTCGGTTGTGTTTGGTAGCCGAAATGTTGGTTTTGGGTAGAACAGCGAGTTTAGGTGCGTTGGCTGAAGATTTCAATGCATGATGATGCATTAATCCTATGCTTTTATGTGTCTAAAGCAAGGGAGACATCTTCGGACACTTTTGGAGTTGATCCGGAAGCTTAATTGGCGTTTCGGCTAGCAAACGAAACGAAACCGGTGAGTGCGATTTTGGTTTGAAGTTCATGAGGACAAAAATACAAGGTTTGGGGATTTAGAGAGGTTTGAAACACTTTCCTAAATCTGGAAGTAAGTATGGCTTGATTTGATCTCTCTAAAGTGGAGTTTGCCCCTAAAATGCTTTACATGCTCAAGATTTGTAATTGTTAAATTCCTACTGTTTTTATGCATATTTTGGAGCATGAGATTATGCTTGTAGAGATGTCATGAGATGACATGTTGCATTGAATAGATTTGAGCTTTTGGTTTAAAGCAAATATATGATTTATTACTTGAAATGTGGTAAGAATACCTTTGAGTTTATTGCATAAAAAAACAGTAGGTGTGATGATATTATAACACATTATATTGGCATAGAGGTTGAAAACTTACCGGATATAATTGATCGATCAATAAGATGAGAGTGCACTATAAACTAAAAATTTGTACGTGCTCTCTAGTTAAGCCAAAGGGAGATATTCCGATGATGGGCATTCCATCGGGTAGGACTTGGTGAAATACCGAAGCTTTGTGGCGATGAGAGATTCCGCCATGTGAGTACGGTGATGAGAGATTCCACCGGAAGTTGATGCTAGACAAGTGAGTATGGTGATGTGAGATTCCACCGGAAGAGTCTAGTGTAGAAATGTGTCTGCATATCCGAGTATTGATGAGATGCTAAATGCCAATATAAATGATTAAATGGTTTTGTTACACATGTACCCTTGGTGAAATGATTTATGCCATGAGATATGCATAAGTGTTTTGTTTAGAAATGCTTTGACAATTCAAGCATGTGAATGGCCTTGCCATGTGATTTGCATTGGTTTTAATGCATGAGATAGAATGAAGGTACATGTGATTTCAATGAGTTTGCTTTGAGGTTTTCCAAGCATGAGAAAGAGATGAGCATGTGGTTTAAAAGCTTTGATGAAAGTGTTTTCTAAAAATGCATTATTGTATTGGTTTTCTTTAGAGCATGCCTCACTAAGCATTTGTGCTTACGCTCTCTTTTACCAATAATGCAGATAATTGAGGTGCTTTGGGCATCAAGGAAGCTAAGTTCATCCAAGGAAGACCAAGCTCACGTATGGTGAAGTTTTCATACTATTAGTTTTGATAAATTGACAATGGGAACCTAAGTTTTGTTTTGGGAGATGTATTAAACTCCCTATGGTTGTGGCATGTTTGCCTTGGTTGGTTTGAATTGTAAATGGCCTTTAAATGCTTGATTTAAAGTTTGTTTGCCTATTTGGTTTTGATAATAGGAAGCATGCCTCTAGACTTGTGAGATTTCATGTTTGATGATATGGATGTGTTAGGGTGTCCTAAATGTGTACCATATATGCTTGTGGACCTGTTGACATGACTAGAGAGTCATTAGGATGTATTTGAACGGGTTTATGCATGAAAAACCAGCATTTGCTGATGTTTCTGGGCAAACCGTATCGAAACACCCTCTAGTGTTTTGAAATGGGACCCTGAAATGGCCTTCGTGTTTCGAAATGCCAAAGGATGTTTCGAAACGATTTGGCTACTGGAAAGCCTCGTTTCGGAACCAGTCTCGGAACCAACCCGCGTATCGGAACGGTCAACGCCGTTTCGATCCACGTTTCGATACAACAGGTGGAAGTTTCGAAACAGGTGACTGTTGGGCATTGATTTGAATGGTGCTGAAGTTTACAAGCTTTACATCTTAGTCCCAAAGGTTGAAGTTGCAATTTCTTGAGCTTGAGATGTTCTTTTAAGATGTAATTTGGCAGAGAAGCATGTAATATGACTAATTTCATATTGGTAACATTAAAATCAGTAAAGACCTTCTAATTTACAGAAATTACAGTTTGGTTCCTAAACTTATATTAAGTGCAATTGAGTCTCTGTTTGTTATCCGATCACTGTGCCTTTCTCAAATAAGTTTTATGGGTACTCACTTAGGGTTAATGTGCATCTAGACAAGATTAAAAAGAAAAAAAGGGTTGTTAATCAAGGTTGGCTTTCGGGTTGACTTTGGTTTTCCCCGTGTAATCTTCGAGGTTCAGGTCAACCGTCTAGGCCGGGCTAAGGGGGTTACATTCATTATCTCTACACAAGATAGCATTTGTATCATATCTTGTGAAAGTAAATCACATATCTTCTGGATATGTTGGGTCAATGGTCTTAGCCAAACACATTTTTGGTTTGCCTCGTGCATAATAATCATTTCTTCAAGATTTGAGGAGGCATCGACGAATATTTGAAGATCTAAAGGTAAAGATATTTGTATACGCATCGATATTTCTCGACCAACTAATATATTGTGCTCCAAGACCAAAAAAATATATAATTATCTTTATTCACCTACAACGATCTTAGAATAGATATGATTTATCCATATTAAATCTTCTTTAAGATTCTTTCAACGTAAGTCCATTCATAGACAAAAACGCATATTTAAGTGCTCAATCTTTAGGTCGAGACAAAACCACATCTTAAGATTCTTTTTCTTAAATCCTTTCCTTAAATAACCAAATACTTTGAAAGCTCTTCAGGAGTTCAAATAATATTTAAATTATCATAATAAATCTTGATCCAAAACTCCTTTATAAAATACATAAGGAAATCTGATCATTCTTGCAATATTTCCTCAATTAGTACCCACTAAGGCGATTATACCAAATGCGCCAAAATATTCAATGAGACATGTCTAAATAAATTTCCTCAAAAATTTTCAAATGCTTTTAGCATTTTAAATCCTTTAAGGATAAATATGGACGTTTCTAATATGGCCCCATGCAATATGGATATTCCCAACGTAGTCCTTTTATCTTCAACGGTTGGTGGGGAAGAGGGCTATTCACGTGTCGGGGCCAAAGAGTTTGAGGTGGGCTTGGGCCGTTCTGTGTTTTCCTGTGATTCGGGGGAAGGTGAGCCTGTTGGAGGGGGTTGGGAAGGGTCCAATTGTCTAGATGGGGCTTGCCAAGTCCAGGTGTCACCTGCAGCCTCCAATCACGAAACCTGTGAAAGAAATGAGAATAACGGTGTCTCGATTATGAGTTCCAAGGAATGTGTGTCAGAAAGCTTTGAAGGTTTGGGTCGGAATCAACCCATTTTCTCTCAACCTCCATCATTTGGAATCTACAATATCGCCGATTCGAAACATTGTTGCCTAAAATCAACCGGGCTTTTCAGAGCGGGATCACGAAGGAAAATTAGGCAGGTGGTGAGAGGGGCGTTGGAAGGAAGCTCTATCCCTTCTGGTAATGTAAGCAGGGAAAACAGGCTGGGGGGAGAGTCGTCGGCAATTGGCCTTGAGGCCGAATTCATGTGGGCAATTAGCAATATCCTGGAAATCTTTTTCAAAGGGGGTAGGAAGGCGGTGATCGATATAGTGTGCGAGATGGAGAGGGAACTACATCAGGTAATCTAAGGTCCTCATCACTGGTTATAGTCATTTATATTTATGGAGTTATCTGTTATATCGTAGAATGTCCGGGGAGTACGGAGGAAAGAAAAGAAAAAAAACAATTCGGGATTTGGGGAATAGGTGCAAGGCTAATTTTGTTTTTCTTCAAGAGATGAAAATGGAGAATATGGAGGTAACAAATATAAGAAAACTTTATGGGGGGGGACTTCAATTTCGGCATTTCCCCTGCAACAAGAACGACTGGTGGATTAGTGAGTTTGTGGGACAACAATTTCTTTGAGGTCTCTAACACGGTCATCCAACCAAGATTTATAGCTGTTATTGATCAGGTTAAATATTTGAATTTCCAGTGTGGTTTCGTGAACGTATATGGCCCTACGTGTGATGGTGAAAAAGAATGTTTTCTTGCGGAACTGCTATCCTTCCTAAATCAGTGGTAGGTTCCTTGGTGCTTAGGAGGAGATTTTAATCTCTTTCTTGATGAGGAAGAAAAAATTGGGTTCACGCTTAACAAGTCTCTGATCTCGTGTTTCAACTCGTTTGTGGGCAACGCAAGTTTGGTGGATTTACCGTTAGTAGGAGGGAAGTTTACTTGGAGCAATCATAGAGAGTCACTGACTTTCATCCGGTTAGATAGATTTCTTGTGTCTGCAAGCTTCAGCCTGGAATTTCCTACGCTCATTTCAGAAATTGATGCTGAAATCGCTTTCGGATCATAATCCTATTTTACTTACAGTGGAGTCTGAAAACTGGGGGCCTAAACCATTCAAATGCTTTAACTCGTGGTTTCTTGAAGAGGGTTTTGATGCAGTGGTTTCTGAAACTATTAAGAATTTGAAGGTAAAGAATAAGAAGAGCAGAATTGGGAGTATTATTAAGGGGACAAAATTGTCGGTGAAGGAGTGGAGTGGGAAACATGGAAATTGTTCGAAAACACTCATCCCTGTATAGGAGAAGAAAATTTCGGCAATTGAAGTGATTTTCCAATCCATAAATGGAAACTCTGAACTTTATAAAACACTTTGCTCACTGAGGAGTGAATTATGGGTGCAGTATAGGAAGGAGGAACTACAGTGGCTCCAGAAATCAAGATTGAATTGGAATCTTCAAGGAGATAGGAACACACGCTTTTTTCACCTTGTGGCTTCAGGAAGGAGGCGCTCGAATGCTATTCATAATATTGATTTGAATGGAGAGACCCTTACTGATCTGAGTGAAATTAAAATGGCGGTGCGTGAATTTTTCTGTAATAGTTATAATTCCAGCAAAGCTCTGGAGGTGTCAGAATTAAATATAAATTTCAGAAAGACCAGTGTTGATCAGGGGAAGACCCTCACTGGGAAATTCTCTGAAGAGGAAGTTTGGACAGTTCTTTCTTGCGCGGACGGTAACAAGGCTCCGGGTCCGGATGGGTTTAATTTGAGCTTCTTCAGGAAATTCTGGAAACATCTTAAAGGGGACATAATGAGATTTTTTGAGGAATTTCATGGAGGGAGCAGTTTTGAAGCCGGGATTAACCATTCCTTTATCACTTTGATCCCGAAGACTAAGAATCCTTCTTCTCTTGATGAGTTTCGTCCAATTAGCTTGGTTAGCAGCGTGTACAAATTGCTTTCGAAAGTCCTAGCCAAGAGATTAAGTACGATAATGGATTCGATAGTAGGGGATACTCAGTTCGCCTTCATTCCGAGCAGACAGATTTTAGACTGTTCATTAGTGGCAAATAAAGCAATAGATTTTGTGAAGAAATCGGGAAAGACAGGGGTAGCCTTCAAAATTGACTTTCAAAAAGCCTATGACTCAGTCAGTTGGGATTTTTCGCTAGTAGTCCTCAAGGCGTGTGGCTTCCCGGAGAGATGGTGTAAATGGATGCTCCAGTGCATTTCCTCGGCGTCTATATCCATACTGTTAATGGTGTACCGACAGAAGCTTTTGATATGGCTCGAGAGCTGAGACAAGGGTGTTCGTTATCTCCATTATTATTTAATATGGTTGGGGAAGCCCTTAATTTGTTGTTAAAGAAGGCAATGGAGTTCAGTTTATTTGAAGGGTTTAGAATCAGAAATCAATCGTCCTATATTGATATATCTCATCTACAATTTGCGGATGATTTGCTTATTTTCTGCGGGGGCCAGGAATTGTAGGTACGCAATGTTAAAAGAGTCTTACAAATCTTTGAATTAGCATCGGGTTTAAAACTTAATTTGAAGAAAAGTAAGGTATATGGGATAAACATTGCGGAACAAGAGGTCAGGGGTTGGGCGAAAGCAGTTGGATGTTCGTATGGTTCTTTCCCCACGAATTATTTGGGACTTCCCCTTGGTGCGTCAAGAAATTCATGTAGTTTATGGGATCCGGTGTTAAAAAAATTCAATACGAGGCTCGCAGGTTGGAAACCGAAGTTCCTATCCATAGGAGGTCACCTTACGCTCATTAAATCGATGTTGCCCAGTTTACCTATTTATTTCATGTCGCTTTTCAAGATGCCAAAGGTAGTGGTAAATTCTATTAATAGGTTAACTTCGAATTTTCTATGGGGTGGTGACAGTGATAATAGGAAAATACATTGGGTCAACTGGAATACGGTGTGTAATTCAAAGGAGAAAGGTGGTCTTGGGGTTCCTAATGTCAAGATTCTTAACCGATCGCTATTGTGCAAGTGGAGTTGGCGGTATGGGAATGAACCCAATTGCCTTTGGCGGAAGGTTATTTCCTCGAAGGTAACAGGAAGCGGGGTGAATCTTCTCCCCCAACAGGCGAAGAAGAAACAGGCGTCATGGATTTGATATGATATTTCGAAAGTGCTGTATGCAAATGATGCAATTGGGAATGCTTCTCCATTGAATATGGTCTTGAAAGTAGGGGATGGCTCGGCTATTAGTTTTTGGTTTGATACGTGGTTAGGTAACATCCCTTTGAGAACCTTTTTTCCTAGAATTTTTGCCCTTTGTTTAAACAAACAAGCTGTTATCCGTGACTTTGGTAAGGAGGAAAATGGGTGCTGGAGTTGGGTAATCCCGTTAAGAAGACCCACGTTCGATTGGGAAGAGCAACAATGGAAGGAGTTGATGGGGCTGCTAGATAATTTTAATTCCAGTAATGTAGATAAAGATTGGGTATGTTGGGGTGGGGCGAGTGACGACAGATTCTCGGTAAAGTCCCTACGTGGCCTAGTGAATTCTTCGTGGTAGGTTGATAGGTTCTGAAATGATTGCGTGTGGTTGGGGTTAGCGCCTCCGAAAGTGGAAATTTTCATCTAGAAGGTTATTCATGGTAGAGTGCCTGTTAAATCCGAATTGGCAAAGAGGGGCGTGTTAATCTCAGAGAATGTTTCTTGCCCTTTATGCAATAGTTTCCCAGAAACAGTTGAACACTTGTTCTTCTCTTGTATGGGGGTGTGGAGAATCTGGTGCAAATTTTGTAGAGAGGTGGGGACTACCTCGGCACTACACAGGAACCCGACTAAGTTTTTGGAGGAATAGAGTTCTTCGGGACCTCGAAGGGCTAGGCAATGGTGGTCTCTAATCCCGTACGCAATCATTTGGACTGTTTGGCTGACAAGAAGTGAAATTGTATACAAAGAAAAGGGTATTGATTGGAGCCATGTTGATCTCCTCACTCGGTTTCGATTGGCCTTTTGGGCCAAAGCTAAATTTCCCCGGAACAATATCTCTATGGATGCCTTGGTAGCTGATCCTTCTCTCGGAATCTCAATATGCCAACCGGTAAAGAAGAAGCAGAAGCTTGTCCGATGGGTTCCTCCTCCGGAGGGGTATGTGAAGTTAAACATGGATGGGGCTTTCTCCCATGCGCAACAGGCTGGGGGCATCAAAGGTTTACTAAGAGATAGTGTAGGCAATACATTGTTCCAATTCATTGATGCGGTGGGCAATATTCCCCCGACGCTGACAGAATTATTTGCAGTGCCTTCTGGGATTGATTTGTTTCTCAAATCAAAGTGGGCAAAGAATTGGAGACTCATAATTGAATCGGATTGTCAAGACATTTGCGAATGGGTGAACGAGGTTAGTAATCCCCCTCAGGCGTTTAGATAGTTGGTTAGTGATTTAAGGGAAGTAATTGGGAAATTCGGGATGACATTGCTGCATATTCCCAGATGTTTAAATACGAAAGCAGACTCACTGGCGAAACAAGGTATTGGGCGAGTTTAGTGGTTTTTATTAGTAAGAGCGTAATAAATCAGTGGGAGGGTCTGTCTCCACACTTTGTTTTCATGATTTGGACTGTGGTGATTCATCTATTATGTAAGGTTTAAGTATTAATATAATCGATTAGCGGGGCACTCTTTTCCCCCTTCAATAGGGAGGGTTTTTTTAGGGTAAACTACTGCAGGGGTCACTTACGTTTAGCGTCTGTACAGAGTTAGTCACCACTTTTGAAAAGTGCCAATTAGTAGTCCTCTACGTTTTCGATGTGTAAATACTTGGTCACTCCGACGTTATACTCCGTTAGTCCCCTAACGGATTGCTGATGTGGTGAAATTAAAATAAGGATAAATTACTGCAATAGCCATTAAAATTTATCTCATGTACATTTTTTCTCCTCAATTTAAAAAAGTAAACATTATAGTCACTAATAAAAATGTTTCTTTATAATTTCACCCTTAAATTTTTAAAAATTCATTTTTCAATCCTAAAACTTTACAATCAATTAACACAATAATATTATAAATGCTTAGATGAAAAATAGGTAACCAAAGTATACCCTTTGAAACTTAGGTGCCCAAATTGCTCCTATTTAATAACTCAAAATTAAAAATTTAGTCCACTAACTACTAAAAAATTCGAGTTATTGGAATTTCTATTTTATAATTCAAACTTTATTTTGAATTTTTGAGTTGAGTTTATGAAATTATGAGTCGATTATTTTCACATCAAACCAAAAAATTTAATTTTTTCGAGTCAAGTCGAGTTATTGGAATTTCTATTTTATAATTCAAACTTTATTTTGAATTTTTGAGTCGAGTTTATGAAATTATGAGTCGAGTATTTTCACATCAAACCTAAAAATTTAATTTTTTCGAGTCAAGTCGAGTTATTGGAATTTCTATTTTATAATTCAAACTTTATTTTTAGGTTTGATGTGAAAATACTCGACTCATAATTTCATAAACTCGACTCAAAAATTCAAAATAAAGTTTGAATTATAAAATAGAAATTCCAATAACTCGACTTGATTCGAAAAAATTAAATTTTTAGGTTTGATGTGAAAATACTCGACTCATAATTTCATAAACTCGACTAAAAAATTCAAAATAAAGTTTGAATTATAAAATAGAAATTCCAATAACTCGACTTGACTCGAAAAAATTAAATTTCTTGGTTTGATGTGAAAATACTCGACTCATAATTTCATAAACTCGACTCAAAAATTCAAAATAAAGTTTGAATTATAAAATAGAAATTCCAATAACTCGAATTTTTTAGTAGTTAGTGGACTAAATTTTTAAGTTTGAGTTATTAAATAGGAGCAATTTGGGCACCTAAGTTTCAAAGGGTATACTTTGGGCACCTATTTTTCATCTAAGCATTTATAATATTATTGTGTTAATTGATTGTAAAGTTTTAGGATTGAAAAATGAGTTTTTAAAAATTTAAGGGTGAAATTATAAAGAAACATTTTTATTAGTGACTATAATGTTTACTTTTTTAAATTGAGGAGAAAAAATGTACATGAGATAAATTTTAATGGCTATTGCAGTAATTTATCCTTATTTTAATTTCGCCACATCAGCAATTCGTTAGGGGACTAACGGAGTATAACGTCGGAGTGACCAAGTATTTACACATCGAAAACGTAGAGGACTACTAATTGGCACTTTTCAAAAGTGGTGACTAACTCTGTACAGACGCTAAACGTAAGTGACCCCTGCAGTAGTTTACCCTTTTTTTTTAATGAGGCCCAAACTTACCTTTCAAAAAATAAATTAATAATTAGACGCATGTAATATATTTCATAACTGCCAAATTAATTGCATCCACCATGAAGTATTTAGAATTCTTCATAAATTATAATTTGTCGTATTTACGACTACTTATTTGTACTTCACTTGCATTACACCTTTAGGTGTTTGGACTGTTGGTCCAAATACTTCTCTTTTATAAGTTCAAAGCGCCTTTCTATATTGGCCAATTCAATATCTATACTTCTTGATAGATTTCTATACAAGATCTTTATTTTCTTTCTTTACTTCTATAGAAGTATTCTATTTAAAACTATTTGTAAAATCGTTGTCGACAACTTTTCAATTTTCTGGTTCCATTCTCGTAGTGACATAACTCATCGAGATCTCTTTAAGATTTCAATATTTATTTCAGGTACCTGAAACTCTTCAAGAGTTTTATTATTAGTTATGTCTTGGGTCTCTTCAAGAGCACCCGCCTCCAATATATGATCATCTCATATTACTTTCCATTTACGAGAATTTTGATCATTGGAACCATTTCAACCATCATGCTTCATGCATGATTTACATCCTCTCGCTCTAACATGTAATTTAAACTTAGAGCATTTCGGTTGATATATGAGACTTAGTTACTCTCATTGGGTCAGTAAATATGTTTGGCAGTTGACATGTAATAACATGAATTATCTTATGAACTTCTGGTTCATATACGAGGATCTAGATAATAATAATTCATTTTCCTTTATCCAACTGATTATTATCTTCCCTGATGTTGAGAAAAAATCACGTCATAAATGATTCTCCAATTAATGTTTAAGAGTTTAAACATAAAATGAGACTCGTACTCAATATATATTATCAACCCTTTTTATTTACCCATTTTGTGCGTTGTGGTGGAGCAATTCATATCGCACATTCAAAAATTATAAAATGGAAAATGTATGGCTTCTGACCAAAAACCAATCATAACAGGGAGTTTATTATAACTCGTTGGCTTGATGCGTATAAGTGTTGCTATATGGAAACACCATATAAATAATAACTCTTTTGTTCTCATAGTTTAGCTATTAAATAGAAGGTATCCAACTAAAATTTTGCTAAACTATATTTTTCATAATCAATAGGCTTTGTAACAACTGATATAGCCTAAATATAAACCACTAGCTTTTGCAAGATGGATAGTCTAACTGCATAATCTGAATCCTTTTATAATCAATCTCACAAACTTCTGGTTGTAAGTTGATAAAACAATATAGATGCATCTACTAAAATGATATAAAACTTTCCACATTTGTGGATATATGGGCCCACATTTCGTTTAGATATGCAAGACATGCAGTCTCAACTTCAGTACAAGAACTTCAAGTTCTAATTCTTTTGATAAGTGGGATTAATTATATCCTTTGAGAACAAACAATACAAGAACTTTAGGTTCTTTTAGTAAGTGAAATTTAATCAATTCCTTTAAGCAACACAAGAACTTCATGTTCTTTAATAAGTGGAATTTAATCAATTCCTTTGAGAATAAGCACCCCAAGAACTCCAGGTTCTTTTAATACATGTACATGTAAATCTCAATAATTTCTGCACCATTATTGATCAGGATGGTCTAACCGATCATGCCAACTATATATGTGTGTATATATATCTCTAAATTTGTAAACTTCTTGTTTACCATAACATGTAATTCAATCTCACTCGTACATGTCTAGTACGACCATCAAAATTATTCCTTTTAATAGGAATATATTTAGCTCTTTCGGAGCTTTCAATTGAAATTATCTTTTGGTAGCAATATATAACTCTTCTAGAGCTTTCAACTGACTTTTTGGCTACTAGAACTTATATCCATATTGGCTTATTTTAAATGTCAATTGATAATATATGTTATTTATAATTCTCAAAGGGATATTTTGCGAACTCATATTGCTCTCTTAAAATTTTCACTTATAATGGTGACGATATTATTACCATTAGCGGTAATCATTGCAATATTCGCAATTCTGCACTTTTCATAATGTGCTTTCTCTCAAGAATTTATTCCTCTTCTAGAGCATTAATATTTTCAGTACTTTGAGATATAGTACTCACATTATTTCCTTGTATTTAAATGGGGAAATATATCTTATGCTTATGTTGAGCATAAATCGTCACCATAGATTATATTTGACATGTAATCATGTTAAATAAAATAAATAAATATCATAATATATACATATAAGTATAAAACGTAAATAGTTAATGTGTAAAGTAAATAAACATAAAGAAAAATAAAAAGATAAATAATTCTCCTCAAAGTTGTGAGAATAATTAGAAGATGATTTATTCTCTTCGAGGGTTATAAGAAAATCAACAACGTCCAAATGAGTTGGACCAACAATGTCCAAATAAAGTTGGACTAATATCATCTTCGTCATGTTTCGCAAACAAAAATTACTTCTATTTTCTTTCCTTTATCATTCAATGATTGTTGATTTTTTAACGTACAACACATACGAGACCAATGATTTATAACAACGTTTTGGTAATAAGAAGGATTTTATTTCCGTAGAATGATCTTTTATCACTTTTATCATCCTTATAACTTCACTACTGGTGGGTAGAAATATTCTTAAAATGACCATAATGTCTATGTCCATGGCCTCGACCATGACCACAACTACTAATGTGGCATTTATTCTTTCTATTATAAAATCTCACATTCACTTTAGGGAATGGAGTAGAGCCAGTGGGCCTTTAAAATCTTTTTCACGATATTGTGTCTAAGGACAACATTATTTGTCGTGAAAAGTGGAGTATGTTTTTATTAACATATCCTTATCACAGAGAATAAAGATTTAATCCTCGTACGTGACATTGTTAAACTAGTCCACAAGGTTCTTTAAAAACCTCATTTGAAACTAGTAGCCTCGCAGAACGGGATGTCCAACCAATATACTTGGATTATATCGAAATTATGTCTCTAATTGAATAATGATTTACCATGTTTGCATTCTCTTCAGGGAATGAAACAGTTCCAATAATATCTTCTCATTCAATTCTACCCGTTGGGGTTGTTGCCATATAAATATAGCCGTTGGGATGCAATCTTCCCACCATAAATGCATTTCTTCAACTACTCGTTTCGAAACAGACCAAAAAAGAAATAGTCTTTGGGGTGTAATTAAGAGATCGTATCGAAACAAATACGATCGTTTCGATACACTAAGAGCCCGCTCCGAAACGTGCTTGATGCCGTTCGAAACATTTTGCCACTGCCAAAACCTGTATCAAAACGTGATTAACTCATTTCGATACACCTTAACCATTTTCTGAAAATTAGTTATAAAATTGCAACGATCATAATTTTTGAATCCAAGTTTGAAAATCGTTTCGAAACGTTTGAGGTCATTTCGATACTACCGTATTGAGACAGATCAACCCGTTCTGTTGTTCTTCATCCGTTTCGAAACATAAGCTCCTATTTCGATACACCCATATTGAAACGAGAATGTTAGTTCCAAAACACATGTTAACAGTTTCAAAAATGTTCCGTAACGCCTAAGGGCCGTTTCGAAACGGTGACTCGAAAGTCACTATTTTGACTTGGAAAACACTTAGAAACGTTTGTATAAACATTAGGTTTTGACTTGACCATTTTGCTTAAAGGTTTTGAGAAGTTTTGAGGACTTAAAAATTTATTTTCCAATTTCAATTTTAGTATTTAAATTCTTTGTTATATCAAAACCAATTCTTTAGTTTTACAATCTCCCCCTTTTTGATATAACAAAATCATGTATAAATTTTTAAGTGTTTTGAAAATTTTGATAAACTTTTAACTCCCCCCTCAATTTAAGATAGGTTTTAAAGTTTTGAAAAATTAAAATTGATAACACTTGAAACTCAAAACCAACTTAAAAAACACTTAGGCTCTTAGGTATTACTTTCTCCCGCTTTTTGTTAGATCAAAAATATATAATCAAGACTATTATGAGAATAAAAGAGACATAAGGCATAAACCAAACAACATAATATTATAGATAGCATTTAAGTTCAAGAAACAACATCAAAGACATAAACATCAAGCTCAATCCTAAAAACATAAAATCAAAGCATATGTCTTCAAAACAAAAACACAAATAAGTGCAAACTTAATCCTAATATGACATAATATAATGATATGCAAAAATCCTAGGGTGCCTCATCACCATCATCGTCTCCAATGTCATAAAAAAACTCACCCTTATCCTTCACTTGATCATTGCGGAAATGCTTTCAATCACCATAGAAGGTTGAGAAGGAGATATCCATGGACGATTATTGGTTTTCAAGAGCGGTAAGACGATTCTCATTCCCAAGAACATGATCCTTCAAGGATTGCAAACGAGTGTTGATAGCACCAAATCCCGAAGCCATGTTCGTATCTATCGTGTTGAACCTCTCGGTAAGGAAGACCATAAGAGCATCATTGTTGGGAGCCACAACGGGAGCCTGCACTTGAGGTTGAGGCTCAACTTGAGGTTCTTGAGCTCTTCTATCAGCACGAACCCATTCACCAAGGGTGTAACGAAATCCGAATCTCACAAGAGAAGATTCACCAATCTTTTGCTTTTGGGGTTCTGGAGAATCATATGAGCAATCAAGACCAATGTGAACAAAGATGTAGCTCAACACTGTCCCATAGGTGAAGGAAGTTAGGGCGCCGGTTTGACGAATCCTCACTTGATGACCATCTCGACAAACATGATCTTCACCAAATTCGGTTGTTGTGCTTGGCAAAAACACTCTAGCCAAAAATGATCAACCTGGCGGATGTGGGCAAATTTACCTCCGGATGGGCGAATGAACCTTGAGATGATTAAGTGCAAGAAACGATCATGGGCATCCAAGGTAAGAACCGATCCAGTTGTGATAACCTTTTTGAAAACGACCAAGGTCTTATCACTTTTTGAAAGAAAAATAGATTTATATCAAAAAAGGGGAAAATTCAAATTTTGGAAAAATAGTAAAAATTTAGAGTCGCCACCGGCCACTAAGGTAGGCCGGACACCACAAAACCAGAGATTCATTTTAAAACAGGTTCGAGAGTTGGTTACGTATGGGGAAGGGTTAGCACCCCCATCACGCCCGGAAATCGGTACTAGATTACTTGTTGCCTTTCTAATCGATAGGAATTATTTAAAAGCCAAAGTGAATTTAATAAAAATGTTCTTAAATGAAAATGTGACTTAAATAACACGGGCGGTATCGAATTGTGGCTTTGGAATTAATTAAACATTTAATTAGAAAGGATGACGGTACATCGGACCCTAAACTAAACCCTCATCATATAACACTGACTGCCATGTTAGTTTAGGGTTCGGATCCCGTACGTCACCTTTATGCATGATGAAAGCAAGTGAAGGTTGATGCATGGTGTTTCCATTTTTACACTTCCGTTTACCTAGAGACGGTGAAAATTAACCCAAATATTCGATCGACATCCATTAAGCTAGGACTGTCATATTACGAATACATGAGTTAATTAATACCTCTCTTTGGGTATATTTAAGTCCAATTATCATGCTTAATAATTACTGGGCCTCATAGATGACAAGTGTAGATACATGTCATAAAAATATTTAAAAACAAACAAAAGCCCACGTAAGGCCCAAAATTCACAACAATTAAAATATTTTTTTAGAAACAAGTTCACAATATTTCTAAATATAGAACATGAGGGCTACTTTGAAAACAATTAAGTCACGCTTAGCATTTTAACACATCTCATCCAATAATATCATAAATTAGTCATGTTTCACAAGACCATCAAAAGGCATAACATAACCACAAACAAAGCATATATTCGATACAACAATAACAAATACGAAGCATAAAAAACATCAACCCGCAACACTCTAAAAACATGCTATAGCCCTAAACATATTCGATCGAAGAAAAAAATAGCACATGGCAAAAGGACAATAACGCCATACCAAAAAGAGACATGAAAATAGTACCAAAATGCGAAGGATGCAAAATAAAGTGGCGAAATCGAAAAGAAACAGAAAGGTATTAAAACTGCGGATGGTGACTAGATTGAACACGGAGCAAAACCACGGGGACGGGGCGGACGGTTAAACCAAGGGAAGACTCAATCTGGGACGAAAATATAAAACGACTCAAAGCCCTAAGGACCTAGGATGCTATTCCAAGAGACAGAAGCCCTAAACCTGCTAAAAGCTTGACGCGGAGGGACCTAAGACACTAATAAACCAAAAAAAGAAACCTAAGACTCTATAAATACTCCCTTAAACATTTCAGACGCCTCTTTTTGTCCACCAGACTAACCCTAGCCGTCACCCGAACCACACTCTCTCTCGACTCTCTAAAGTCGGTCGGTGATACACACCGTCTGGCGACCTTAAAACCATTCCGACCAGAGAAAACGAGCCCTAAAAAACCTAAAAGACATCTCCCTCACGAAACTCACTCTAAGGACCCCCCAAAAAACAGAACCCCTACCATTTCTTTTAAAAAACCGAAACAAACAAAGATTTTTCTTTTTTACCCAAAGCCGAAACAACGCTACGGGAAGAGGAAGGAGACCTCTGCACTTCCCTCGGTCGAGTCACCATTTGAGGCCACTGACGGGCTTGGTTTGTTCTCGACGACGGAGTGAAGACGGCCTCGGGAAAGAAACGAAAAGGTAAAAAAGAAAAAAAAATGATTCCCTTCTTTTTATTTATTTATGTGCATGCATAAATGGTGGTGAGATTACCTGAAACTATGGCTGATATTCTATTGCTCTTCGTGTTTCTTTTTCGGGAGGTCACGAATCCCGTTACAATGTGTTTCGATCTGGCTTTATAGCCGAATTTCCGATCGTTTTACATTTTAATTTTTCGGATAGAAAATGCTTATTGGATCGTACTCTTGTTTTGGCCGGATTCATATGCGGCTCTGCCTTGTCATTCCCCTGCCATTTCTGTTGTTGCGTTTCATTTTCCTTTTCTTTTTCTATTTTTTGCTGCATTTTGCTGACCTTTGTCTTTTGCGTGCATGGCTCGTGGCTGCTGAGTTGGTCTCCGGAGTGGCCGTCGTCGTACGGGAACGGAGACATGGCAACTGACGATTGGCTCTCAGGTGAATTCGAAGAGTCAGAGGTGCACTGCACGCGCGTATGGGTGATTCCAAATGTCGCGTGTGGATGTGTTGAGGAGCGACAAAGTCGCGCATGGAGTTCTCCTTGCATCCGAGCCGTTAGATCGTGTCTTGATCTAACGGTCCTAATTCGGGCGGCGCAACATCATCAGATGGGTGCTAGGGTTACCACAAGAGAGTAGATATGAGCCGTTGAAGCCTTCCTGATCTTACAGTTGTGATCTGAGCGGCGCATAACCCATCAATGCTCATCTAGGGTTTCCTCTCCATGGCTTCATCTGGACCGTCAAATCTGATCAGATCTAACGGTTGAGGCTGTGGCGGCTGCATAGACAAAGTATAGCAATTAGGGTTTCTATTTAATTGGTGTTGGGCCCAAAACGGGCTTGCATCATCATTATTATTTATTTGTTTGTAATTGGACTATGTTATAACACTTGAGTTTTTTTTATTTATGGGTTGTTTTATTTATTTAAGCTGTACTCTAATTAGTCAATTTTTTGGGTCTTCAGATCTATTTTAATAATAATAATAATAATAATAATATATAACACTAACAACAACGTTAGTTATATGATAGTAATAATGATTTTAATAATGATAATGGATAGATGGTAATAAAAGGTGATAAATGGTAAATATAATAAGTAATAACAATAATAAGAGGGTAATAGATAACAATAATAGTAATAATATGTGGTAATAGTAATATGTATGTAACATTAATATATATATATATATGTACCCCTTTTTTGTTTTCTTCTTTGTCTTTTTTTTTAATTTTTTAATCATTCGATATGTGTCAAAAGAGTAATTAAGCCCTTTACTAAGAAAAAGAAATAAAAGAGGTTAACCCGAACAAAATTAGTGATTACAGTTGCCCCTCATTGCTTGTACTTGTTGAACAAGAATAAAGCAAACACCATAAGCACTAATTTTGTTCGACTTCCCTGTTGGAGTGGTTTGCTCTTCCGAAGCGGTAATAGGCAAATTGCTTGTTTCCCCGAAACCCTTAAGCTTTGAGTATCTGCCTCCTTCGCTTAACGTGGCGAATTTGGAATCTTAGCCCTGAGCTGCGAGTATCTGCCTCTTTTTTTGCTCGGAAATCCTGATTTTGGTGAGTTTGTAATTCTTTACCTCGAGCTGCGAGTATCTGCCTCTTTTTGCTCGGAAATTCTGATTTTGGTGAGTTTGTAATTCTTCACCTTGAGTTGCGAGTATCTGCCTCTTTTTTGCTCGGAAATCCTGATTTTTGTGAGTTTGTAATTCTTCACCTCGAGCTGCGAGTATCTGCCTCTTTTTTCTCGGAAATCCAGATTTTGGTGAGTTTGTAATTCTTCACCCTGTGAGCTGCGAGTATCTGCCTCTTTTTTGCTCGAAAATCCTAATTTTGGCGAGTTTGTAATTCTTCACCTCGAGCTATGTGCATCTGCCTATTTTTTTCTCGGAAATCCTGATTTTGGTGAGTTTGTAATTCTTCACCTCGAGCTGCGAGTATCTGCCTTTTTTTGCTCGGAAATCTTGATTTTGGCGAGTTTGTAATTCTTCACCTCGAGCTGCGAGTATCTGCCTCTTTTTTGCTCGAAAATCCTGATTTTGGTGAGTTTGTAATTCTTCACCTCGAGTTGCGAGTATCTGCCTCTTTTTTTGCTTGGAAATCCTGATTTTGGTGAGCTTGTAATTCTTCACTTTGAGCTGTGAGTATTTGCCTCTTTTGCTCTGAAATTATGAAGCTGTGGGTTTCTTTCCTTCTCTTCTTTTTTCTCTTTTCTCCCTTTTTTTCGTCTTTCTTTCTTTCTTCTCTTTTTCTTCTTTCTTCTTCTTCTTTTTTCTTTCCTTTTTCTTCTTTCTTCTTCTTCTTTTTTCTTTCCTTTTTCTTCTTCTTCTTCTTCTTCGCGTTCTTTCTTTTTCTTCTTTCTTCTTTTTTCCCTTTTCTCATTTTTTCTTTTTATTCTTTCTTTTTTTCCTCTTCTTTTTATTTTCTTCTCTCTCTTTCTCCTTTCTTCTTTTTCTCTTTCTCTCTTCTTATTTCCTCTCGTTCTTTCTTTTTTCTTTTTTTTCCTTTTCTCATTTTTCTTTTTCTTCTTTTTTCCTCTTCTTTTTATTTTCTTCTCTCTCTTTCTCTCTTCTTATTTCCTATCTTCTTCTTTTCTTTTTCTCTCTTCTTATTTCCTCTCATTCTTTTTATTTTCTCTCCTTTTCTTTTCCCCTTTCTTTTATTTCTCTTTTTCTTTTTTTGATTTACTTTTTCTCTCTTCTCTTTTTTTCTTTTCTTTTAATTTAAAAACCGCGAAACCTAATTTTTTTTAAAAACATTTCAAGGGGGATAAAATTGAGAAATTGAGTTCTAAGAAAAACCTCCTTTTGAAAGAAATAAAATTGAGAAATTTGAATCCTAAGAAAAATATGATTTTGGAAGGATGACATTTAAAAATTTGTGTTTTGAGGAAAACATCATTTGAGGAGATCAGAATCAGGGATTAAAATATTAATACCGGTCGAAGGACTCTTGGTTCTTATGAGATCTATTCTCTCGTGAAGTGGTAGATCCCTCTCTTCATCAACTTTCAAATGCCTGTTTAAAATAAACAAAATGCTATGATGGTATGGGTTAGCATGCTCCTAGCATAGGGATGTCCATGAGCATATTTTATGATGCAAAGATGCGTATGGTCATGAGAATGCAAAGATTCATGGCTTTAGCTCGTCTCCGTTCTCTAGGGTCAGTGTTCATCATCTTGGGATTACAACCACTCATCAGTCACTTGTCCTGACAAACTTTGCTCTCGTCTATTGTTGCTTATTCCCCGAGTCCAATAACCTTAGTCGTAATCATAATCAAGCACTTCCAAGCCGTATGCCATCTCTCATCTATTCTGATTTGAAATCCTATGTGCCAAAGTTCTCGTTGTTCCACGGACAATGATGCCCCAATGGTGCTTCGTCATCATGTAATGCCTCTCAATTTTGGTCTCCACTGACGGCGACACATTTATCTCTGAAGTAATACAAGGAAATCTATTTGTTTTGAAATGTGTAGATTCGTTGGTCATCATTCTAATGAAGATTGGATTTTTAGTTTAACATACAGAACCTTGAAGCCAAAATTCTAATTAAAAAAAATAGAATAGGATGCCCCGGATATCAGATGCAAGAGCGTCTTAGATTCAACTTTCTGATGATCTCTTCAAGCATAGCTTGCATCTTTGAATGTTGTGGCGATATTTGAAGTTGTGAAACTCCTCCCAAATAGCTCGGTTCATCCTTATGATTATGGTACTTACTGGATCAGCTCGATTACCATTTCTTCTAGTTCTCATCAGATTTCTCCATTCATATATATGTTTAAAGTTTCAACCTTTGTTTAGCCCATGGGACATGTGCGTTTTATGATTACCATTGATTTGTGTCGGTGTCCTCAAGGATTCCTTTTCAGGACTTATTCAATTTGTTCATTCATTTCTTTTTCTTAGGGGAATTCAACTCGTCACAGTCCTTTGGCTCGAGAATAAAGATGGAGCATACAACGATACCCCGAGCTATTCAACATAGTCACAATTTGGAAATATTACCATCACTCATGAAGCAAAGAGTTTCGGGCTTCAACGGAGTGCCCCTAAAATTCTACACTCATATTCGAAAATTCCTATTACCAGGTTTTGAACATTGGAGTGCTTTTTGTTAATGCTTATTACCAAGCTCTGAAGTTAAAAACATTTTATTTTGAAATAATCTATTTTTCTTTTTTATTTTTTTTCTTCTTTTTTCCTTTTTCTTTCAGGCATATTTAAGAAACTCTATTTGGGCTTTCTTAGGAGATTTTCTTATCATCGAACATCATTGAAAGAAAAGTAATCTTGCTTCTCTCGCTTTACCGACCAGAGCGGACAAAGCGGGAAATCTCACTTCATCGTTATCACAACATTCAATCGACCTGTTTCATTAGAATCAATGCCACATCAAGCATGTGATATCCGAGGAACTATGAAGGTAAGGAGGGATATACATATATATGATTTCAAGGTCATTCTATGTTAAGAAAAATGCATTTTCACTAGAAAGAAAAATTGCAAACATAACAATTGCCCTCACAAAAAGATTATTGCTATCTTTGGGCAAATGATAGCAATGTTGGTTCTATGCATTACTTCAAAAGAAAGTGCAACATGCACGACTTAAACACACCAACTCCCAAAGAAGAAAACCGAGAACTAAAACCCTAAAGGTCGTGTCTCCGAAGGTGTTGAGCTTGGGCAAAGGCGTCGTCTTGATGAGCAGAAGATGCCCCTTGGGGTGGGTTGGATGAGGGACTGGTAACAAGAGGATTCTTAAAGATCGGGGGTGGCCAAGCGGTCTCCTGAACCTTGAGAAAGATTCTCAACAACATTCTTTCCTCCTAGACTAAACTGTAGCAGTTGGGATATTCCTTTCATCATATCTTGTTGGGACTTTGATGATGGTGTCCCTTAATTATTGCTGAGTTCGTTTCATCTGACCTCTCAAATCGACCTCTAGCTTAGCAAAACTTTCCTCCATTTGTTCATTTTAAGAATGAATGCATGTAATGTGTTGTATGCACAACAAGGATAGGTGATTAAAGGTGTTGCGTGTAAAAGTGTCTATCGCAATGTAGTGCAAGTGTACACGACACAAGTAGTAAAGTGATACGTAAGTATCGGATATCGTCTCCATAGGGACTGGGCTAATAACTTCACCTTGGATTACCGCACGAGAGGAAAAAAAAATAGTTTAACTGTTTGTCACGAGAATAATAAGAATACTGATAATAAAAGAGTAAAGGATTCAGGATAGAGAGAATGGGCCGGTATTGAATTGCTCAGTAGTGTAGGTGTTGCAAAGTCTAGGAATATCTGTTCTGTCGTTGCGCCTGTCTCGGCAGCGGTCTGTTGTTAGTCGCGGCAGCGATCACACAACTCTGTACTTCAAGCTTGGCAAGAATCCCTGCTGTGCCTTGGCCTATCCCTAGGTCCAAGTCTGTCGATGAACACGTCTTTGATGATACCTCTCGGCGTGAATCGAAGGATGAACACTGATGTTGTTGAATTCTTCCTTAGCCACTTAACCTCGTCCTATCCCTAGGTCCGAGATAGTCCAACCATAAACTGGAGAACCCGTACTTATTCCTTTCGTATACTTAACTCTCCCGATATTAAGTAAATGTATAATCTCACAATGTTCTCCCGATACTCTTGTAAGATGTTGAAAACCAGAATAAGCAAACTTGAAGTCTATTTTATTAAACAGAAAAATTCCTAAAACAAATGCAATCCTTGCAACTACTTTACAAATCAACCCGTAGCCCTAGGGGAAGTTTAGAACATGATGAGGAGGGAAAACGACTAGGGTTTAGAAGACAAGGCTAGAGAGTCAGATATCCTTCCCTAGGTCGAATTACATGCCTTTATATAGGCCTTGGGTTCAAGTTTTCTAATAAGGCAAGAATACAAGTTTAAACTAAAGTACAACTCTATTAAAGACTAAATCTTCAGAGCATATATCTTTAATTCGTCCTTCCTTCTTGCTTGGAGTTTCTTCCTTGAACTTTGGGCTTGGCCTTCATTCTGATCTAGGGCTTGGAAAAATATAAGGGTGCTCCACGATAGACCGGCTTAATTTTCTCTTTCTGTCGAGGCCCACTTTGCTTCTTCTCTTTACCACTACTGTCGTCCTTGGCTGCCACAGCAGCGGCCATGGCAGCATCGTCTTCTTCATCTATACATCCAATTCCAGCTCTGCTTCTTTACTGCCCAGCGTCTGCTTCTCCACTACCCTCCATCTGCTACATCAGCTACCTGCAAAAGCAACCAATTTCAGTAGAAACTGTGCCATTTAATATATTTGTGATGTATAAATGAAATCTAACCTAGATGCGATGAATTATGCTTGAATGCAGCATAAATATGGGTTAAATAGGGGGTAAATTATAGAACTTTTACACACTCAACACACCCCCAAACTCAAGTTTTTGCTTGCCCTCAAGCAATTTAGACTTAAAAAAGAAAAACAAAATTTTTGTTTGGCTTAAAACAGTGGACTTTTACTTACCTACCATTCATTCCCTATTGTGAGAAACAACTTGTTGGATAATTCAGGATTCATCCGGAACCTTGCTATAATTCTCGTGTAGTGTGTGCATACTTGTGAACAATTATATGCCAAGACTCCCTTAGTTTACTAGAATAGTTAAGCTTCTAACTTGAATTTTTATGCCAATTTTCATTTTTTGGAGGTAATTCTTAGGCTCCTTTAGTTTTTATGCAGACTCGATTCTATTTTCTCAAGCTTAAGTTTGACTAGAGCCGGTTTCGGGCACCTCTAGGTGTATTGAGTCTATTTTTCTTAACTTCTTTTCCTAGAGCCAGTGTTAGGCACCTCTAGGGCAACTCAAGTGTTAAGCCTTCTATTCTAGTTTATTAGTAGAGTTCTAGGAAATATAAAAGTCACAAATGGTGTTTAAGATTTAGAACTATAGTAAGGCTCTAAACTGCTCCTAAAACTATCCAAAAGGCACTGCCACGACAGAGGCTGTCACGGCAGGTAAGTTCAGTTCAAAGACTTATGCCAAATTTTTATCATTTTTAAGCAAAAATAAACTAAGTAAAAGACACAATTTTTAAACTTAAAGTGACTCCATTAAAGGAGGGATGCCACCCCCAAACTCGAGGATTGTATTGCCCTTAATGAAAATGACAGATAAGAAAAAAGAAAAATACATCACAAAATATAAAAAGGCAGACAACAATATAAGATAAGAAACTTAAAATTTCAGGCGTTGTCGTCGCTGCTGCTGCTGAGATGAATCTGCCGACGGGCAGTGACTTTCTTGGCTGGTGCTGGAAGGCGGATGGGAGAGGTAGAAGTGTTCTTGGTTTTGGCCTCTCGTGGAGGTTGAATACGGGTAGGGGAGATATGAGGTGGTTTCTCCACTATATGAACCTTGGAGCTGCTGCTGCCGCTGCTACTACTGCTGCTGCTACTGCTGCTATCAGATTTTTCTTTATCTGCTCCTGTTTTCTGACGTTTTTCTGGAGTGAACTCCTTGGACAAGTTCCTCTTGACAGAGGACTCGTTATCGGATGTCGCCCAGATTTCAGAGGAGGAGAAACCAACAATATACGTATCGAGGTCGGACTCAGGCTCCTTTCTCTTGTTTCCCCGGGCAGATGTGTCGGCTGTGCGGCTGCCGCCTGCAGCTGTTGTGGCAGGGGTCGGAGTGGATGCGGCAGATGGCGTTTTTGGTGTGGCAGCAGGGGTAGGGGTATGGGCAGGGGTGGGAGCAGAAAAATAATGATTGGGGAAAGTAGGGAACAGTGCATTGGGGAAATTAAGAGAAGTGTGCATGAAATGTACCGTGGAGGTGGTGAAGTCTCAGATGAAACTCATGAGACCGAGCTGTCGTTCCTCCATTTTTTGTATGGCAGCAAGGATTTGTGAGGAGGTGTCAGCTGGAGGAGCTGCTGCGGTGGGCTGCCTGGGTTCTGTGGCAGCGAGCTCGGTGTCAGTGGGCTCTGTCGGCTCAGCTGCCGTGGCAGTAGGATCAAAAGATGACAGGGGCGTGGAAGCTTTGAGTTCCATCAGGTTGAGTATGTTCCGATCGGTCCAGCCTTTCCCTCGAACTCTTAAATCCTAGGCAGCTTCTAGTACATTGTGGCCGCGGCAGAGGGCAATGATGAGATAAGGGTAGAAAAGTGGTTCTGACGGCCGGCAAGCACAGTCCAGTATACCCTCCCGGACGTATCTGCCAACGTTAATTGGCCTCTCATTTAAAATAGAATGGATGAGGGCTAACCTTGGTTGGTCGACGGTTATGTTGTGCGAGGATGGCATAACCCGTTTCTTGATAAACGCATTCCAAAGTTTTGCCTCCGGGGTGAGCTGGACTCTTTTTACCGTTCTCGGATGTTTCGGACCGGTATTCCACTCGGTACCCTCGTCTGTGAGTTCTGCCATCACAACATCGTAGTCGGCAGGCTTTAAACTCTCGAGAAATCTTTGGTAGCCGTCTTCTTTTCTTCCCACATAGAACCCGTAGAGTGTGTTGATGTACTCTGGCTCGAAAGGTACCTCTTTCCATCGGACTGTGACTGCTGCCGTGTCACTGCTGCCGATGGCAGCATAAAATTCCCAGACGAGAGTCACGTTCATTTCTTCTGGTTGCTCTACGAATATCTGCCACTACAGGGCTCTAATTTTGTGGGCTATGAACAGCTGCAGCCCCAGGTTCCCCGTTCTGGAAGTGTAAATGAAACCTCTCTCCTCCCACATATCACGGATCTGGAAGGAGCTTGGAGTGGATGCTGCTGGGGCAGATCTTGAGGCAGAGCTTCGGCGGGTATTTCTAGTGCTCATGTTTGCAAGGACTGTGGAAGAGAATGAAAGCAAGTAAAATTCTAGAGGAAACAAGAAGAGAGAGTAAAAGTGAGTGAAAAATGAATAGTAAAACGGGGTTTATATAGAGGTGGAGTTTGCTGCCCGTTGGAGCTGTAACGACAGGCGCGAATAACGGGGCCAGCTGTACGCGGTTTCTAACGCGTCTGTCACGCGTTTCCGTGTCTGCTGCGCGTCTGTTACGCGTTTGCGTGTCTGCCGCGACAGCGTGTTGACAGGCTGGATCTTTCGCGTCTGTCGCGGCAGCTGTAACGGCAGGCTCCAAAGTTGGGCTTTTTGGGCTGATGGAAAGATGGTGGGTTGAATTCTCTTTTCCTCTTCTCCTTGTCTTCTTTATTTCCTGAAAAATAAAATAAAAACTTTAGTTCCTAAAAATAAAATAATTCTGATTACCTAATATATATGAATAATAATAATAATGATAAAAATAAAAATTAGGTTAAATTAGGGATGCCAGGAGGGGCATCTCCTAAAGTAACCACTTCCTGCATTCTTCGGGCTTCAGTCCCCTGATAATGCTTCAATCTTTGTCCATTGACTTTGAATTGGTGCCCATCTTTTAAAGATCTGATTGTGATAGCACCATGGGGAAAAACCTGCACCACTTGGAATGGGCCATACCACCTAGATTTTAGCTTTCCTGGGAAGAGCTTCAACCTAGAGTTGAATAGCAACACAAGCTACCCTGGGCAGAACTGTCGTGGAAGCAACTTCTTGTCATGCCACTTCTTAGTCTTGTCTTTATAGATTCTTGCGTTGTCATAGGCCATTGTTCGAATTTCTTCAATTTCGTTCAATCTCAACAATATGCTTTTTCCAAGTCCATATTCACTTCCTTGATGGCCAGTATGCTCTGTGCTCAATCTCAACAGGTAAATGACATGTTTTCCCATAAATCAGCCGGTAGGGTGACATTCCCAATGGAGTTTTGAACGATGTTTTGTAGGCCTATAATGCATCATTGAGGTGTAGAGACCAGTCCTTCCTAGTTGGCTTAACCATCTTTTCAAGAATGTTCTTAACATCTCTGTTGGATATTTCAGCCTGTCCATTGGTCTGAGGGTGGTATGTTGTTGCGATCCAATGTTTGACACCATACTTTTTCAATGCAGCAGCTATAACCCTATTATCGAAATGCCTCCCTTCATCACTAATGATCGCCTTGGGGATGCCAAATCTGGAAAATATGTTTTTATGCAAAAACCTCTGAACCGCCTTGGCATCGTTTTTCTGAGTAGCGATCGCTTCAACCCATTTGGACACATAGTCCACTGCCAGGAGGATATACAAATTTCCACATGAAGTTGGGAATGGTCCCATAAAATCTATCCCCCAAACGTCGAAGATCTCGACTTCAAGAATGTTTTGCAGTGGCATCTCATGTCTCCTTGAGATGTTTCCAGTTCGTTGACACTTGTCACAGTTTTTGTAGAATGTTTAGGCATCCTTGAACAGTGACGGCCAATAAAATCCTGACTGCAAAACCTTGGCAGCAGTTTTGTTACCCCCTAAGTGTCCTCCATACTGTGAAGCATGGCAGTGATGTAGTATAGCTTCATGTTCATCCTGTGGTACACATCTCCTGATAACCTGATCTGCACAATATTTAAAAAGAAGAGGTTCGTCCCAATAATAATGCTTAACATCATTTTGGAACCTCTTCCTAGCTTAATAATTAAGGTCAGGAGGAGTTATTCCGCTAACTAAATAATTAACGAAATCAACATACCAGGGGAGTTCAGAAAACTTACCTGCCGCCATGGCTGTCGCGCAGTGCTTGTGGCAGCGAACATCTTCTCGTCAGGGAAGGTCTCCAGTATTTGTGTCTCGTCTGTGGGGAGACTCTTTCCCTTCTCTAGTCTTGACAAGTGATATGCAACCTGATTCTCTGTCCCCTTTTTGTCCTTGATCTCAAGGCCGAACTCTTGCAGTAGCATAATCCAACGTATCAGTCTAGGCTTTGCATCATTTTTGGTGAACAGATACTTCAATGCAGAGTGGTCTGTGTGGACTATGACCTTCGTTCCAAGAATATATGAACGGAACTTGTCAATAGAGAACACCACAGCTAACAGTTCCTTCTCAGTTGTGGTGTAATTGACTTGGGCGTCATTTAGTGTTTTGCTGGCATATTATATAACATGAAAGAGCTTGTCTTTCTTCTGCCCAAGAGTTGCCCTGACATCATAGTCACTAGCATCACACATAATCTCAAATGGCAGTTTCCAATCTGGTGGCTGTACTATTGGGGCTGTTACCGGCTTTTCTTTTAGAACCTTGAATGCCTCAGTACATTCAGTGTTGAAGTCGAAGGGACAGTTCTGCTCCAAAAGATGGCATAAGGGTTTTGTGATCTTTGAAAAGTTCGCGATAAACCTCCGATAAAAACCAGCATGCTCTAAGAAACTCCTGATTCCCTTGACTGTGGTGGGTGGTGGCAGCTTTTCGATTACCTCGATCTTAGCTCTGTCGACTTCTATGCCGCGGCAGCTTATTTTATGGCCTAGGACTATCCCTTCATCCACCATGAAGTGACATTTCTCCCAGTTCAATACCAAGTTTGCTTTCTCACATCTTTCGAGCACCTTCTGTAGGTTGCCTATGCAGCTTTCAAAATTGTCTCCAAAGACAGAAAAATCATCCATGAATATCTCCAAGAAATCCTCCACCATATCAGAGAATATTGCCATCATGCACCTTTGAAAGGTTGTTGGTGCATTGCAAAGTCCAAATGGCATCCTCCGAAAAGCATAAGTACCGTATGGGCAAGTGAACGTCGTCTTTTCTTGATCTTCCGGTGCGATGGCTATTTGATTATAATGAGTATCCATTAAGAAAACAATAGTAAGGCTTTCCCGCTAATCTATCAAACATTTGATTAATAAAGGGCATGGGAAAGTGGTCCTTCCGGGTAGCTTTGTTAAGCTTTCGGTAGTCCATACAAACCCTCCAACCAGTCACAGTCCTGGTTGGGATTAACTCGTTTTCTTTGTTGGTTACCATTGTTATTCCTCTTTTCTTGGGAACGCACTGCACCGGGCTCACCCACTTGCTATCCGAGATGGCATAGATTATTCAAGCATCTAGCCATTTTATGATCTCCTTACGCACCACCTCTCGCATAGCATCGTTCAGACGTCTCAGTGCATCAATGGTCGGCTTATGATCATCCTCTAAGAGGATTTTATGCATGCATAGTGCTGGACTGATGCCTTGGATATCAGCTATCGTCCATCCAATAGCCTTTTTGTGCTGCTGCAGCATCCCTATCAGCTGTTGTTCCTGTTCTTGCATCAACTTGGAAGAGATGATTACGAGCAACGTATCATTTAAACCAAGGAAAACATATTTTAGCTTCCCTGGCAGGGGCTTAAGATCTAGAACATGGGGCTCTACAGTTGATGGCTTTTGGACTATGTGTTCATCCGAGGTATAGTTTAAGGGCTCGAATAAATTACCTGGACGATTGCCTATCCAATTTACATCCTCCTGATCTTTAGTATTAGATGTATCAGATTCTGAGGAGCTGCTGTCGTCGTCGCTGCCGTGACAGTCTTCTAAATGGATGCTGGGACAGTGGCCAATTTTGATGTCGTGGCAGCCCGACCTGATGTAGGGTTGGTCAAGGGTAACTTCAGTGATAGCCTTGCATTCTTCTTCTGCATCAGCATGTTTTATTGCCTGGAGAACATTCAGCTTGATCTCTTGATCGTTCACTCTCATAGTGAGTTCTCCTTTTTCCACATCAATCAGTGATCTTCCTGTGGCTAAGAAGGGTCGCCCCAGGATGATTGGTGCATTTTCATCTACTTCACAATCTAAGACAAGAAAGTCAGCAGGAAAAATAAATTTATCCACCCTTACCAGAATATCTTCAATTTTCCCTTCTGGATAAACGTAAGAGCGGTCTGCCAGCTGTAGTACTACTGTTGTGGGCCGAGCTTTTCCAATACCTAATTTCTAAAAAACAGATTTGGGCATTAAATTTATACTAGCACCAAGATCACAAAGTGCCTTACCCACAAATTTATCTCCGATTATGCACGGTATGATGAAGCTCCCAAGATCCTTCTTCTTCTGGGGTGGATGTTTGTGCAGAATACTCATGCACCCCTCTGTCATTTTGACCGTTTCAAATTCCCTAAGTCTGGATTTCTTCGACATGGCATCCTTGAGAAATTTGGCATAACCAGGCATCTCTTTTATAGCATCTAACAACGAAATATTGATATGGACCTGCTTAAAAATATCATAAATCTTCTTAAGTTGGGATTCCTGTTTCAATTTCTGTAACCGCTGAGGAAAAGGAGGTGGAGGACGATAATCAGCAATACGTCCTTCCCACTGCATTCGGATCTGAGGAGGTTTAAGTTCTTCATCTTTCTCCTCTGTCCCTTCTACTGTCGTGACAGGCTCATCGGCAGTAGGTTGTTTGTCAACTGTCGGGGCATCTTTCTCGGCAGTCGACTCCAAGGCTGGTTCCTTAACTGGTTCTGCTTCCTTCTCTAACCCTGGTAATTTCTTCCCACTCCTAGTAGTGATGGCTTTACACTGCTCATGTGTGGGTTGTCTAGCGTTTTCAGTATCGCTAGGAAATCCTCCATTCTGCCTCGGTTTAATATGCTGGGAAACCTGACCCATTTGTGTCTCCAATGATTTTAGAGTAGCTTCATGGTTGGTCATCCGCATCTCTGTTTTATCCATGAATGTTTCTGTCTTCTTGACGAAGTGATTCATGTTCTCAATATAAGTTCTTGTTTGAGACATAAACGTAGCCAAGGTCTGCTCCAGCATACTAGGTATGGCAGTTGGTGGTTGTTGCTGCTGCTGCAGTTGCTGCCGAGTCAATAACCTAGGTCCCCCTGATTCTGAGTGTTCTGTGCTTGAGGATTTAGGGCATTGTTAGGGTTGCTCCAAGAGAAATTGGGATCCTTTCTCCAATTGGGATTGTAGTTGGAATTGTAGTTCTGTTTATTGTAGTTCCCAACATACATCCCTTCTTCTAACTGTAGCGGACAATCTGCCGAACTATGATTCCCATCGCAAGTCTCGCATACCTCTTCAGCAGAGTAGGCATGCTGTGAATCTTCTTTCAAGAGCTTTTTCATTGCCTTAGTGAGATATGCCACCTGTGATTTTATAGAACTATCGGCCTCATAATCTTTTACAGCTAGTACTCTTTTACCCCCTCTTCTTGCTGTAAAAAACTGTTCCTCGTTCTTCGCCAGATTTTTCAATACTGCCATTGCATCTTCTGGATCTTTGTCCAACAGCAATCCATTCGCTGCTGAATCAATTCTCATACGAGTCTGTAAGTTGGCAGCATTATAAAATCTAGTTACCTGGTTCCAAACGGGAAATCCATGCATCGGGCAATTCCTCAGAAGAGTGGTAAATCTGTCCCAGGCCTCGTGCATTGGCTCGTCATCTTCCTGTTGAAAAGTAGCAATTTCGTTACGTAATCGCTCAGATAAATGTGAAGGATTAAAACGAGATAAAAATTCACGAGTTAAATCTGCCCAAGTTCGTATTGAACCCGGCGTTAGTTTATTCCACCAAGTTTTCACCCTGTCCCTAAATGAATGAGGAAATAACCGAAGCCTCAGTATCTCCGGATTAACTCCTGGTAGTCTAAACGAACCACATATTTCCTGGAACATTTTCAGATGCTCTCTAGCTTCCTCTGTAGCAGCACCACTAAATTGGCCAGCGTTGTTAATCATGCTGAATATAACAGGTTTCAGCTCAAAGTTGTCAACTTCTACGTCTGGCAGGGTTGTTTCTAGTTCTACATGATCATTGAGCATGTAGTCTCGACATGACCGGCGTGCGGCAACGACAGGAGGATCGGCAGGTGGATCGTTCCCTCCATCTCCGGCAGGATTTTCAGCATCCTGGGGATTCCCTTGGTTGTTCCTTCTTTCTTCGTGCCTTTCGTTCACCATTGCTTCTAATTGTTCCTCCAGGTATTCGTTTCTTTCAACGAGGAGACGGGCTCTTTTCCTGAGATTGCACGTTCGTTCGATTTCAAGATCTAACTGGTGCTCAGGTTCTTTTTCTCGTTGAGATCTGCGCATACGCAAACAAAAGACCTTGTGAAAGGTATAGGTTGAACAATCCAAGTAAAAACAGAAAAATAAAAGAAGTGCAGTAAAAGATAGGGTAAAGATATGTTGCCAGTCCCCGGCAACGGCGCCAAAAACTTGTTGCGTGTAAAAGTGTCTATCGCAATGTAGTGCAAGTGTACACGACACAAGTAGTAAAGTGATACGTAAGTATCGGATATCGTCTCCACAGGGACTGGGCTAATAGCTTCACCTTGGATTACTGCACGAGAGGAAAAAGAAATAGTTTAATTGTTTGTCACGAGAATAATAAGAATACTGATAATAAAAGAGTAAAGGATTCAGGATAGAGAGTAAAGGATTCACCTTGGAGATTGCCCGTATCGAAACGCATAGGAGTCGTTTCGATACATGTTTTGGCAGAACCAAATCGTTTCGAAACCCTTTGGGGCATTTCGGAACACCTTTGTAACCCCCTTAGCTCAGTCTAGACATTTAACTCGAACTATGAAGATTACACGGGGAAAACCAAAGTCAACCCGAAAGTCTACCTTGATTTACGACCCTTTTTTTCTTTCTTATCTTCTCTATATGCATATTATTAACCTATGAGTTCAACAAAGCGATTAGGTGAAAACGGAACAGCGATCGAAATTTGATTAGGGGTTCAATTGCATACATTTGACTTTTAGGGACTAAACTGTAAATACCATAAAATACATGGACTTTAATGATTTTAAAGTTGCCAATCCTCAATTAGTCATGTAACATGCCAACATGTCAAAATTCAGCTTAAACAGATCATTCAAACTTATTAATTCAAGCAGCCAACATTTAAGGACCAAAATGTAAGAAATAAAAACTCAGAACAGCTCAAAATTCAAATCCAACGGTCAGGCGTTTCGATACGGATGGCCCTGTACCAAAACGGTCGTTTCGAAACAGGATTTACCGTTTCGATACTCGGGTGCGTTCCGAGACCCGTATCGAAACACCCCCTTCTAGTAGTCGAAACGTTTCGATACGCCTTCACCCTTTCCGAAACCTTATGGCCATTTCAGGCCCCTGTTCCAAAACAGGCAAGGGCGTTCCGATACGCCTTGCCCTGCAACAGAAGATTTTTCTAGTTTTACATGCATTTCCACACTCGAATCATTCCCGACACATGCCACATCAAACATACATCATGGATACAGATCAACAATCATCATTTTGAGGCATTAGCTACGATATGGTAACCAATATGCAAATATAGTTCTAAAGGCATACTCCCTAGTCCACAAAAACCATAGCAAGCCAAATCTACCATCCACATCCAAAACCAAACCAAATTGGCCAATTACATCTCAAAAGTAACTAACAATCATGCCCAAAGCAAGGGAAAAACATTCTCAACCATGCTGTAACCCCCTTAGCCCGGCCTAGACGGTTGACCTGAACTACGAAGATTACACGGGGAAAACCAAAGCCAACCCGAAAGTCAACCTTGATTAACGACCCTTTTTTTTCCTTTTTAGTCTTATCTAGATGCACATTAACCTTAAGCGTACTCTTGAGAAACACATACTTGAAAAGCACAACGATCGAATTACAATAAGGGACTCAATTGCACAAATCACAAGTATTAGGGACCAAAATGTAAATTCTGTAAAGATGGAGGACTTAACTGATTTTAAGGTTACCAATACTTAATTAACCATATTACATGTTTCTCTGTCAAATTTCACCTTAAACGGACATCTCAAACTCAAGCAATTGCAAATACAATTTTTAGGACTAAAACGTAAAGCTTACAAACCTCAAAACCATTCAAATCAGTGCCCAACGGTCATCTGTTTCGAAACGGGGTTGACCGTTCCGAAACTCGGGTCCGTTCTGAGACCTGTATCGGAATAGGGCCTTATAGTGGCCAAATCGTTTTGATACGGTCACCAGCCATTTCGAAACACCAAGGCCATTACAGGCCTCCGTTTCGAAACACCTGTGAGTGTATCGATACGGATTGCCCAGAAAGTGCAGAATTTGCTGGTTTAACATGCATTTAACCACTCTAATACATCCTAATGACTTCCTAATCATGCCAACAAGTCATCATACATATAAGGTACATGTTTGCAACATCAAAACACATTCATGGCATCAATCAAGGAAATCCACAAGTCTATAGGCATGCATCCTAGTATCCAAAATTAAGCAACCACAATACACCAAAATAAGCATCATAATGGCCATTTACAAATCCAAATCATTTAAGGCATCATGCCACAACTAGGGAGTCCAAAACATCTCCCAAATCACACCCTAGGTTCCCATTGCCAAATATCAAAAACTAATAGTGTTGTGAAAACATCACCATATATGAGCTTAGCTTTCCCTTGGATTCTTAGCCTCCTTGTTGCCTTCAAACACCTCAATTATCTGCATTATTGGTTCAAGAGAGAGAGCGTAAGCACAATTGCTTAGTGAGGCATGCTCTAAAGAAACAACACAATAATGCATTTTATAAAACACTTTTAAATAAACCTTCCATCACATAATCATCATTATTCATGCAACCTTGCATTCATATCAAGCATATCATGCTTCAATAAAATCAACATGTCATATTGGCTTTCAAGTGATAATCCATAACCATTTACAACACAAAACACAATCGGATACGCGGATTACAAGCGTTGTCCCATACGCTTCATACACACTATCGAACACACAAGGTGGAGTTTGCCGGTACAATCACAACCCCTCAACACCCGTGATGGAGTTTAACGGTACAATCACAACCCCTCAACATCACTCATCGGTAGTTGTATAACATCACTAACGAGAACACGGGACACTCAACACAAGATCCACACATGGACTTTTAACCACCATTGTGATCTTAACCATCTCGTTAGTGTACTTGGATGGAGTTTACGGTACAATTACAACCCCTCAACATCCAAGGCGACTTTATTCACGGTGCACCCAATCCTATAGCCGGCTAACTATATCCGATTCAAGTACTTTAAAACCAACACATCACTTGCCAATATACATCATTTATCATCAACAACTCACTGTTTTAAAGCATTTAATCAAAGCCATTTAACAACATGCATCACTATGCATCAAATCCACATTTACAACATAACAATCCAAGGATCTCTTACCTTGAGCATCCTTCAACATATGGCTTTCAAAACCAGCATTAACCATGCTAAAACATGCTTTCAAAACAGAATTTAAACATGCAAATTAAATCCAATGCAACCAACCACCTCATGGTTCATCCAAGAGAGAGAGTTTTCCCGAAAACTTACTCTTGAGCTTAGTTAAGTTTCTTAGACTTAAACTAAGCTCCCAAAACCTTCAAACATTCGTTACAAAGCTGGAAATCCAACTTCACTCACCAATTTCGTTTCGCAAGCTTGTCGAAACGCCGATCAAGCCTCCGGATCAACACCACAAGTATCCGAAGATGTCTCCCCTGTTTAAAACACATCAAAGCAGAGGATTAATGCATCATCATGCATTAAAATCTTCAGCCATCACACCTAAACTCGCTGCTCTAACCAATTCTAACATTTCGGCTACCAAACACAACCGAAATCACCTCCAAACTCTTCCACAACATAACCCAGCCAAGATCCATCACTTCTAACCATTTCAAAACATCAATTAACATCCAAAAAGAACCTAAACTCGTCCTTATACCTCCAGCTATAACAGAACACCAAGATCACCCCAAAAACCACCATTTTCATAAGCAAAAACTTAGGAAATTCAACCTATTCGGGATTGCATTAATCAAACCTCAATTACACATTATTAAACATCCAAAATACATTTAAAAACCATCTCAAAACAGAGCCCAAACAATCACCACGAATTTCTTCAAGATTTCTTCCAAATCTTGAGTTTTAAGCCAAAATCAAGTTCATAACATTAAATACATTTATAAAACTTAAATTAAGGATTGATAACTTGGGAATTTCAGTAAAGAACTGAGTATTTAGAGGAGAAGAACAACCTTACCTCTAAATGTAGATTTCTCCTTGTTTAGAGCCAAATTCCTTGAAAATTCAATAAGCAAATCAAGAGGATTTGATGTAGAAAGGATTAGAAATTAATTGTTGAATGAAATCTCATCAATTGCTTTGAAAATCAATGAAAAAGATGCTGGAGAAAAGTGTTTGGATTAGGGAATTTTGAGAGAAAATGAGATGAGAAAGTTTTAAGAAAAGTTAGTTATGAAAATCTAAAATATGGTTTTCCACTTTTCATTTAATTAATTAAACATTAATTAAATCATTAAAATCTAAGAAAAATCTGGAGAAATCCTTCTTAAGTAAATTAGCTCCTTAAAGATTCAAAGTTTCAATCCTTACAAAACAGTCACCACTGAACTTTTCAAAAATCGCATTTTAGTCACCATTTCAAAATGTCACACTTCCAAACCTTATTTTGTAAAATTGATTTCACCACTCTCTTATACATATTAAAAGAGGATTTTTAGATATTTTTCCATATTTTTAAAGCATCCCGAACTAGGCTTTCTCTAAAACCTCCTTTTATATTCGAACCGAAAATTAGACCGGTTCGGTTCAGACCCTAAACTTATATGCCCAAAATTGGGGTGTTACACATGCAATAGCATAAACCCCACCCATTGCCTTTTATTACACCGAAACAAACCACATACTTTGCAAGAATAAAAGCTTGGATTCCTCTTGCCATCTTGCTACCTTCAAAGCCTAGTTTTCTGCATTGATGAAACAAAAGAGCGTAAGCACGAAGCTTAGTGAGGATCGCTAAACAGCATTCATCAATGCATGTCTCATGTTTTGCAAAACCAACACTTTACATCACATGCCATTTATAAAACATGTCTTCTCAAGACCTCAATGTACTTTTTAACCTCATGCTCATATGCATCATTTTACAATAGCAAATAAACCTTTGCTCATGCTTTAACAAGCATCACATGCATTCTTTCATCATACACATATATCTCATGCATCCTTGCATCATATACAAGCATCTCATGCTTCACATTAATCATTTACATTATATTGACTCTCAAGTGATAATCCATAAACCATTTCAACACAAGACACAATTGGATACGCGGATTACAAGCGTTGTCCCTCACGCTTCATACAAACTACCAGACTACACAAGGTGGAGATTAATGGCACAATCAGAACCCCTCAACACCCGTGATGGAGATTAATGGTACAATCAAAACCCCTCAACATCACTCATCGGTAGTTGTATAATTCCACTAACGATAGTATGAGACTCATACACAAGACTCACACACGGGACTAACCATTCACCGTTGTGATCTTAACCTCAATCGTTAGGGTACTTGGATGGAGATTGCGGCACAATCACAACCCTCAACATCCAATGCGACTTTATTCACGGTGCACCCAATCCTATAGCCTGCTAACTATATCCGATTAAAGTAACCAAAAACCATTTTCATCACTTGCCAATATAATCATTAAACCACATTAATCCACTATTTTACAAGCATAACCACAATGCCATTTCCACAAGCATAACATGCTTAACATCATATGCATTCAACACATGAAAACCAAGGATCACTTACCTAGTGCATCCTTAACATAATGGCATTAAAATCCAACATTAAATCATGCTTAAACATGCTTAAAAACAATAAACAAATCCACTCTTACATCAAGTGCAATTTCATCAAACATAGCACATTTCCAAGATTGGGATTACCGAAACACTTACACTTGAGCTTAGTTAAGTGTATCAAACTTACACTAAGCTCCCAAGATCACACTCAAAGCGTTACTAAGCAGGAAATTGCATTTCCACTCACCGATACGCGAAGCCTTGTTCGCCGACACGAAAATTACACCTCTGGAGCCTCCAAAATCACCTCGTTTGCTTCCGGATCAAGATCCTCTATTTTCACATCATCGAAACAGAGATCTAAATGCATTAAAATGCATTCTAACACCAGCAACAATTCACAAACTCGTTGCTCACTCAAACTGCACCAAAATACCCTTCCAAAACAATTGAAAACTCAATCGATTGCTTCCGAAACCAAGCTCAGTCATCATACATCACTTCCAAACAATTATCAACATCAAAACACATCTAATAAACATCCTAACTCAACCTTATACATCCTGCAAGCAAGATTCCACCATTTCACCCCAAAATCTCACCTAAAACAACCAAGAAACTCAAGAATCTCAAGGATTTCAGGATCTATGATATCAACACATCATTTTAACATATAAATCAACTTAGAACTCAATTAAAATCAATACAAAATAGAGCCCAACTCATCAAGTCCAAAAACCAAGATTTCATCCACAATTTCACAAGATTTTGATCTCAAAACAAAACTATATTGAAAACTCAATCAAAAATAGTATTTAGAAGCCAAATATCTTGGGAATTTCAATAAAGAACTTATATTAGAGGTTGAGAATGGGATTTACCTCCAATCCTTGCTTCTCTCAATGTATGACAAGTTTTCCTTAGTGAAATCTTGAAGAACTATGAGAGTTTTCTTGAAAATGATTTAGGAAAAGTTGAGAGAGTTTTTGGGAGAAAGAATTCTAAAAAAAGATGAGTGAAATTGTGTTTGGCTGAAATGAGAAAGGATTTTGGTAGTTACGTAATTGAAAAACCAATAACTACCTTTTAATTATTTTAATATAAATCCCAATTAAAAATCATTTAATTAAAAACTCTTTTAAACCACATGTCATATTGAGAAAAGGTCAAATTAACTTAAAGCCCCCTAAAGATTCTGAGATTTTGGCTTCCACCTTAAAATTCACATTTTTCCCAGTTTTGAAACTTTACAATTTGGTCACTACTCAAAATGTCCACTTTCCAAAACCCTTTTTGTATAATTTATTTGACCAACCTCTTAAATATATTTTTAAAGGATTTTAGCAATTTTTATAACATTTTTATCCTATCCCGATCCTTGATTTCTTAAAATCACCTTACGCGATTCGAACCGTTCTCGACCGGTCCGATCTGCTATCTAAAACATCTAGGCCCAAAACCAGGGCGTTACAACCTTGGTCCAATTGGCCTGTAAGTGTAGATGAGGCTCTAAATTGCAGAAAAATTGAATTTTAATTGATCCTAGATGCATGAATGAGATGTATGAGCAAGATTAACATATCAAAACATAAACACACTCCCCCTAACTATAAGCAATGATGAAATTAGGATAAAAACACATAACCATGGAATTTAACAAGAATTCAAGCAATTTAAGCACAAAAAGGTCTTAAAAGGTCAAGATAGGCTAGTTAGACTTAACTCTCTCCTAAGGGACCAAAAACGCTCTTTATCTAGAGGTTTAGTAAAGATGTTCGCTAATTGATTTAAGGTGCCTACATACTCTAAAACAACATCTTCTTTAAGGACATGATCTCTAATGAAATTATGCCTTATTTCTATGTGTTTGGTTCAGACTGTTGGATGGGATTTTTTGTAAGACATATGGCACTAGTGTTATCACACTTAAGGGGTATGGTGTCTACCTCTATTCCACAGTCTAAGAGTTGTTGTTTCATCCAAAGGAATTGAGCACAAAAACTCCCTAAGGGTATGTACTCGGCTTCGGTGGTAGATAAAGCTACACTATTTTGTTTCTTAGAGAACCAAGATATGAGCATACTACCTAGGAATTAGCAAGTGCCGGAAGTACTTTTCCTATCTATCTTACAACCCCCGTAATCCGCATCCGAATTAGCATGAAGGTTAAAGGTTGAGTCTCTAGGGTACCAAAGACCTAAACAATGAGTATCTTTAAGGTACCTAAAGATCCTTTTAACGGCTATAAGGCGAGACTCTCTAGGACTAGCTTGGAACCTAGCACACAAGCAAACACTAAATAATATATTCGGTCTACTTGCGGTAAGGTAAAGAAAAGATTCAATCATAGAGCGATAAAGCTTAGAGTCAACACACTTACCTCATTCATCTTTATCAAGCTTTGTAGATGAGCTCATTGGTGTAGCTTGAGGCTTTGTTTGCTCCAAGCCAAACTTCTTGAGCATATCTTTGATGTACTTAGCTTGATTGATGAAGATGACATCCTTCATTTGTTTGATTTGGAGTCCCAAGAAAAATGAGAGCTCCCCCATCATGCTCATTTCAAATTCACCTTGCATCAACTTAGAAAAATCTTGACAAAGCAATTCATTAGTAGAACCAAAAATGATATCATCAACATAAATTTGAACTACTAAGATATCTTTGCCATTGTTTTTAATAGAGTGTTGAGTCCACCTTTCATTTTTCAAAACCTTTTCCAACTAGAAAACTTGATAATCTTTCTTACCAAGCTCTATGAGCTTGTTTTAAACCATATAAATCTTTTGACAATTTGAAAACATGGTTTGGAAAAATAAGATCTTCAAAACTCGGTTGTTGTTTCACATACACTTCTTCGTTTATAAAACCATTTAAAAACACACTTTTGGCATCCATTTGAAAAGGCTTGAAATCATGATAACATGAAAATGCATGTAGCATCCTAATTGATTCTATTCTAGCTACGGGTGCATAGGTTTCATCAAAATCAATTCTGTCACACCCTAAGAGTAAAAAAAAGGAAGAAAGAAGAATGGTGCTTTCACGAGGGTTTGAACCCTTGACCTAGGGACCATGAGTGCAAGCCTTAACCGTTGGGCTAAGGTAGTATTCTGTTATAATCTACCTCAAACTTCATTTTAAGTTATTGACTTCTGTTATGTAAAATAAAATAAATAAATAAATAAAAGCATGAACCAAAATTTTCCCCATGTGTTAATTTTAGCCCCTCAAAAGAAATACCCAGGTTTTAATCCCCTTTTCCCTCGCGACCCATCGCTTTCCCCCCGGCCTTGCGCCGATCTCAGCCACAGCCGACTCGTGGCGTGCACTGCCACCACCGGCATTCTCGCCGTCGAGCAGTGAATCTAATGCCGTCAACCACTCGCGTTGAGCCGGCACCGTTTGCTATGGAGACCGATTTGAAGATCCGACGCCCCTCATCTCGTCTTCTTTATTTTTTTGGTTTTTCGGCCCCTACCATCAACGGTGTGGCACGTCTACTGTCCGGGGGTGCTCGCAGTGCGACGATGAGCAAAACCTTCAAATATCGCGTCGTCTTGCTGCCGAAAAGACCCTAATCGGAGCTACGAAGATTTTCGTCGGTTTACCACCGTTTTCGTTTAAATCGGGTAGGATTCCGACAACTTTCTGGATAACCAATCATATATTTTTAAAGCCCATGTTTTGATCTATGTATTTCTGACAGAATCACGGTGATTCAACGTCTCCGACGAAGATTCCGGTGACCGGCCGACGACCCTAGAATTTTCTGGTGAGTGAACCGGTCCAAACCGGTCTGAACCGGTCCAACCCGAGTCCGACCCAACCGGTACCCGTACTAGACCCAAACCCGTATCCGACCCGATCCGTTAACCCAACCCGCCTGCCCGATCCGAAAACCCGAACCGAGTCAATTCGAGTCAGTCCGAGTCAACTCATCCGAGTCAACTTGTCCGAGTCAGCCCGAGTCAGCTCGTCCGAGTCAGTCCGAGTCAACTCAGTTGACCCTTATCAGTTGACTGCTGATGTCAGTATTGACCTGCTGATGTCAGCATTGACTCTGACCTCGTTGACCGTTGACCTGCTGACGTCAGCGTTGACCTGCTGACGTCAGCGTTGACTTTGACCGTTGACCAAAAAGTCAATTTTTCCGAAAACTCCTATTTTATGTTTTTCGACGTCCTGAGTCCGATTTTGAAGCTCGTTTTGCAAAATTTTGACCCGAAGGCATCCGAATTTGACCTTGGACCCAAAAGTGTTTATGTGTTTAATTTTTTAAGAGCTTTTTGGATAAGGACTGAAATGTTAATTTGTGTATATTGAAGGTATGCAAGTATCTTGGTATTCGAGATGTCATGGGACATCCAGTCCGGATTCGAATGCGATCGAATGTAGCATAATGAGTCAACCGGTATAACTCGGAACTAAGGTAATACACTACTACCTCTTGTATGCTTTATGATCATGTTGATATTCGGTTAAAGCATGCATGCTTTTGATGAAGTGTATTCGTGAACTTTTCTTAAGTCGAATCAGATACGAAAAATAAGTATGAGAATCAGTAAGATCAAAATATTCGGATAAGAATATTAATAGACCGGGAGTATCGAAAGTGCTAATAGTAATAAATAATATAGTTAAATCTGAAACTCTATCAATGGTGTCTAAGAACCAATGCTCAGAATGCAGAGTATGAGATGTTGGTTATGAAATTACGAAATTGCCCTTGGGTTATAAAAATGACTAAAATACCCCTCTAATAAAGAAATGAATCGAAATCTGCATTCTGTCTAACTAAGCAAATTTTACTCCACATAAGATGTATAATTTATTGGAAAGACTCCGACACTTTTGTACAAATTCGTGCGATTCAAACTTGGACTTTCCCCCTGAACTCTGTATAACACATAAAGGTGAATCATCTAAGAATATCGTTGTAATCCTACGTCGATCCTTACGATAGTAACGAGCGAATTAATTGGAATAATTGTAATGACCAAAAAGACTGTAGTACCCTCGAGCACCTAAATGTCTAATTAATTGGAATGACGTTTATACCTTCAAGTTCTGAAATTAATGAATCGTCTGTAACGGTCAGAGGGATTAAGACGACTTAATCTCTATTGAGTACGTGAATGATAGAGGTACCAAATGGTAATTCAGAAAAAAAGGAATGGTGGCTTTATCCCAAATTTCCAAAATGACCAGAATACCCCTTTCAGTTGAATAGGTGGTTATACACCCAATGAAATCTTGAAATTATCTAATAAGACTTAAATGACTAAAGTGCCCCTAAGTGTTAAGAAAAATGATTCGTGTATGTCTATCGCTTACCATACCAAGGTAAGGTAGGAATATTTGCAAGGATTATATGCTTGATTACTCAAAGCTAAACCTTATAATAAGGTATGTAGGTGACCGTTCAGATATACAATTCAACCGATGTTAAGTTCTGATACACGCAAATTTATTCACATCTGAATGTTAGTAAGTATTGTAAAGTTGGGATATGCCGCATTAAACACATTTTAGAGGTTTGATAAACTGTTAGAGCCCTTGAGAATTATAATCGTCGTTCTGTTATGATTGTGCTATTTTTAAAAATTGTCATGATAGTTAAATAACTAAAATGTTATGTTAGCCCAAATGATTAGAGCATCTCTGGAATCATCTGATAACTTAAAAGACCTTGATATAGAAATACTTGAATGTTCGGTTAGAAAATTAATGAGCAAACAAGATACCTGAGTTCTGTGAACCATTGCTTATTCAATGTTGGCATAATTACCAAAATACCCATGAACGTCGAAATGACCATAATACCCTTGCGAGCTTAAATGATTAAATCGTTCACGATATATTTGAATTTAAAGAGCATGATGTATGAACTCCTAGAATATCTTATTCGAGCCAAAAGTCCAATGTGTCTCATTCTTTAATATCAAGTATCTCTGAGAAATAAAAATTGTTTTGTCTAGTGTGTTCCACGTGTGCTGCATTCTGTTGTGTATATATGTATATATATATATATGGATTATGATTATGTGTTGATTGTCTTATCATGATATATGATGCACTTTGAGTTGAAAAACATGTCTATCTGATAGGGTGTGAAATCTAAAAGTATGAATGATTCTGTTCGAGAAGCATGATTATATCTGTTGGAAAAGTCTTGTATGCGCAATATGATTGAGATTATATCTTGGTCTGTTCTGAACTTATGATATCTGAATCTTCGTATAATGGATATGCTATATGCTCTGTTGACTGAAATCTGATGATAATATGTTATAATCTGAACTGTTCTGCTTAGGGATACTCTCGGGATATGATTGAAGTGTCTGTCACAGCCCTGATCCAGCTGTTCTGTTAAGCTCCTACGCCCACGGGCCTAGGGTAAGTCTTTCTGGACCTAAGGCATTCCCTTAGGTAGGCTCCTACGCCTCAGGCCTAGGGTAAGACCTTCTGTATGCAATTCAGGGGAATTGCATTTTGGAGTTCGGTTGGAGGGTAGTTCTTATAAACTTCTGTATGAAAATTTAACATCTGCATTTAATCTGTTATGTGCTCATATGATATGATGTTAAGTACTTATGTATGTTTGATCTGCAACTTGTTGAAACACACTAGGCTTCGTGGTTTAACTTCTTCAACCTGCCACTATGCTGATTCTCTGAACAATAAGCTCTCTTTTAATACTCAGTAACATAGAAAGAACAAAACTAGTTGTCCTCAAGAATAGTGCTTCACTAAATTAGTGAAACATAAATGGAGACAAGTATTGCCTGGAACATCATAAAAATGTTATGCCTACCATATGTCTGCATGAGCTTATAACATCTTTTGGTAGTTCTGTATTACTGAGCTTTTCCAAGCTCACGTTATTTTTACCATCGCAGGTTAAAAGATTATAACATGGTGTAATGTTTGACATTAGTGTTCGGAGTTCCCTCGGCGTTGCCTCTAGAGTATGGTACTGTATAGTTAGTGGGCATGTATGTCATGTATTGTTTCATGTCAGTGTCTGTAAAATACTTTCTGAAATTTTTGTTATGTGTTTAAGTGATTTCCGGAAATTGTATTTTAAACAGGACTTGATTTTACAGTTTAATAAGTGTTTCGAGAAATAAAAATGTTTTCATGTGTATTTTTCACTGTGGGTCGCTCTTGTGACCCTAATGTGACTTCCTAGGATCCGTTGTAACGCATAGGCGGGTCTAGGGGGTTACAAATTCCCTCTTCTTGAGTGTAACCTTGAGCAACAAGCCTAGCCTTGTTTCTCACTATGTTACCAATCTCATCTAGTTTGTTTCTAAAGACCCCTTTAGTTCCTATAGTAGATTTGTTTCTAGACCTATCAACTAATGTTCACACTTTTCTTCTCTCAAATTGATTTAACTCATCTTCCATGGCCATAATCTAAAAGTCATCTTTTAATGCTTCTTTAACAGTCTTATGCTCAATGCATGAGATAAAAGCAACATGATTATGCATTTTAAGAGAAGAACGAGTAGTTACCCCTTGGATGGATCACCCAATATCTCATCACCCTTGACATAGTTGTACTCCCTTGGGTAGCTCACTTCCTTTTCCTCAAGAGACATGTCTTGCAATGCTTCTAGAGGCGGTTCTTGTGCTTCTTACTCTTTGGTTGGAAACTCATTCACCTTTGATGATTCTCCACCATCATTGGCTTCAATGGTCCCTACATCATCATCATCACAGGAATCCTTCCTCGGAAGGAGGTTATCATCGAAAACCACATGAATAGATTCCTATACAACTAAAGTTCTTTTGTTAAACACACAATAGGCTTTAGAGTTTAAAGAGTAACCTAGAAAAATAGCTTCATCACTTTTTGCATCAAATTTACCTAGATTATCTTTTCCATTGTTTAAAACAAAACACTTGCAACCAAAATGATGAAAATAGCTAATATTGGACTTTTTAGATTTTAAAATCTCATAAGGAGTTTTCTTTAAAATATTTCTCATCATTACACGGTTTATAATGTAGCAAGCGGTGTTAGTGGCTTCCGCCCAAAAATACTTAGGTAAATTGTTTTCACAAAGCATAGTCCTAGCCATTTCTTCTAAAGTTATATTTTCCCTCTCAACTATCTCGTTTTGTTGAGAAGTTCAAGGAGCCGAAAAATTATGGCTAATCCCATTTTCATTACAAAAATCATCAAAACCCATACTTTGAAATCCGGTTCCATGATCACTTCTAATATGTGAAATTTTAAGTTCAAGATCATTTTGGGTTATTTTAGAAAATGTGATGAAGTTTTTTAAAGCCTCATCTTTGGTGCTTAAAAAAAGAACTCAAGTATACCTAGAGTAATTATCAACAAGCACAAATGCATATGATTTTCCACCCAAGCTAGTAGTCCTATTTGGCCCAAAAAGATCTATATGGATCAATTGCAAACACCTACTTATAGAAACATCATTAATGGACTTAAACGAGGCTCTATGTTGTTTACTTTTAGCACATGCATCACAAATTTTATCTAATGAGACCTTGAGCTTAGGTAGGCCTCGAACTAGATTAAGGGAAACTAATTTTTCCAAAACGCTAATGCTAGCATGTCCTAGTTACCTATGCCATAATCATGCATCATTTTCCTTTTAAGCAACTAAGCATGCATGAGATGTATGAATGTCATCTAAATGCACCATATACATATTGCCTATGTGATGACCAATGAGCATTGTTTTGTTAGATTTAATGTCGACTATTCTACACCCATTTACATCAAACATGACATTAAACCCTTTATCACATAGTTGACTAATGCTCAATAAATTGTGTTTTAGACCATTGACATACAATACATTTTCAATAAGTATAGAAGAGTGATTACCTATTGAGCCAATACCTTCAATGTGGCCTTTGGAGTTGTCACCAAATGTTACTACTCCACTTTTTTGCTTTAATTCCATGAATCGACTCTTGTCTCTAGTCATGTGCCTCGAGCATCCACTATCAAGGTACCAAAAATTTTGACTTTGTGCTTTGGCCTTGTAGTAGTGCTCCCCCTACAAACAAAGAGTTAAACTTTGATTTTTGGTACCCAAATCATTTTGGGTCCATGAGTGTTAGCTCCCAAAAGCTTGGTTTCCTTAGGAATCCAAGGTGACATGGCATTAACATTATTAGATTTTACAAGTTCCTTAGGAACTCATACACTTCTAATCCTTTTAGTTCTAGAATGCCTATTGGAGCCACTTTGTTTGTAGTTAAAATTCTTTATTTTAACAAAGTTGGTTTTTGAAGATTCAACTTTTTCAACCCTTGAAAAATCAACATTTTTTAAAGAATTTTTTAGCACATTTAGCTCATTCGCCAACTTTTGGTGTTCATCATTACATTGAGAAAGAAGGTTATTTAAATCAATATTTTCTTGTTCAAAGAACTTTAAATCATCTTGTAAGCTTAAAACCTTTTTCTCAAAATCCGAGTTAGTTTTAGAGAGTAAATCATTTTAAGCTTTTAAATCTGAAATGACTTTTTTGTTTTTCAAAACAGACTCCTTATATTTCTCTACTAACTCATCATATACCTTTTGTAACTCATCATATGCATCATGCAATTCATCAAATGTAAAATCAAAGTAAGGTGAGTTAGAGATTACCATAGAATCCTCATCAAGAGCCATGAGGGTTGGCCACTTCATGTTCCTCATCCTGGGATGACTCCTCGTCACTCCAAGTAGCAAGCTTGGCTTTGAGCTTCTTCTTCTTAAAACCCTTCTTCTTGAGTTGAGGGCAATCGAAACGTATATGACCCGACTTCTTGCACTCAAAGCAAATGATCAGATCTCTTTCTTCTTCTTTGCTTTTGTTCTTAAAGTCCATCTTTCTTTGAAATTTCCTCCCTCGGTTGGACTTCATGAACCGTGAGAATCGTTTGGCTATCATTGCCAACTCCTCAAAGTCTTCCTCCTCACTAGAAGAGCTCTCCTCTTGTAGAGAGGCTTTGAGAGAAACTCCTAGCTTCTTCTTCTTTTCCACCTCATACTTCTCTATTCTTCTCTCTTCTTTCTTCTTTTCTTCTTCTCTTCCTTGTTTCATAATCTCATGTATAAGAAGAGAACCAAGGAGCTCATCAAGCTTTAAGGTCTTCAAATTCTTAGCTTCAATGATGGTCGTTCTTTTACCATCCCAAGACTCCAAGAGAGAATATAGAAGCTTCCTTACTAGTTTATTTTCGGCAATCACTTCACTGAATCCTTTATGACCGTTGACGATGATCAAAAACCGATCAAACATCTTGGAGACGTTTTCATCGGGATCTATCTAGAAATTTTCATAGCTCAAATTTAATAACATGATCTTTGTCTACTTCACGTCGCTAGTTCCTTCGTAAGTCGTCTCTAGAGTGTCCCACACTTCTTTTGTGCTCTCGATTGACGAAACCTTAGACTAGATGTCCGGACCAAGTGCACAAAATATGATGTGTAGCGCTTTATCGTTGACTTGCATCCTTCGTCTATCTTTCTCGGTCATCTCCGACTTTACCTTAGGACAAGTCTTCATCATTTCTTTTTACCGGAATGAAAGGCCCTTCTTCCACTACATCCCAAACCATGTAGTCGGTAGACTTGATGAAGAGATACATCCTATTCTTCCAATATGGGTAGTTTTCCCCATTGAAGAAAGGTGGTTTAGTGGTGGATTGAGACTAGTAAAGGTTGGAGGTTGAGGTAGAAGCCATGGCTTAACTTTAGACTTGATCACACTCTTCTAGGATCTCCTCTTGTGATTGTTAATCCTTCAAAAGAGGAAGGCTCTTATACCAATTGTTGAGTGGATCGTTGAATCGATTTAAGCCAAGAGGGGGTGAATTGGATTCTTAAAGTATTTGGTAGTGAAGTGGTAAAATAAATTTTTTTAAGACAAGGCACTTATAGTGGTTCAAGTTCCAATTGAACTTTACATTCACTACCTTAGCTCCCACTAAGGATTTTCCAATAACTCCACTAGTTGATCTTCCTCTTTTCTAGGTTTAGGAGGAAACCTTTACAAGGGTGGTCAATTTTCTACCCAAAATTGACCAAACCCTCTCACAAGGTTACAAATAAGATTAAGGCAAATAGAAAGTATCTCTCAATACAAATGTTGCCCAATTACAAGCACCCAACCCAATTGAATCAAAGAAAATAGGAATTACAAAGAACCACAATTGGGGTTTTACAAAGAATATGGAAATTTAGCACTAGAGCTTGGATTTGATGTTGGAATGTTTCTTTTAGGATCAATAGTTGTTGCTGGTTGATTTGAAACTCCCTTTTATATATTCTCATTCAATTCTAGTCGTTGGGGTTGTTGCCATCATAAATATAGTCGTTGGGATGCAATCTTCCCACCATAAATGCACTTCTGCAACTACCTGTTTCGAAACACATGTACCTGTTTCGAAATAGACCAAAAAAGAAATAATCGTTGGGGTGTAATTAAGAGATCATATCGAAATGGATACGATCATTTTGATACACTAAGAGCCCGTTCTGAAGCGTGTTTGATGTCGTTTCGAAACATTTTGTCACTGCCAAAACTCGTATCGAAACATGCATAACTCGTTTCGATACACCTTAACCGTTTTCTGAAAATCAGTTATAAATTTGCAACGGTCATAATTTTTTAATCTAAGTTTGAAAATTGTTTCAAAACGTTTGAGGTCGTTTCGATACTTCCGTATCAAGACGGATCAACTTGTTCCGTTGTTCTTCATCCGTTTCGAAACATAAGGACTTGTTTTGGTACACCCGTATCAAAACATGAAGGTTAGTTCCGAAACACATGTTAACAGTTTCAAAAACGTTCCGAAACGCCTAAGAGCCGTTTCGAAACGGTGACTCGAAAGTTACTGTTTTGACATGGAAAACACTTAGAAACATTTGTATAAACATTAGGTTTTTACTTGACCATTTTCCTTAAAGGTTTTGGGAAGTTTTGAGGACGTAAAAGTTTATTTTCCGATTTCAATTTTAGTCCTTAAATTATTTGTTATATCAAAGTTTATTACAACCTCTAAACAAAATAATATGAGGACTTACTACTATACCCCATATTTACCCCCATTATATAAAAACAAAATAAATGGGGATTTCAAGTTTAGTCTTCTACATGCATCTCATATAAATCTTCAGAATTAAATATATACAAGCCAACTGAATGACTATGCAGACAACTAAGCCACCCAACAGAAGAACGAGAGAGACAATACAAGGCATACTTTTTAAACTTCTATAGATCTAAAAAGCTCGGGTTTGGAAGACTGGAAATCACTAGAACCTGTATTTTGGGAAGAGAGGAAAACAGAGTGATAAGTACTTACAGTACTTAGTGAGGAAGCACCCATTCTATCAATTTTAATTTTTTTAATTTCGGTTCAATTAGCAAACAACTCTAAAGAGATCATCAAATTAATTCATCATTTAATCCTATATATTAAAATATAAGGATAATTCAAGGATCGAAATATCAATTTTATTCATGTAATATTAAAAACCTGCATGCCTGAAAAAGAAATACACAATCAATAATGTATCGACTTTTTGCAAACAGCAACACACTATAGCAGACAACAATTGAAAATTCAAGTCAATAATAAAAACATGATCCAATCAATGAGGCAATATCAATCATACAAAAATCTGAATCACCAAAACCTTTCATGTGCAAAAATCCAACTTTTAAATTTTTATCAAATTAATTGCCTTGGTATATAGTAAGTTAGGTATTCGAGTCAATGTAATAGTAAGGTGAATAAATCACCAATAGGTAGGGTACACATGTGCCAATTCAATTTCATGCTCATAGCACTTATCTGTAGGGTGTTCACAACACCAATTAGTAGGGTACGCTAACGTACCAATTTGATCGAGCTCTAGACTCTAGGCATGTCGTACTACCTAAACTAACTATATAACTAAGGGCTTATCCATTAATGTAATCAATTAAATTCATGTAATTGGCAATCAGATTTCTCATCACATCATTCGAATCTTTCTTTTATTTCACATACCAATTTGGTTTCAAACATAACACATACATTTTGAATCAATAAGATCATACAACACATATACCATATATCAAATGCATGGTTCAATCCTCGTATCAAACTTTCAATCAATACTTCACACATTGCATATCTCAAGATCAATCACATCATTTTAATCATCCATACTATCCAATAATCAAATATGATATCACAAGATCAAGCAACAACAATCGACCATTCAAAATTCAACCACTAATACAATGTCAATTTCTCTTTTAATCATTCTTCCCTTATAATTTAATTACCAAGTCAAGATTAAGTCTAATTTCATGCATATCTATAAACAATAATCAAAATAAAGTTTAGATGAGACACTAGTCTCAACTTTAAAGTTAGCTTCACTCACAAACGCCTAGCTAGTCTTGAATTCATATGTCTTTCCCTCGATCCTTCGACTGTCCTGCTATCGAATTCTCCACGATATCTTCCACTCTAGGCTCTATTCGATCGTTTACAATCAAATATGGAACTGATCAGCATCAATTCTATCAAATAATCATTCGATTAAGCACAATTCATAACAGTCCTTAAACTTTATTTTTGGTTCTGGACAGATTTAATCTTGGCTACTAATCTGGTCATATCTTTCAATCTGTAAGTTAGATTTTTAATTAATTTATATCATTTTAAAGATAATAAAATTATCTTTAAGACCATGTAAGACTTGCATTCTATTTTTTTCCCAATTGATTGAGTTTATTGCTTAAAGACATGACACTCACACATTCAAGACAACTTGCACTACTCGTACGATTTCAGTTCCAGATTTTTCTACACAACTCAAATTTTAGTGTTGTTTGCTCCTAATTAAAATAGACATCCTCAAGTATTATCTATCAAAATTTTAGATCAAAATTCTACTTCTACAATTTTTGGTGTATTTTAGAAGTTGTTGTCCAGTGTACTTTTTTCTTTAGGGCAGTTTACTCTAATCCAATTTTAACTCCTTAATTCTCAAAATTTCATTCTTATATGTAAAGTCTAATTTACTTATTACATCTCCCTTATGCTCTTCATTTTGAATTTAGCTATAAAAGCTTCCATTTAAATCCTTAGATTTATCAATTCTACTAAAACAATCCAAGGGTACTTATCTAATTAGTCTAAGTAACTTAATTCCACCTAATCATTTACCTATTCATTACTATTAAAATTTTCATTTGTTCTTCAAATTTCCAGCAACTAAACAATATTATTTCAGTTCTTGTTTCTTCACATTTCTCAAATCTTAGCCACTAACTTGGCAATTTATATCAATTGGTCACTAAACTTCACACTTTGTATGATTTGACCTATAACTTCTAACTCCTTTTTATTTCCAAATTTTCATTCGAATACACCACTAAATTCTATGAGCATTCTTAAAATTTTCTAACAATTTGCATGTTTAGCTATACTCTTTTTATATACTTAGTTCTCTAACAAAATCAAAGGCACAAGAAATTAAATAATACTAAGCATATACAAAAACTAGAAAGAAAATGGAGCTTACTTTGCTTCTTAAACTAAAATTTCCAAGCTAGAATTAGGGACATGCAAGCTTCTTCCTCCCTTCAACAATGGCCGAATGCTTCCTCTCTCTCTCTAATTTTTCTCTAAATTTTTCTATCTTTCTCCCTTAAGCATTTCGGGTAAGTGGAGAAGAATGTGATGATGGTTGACATTTGGGGTCTTAAATGACCTTGGGAAATATCAACTTTGTCCTTGGTTTAACCCCTATTATTAAACTAAATCAAGATCATTTCAAGAATTTCAAAATTTGACATGTAAGGCCCTTATTTTCTCCTATATTCGATTTAGTCCTCTATCTATTGGTCATTTAATTCTTAATTCTCTCTCTTTGTCTCTCTTTTTGGCTTTCAGTTTGATCATTAAACAATTTAATTTACTCAATTTTCTAAATTTCTAATTTAATTGAGCTATCAATTTATTTTTTAAACCTTTAAAATTTAGGCTAGGTTTTAGGGTGCCACGATTCTCCTCTCCTTAAAAGAAGAATTTGTCCTCGAATTCTTACCTAAACCGAATAGATGAGGATATTGTTTTCTTATTGTATCCTCAGGCTCCCACGTCACTTCTTCCACTTTGCGATTCCTCCACAACACTTTAACTGAAGGGACATTCTTGTTTCGAAGTCTTTTGATTTCCCTATCAAGAATTTGAACTGGCTCCTCTTCATATGATAAATCATGATTTAATTCCACCTCTTTCGATTCTAAAATGTGAGATAGATCAGATTGATACTTTCGAAGCATTGAAACATGAAATACATTATAGATTCTATCGAACTCGCTAGGAAGTGCAAGTCGATAAGGTACCGAACCAATTCTTTCAACAATCTCGAAGGGTCCATTGAAATGAGGATTGAGTTTTCCTCTTTTGTCAAACCGGAATACTTTCTTCCATGGAGAGACTTTAAGAAAGGCCTTGTCACCAATTTCATACTTAATGTCTCTACGTTTCAGATCAGCGTAGGATTTTTGCCTATCGAAAGCTTGCTTTAGTCGGGAATGGGTAATTTGAATTTGTTTTTCGGTTTCCCGAAATAATTGAGGTCCTAATACCTTGTTATCACCAAGTCCGGGCCAACAAAGAGGTGTTCGACATTTTCTTCCATATAACGCTTCAAATGGAGCCATTTGAATTGAGGACTGATAACTGTTGTTGTAAGCAAATTCTACAAGAGGTAGTGACTTTTCTCAATTCTTTCTGAAGTCGTTAATACAAGCTCTAAGCATAGCTTCAAGAATTTGAATTACTCGTTTGGATTGACCATCACTTTGCGGGTGGAAACATGTGCTCAGATTTAGTTTAGTTTCGAAGGCTCGTTGCAAATTTCTCTAGAATCGAGCTGTGAATCGGGGATCTCGATCAGAGACAATTGAAGTAGGAACTCCTTGTAAATGAATGATTTCCCGAATATACATATCAGCCAAGATTTCTAAATTGTAGTTCATACGAACTGAGATGAAATGGGCAGATTTGGTGAATCGGTCGACAATTACCCAAACATCGTCGCACTTTCTCTGAGAATAAGGAAGACCGGTTACAAAATCCATTGTGATTCGATCCTATTTCCATTTAGGCAATTCAAGATGTTGGAACAACTCGGTAGGGACTCGGTGCTCGGCTTTCACTCGCTGACAGTTCAGACACTTCGACACAAAATCATTGATAGCTGCTTTCATTCTGGGCCACCAATACAAGGGTTTGAGATCCTTGTACATCTTAACTGATTCAGGGTGGATCGAGAAAGAACTCTGATGTGCTTCTTGTAGTATTTCTTCTTATAGTTCTCTGTTGTTAGGAATACACACTCTATCTTTGAAATAGAGGAGACCGTTCTACTTAACGGAGAAGTTGAGATTAGACTCAGGCTCGGAAGCAATCTTCTGAAGTTCCGGGTCAACTTTTTGAAGCTCATTAATCCTGGTGATTAGGCTAGACTGAACTTGTAATTCAGACAAGAAATTTTGAGCCTTAGATAATCAAAAATGAGCGTTGATGGAAAAGGAAGCTACGAGAAAACAATTCAATAGATTACTTAAATTGCAAGGTAAAATTCGAATGGATTACTTATCCCACATATAATAGTTTGAACCATTGCTTATTAAGCAAGAGTTCGAATGGTTACTTCGTTACCAAGAAGTGGTTCGAACAATTTCTTAGGGAACAAGGAAGAGAAATTTCGAATGCTTTAAGACTTAGAATAGCTTACCGAGGTTCAGTTTTTGACTGAGAGCATCCGCAACCACATTGGCTTTCCAGGGATGATAGTCGATAACTAGATCATAATCTTTCAACAATTCCATCCACCTCCTTTGTCTCAAATTAAGGTCTCTTTGAGTAAGAAGATTCTTCAGACTTTTGTGATCAGTTAACATATGACATCTTTCACCGTACAGATAATGTCTCTAGATTTTAAGCGCAAATACTATAGCAGCCAATTCAAGATCATGTGTCGGGTAATTGAGCTCATGAGGCTTCAATTGTTGGGATGCATATGCTACCACATTATCACCTTGCATCAAGACACATCCCAATCCTGAATGGGAAGCGTCACTATAGACTGTGAATTCTTTGCCTGATTCAGGTTGAATAAGAACTGGGGCATGAGTTAAAGCTTGCTTTAGTTGATCGAAGCTTCGTTGTTGATTTCCAGTCCACTCAAATTGTTAATCCTTTCGAATAAGTTTGGTTAGGGGCAATGCCATAATATAAAATCCTCTAACAAACCTTCGATAATATCCCGCTAAACCATTAAAACTTCGGACCTCGCTGACATTTTTCGGAGGTTGCCAATCAATAATAGCATGAATCTTTTTCAGATCTACTTTGATTCCTTCTACTAAGATTACGTGACCAAGAAATGAAACTTTTGATAGCCAAAACTCGCATTTGGTGAATTTGGCAAACAATTGATGTTCCCAGAGAGTTTGCAAAACAATTCGGAAATGTCCAGCATGTTCTTCCTTGTTACAGGAATAAATAAGAATGTCATCAATAAAGACAACTATAAACTTGTTAAGATAGGACTTGAATACCCTATTCATCAGATCCATGAATGCGACAAGAGCGTTTGTTAGCCCAAACAGTATAACAAGGAATTCAAAACGGCTGTAACGAGTACGGAAGGCTATTTTTGGCACATCTTCATCTTTCACCCTCATCTGGTAATAACCCGATCGAAGATCAATCTTTGAAAAGACTGAAGCATCTCGAAGTTGATCGAAGAGATCTTCTATACTCGGCAATGGATATCTATTCTTGATAGTGATTTGATTCAGTTGAAGATAGTCGATGCAAAGCCGCATTGAACCATCCTTTTTCTTCACAAATAAAACAGGTGCACTCCAAGGAGACGTGCTAGGCCGAATGAAGCCTTTGTTTTGTAATTCCTGGAGTTACTTCTTGAGTTCCTTCAATTCCACATTTGTCATTCGGTATGGTGTAATGGATACCGGATTAGTTCTAGATTGAACGTCAATTCTGAACTCCACTTCACGAGTCGGAGGGAGTCCAATGAGTTCCTCGGGAAAGACATCAATAAATTCGGAAACAACAAGAACAGAAGGTAAGCCGAAATCATATTCATCTCGTAAAACCATTGCAGCAAAGATTAAAGTAAGCTTTTGATCGATAAGAAGTAAGTATTCTTTTCCTAATCCCCGGAGATACAATCTTCTTTTTTGACAATCAATCCAGGCTTGATATTTACTCAACCAATCTAAGTCTAATACTAAGTCAAATTCACAATTGGGAAATACGTAAAGATCAATAGGAAATGGTATATTTCGAATGGTTATAGGACTAGCTTTACAAATCAAATTAATTGGCAGATTTCCTCTTATAGGATTCGATACTATAAGGTCCGTTTTAACAATTTCGGGTTTCATATTTAACTTATCAAGCACGTGAGAACATATGAATGATTGGGTTGATCCTAAATCTATCAAAGCATAAACAGGTTTAAGGTTTAGTTCAACAGTACCAGCAATGACGTCAGGAGATTCTTCGTCCTCTCTACCATAAATGTGGTAAACACGAGCTCGGGACTCTTGATAAGTATTAGTCTTAAAATATGAGCTTTTTCCCCTTCCTTGATTTCCAGATTGAGCTTGCCTTGTATTTTTATTTCAGCCATAAGTTGCTGAACTCGGATTAACAACATTACCAGTTGGGGCCTTATCCGATTTTCTCAGAAAATCCTTGATGTAGTGATCATCACCACCACATGCAAAGCATATATTAGACTGGACTCAACATTGAACATGATGTGGCTTCTGAAAAAATCTACAGATATGAGCCCTTTCAGAATTTCCCATGTTGTTAACAAAAACAACCGAAACTGCTAACTTGTTTACTGATTGAGGTCTTTGTGTGTAGTTTCTTCTAGGAGCAGGGGAGTAAGTTGAGGATCCTTTCTTCTGAGATTTATTCTTTTTAGACTAACTGCTAGATTTTTCATCTTGTTTCCATTTCTTGTCACTTCGAAATCCACTCTCTCTTTTCTGTTGCTTTCACTTTTGCTTCAGTAGAAATAGCTCGGTTTACAAGAGTCTGGAAGTCCGTGATTCCCAGGGTGGTAAACATCGAACTTAACTTGTCGTTTAGGCTGTCAATGAACATTCGACATTTATCTTTTTCAGTCTTAATGTATTCTGAACCATATTTACAATACATGCAAAAAGCAGCAACATATTATTCAATAGGTCGGTTAGCTTGCTTTACATACAGAAACTGCCTTCTTCGATCAGCTAGATACTGCTCACTAATGTACTTCTTGTTGAACTCCTGAACAAAGAACTTCCAGGTCACTGATTCAGCCGGGGTCGTTAAAGTTGTGGTTTCCCACCAACTTAACGCTTCATCCGCTAACAAAGCGACAACACATTCGAGCTTATGCTCATCTGAGCATTGTAGTTGATTGGTCAGAATTTGAGTAGTGCGTTCTAGACAGTACTCAGCTTCCTCGGGTTTCTCCTTGTTTGCACCAGTGAAAGTATAAGCTCGATGTTGAGCGAGCTTATCTATCGGAGCTCTACTCGGTGCAGTAGTAGCAGTAAGGGGATGGTCTTGTTTAAGATTTGACAGGATCTGATCGAACATATCCTTCATGTTGAGGAGACATTCTCTTTGAGCAGTTTGAATCGTAGGATTATCCGGTTGAGGTTGAACTCGTTCGGAAGGTTGGGTAGGTTCTCAGGTTTCTATCCCTCTCGGAAGTTCAGTTTGTTTTAGGAGGTTTTGATCCAACCTTATGCTTTCACCCTCACTAGAGGATTCACGAGAACTTCCTTCGTTCTCAGCAGACATTCTATCATTGATTTAAACAAAAAGGGAGTTAGAAGATCAGAATCACAAGTATTAAAACGTACGACTCCCAGGTGCCATAGTTCGAACCTATATGATATGATTCATGCAGACTCGATTAAACTTTAGGAACTAACTTAAAGCTTTGATTACCATTTTATATAACACCCCTCTCTTCGATTAGGAACGAGGAATGTTATAAACGTAAATAAAAATTTGCTGATAAACTTTAATCTAAACGTAATGGGTCGTACCATTTTTTACTAATCAATAATGACAATTTGTAACCTTTTTAATTCAATCATCTAAATCGGTTTTGTCATGCTCCAATTTGTCAAGATTAATTCTTATCATTTCATTTTAGAATTACCATACTCAATTACCAATTAAATCTATCAATTCGATACCTATATGAAACACATGCGTTCGACCAATAGGGCATTACATGATCGATTCAAGAGAACATATTATACTGAACTATATATATATATATATATATATATATATATATATATATATATATATATATTGTTTTCATTCATTTCCATCATAAGTAATTCAAAGCATAAGAGGCTATATGACCCTATGGTCATCTTTTACATATCTATAACAAAATATCGGTAAGCCTCTAAACAAAATGATATGAGGACTTACTACTATACCCCATTATATACAAACAAAATAAAAGAGGATTTCAAGTTTAGTCTTCTACATGCATCTCATATAAATCTTCATAATTAAATATATAAAAGCCAATTGAACGACTGTTGAGTTGATCGAACACTTGCAAATGGCCAAGAGGGGGGTGAATTGGCAATTAAAAATTTTGGTGAAGTTAAAGATAGAAAATAAAAGTGACACAAGGGGTTATAGTGGTTCAAGTTCTCCAATTGAACTCTACATCCACTACCTTAGCTACCACTAAGGATTTTCAAACAATTCACTACTAGAATTCATCCCCTTTTCTTGGATGAGGAGGAAACCTTACAATTTCGATTAAGCTTTCTACCCAAAGCTTAATCCACTCAAATACAAGAGATATTTTGGTAAACTTAAATGTTTCCTCTCAAAGGATGATTGTCTACCCAAATACAATTTAAACAATCCCAAACTCACAATACAAATTGACAATTTGAAATACACTAGAGTTGGGTACAAAGATTTGACTCTTAATAGCTCAAGGGTTTGGATTTTTGCTTTGATGATGCTTGAAGGTTCAATAGTTGTTGCTGATGCTTTAGAGTGTCTCTTTTATACCTCTTCATTGATTTCTAGCCGTTTGGGTGGTTGGAGATGTAAATGGAGCCGTTGGAACCCTCTCTTACCACCATAAATGCACCTCTGCAGCTACGAGTATCGGTACTCGGGAATGGGTATCGATACCTGTCTCACAAAGAAAATAGCCGTTGTGTGTAATTAATGGGGCGTATCGATACGCACGTAAGCGTATCGGTACCGGGTATCGAAACGGCAAAGGCCGTATCGATACCGTTTTCTCAACATAGCTCACTGCCAAAACGCGTATCGATACTGGGGTTAGGCGTATCGATACCGGTCAACGACCTTTTAAAATTTTGTTACCAACTAACTGACACCAACGGTCATATTTTTAAACCGACTTAAATGCTTTAAAAATCTTTAAACCAGTATCGATACTGGTGTTACCGTATCGATACACTCTTTCAAACTCTTTGAAGTTTAACACAGGGGCGTATCGATACGAGGGTTTTCCGTATCGATACGTGTTCCGATAGTAGCCAATTTTGGCAAAAAGGTATCGATGCGCCTCCATGGGTATCGATACTCTCTGACGATTTTCAATAGATTTGGCTTGGAACACTTAGAAAATATTTTGAGTTTGAGTTTTACAAATCAGTTTTAAAGTGTTGGTGTTTCAAAACTTGTTAAGGGACTTGTAAAAAACAATTTTAAGTTTTTCAAATTGATCCTTAAAGATCTAGTTATATCAAAATCAAACATAGGTTTTACAATCTCCCCTTTTTGATATAACAAAACCAAAACTTAAAATTTTGACACTTTTGAATAACCTTTACAAAGTAACTCCCCCTTAATATAAGCTTGGTAACCTTTGAGTTAAAATCAAAATATTTTAAAGATGTGAGCAAGTTTCTTCTCCCCCTTTTTGTTAGATCAAAAATGCATTGAGACAATAAAGTGCATAATGAAATCAAAGGTATAATAATAATAAGCAACATAATTTTATTCATCATAGCATAAAAAAGGAAAATCCAAACAAAAACAAACAAGAAATCAAAGCATAGGTTTTTAATCTTAAAACAAACTTAATCCTAAAAACAGAAACATAGGTGCATAAAAATAGAAAATCCTAGATGATTATGAATGATATGCAAGAAGAGATGTCTAGGCATTGTCTTCGTCGTCTTCATCATCTTCATCATCATCTACCATAGGCTCATTGCTCCGCATGCTATTACGCCATTCATCATGGAAAGCGGCAACGGAAATATTCAAGGAATTTTGCCCGCTTTCAAGGGATGTAAGGCGATTCTCCATACCCGTCATCCTTGTATCGAAGGTGGTTTCCATGGAGGTTAGACGAGTGTTCATGTCCGTGCGTAGCCCGGTAAATTGCTCATTGAGATAGGTCATGAGAGCATCCAAATTGGGCTGTGGGACTTGAGGAGCCTGAGGAGCTTGAGGAGCTTGTGGAGCTTGTGGTTGTTCCAATACGGCTGCGGCCTCGGGTGGAAGCTTGGAAAGACGTAACCAATTTCCATTAAAGTAATGGAACTTACCCCGAGCAAGGGATCGCTCATCAATAGGATCGTAAGAGGAGATGCAAGATCAAATGAGCAATCAATATCCTTTTTCACAAAATAGTAACTTAAAGTCGTACCGTAGATAAAAGATGTGATGAGAGTGGTGTGGCGATTTTGAACATGATAGACGATCTCATTGAACATGATTCGAGCTAGGTTTGGGCGATGTCGTTGACGGAAACAACGGATCCAAAAATCATCCACTTGACGGATGGTAGAGTATTTGCCACCGGAGGGACGTAACCACCAAGACACCATCAAATGTAGGATTCGATCGTGAGCATTGAGGACGGTTACGGAACCACCGAGAACATGGCCCAAGGCATTCTCATCATCTAAGCCTTCATCCTCTAACTTAAAAACATCACAAATCCCTTTGACATCGAGAATGATTTGCTTCCCCATAAGATAAGAGCGGATGGCAACAACTTCCCCATTGCGAGTAATAACTTTGGCATTAGAATAGAAAATTAAAACCAAAAGACGATAGTAAATACCGGGGATAGATAGAAACTCCATGAATTCCCAATTGCGAAGCAACGAAAGATATTCAAACTTGAAGCGCTCAGAGTCGAGAAAAGGAATGGAGACGACCCTTTCCGCACGAATTTTGTAGTTCTCAAATTGGCGAAAATATGGAAGACCCGCGGAAGTTTCAAAGGATCTGTTATAAATTGTAGCATAATCCGGGCGTGCAACCGTTCCGGGAGTTGAAGATTCACCGGCATGAGTAACCCTCGGTCGCTTCCTCGAATGTTCTTTAGGTGCCATAATCTAAAAGAAAATTAAGCAAGAAAAAAAAAGGTTTCTTCAATTTGAGTAAAAATCAAGGTAAAAAGGATTTTTTAAGAGAAAAAAAAAATTGAAAAGCAAAGAGATTTAAGAAAACAAAGGGTTAAAAAAAACATAACAAAAAAGAGTAAAAAGAAGAGATTACCTTGAAGGAAACTTTGAGGATTGAAGAAAATCTTGAGAGAGAGCACAATTCTTTGCTTGATGCAAAAATTCTTTTAGAATTGAGTTGTAGTGTGAAAAATATGAAGGAGGAAGGGCCTTTTTATAGGCAAAAACGGCTAGGGTTTGTTAGGGTTAAAGAGTTTTAATTTTGGTAAAATTAGATCTCATTTAAGACTGATTTAATGCCATCTGCGCGATAGGGTATCGATACTCCTGAGGGGGTATCGATACGGGGATAGAATTGTCTTTTCTCAAAAATGCCCATTGGAAAGTCGTATCGAAACGGTGGGGCCCGTATCGAAACGACCAGTATCGATACGATATTAAGCGTATCGATACCCGTGAAGCGAGGAAAATTCTGGGAACCAGAATGAAGAACACGTATCGATACGCGTATAGCCGTATCGATACCATATGCCCAGAATGACCTGTTTGGTTCTAAGAACAACCAAAGGCTCGAACTTAACACCTCCTAAAAGTATGCAAATGATGAATGAACAGTTCTAAGCATGTTTTAACAGAAGCATACTCCCCCTAACTATAGGCATGGATAAAATTAGGAGTTTAAACACATAAACATGGCAATTTCACAAAATCAAGCATTTTAAGCACAAAAGAGGTCCTAAAAGGTCAAGATAGGCTAGCTAGACCTAACTCTCTCCTAAGGGACCAAAAACGCTCTTTGTCTAAGGGTTTTGTAAATATATCCGCTAATTGGTTCAAGGTATCAACATATTCAATAACAACATCATTTTTCAAAACATGATCTCTAATAAAGTGATGTCGAATTTCTATGTGTTTAGTTCTAGAGTGTTGGATGGGATTCTTAGTAAGACAAATGGCACTTGTGTTGTCACACTTAAGGGGTATGGTTTCTACTTTAACACCATAGTCTAAGAGTTGTTGCTTCATCCAAAGGACTTGAGCACAACAACTCCCTAAGGATATGTACTCCGCTTCGGTGGTAGATAAGTCTACGCTATTTTGTTTCTTAGAGAACCAAGATACTAGCATACTACCTAAGAATTGGCATGTCCCGGAAGTACTTTTCCTATCTATCTTACACCCCCCATAATCCGCATCCGAATAAGCATGAAGGCTAAAGGAAGAATCCTTAGGATACCAAAGGCCTAAAGTAGGTGTGTCTCTAAGGTATCTAAAAATTCTCTTAATGGCAACTAAGTGTGATTCTCTAGGACTAGCTTGAAACCTAGCACACAAGCAAACACTAAACATAATATCCGGTCTACTTGCGGTAAGGTAAAGCAAAGAACCTATCATGGATCTATAAAGCTCAGAATCAACACACTTACCTCCTTCATCTTTGTCAAGCTTTATGGATGAGCTCATAGGAGTAGCTTGAGGTTTTGCATTCTCCAAGCCGAACTTCGTGAGCATATCATTCACGTACTTGGCTTGATTTATGAAGGTGACATCCTTCCTTTGTTTGATTTGGAGTCCCAAAAAGAATGAGAGCTCCCCCATCATGCTCATCTCGAACTCACCTTGCATTAGCTTAGAAAACTCCTTACAATAACACTCATTAGTAGAACCAAAAATAATATCATCAACATAAATTTGAACTACTAAGATGTCATTGTTATATCTTTTTATGAAGAGTGTTGTATCCACCTTTCCTTTTTCAAAACCTTTTTCAATTAAGAAATTTGAAAGTCTCTCATACCAAGCTCTTGGAGCTTGTTTTAAACCATAGAGAGCTTTTGTAAGTTTAAACACATGGTTTGGAAAATTTGAATCCTCAAAACCCGGTGGTTGTTCAACATACACCTCTTCATTTATAAAACCATTTAGAAAGGCACTTTTTACATCCATTTGAAAAAGCTTGAAATCATGATAACATGCATATGCAAGCAACATCCTAATAGCTTCCATCCTAGCTACGGGTGCATAGGTTTCATCAAAATCTATTCCCTCTTCTTGAGTGTAACCTTGAGCAACTAGTCTAGCTTTATTTCTCACAATGTTACCACTCTCATCTAGGTTGTTCCTAAAGACCCATTTAGTTCCTATTGTAGATTGATTACTAGGCCTATCAACTAATGTCCATACATTACTTCTCTCAAATTGATTTAATTCTTCTTGCATAGCCAAAATCCAAAAGTCATCTTTCAATGCTTCTTTTATATTTTTAGGCTCTATGCATGAGATAAATGCAACATGGTTCATTAATCTAAGAGAAGAACGAGTGGTTACCCCCTTGGATGGATCACCCAAGATTTCACCATCTTTGACATAGTTTAACTCCCTTGGGTAGCTCACTTCCTTTTCCTCAATAGCCAAGTCCTTCAAGGCTTCAAGAGGTGGATCTTGTGAGTCCTCTTCTTTTGTTGAAATCTCATCCTCCTTTGAAGTTTGACCTCCATCAAAGGCATTTATGATTCCTACATCATCATCATCACAAGAATCCTTCCTAGGAAGGAGGTTATCATCGAATACAACATGAATAGATTCTTCTACTACTAAAGTTCTTTTGTTAAATACTCGATAGGCTTTAGAGGTTAAAGAGTAACCTATAAAAATGGCTTCATCACTTTTTGCATCAAATTTACCTAAGTTGTCTTTTCCATTGTTTAAAACAAAACACTTGCAACCAAAAGGGTGAAAATAGCTAATGTTAGGCTTTTTAGATTTTAAAAGTTCATAAGGTGTTTTCTTTAAAATTGGCATAATCATTACTCGATTTATGATGTAGCAAGCGGTGTTTGTGGCTTCCGCCCAAAAATATTTAGGTAAATTGTTTTCACAAAGCATAGTTCTAGCCATTTCTTGTAAAGTTCTATTTTTCCTCTCAACTACCCCATTTTGTTGAGGAGTTCGAGGAGACGAAAAATTATGGCTAATACCGTTTTCATTTAAAAAATCTTCAAACCCTAAATTTTGAAACTCGGTTCCATGATCACTTCTAATGTGTGAAATTCTAAGTTCAAGATCATTTTGGGTTGTTTTTGAAAATGTGATGAATTTTTCCAAAGCCTCATCTTTAGTACTTAAAAATAAAACCCAAGTATATCTAGAAAAATCATCAACAAGCACAAATGCATAAGATTTACCACCCAAGCTCATAGTCCTAATTGGCCCAAATAAATCCATGTGGATAAGTTGTAAGCATCTACTAGTAGAAACATCATTAATGGACTTAAAAGAAGACCTATGTTGTTTACCCTTTGAGCATGCATCACAAATTTTATCATTTGAAAATTTTATCTTGGGTAAACCTCTAACTAGGTTAAGAGAGACTAGTTTTTCCAAAACACTTATGCTAGCATGTCCTAGTTTCCTATGCCACAACCATGCATCATTTTCATTATGAGCAACTAAGCATGCATGAGATGTATGTATGTCATCTAGATGCACCATGTATATATTCCCTATGCGATGACCAATGAGCATAATGTTATTAGATTTAATGTCTACAATTTTGCATCCATTTTTATCAAATAAAACATTAAATCCTTTATCACATAATTGACTTATGCTCAATAGATTGTGTTTAAGACCATCGACATATAACACATTTTCAATGAGAATAGTAGAGTGATTACCTATGGAGCCAATACCTTTAATGTGGCCTTTGGAGTTGTCACCAAATGTTACTACTCCTCCACCTTTTGGCTTTAGATCCATGAATCGACTCTTGTCTCCGGTCATGTGCCTCGAGCATCCACTATCAAGGTACCATGAGTTTTGACTTTGTGCTTTGGCCTTGTAGCAATGCTCCCCCTACAAACAAAGAAATTAGGCTTTGATTTTTGGTACCCAAATCATTTTGGGTCCATGAGTGTTAGCCTTCAACATTTTGGTTCCCTTAGGAATCCAAGAAGCAATAGCATTTATATCATTAGAAATAATGAGTTCCTTAGGAACCCAAACACTCCTAACTCTATGACCTCTAGTTTGCTTATTAAAATTTCTTTGTTTAGGTACAAAATGTTTTCTTTTTACATATTGGGATTTAGAGTGATTTCCTTTTTCAAACTTGTTTTTCCCAATAGCAATAGATGTTTTAAGATTATCCACTTCCTTTGTGTGATAATCTTGAAATTCGGAAAGAAGTTTTTCAAGCTCAAGGTTTTTAGTTTTAAGATCATTTGAAAGATTAACTAAAAATAAAACCTTCTTTTCCAATTCGGAGTTAGATTTTGAAAACGTCTCATTTTGAATTTTTAAATCGGAAATTGTTTTCTTGTTTTTCAAAATGGACTCTTTATATTTTCCTACTAACTCATCATACACTTCTTGCAATTCATCGTAAGCATCTTGAAGTTCATCTATAGTAAAATCAAAATTGGATGAATTAGAGTTTACCTTAGGTTCATCATCGATGGTCATGAGACATAGGTTGGCCACTTCATCCTCTTCCTCGGAAGACTCATCGTCACTCCAAGTAGCTACTTGTGCTTTGAGGTTCTTCTTCTTCCCAAAGCTTTTCCTCTTCAATTGAGGACACTCGGAACGGATGTGACCCGGTTTCTTGCATTCATAGCAAGTAATTGGATCCTTCTCCTCTTCCTTGCTTTTACTCTTGAAGTCTCCCTTTCTAATGAACTTTCTTCCACGATTTGACTTCATGAACCGAGTAAAGCGTTTGGCCAAAATAGCCATCTCCTCATCTTCATCCTCACTAGAATCGCTTTCTTGATATGAAGCTTTTAGTGCGATTCCCACTTTCTTCTTCTCAACTTCCTTCTTCTCCTCTATCTTCTTCTCTTCTTCTCTTCCCTTCCTCATGATCTCATGGGTGAGTAGAGATCCAACAAGAGCATCAAGCTTGAGAGTCTTCAAATCTCTAGCTTCAATAATGGCCGTTCTCTTGCCATCCCATGACTCCGGAAGAGAGTATAACAACTTTCTCACTAGTTTGTCTTCGGGAATGATTTCGCCGAAACCTTTCAAACCGTTGACAATGACCGAGAAACGATCAAACATCTTGGAGACGCTTTCTTCGGGATCCATCTTGAAGTTCTCATAGCTTAGATTGAGTAGCCCAATCTTTGTCTCCTTGACATCACTAGTTCCCTCATAAGTTGTCTCGAGGGTGTCCCAAACCTCCTTGGCACTTTCGATTGAAGACACCTTGGAGTAGATATCCGGACCAAGTGCACAAAATATTACATGTAGAGCTTTGTCATTCACTTGCATCCTTCTTCTATCATCATCCGTCATCTCGACTTTGACTTTAGGGACAAGTCTTTCTCCATCTCTCTTCATGGGAATGAATGGACCTTCTTCAACTACATCCCACACCATGTAGTCGGTAGACTTGATGAAAAGCCTCATCCTATTCTTCCAATAAGGATAGTTATCCCCATTGAAGAATGGTGGCTTGGTGGTGGATTGGGACTCATAGTTTGAGGTGGATGCCATTGCTTGACTTGTTGTTGATCAAACTCGCCTAGAATCGACTCAAGAGGGTTGTAATCCTTCCAATGAGTGTAGCTCTGATACCAATTGTTGAGTTGATCGAACACTTGTAAATGGCCAAGAGGGGGGTGAATTGGCAATTAAAAATTTTGGTGAAGTTAAAGATAGAAAATAAAAGTGACACAAGGGGTTATAGTGGTTCAAGTTCTCCAATTGAACTCTACATCCACTACCTTAGCTACCACTAAGGATTTTCAAACAATTCACTACTAGAATTCGTCCCCTTTTCTTGGATGAGGAGGAAACCTTACAATTTCGATTAAGCTTTCTACCCAAAGCTTAATCCACTCAAATACAAGAGATATTTTGGTAAACTTAAATGTTTCCTCTCAAAGGATGATTGTCTACCCAAATATAATTTAAACAATCCCAAACTCACAATACAAATTGACAATTTGAAATACACTAGAGTTGGGTACAAAGATTTGACTCTTAATAGCTCAAGGGTTTGGATTTTTGCTTTGATGATGCTTGAAGGTTCAATAGTTGTTGCTGATGCTTTAGAGTGTCTCTTTTATACCTCTTCATTGATTTCTAGCCGTTTGGGTGGTTGGAGATGTAAATGGAGCCGTTGGAACCCTCTCTTACCACCATAAATGCACCTCTGCAGCTACGAGTATCGGTACTCGGGAATGGGTATCGATACCTGTCTCACAAAGAAAATAGCCGTTGTGTGTAATTAATGGGGCGTATCGATACGCACGTAAGCGTATCGGTACCGGGTATCGAAACGGCAAAGGCCGTATCGATACCGTTTTCTCAACATAGCTCACTGCCAAAACGCGTATCGATACTGGGGTTAGGCGTATCGATACCGGTCAACGACCTTTTAAAATTTTGTTACCAACCAACTGACACCAACGGTCATATTTTTAAACCGACTTAAATGCTTTAAAAATCTTTAAACCAGTATCGATACTGGTGTTACCGTATCGATACACTCTTTCAAACTCTTTGAAGTTTAACACAGGGGTGTATCGATACGAGGGTTTTCCGTATCGATACGTGTTCCGACAGTAGCCAATTTTGGCAAAAAGGTATCGATACGCCTCCATGGGTATCGATACTCTCTGACGATTTTCAATAGATTTGGCTTGGAACACTTAGAAAATATTTTGAGTTTGAGTTTTACAAATCAGTTTTAAAGTGTTGGTGTTTCAAAACTTGTTAAGGGACTTGTAAAAAACAATTTTAAGTTTTTCAAATTGATCCTTAAAGATCTAGTTATATCAAAATCAAACATAGGTTTTACAACGACTATGCAGACCACTAAGCCACCCAACAAAAGAACGATAGAGACAATACAAGGCATACTTTTTAAACTTCTGTAGATCTAACAAGCTCAGGTTTGAAAATCACTAAGACTTGTATTTTGGGAAGAGAGGAAAACATAGTGATAAGTTCTTACAGTACTTAGTGAGGAAGCACATATTCTATCATTTTTAATTTTTTTTATTTCGGTTCAATTAGCAAACAACTCTAAAGAGATCATCAGATTAATTCATCATTTAATCATATATATTTGAATACAACGATAATTCAAGGATCGAAATATCAATTTTATTCATGTGATATTCAAAGCCTTCATGCCTCAAAAAGAAATACACAATCAATTATGTATTGACTTTTTACAAACAGCAGCACACTATAGCGGACAACAATTGAAAATCCAAGTCAATAATAATAGCATGATCCAATCAATGAGGCAATAACAATCATACAAAAATCAGAATCACCAAAACCTTTCATGTGAATAAATCTAACTTTTAAATTTTTATCAACTTAATTGCCTTGGTATATAGTAAATTAGGTATTCGAGTCACATGTAACAGTAGGGTGAATAAATCACCAACCAGTAGGGTACACATGTACCGATTCAATTTCATGCTCATAGCACTGATCAGTAGGGTGTTCACAACACCAATCAATATGGTACGCTAACGTACCAATTCGATCGAGCTCTAGACTCTAGGCATAGCGTACTACCTAAACTAACCATATAACCAAAGACTTATCCATTTATGTAATCAATTAAATTCATGTAATTAGCAATCATATTTCTCATCTCATCATTCGAATCTTTCTTTCATTTCACATGCCAATTTGGTTCCAAATATCACATACATTTTGAATCAATAAGATCATACCTCACATATACCATATATTGAATGCATGGTTTAATTCTCATATCAAACTTTCAATCAATACTTCACACATTGCATATCTCAAGTTTAATCACGTCATTTTAATCATCCATACTATCCAATAATCGAAGATGATATCACAAGATCAATCAACAACAATCAACCATTCAAAATTTAACCATTAATACAATGTCAATTTCCCTTATAATCCTTCTTCCCTTATAATTTAATTACCAAGCCAAGATTAAGTCCAATTTCATGCATATCTATAAACAATAATCAAAATAAAGTTTAGTTGAGACACTAGTCCCGACTCTAAAGTTAGCTTCACTCACAAACGCCTAGCTAGTCTTGAATTCAGATGTCTTTCTCTCGATCCTTCGACTGCCCGGCTATTGAATTCTCCTGGATATCTTTCACTCTAAGCTCTATTCGATCATTTACAATCAAATATGGAACTGATCAGCATCTATTCTATCAAATAATCATTCGATTAAGCACAATTCATAACAGTCCTTAAACTTTATTTTCGATTCTGAACAAATTTAATCTTGGCTACTAATCTGGTCATATCTTTCAATCCGTAAGTTGAATTTTTAATTAATTTATACCATTTTAAAGATAATAAAATTATCTTTAAGACCATGTAATACTTGCATTCTATTTTTTCCCAATTGATTCAGTTTATTGCTTAAAGACATGACACTCACACATTCTGGATAGCTTGCACTAATCGTACGATTTCAGTTTTAGATTTTTCTACACAACTCGAATTTTAGTGTTGTTTGCTCCTAATTAAAATAGACATCCTCAAGTATTTTCTATCAAAATTTTAGATCAAAATTTTACTTCTAAAATATTTGGTGTATTTTAGAAGTTGTTGTCCAGTGTAATTTCTTCTTTTGGGCAGTTTACTCTAATCCAATTTTAACTCCTTAATTCTCAAAATTTCATTCTAATATTTAAGCTCTAAATTACTTATTTTATCTCCTTTATGCTCTTCATTTTGAATTTAGCTATAAAAGCTTCCATTTAAATCTTTAGATTTATCAATTCTACTAAAATAGTCCAAGGGTATTTATTTGATTAGTCTAAGTAACTTAATGCCTCCTAACCATTTATCGATTCATTACTATTAAAATTTTCATTTTTTCTTCAAATTTCCAGCAACTAAAAAATTGTATTTCAGTTCTCATTTCTTCCATTTTTTCAAATCTTAGCCACTAACTTGGCAATTTATATCAATTGATCACTAAACTTCACACTTTGTATGATTCGGCCTATAACTTCTAACTCCTTTTTATTTTCAAATTTTCATTCGAATACACCATTAAATTTCATGAGCATTCTTAAAATTTTCTAACAATTTACATGTTTAGCTATACTCTTTTTATATACTCATTTCTCTAACAAAATCAGAGGCACAAGAAATTAAATAATACTAAGCATATTCAAACACTAGAAAGAAAATGGAGCTTACTTTGCTTCTTAAACTAAAATTTCAAGCTAGAATTAGGAACATGCAAGCTTCTTCCTCCCTTCAACAATGGCCGAATGCTTCCTCTCTCTAATTTTTTTCTAACTTTTTCTATCCTTCTCCCTTAAGCATTCTGGGTAAATGGAGAAGAAGGTGATGATGGTTGACATTTGGGGTCTTAAATGACCCTGGGAAATGTCAACTCTGTCTTTGGTTTAACCCCTATTATTAAACTAAATCAAGGACATTTTAAGAATTTTGAAATTTGACATGCAAGGCTCTTATTTTCTCCCCTATTCGATTTAGTCATCTATCTATTGGTCATTTAATTCTTAATTTACTCTCTCTTTTTTTGGCTTTCAATTTGATCATTAAACAATTTAATTGACTCAATTATCTAAATTTCTAACCTAATTGAGCTATCAATTTATTTAATTAACCTTTAAAATTTAGGCTAAGTTTTAGGGTGTTATAGATCTATTGTCATCCCTACCTGTTAGTTACCTATTATATCAATTTGGTCTTAATTTTAATTTAATTAAATAAATTAATCACTCAATTAGGTGTTGACACGTGTCATCACCTAATTGGATGAGGAAAATAAAAGTAAGACCAATCTTGCCAAATCCCGGGACCTCATGGGACAAGGGGCATGATATTACCACTGAACCAACAACCCATTCATGATATAAAATATAACATGTAATATATGTCTTAGTTTATTGTTAATGCTAGTAAAAAGAAAATAAATATAGATTAAGGGGACTCGAACATGACAAATTTGGGACGCATAATAAACATTTAAAATCACTGTAGAAATATAAATAAGGTGATGACACGTGTCAGCACCTAATTGAGTGATTAATTTATTTAATTAAATTAAAATTAAGACCAAATTGATATAATAGGTAACTATTAGGGACCAAATGTGTCGTTATACAAATTTGAGTTCACTGCCATGTCATCCCTCCTTTAGATTTTAACGATTGATTATTTGATTAGGACCAATTAAATAGTTCGTTAGTGTGATTTTCCGTTTTTTTAGTTAGGTGGTCAAAATAGGATAAACTCAATAGTTGAATGTTCACCCAAGCAATTTACCCACATTTTATTTGATATTTTATTAAAATATTGATCTCAAACGTATATAAACCAACCATTAAATTTAGGGTTATGCTATTGACAGCCCTAAGGGCGGTCAATAAGAACACTATAGATTCTTGTAATTAATGTTTTTTTAATTTTTTTTAAAGAAATATAGTATAATGTAATTAATTACATTCCTAAAAAGTTGTGTTTCATTAATTTAAATTTTTTAATTTAATTAAACAATAAAACCCTAAATTCAAACTCCAAACTTCAAACTTAAACCCTAAATCATAAACCCTAAAACTCAAACATAAACCCTAAACAACAAACCCTAAAACTTAAACCATAAACCCTAAACCCTAAACTCTAACACTAAATCCAAACTCTCAAACTATAAACCCTAAACAATAAATTGTTTTGAGTGAGTATTAATTACATTAAACAACCTAAAATTAATTAAACATGATTTTTAGGAATGTATTTAATTACATTTTACTAGAATTTATTACAAAGCAAAACAACTATTTATTATAAAGCAAAACAAACATTGATTACAAGGGAAAACAAGCATTAATTATAAAAATTTATAGAGTTCTTATTGACAGCCCTTAGGGCTGTCAATAGCAAAATCCTTAAATTTATTAATACAGTTATTTTTGTTACGCATATAACTTTTAAATTAATATGATATTTTTCCACTATTCAAATTAATATCTCTGTTAATATATATTTAATAGTTGATTTTTTTACATAAAATAAATGGTTAGTTAATTTAGGAATTAAAATTGTGAGGATGTAATGTTTTGCGTTTCACTTAGGAGAAATGTTTTATTTTTGTTTAATCATCCATATATGATATAGTAGTTGATTAATTTGATCGAATTTTTCAAAAAAAAAAAGTTTTTGATTGGAATGTTATGGAAAATCAGGTGGCATAAACCAGGATTTGGGATAACATGGCGTTAACCTAGCTATTGTGTAGTAGTAAACTGAAGGCCGAAGGGTAAACTAACATCCATGATAACCCAAGTCCCAATCCAACTATAGGTCTAATTATATTTTGTTCACCAAACTTTTAATTTTGTCGATCAAATTATTTAACTATTTTTTGAATAAAAATTTTTAACTGAATTTTATTAATTAAAAGGAAGAATTACAAAATATAACATACTCTAATATTTATGGAGATAAAAACATCAGAAAATCAAAGAGCGTGAAATAAAAAAAATAAGCACAATCCTTCTTAAGAAAATTTGTTCTGCCTTCCAAATGAAATTTTAGCAAAGATAAATTTTAACCAGAAAGCTCTATGTATCAAGCATTCTTTTCGCTGCGAGTTCTTGGCACATCGACAAACTACAACAAGGCAATTCGAAAAATAACAAAACGCCGATTATCTTGTGACTTGAAATACTCGATAATATTTGTTATCTGAACGCTAAATTGTCATAATATCATGCAATACTGTCACAAAGGCAGACAAATCCTGCAAAAAAAAAGAAGACAAATAAACTGCCATACAAGCAGACGAAAAATAGCTAAAAAAGCAAATGTAAAATGACTTCTGGCAAAGTTAAACAAAGAAAAAACGAAATAGAAGAATCAAATGATTCCTCATCAAAAGAGAAAAATCTTATTTATATACAATTAGTGTAAACACTAGAAACCAGCCAACGACATGAAGGTCGTCGTCGAACAAAACTTTGATGAAGAAGAATTCAAAAAGATTTTTAAAAGGTAACCACCTTAGAGAAAAAAATAATTATTTAAATGATATTAATTAAGTTGCTTGTTGTTAAAATCTAACGGGGTCTAGGTTTATGGATGGATTCGATCAGACCCGTCCTAAAAGATGTGCGGGCCCTGTGATACTTTTTTTAAATGCCCCTAAAATATTTTATAATAAGGTGAAATTATAAAATATCAAAATTATCATATTACAATTGTTAGTGATTGAAGAATATTAAAATTAGGGTATAAATAAGAATTTTTTTTACCCGTTAAACACCATAAATTTGGTGAGTTTTTTTAGGAAGAATTGATTATAATTAAATTTTTGAGATAATAAGGGAAAAAATTAAAAAAAAATATTAGAAAAATATTTTTTTAGATTAACATATTTTTTTAAAGTGTGGGCTCCTAAATTTTAGGGGACTTGTGATGTGTCACATGTCACACTTGTGTATGGACGGGCCTAAATTCAGTCACCTCAAATTCAATCAATATCAACAATATGTCGTGACGTTTGGTTGATTTTGTCAGAAAAGAAAGTGGGTTTCAGGGGTTCATTGATTAGTACACTTCCAATGATGATAAGGTCAGGACTATGGTCGTTCGTCTCCGGTCTGCCGATTGATAAGATTTCTGAGATTGACTAGCGAGCTGGGTTGGTTTGGCTATTTCTTTCTATTGAAAAGAAGTCAGTTGCATGCGCAAGTCACCTTCTTCTAAGCTTCGTACATTTTCGTTCAAATATAAGTATAATTATACATTTGACCCATGTCACTTGCATATTATATCAATTTGGTCATGATTTTAATTTAATTTAATAAATTTAATCATCCAATCATGTGGTGACGCATGTCATCGGAGAAATTTAGATTAATTTTACTTAATTTAATGAATGTATTCCCCACCAATCAGATGATGATATGTGAGACCCACAAAGACAACAAAAAAATATGAAGAAGTAAGCTAGGTTGGATTCGAACCCACACCATCAGACCACTGGGAAAATGTTTCAATGTGGAATCATTTGAGAACATAGTTTATATAATGTTATAAGAATATTTGTTTGGTGGCCCAAGTCAAGAGAGGATTTTACAGGTATTTAGTTCTGCTGAACATCCAAAGCTACTTTCTTGGTTAGCCCAGTAGGATTAACATTTAAGAGAGGAGGAAAAGAAAAGGCATGTTAACTGGAATGCAACCAACTTAGGTAGTGCTTAACCTAATTTATAAAGCCCACCCTAAATAGTTCGTACTTGATGATGAGTTTGTAAGGAGGAGGAATGGCTTGCAGGGACAATTCTTGACGAGCAGAAAGAGCTTTTGATTGCTAATACTGTGATGAAGTTTAAAACAGGGGAGAAGTAAATGGAGCAGTCTGAATATAATTCATTAAAAGTATAAACACATGTAGATGAGTCAAGGTTTGTAGTTGCATATAATTGAGTTTCATAAACTTCCATGGATTGAATCAAAAGTAGTGAAAGAACAAAGCAAGGGTCTGTAATTATTCATAAAACCAGATTATTATAACACCAGTGGATAGTATAAATCAGTTCCACCTCTTGGACCTTACGACTCCCATAAGTCCATGCTTCCCTCTTACAGCTCACTCACTTCCACTTCTTGAATTTCCCTCCTCCATGCTTCCCGTGCTTGAACTTCCCATGCTTCCCGTGCTTGAATTTCCCTCCTCCATGCTTCCCATGCTTGAATTTCCCGTGATGGCCACCACCATGCATACCGTAAGCACCATAACCGCCATGTGCACCGTAACCGCCATGAGCACCGTGAGAACCGTGAGACAGGTGCTGAGCCCCCAATGCGACTGCCGTAGCTGCAGCACCACCGGCAAGCATCCCTCCTAAGGCACCGTGCCCTGCAGACACAATAACAAAACATATTTAGAAACTTGTACAAAAAGAAAGTTAACTATTGGCAACTAACATATTGGCAACACACTCCAACTACAAGAATAAAGGCAATCTTGGAACTTTACCTGAATGGGATGCGCCATGAGGTGCACTGGGATAACCAGCAGGTGGATAGCCTTGAGGGGGGTATCCTCCAGCAGGTGGATAGCCCTGAGGAGGGTAGCCTCCGGCAGGTGGATATCCCTGAGGAGGGTAGCCTCCGGCTGGTGGGTAGCCCTGAGGTGGAGGGTATCCACCATGTCCATAACCATGACCTTGACCAAGACCATGAGCAAGGTTTGAAAGGAGACCCTTGTCATCATGGTCAGGCTTATGCTTGTCCTTGTCCTTTCCCATGTTTCTTTCTCAAACTGTGGAACCAAGATAGGCAAAAATGAATGATATACAACACATAAAATTCAATCATTCATCCTGCTAAGTATGATCTGAAACATTTGTAAATAACTCCAAGATCGTCACCCATCAACAAAACAAGTCATAAACATAGAACAGAACTAACAAGAAACCATGAAATCTACAACAAAAAAGGGGTTCATCGTTTAACAAATTCCACCACACAAAATGGGTAGCAATTACAATCATGAACTAGATAAGCAAATGGAAGCAACAGAACAAAAACCTCAAAGCCCCCAAAGAAAAAAAAAACTTGAGAAATCAAAAGTAAATTAGAGATGGTAAGAAAAGAGTCAACGTTTTTATGTTTAGGGGATTTGGATTTGGATAGGACGGGGGAGCAATCAACAGTAGCAGAAACGATAAGGAAACAAAAAATGAAAAGTGAAAATATACATACAAAGATAGATCGGGGGGAGATGTGTTGGTTCTTACGATTGCAGAGAAGATGGAGTCAGCAGCGAGATAGTTTTGTAATTGTAGGAATAAATATCTTTGGTAAGGATTTTAGATTTATTTATAATCACAATTGAATGAGAGATTCCACGCGTTGCTTTAACGCGTAATGGACGCGGCTGCTGAATCTGACGGACACGGACCCCTTAAATCTTAATCCCTAAGTAGGTAGGGGAAGGGGAACCCTTCCACTTTTTGTGCCATTATTTAATGCATGTCAATTGTCATTGGCTATGTTTGGTAAAGATAGGTTTGAACAAAAATTAAAGGTTTTAGGCATAATTAGAGGTTTGACTAGTCAAATTCGCTAATATTATCGATTGAAAGAGCGAATTTGAGTGAAACTGCTAATTTTGAAAAAGCTCATAATATGAGCCTTTTGAGATTAGAGGTTTGATATTAGAGTCGTAAAGACTCTTTTACCCTTACCAGTTACCAAAAATCTCAAAATAACCTAAATTAAATATTTTCCCACTCTATTTATAAGTCAATCCTATTTACTTCTTTTATTTTATTATCACATATTTATATGTGTATTTGAATTTAGGGTAAACTACATAAATGGCCACCATACTATTGCAAAAGTCGCGATTTGACCACCTTACTTTTTTTCGAAGCAATTAAATCATCATTCTATTAAATTGGGTGCACTTTTGACCACCAGCTGTTAAAGGTTAACGGCAGGGTGACGTGTCAGTTAAAAAATAAGGGTATAATTACACATTTGGTCCTTACTACTTATACATTCTTTCAATTTAGTCCTAATTTTAATTTAATAAAATAAATTAATTATTTAATTAGGTGGTGACACGTGTCACTACCTTATTGGAGGGATTTAATTGAAAGAAAAAAATTGATTTAAAATATTTGAATATTTCGATTTATTCGAGTTGATGCGTTATATCTTAAGATAGAGATGAGCGTTCGATCGAGTCGAGTCAAAAAAATTTAAGTTATTCGAGTTGACGCATTATATTTTACAAATCAAACTTTATTTGAAATTTTTTCGATTCGAGTTGAGTCGAGTTTTCGAGTTCTTATAAAAATTTAATTGTAATTATTTATCATGTTACCATACTTAGGAATTTTGCTTTAAGGACCAAATTGAAAGAATGCGTAAATAAGGAGGGCTAAATTTAGTGGATTGTTTCGAATTAGGACTTAATTGATTGAATGTATAAATATAAAAGACTAAATGTGTTATTATACCAAATTTTATAACAAACACTTAACGAGATTTAACGTTTAGTTACCATTTTGTTATGAAACATAAAGTTTAATTACCATTTTGTGATTTTTGAAAGTTTGGTTACCATTTCATTTTTTTACTAAAGTTCAGTGGCCGCCTGTGTACTTTATCCTTAATTTTTTTAATAATTTTAAATAATAATTAAAAAATTCAAGGACTCAACATACAATTTATTATATTTTAAAATAAAATTAAAATTTGGATTGAATAACTCTTTTTTCTATAATTTTTTAATCTTTAACTTACGGGCAGGGGCAGAGCTAGAAATATATTTGAGGGGTGTCATCTTTTTGAAGAATATTTAAGAAGAATTAATTATTTATAAAAGGATGTCAATTATATATTTAAAAAATTATATACAAATTATATAGAACATATAGATTTTTTTAAATCGAGTATCAATTAACACCCCAAATAATTTCATTACCAATTAAAAAGATGCGAGTGGACATCGAAGGGCGGGGGCGAAGGCGAGAGAGAGCGCAAGGACGAAGAGTGTGGACGTTGTTCATAGCCAATCTACCGGATCAACTCCATTGGCAAGGCGTTTGGCAGGTTTTTGATCGACATGGGGTTGTTGTCGATGCCTTCGTCCCAAGGAAGAGAGCGAGGGATGGAACCAGATTTGGCTTTGTGCGTATGGGATCTAAAAAGGATGCCGATCGGGTAATTGGTAGACTCAATGGATTTTGGTTGTATGGATCGAAAATCAGGGTGTCGATGGCGCAAAGCGAAGTGAGGGGTACATTTTGGCAACGAAAGATAGTGGATTTCGAAGAGAGGCGGGCAATCGACCAAAGAAAGAGATTTAATCAACATCGAGAATTGCAATTCAGGAGCCCGTCAATGGCGTATAGCTCTAAGGACAATCAGGGGAATGGAAGTAAGGCGTTATTTTAGGAGGATGGAATTGGGGAAAACTGCGGAAACAAGTAGTGGGAGCGATTGATGATGAGAAGTGGGAAATTCTACAATCATGTGCGGTAGGTTTCTGCCGTAAGCCATGCTAAATAGCAGATCTCGTTAAAGAATTTCATAAAGCCAACCTTGATGGTTTTTCGGTGATGCGAGTGGCGGGATCACTCATATTGTTGACGTTTGAGAACCCTTCTTCGCGTAAGGAGACAATGGACTCGGGTAGACTTGATCCTTGGCTGGAAAATGTTATAGAGTGGTCACCGGCAATGGCAATACCAAATAGGCGAACATGGTTATCGGTCAGCGGATTACCGATACACGTTTGGTCGGAGGTGACTTTTAGGAATATCACAGCGCTTTAGGGTGAATTGGTGCGTATTGATATAGAAACATTGGCTCCCTCTTCTTTCGAACGTGCGCGATTTTAAATTGGAACATATTGGAATTTTCATATTGATGAGACAGTTGTGTTGAAGGTGGGCGAAACGGTCTTCCAAATAAGAGTTACTGAATTTGAGGAAGCAATTGGGCCGAAATGTGATTGTTGTTGTGAATTGGAGATGAGCTCCGATGGTAAGGAGAGTATACGCAAACAAAATGTGGAGTGGAAGACGAACTTGGCATTCAATGTCCGTGAGTCATCACCGGGTGAGACTATTGTACCAAATTCAATTACATATGCGGTAACTCTGACATCAATGGGCAATATGGTGGTCGATAAGAGCTACATCGAGAAAATTTGGGAGGATAACAAAATTGAGGATTGGAGGGTGAAGGAAACGACTAGTTGGATGGAAGAGAAGAACGTTGGAATGTTGTGTCGCGATGTGAAGGGCCGATCAAGCTGTGATGTTTTGTGTAGTATAGATGATATCAACCGGGATAGTGGGGATCATCCTATCGCACATCGGGATAAGGAGTCTGAAAAGAGCTCGGTTGCGGATGGGCCGCGAGTTGAATTGCCTAGGGTTAATAAGGCTTTTTTGATAGATTTTAACGAAGAAAGCCGTCGGGTTAGACAGATTGCCGAGATCGTATCGAGTCTTGCACCACCGGAGAAAAAGGAAGTTGTAGTACCTAAACGAGGGCGTGGCCGCCCGAGGAAAGTCAGGTCGGATGTGCAACCTGAGCCTATCGCTATTGCTAACTGCTTCTTATCCGACTCAGACTTCGTGTGTCGTAAACAAGCGATATTGAGGGATGCACGAGAGATAGTGGATTTGGGGAAACTGATTGGGGCTGTAACTAAGGGTAGGGAGGAGGCGATTGTGAAGGACATCGCGCGCATGATTGAGGCGCGCGAGCATAAAGCCTAGCAAAGAAGAATAAAATTGTTGTCGTTGAATGTGAGGGGAATTGGAGCCGCATCGAAAAGAAGATCCATTCAACGGATTCTACGACAACAAAGGTGTGCTTTAGCTCCCATCCAAGAGACCAAAACGAAAATCTTGACGGATAGATTGGTTCAACAATTGTGGTACACTGATTCCTTTGAGTATATATTTGCGCCCTTGGATGGAAAATCTGGAAGGGTATTGGCGATTTGGGACTCAATTGGTTTTAAGGCTAATGTGATGGAGACAAGGAAGAATATGGTGATCATTGAAGGCTGATGGGTACGTGAGGACTGGCCGTGCGGGATTATGGGTGTATATGCTCCATGTATGTTGTCGGATTAGAGTATTTTCTAGGAGGAAATCCTTGCTGTGGTGACCTCGCGACATATTGATTGGTGTGTTGGAGGCGATTTTAACATGGTGACAAAGCTAACGGAGAGGCTAGGATGTGTGAACTTGATTCGAGGTATAAATGTTTTTTGTGACTTTATTGAAAGTGCATCTTTATTTGATGTTCCTATGCAGGGGAAAAGATTCACATGGTTTGGCCCGGGACGAAAAAGTAGTCGTCTAGATAGGTTCTTGGTGTCGAATGGCTGGATACAACGTTTTGAATCTCTTGTGGTGGTGAATTTACCAAAAGAGCTTTCGGATCACTCACCTATTGTGTTAGTGAGTGATGCATTTGATAGTGGACCGAAACCCTTCAGATTTCTAAACATTTGACTTAACGATCTTTCTTTATTGGAGCAAGAATGGGAACGATTGCAGGAGGGTGATAACGCGACATTGTTAATTATTAAATTGAAGGGGCTGAAAGGAATACTAAATGGGTGGAACTGGCATTGTTTCGGTGATATTGAAAATCAATATAAAGAGATGGTACAAGACATTGAGCGACTTGATGCCCAAGTTGATAATGGTGAGGTTTTCACGGCCGAGTTATTGGAAAGGCGTGAGCTGCACTTGAAATTGTGGAGGGTGGCGCAATTGCGGGAGTCGATATGGCGACAAAAATCCAGGGCGACTTGGTTGGCAGTGGGGGATCGCAATACTAGATTCTTTCATAAAGCTGCGAAGATTCGGCAAATGCAAAATATGATTCCTGGTTTGCAATTTGATGGTAGTTGGATTACTGTGCCGGAGAGGCTAAAGTTCTTGGTTCGTAGGGATTTCAAGAAGCATTTTGCTCGACCTATGGCCGCGAGTTCTTTGTTACCGGAGGTAGGTTTCCCTCAGCTTAAGTCTGAGCAATGTTTGACGCTAGAAAAGGCCTTCTCGGAGGAAGAAGTGAAATCAGTGATTTGGAGTTGTGAGGGGGCGAAAGCACCAGTGCCAGATAGATTTACCTTCGAATTTTTCAAGAAAGGTTGGGGATTTCTCAAAGTGAATTTGATGCGGTTTATAGAGGAATTCTTCGAGTCGGGTCGTTTACCTAAAGGGGTGAATTCTACCTTCATTGTTTTAATAGCGAAGAAGGATAATCCGAGGTTGATTGGGGATTATCGCCCAATTTGTCTCTTAAACTCTATATATAAAATCCTAGCGAAGTGTTTGGCGAAGCGATTACAAATAGTTTTGCCAACGTTAATTAATGACGTGCAAGCAACGTTTATTAGTGGGAGACAAACTTTGGATGTGGTTCTTTTGGCAAATGAAGTTATTCATTCAATGAAGAAGAGTCGTTTTGCTAATGGTGGGGTGATCTTGAAGTTGGATTTTGACAAGGCGTATGACTGTATCATCTGTGATTGTTTGGGTCGAATTATGAGACAGATGGGATTTGAGGTGAGGTGGTGTCAATGGATTAGGGAGTGTGTAGAGTCTGTGCGTTTATCGGTCCTTGTTAATGGCAGTCTGACAAAGGAATTTCTGATGAAGAGGGGCCTTCGACAAGGCGACACGTTATCACCGCTTCTTTTTGTGATAGTGGCCGAATTGCTTCGCCAATTCCTCCATAATGCCGAGAATTTGGGGCTGATTAAGGGTGTTCGAGTGGCATGGGATCTGTTTATCTCGCATCTTCAATTTGCGGATGACACTATTCTATTTTTACAAGGTGAGGTGGAGTTTGCGTGTAACTTGAAAAGGGTTCTGACCTACTTCGAATACGCATTAGGGCTTCAAATTAATTATGAGAAATCTTGCCTTTTCGGGATTGGGATTGACGAGATGGTGCTAGCGGATATTGCGGATGTTATGGGTTGTCAAAGCGGATCTCTTCCGATTCAATACTTGGGGCTTCCGTTAGGAGTTCCTCTACGTGGAATGGAGGTTTGGGAACCATTGGTGCAGTGTTTCCGTAAATGCCTTTCAGGATGGAAGCGTGACTCATTATCTTTCGCTGGTAGATTACTCTTGGTGAACTTAGTACTCTCAGCGTTGCCCGTGTATTACATGGGGGTGTTTTTAATTCCACGTCGTATTATTCTGAAAATTGATCGTATTCGTAGAAACTTCCTTTGGGGTGGTAAAGAGGAGCGATCAAAATTGAGTAGGGTGAATTGGAATGTGGCATGCCAGCCGAAGTGTTTTGGGGGACTTGGAGTGGTGAAGTTACACACTAGAAACTTGGCGTTACTCACTAAATGGGTATGGCGTTATGCTCAATCGGAGGGATCTTTGTGGAAATCGATCATTGTCGCTAAGTATGGTGTGGATGTCTTGTCTTGGGGAATTAATGCTAGAGGAAAAGCACACATGTCGACAATGTGGAAGCAAATTGTTGAGGTACAAAATGATGAATATGTGGCTCGTTTCTTAAATGTTTCTCAATTCTCTTGGGTTTTGGGCAATGGACCATGCATTTTATTTTGGAGGGATTCTTGGTGTCTTGCTAAGCCTTTGAAGAACGTTTTCCCGCGGCTGTTTGGTTTGGCAACCAATAATTTGGCGTTTGTTTGCGATTACTTGGGTTTGTCGATTGGTGAGTGGGAAGGTTGTTTCCGACGTGCATTGCGATCATTTAAATTAAATCAATTGCGGGATTTACAATCGTGTGTTGCTAGTTTTAAACTGAGAAGACGGGTTGTGGACAGGCTTGTGTGGGTTCATGACTCGACGAGTCAGTTTTCGGTTGGTGCTTTACACAAGTTGATGTCGTCGTTTGGGATGCAGAATGTATGAGAGGTTAGCGTGGCGTGGAACCTGCCTTTTTTGCCGAAAATTCAGTGCTTTATTTGGTTTATTATGGTGGGTCGGCTGCCTACTCTGTGGATGTTATTCGATCATGGTCTTCCTCTTTTGGAATCATCGCTCAGATGTTGATTGTGTGGGGTGGGGAGGACAATGCTGACCATATTTTGTGGCAATGTGACCTTGTGTGGAATGTGTGGAATTTGTTCTTCTTGTGGTGGGATGTGCCGGTTGTAAGGCCATGGCGAATTGGGGAGTTTCTTCATCAGTGTTGTCATGGTTTTTTTGGAAGCGAGACTCGCTTGTGGTGGATTATTGGGTGTGCGAGTGTGCTATGGTCGTTGTGGCTCGCACGGAATGAACTTATGTTTCAGGATAGAAGGTCCACGAGTCAGGATGTGCTTTTCTTGTTGCAGCTAAGCTCATTTTATCGGACTCGTGCTCGTTTCGATTCTGCTTGTTTTGTTGAAGCTGCATGGTGAGAGAATCCTCAACTGTGTCGGGCAGTGCCATCGGCTATGGTGAACGATCGGGTGGGTATTGAATGGTTGCCTCCTTCGTCGGGGGTGTAGAAATTTAACGTGGATGGAGCGGCTCGTGGTAAGCCGGGTATGGCAGGCTACGGGGGTGTTTTATGGGATTGGAGCAGTCGGATTGTGGCTTTTTTCTCGGGTCCGATTGGTGTGGTTGAGTCAAACGAAGCAGAACTACAGGCAATTGCTTATGCGTTGTGGATGCTCCTTGACCTTCGTTGGAATGGTTTGACGTCAGTGGTGATTGAATCGGATTCGAAAGTGGCCGTGTCATGGGTGATTTGTACTGAACGACGGCCTTGGCGTTTTTAGCGTTGGTTTCACCAAATTGATGAGGCATGTGATGTGTTGTCGGGTGTGTGTTTTACAAATGTGTTTAGGGAAGCTAATAGTGTCGCTGATGCCTTGGCAAAGAGTGACGTGGATCGACCCAAGTGGGTGTGGATGAGATCAGGATGATCGTTGGGTTCTTTCCCTTTTAGTGTTGTTTCTTCTTGTCACACTCATCGGTACTCTTTTCCTCCACCTATGATTAGAGAGGTTTTTAACGAGGTCGGTGTTGTGTGTGATTTTGTATGATTGCTCTTAATAAAATCATGCATTTTGCCGATAAAAAAACACTCCAAATATACATGTAGCTCCGCCCTTGTTTATAGTAGAACTGAACAAGCCAACAGAAATATGAAAATAGGGACCGAAGCCTGGATAATGCTTTAAATGAATCTGTATCCGCTGAACAAGTGATGTTATAAGAGAATGGTTCTACTCCCGAACACGATGCTACAACACATTTACTTACAACAGCTACACAACCAGTTGGACCTATTGGTTAACAATAAGAAATGAGAAGATTATCATAGAAAAAATAAGAAAATAATTTTAGTCATTTATTTTACCCTCATCCAACATTTGAAAAATAGTTGAATTTTACATAGTATAAATAGATCCTAACCAATATTCGACCTACTAACTGTCTAATTTGGATCAGGTTTTGCAAAGACCTATTATGGGGCGACCCTCCCAACCCAGTTTTGTAAATGCCCAGTATTCTCCATTTACAAGGTCATGATTCAAATCTCTAACCTTGATTAAAAGACCTAGCGCCTCATCCCACTAGATCAACTCGTTGTTTGTGATATGAGTTACATTTTAATACACAACGTGTAAAAACATTACACAATCTTCTTATTTAAACTATAAAATTTAAAATTTAAATCGCTTACTCTTAAATCTAAACTCTAAACTTTAACACTAAGCTCTAAATATTAAACTTGCAACTAAACTCTGAACTTTAAATTAAAACCTAAATTTAACAAATTTACAAAATTTATGTATCATTTTTTTCCTGAAATTGTATCATTATTTATAATAATACATATCCACATACAATAACTTTGTGAGAAGGCTTATGTTTGTGAAAACATTATTTTCACAGTGTTTTCGCAATCTAAAGTTGGATTTTTGGGTATTTTGTTTAATCATAAAGTTATGTTTTTCCCTCCAAATTCCAAACCCTGGAATTAGGTGGTTACCCACCAGCCTATCTAAATCCAATTTGGAACCAGTCTTGGAGAGTGGTTGAGTTGTGGAAGGCGGCTTGTGCATCAAATTTGAACGTTTGCCAACACATCCTCTACATATTTATGTTTTTTTTAAGGCTTAAATATAAAAAATGTCTATAACTCAACAAGTGTCTTAGTAAAAAAGCGGATGATGTTCATTTAAAAAAAAACTGATTCAAATTATTTTATCTACAAAGTACATGTGCATTGTCAAAGGGTTAAGAATATGTATGAACATATACTATCTTGTATTCACCTTTAGACCATTTAAATTTTTTTGTTAAAAATAATTGTCTAAAATTTACACCTTTACAATTTTAAGAGTCTCATAGTTAACTACCGTTAAAAAAATTCATTAACCAATCAATACTTGACATGTGACAATAATTTGGATTTTTTAAATTTTTTGAAGAAAAAAAAACCAACTTTTATTTTTTTCAGAAAAGCCCGAAATTTTTTAATTTTTACAAAACAACCCCAAATCCCTAAAATTTCTTAAACCCAAACCCCCAAATCGCCACTGCATATGTCGTCGATTGTCGCCCCTGAGAATACCCCTTTGGTCGCCGAACCAAACCGGTCATTTCTCCGACACGACGTCGTTGAAAACGACGAAGGACGTGTCAATCGAATGTCAATTTCGACGACACCGTGTTGAGGAAATGACCGACAAGGTCCGACGACCAAAAGAATATTCTCAGGGGCCGCGATCGACGGTGATTTGGGGGTTTGGGTTTGCAAAATTCTAAGGGTTTTGGGAGTATTTTGTAAAAATTGAAAACTTTCGAGATTTTTCAAAAATTAAAATTTTTGTGTATTAAAATTATTTTAAATTTTTATTTTTAAAAAATAAAATAGACATACCATGTGTCATGTTTTGATTGAGTAATAGATTTTTAACGGTACTTAATTACAAGACACCTAAAATTATAAAAGTGTAAATTTTAGGCACCTATTTTTAGCAAAAAAATACTTTAGGCACTTAAAGTTTAAAAGATGTATAGTTTGAGCACTTATTTTTATTTAAGACTTTTTTTAATATTCTAATATGATTACATGGTAATATATTCTTTATTTTTAGTTTTTTAAAAACCCACATATCATATAGGTTATAATGTCGAATCCAAATTATCTAGGTAAAACAATGTTATCCTTTATAAAAGGAACCACATAATGAATTCTATTTTTTTTATATTCTCAACCTCTCTAAAATTATTATTTTGCTTTAATCCTCATACAGTGAGATAAGCTGATAAAAATTGTAAATGGAAAAGGTCTACAATTTATTATATATATAGTGGTTAGGTCAACAATTAATGATAGAATAAATTATATAAATAGTTTATTGACTATAGAGTATGTTTTTGTTGGGACGTCAACTATGAAAAGTTATAAAATAGTCATTTGACTTAAAAAATAACTAGCAAATTAGTCCATTCAATTGTCATTAAATTTTTAATGGAGACGACGTGGTGATTACTATAAATTGATATAATAGCATATTTAGTCATCAAATTTAACACTTGTTATAAATTGTCCTTAATTCTAAAAAATAATCCACGACTTTAATATTTTACCAATTCAATCCGAAATCCCAATTCAATCATCTTATTCTATGTTTAAAATGACAGAATGCGTAGAAGATCTGCAACATCCATAAAAACCCAGAAATGAAAATCCATCAAATTGAACGTTGCCAAGACGATAGACAACCTATGCAAATTTATGTTTTTATATTATCAACATCAATTCTCTTCATCTCTAACATTGTTATTATGCATGAATGTCCAAATAGATCAAATGATTACAACTATAAAACATGAACAAATGCAACGAATCCCTTGGAAAATGATATTAGCCAGACCCCATAACCATAAGCATCATCCACTCAGACTAAGTCGATGCTTACCAGCCATGGTACACAACTACAATACAAGAACAGAGAAGCTATAGAAAATATATCCCTTCAAAACTCTTTACAAATCACTTGAGGAGAGATCTTGCTAAATGTTCCCGAGCAGTGGCCAATGCTTGACTTATTGTCTGCAAAACATTATAAAGACAAAATGAAAACATGGTTTCAGTGTCTGCCTTCTGATGGGAAGAATTATCCAAAACAAGAAATCAAAGAGATTTCTAGCTGTTTCTTGAAGGAAGCAAAATAACAATACCTGCTCAGATAAAGGAGCAGCCGCATCTACACTATGGCTGGCTACCTTTCCCGCTATAGCATTAGCATCAGTTTCTAGGATGACACTACAAAGAAAAGAATTAACCAGGATAGAAAATCACTCTTATGTCCTGAACTTGAAGTGGATTGAGATAGCTCAGAACCCCTAAAGATGACCATTTCAGTTCATGGCTTCATGCCAATGACTCGCAAAACTCTTGTTTACATACTAATTTTTAGACAACAAGTCTACAAATTCAGCTGTTGGTAAAGGTTTCTCACAACATTGCTAGAAGGGCAATTAGTGTATACATATATTACAATACTAATGATTGTTATAAGGGTAAAATGTAAAAGATGCTGCCTTCTCTTTACTTGTATAATTAGTTTTAGGCAATTTACCAACCATAATAAGTGATGGCATTCCAGACAAAAATGAGATGTATGTTCATAACTAGCCCAATGGTTACCTAGAGGCCCAATAAGCTCATAATGCAAGTTAATAAAATGGAAGGGAGGATGAAAAATAGTAATACTATTGGTAGTGATATTGGACTTATTGGGCCTCTGGGTACCCTTTGGGCCGATTATGAACACCCCTAGTATGTACCATGTTATCTAAGTATTAGCAAAATATCAGTAACTATCATTTTCACTAGCAATGATATGCTAACCATCATTGAATGGAAATTAGTCTATGAAATGTTCTCCCACACCCACCTACCCACTTTTATTTTTCTTAATAATCTCATGTAGGCTTTGGCAGCAAGTTAAAGTTTCAAAATTAAAGGAATCTTGACTATTACCAAGCTAACAAAAATAAGCATTGTGTCATTTATACAAAAGTGAACTTTAACTGCAATGAATCGTGTTACATACCCGCCATCGACGATCTCGTCAAGGCATAACAAAACGAGATCCAAGTTCTCCAGTGCCTCTTTCTTGTCCACATTCCCTCTGGACAAAAAGGAGCCAAATAAGTTCATGGAAATATGACCTTTAAGCATGTATAAAGATATGGTAAACAAGTGGTTATGAAAACCTTAGAAGAAGGCCAACTGCATCAAAGAAGCCTTGAAGAACAGTAACCAAAATGAGCTCATTTTCACCCTCAGCCCCAGTAACAAAAAAGTGAAGGTCTTGAACAAACTTGTACACGACGATATGATTCTCAAACATTGCTATCTCCGCTGTAAACAAGGAAACAACACCGTAATCAAGTAGAATTGGAAGGTCAATGAATGATAGATATTTCTTATCATCCCAAGAAAAAGTTGTCAGTTCTTCGAGTTTATTTATTTGCCTTACATAGATTAAGAATATATTGTTACGAATCAACATAAAAAGGGAAAGTACAGTTGCATTCGCATTATAGTTGTTCACACGAAAGAAAACGAAAGGGATTAGAAATTGTTTACCTTCAGTGCGAGCATTGGTCTTTTGAGTCTTGGAAAACAAAGCTTTCTCAAAGGCTTCCTTAGCACTGTTAGTCAGCCATTCATCTGAATAATATTTAACGGCAACACGGTTGCCATCGGAATCCAGAAGAAGGATGTTTTTAATAGAAGGACAAGAATCCTAGCAACACACCAACCATGAACACGAATTAAGGATTGTAAATGTCCCAAAACCATGTTGGATTGGTGATGAAAAAAACAACGGAAATGGGATCTACGGCTTACATTCAGTGTTCCTGGATTTAGTTCAAATTAACACTAATGTCTATTCTCCAATTCAGACAAAAAAAAAAGATTCCACAATATGTCTACATAAAGGGGGGATGGGATCCGATTGCATTGTAGGAGAAGTGTAAATCGGAATCGATTCCGAACATAGGCAGAGATGCGAAGTATGAAGTGTAAAATGTGAGTCCATACATTACCACGGAATGCAAAACGGTGATTATTGAGAAAGGGAGCTGACCATTTCTGTTGCTTTTGGATGTTAGGCAAGAAAATGGACGGAGGGCCTCCGCCACAGATACGGCGATCAACGAGGAGGGGAGTCGGCAATTATGAGAAAACAGAGACGTAACGTAATGCCACCCTGCAGTGCAAGTGCATCTCTATTTTTCTACCACGGTTGGTCCACTCTTGGGCTGCGAAACTAGGCCTGGCCTGCTCCCAAAACATCCATGGACAGAAATGCCTTGATGGATTGAAAAATTAGACTTGTTTTTAATGCAATGTTTATAAATTATTTAGTTTTTTTAATAGGATTGACGAATTTGAGTCTCCCATGATGAACATGTATCTGTTCATAGATATTTTAACGAATTTGAGTCTCTCATGATGAATATGTATTTTGTTCATAGATATTTTTAATGAATCTGAGTCTCTTAAGATGAACACCATCCGCTTTTCCACTGGACCACTTGTTGGGTTTCTAAATTTTTTTTAACAAAGACTACCAGGGGCGGAACATTGGGGGGTTTAAGGGGGTATGGTCCCCCCTTTATAAATTTCTAGTTCCACCCCTGAAGACTACCTACTTCTACCTAGAGGTGGAGGGGAGACTCTAAGAGAAAAAAATGCTCCCGATGAGTTTTTTTTTTTTTTTTGATGAAAGCTAAAGTGATTACAAGTAGTATTTGTTCTAAGTATACTCTCAACAATTTGACAATAAACGCTCAATCACCCTGCTGCAGCTGCTGATGCTCGAACCCGTAACTTCTAGGAATAACAACCGTTCCGTTAACCACTGAGGCAAGTTGGTTCGTGCTCCCGATGAGTTTTGAATCTTGAACCTAAGGGAAGGGGGAATAAAGCGGTGAACAGCTCTGACCAACCGTTTGGTTCTAAATTATTTAAACTTTTAAATTCATGATTCAAAATATAATATATGATTAAACGTATCTAAACACAGGTTCTCTTGAGTGTTTTTAATAGTAAAACCGAAACAAAACTCAATCAACGATGTTTAATTATACGGTTTCACTGTACGAATTGAATCATAAAATTAGAGAATTGATCGTAACTTGTAAAAAAACCGAAAACTAAGAACTGAAAAATGAATTAAAAATCAGATAAATCTAATTTTTAAAAAGAGAAATTTGTTTTTTAAATGAAATCTTGGACTCGGTTCAATGGATTGGATTTCTTGAAGTTTTTAAATCAACTGACTCATTTTTTTTATTTTTCATATTAATTTAGAAATTTTGATACAAGCTTCTACTTCTTTTTATAATATTTCCAAAAAATAATAATTTTCAAGTAAATAAAAACAATTATTAATTCGTATATAACATTATTAAATTACCTTCACTATTTGAGATACAAAATATTTGTTATTATATTATAAAAAATAAAAATTAATCATAATATATTTTTGTTTAATTATGTGTCTGACACATTGGTCAACTAATTCGAATATGCCCAATATGAAAACAACCCTCCCAGACCTATTTTTCTTCATTCATAAAGTCAAAATTCGAATATGATCTAACTTAAAAAAGCTAATGTCTCATCCCACTAGACAAGTAAAAATAATTCCGATCAGTCTTTCAAAGAAGGCGGTTCACAAGCAAAAGAAAAGAAAAAAAAACCAACCCATCATATTAAAAGAAGAAAAAAAAACATGATCCGCGTCATGAATCATGCTCCATATCATTTCTCCAGTAAACAGGAACCATAATATTTAAGCATTGGGGGAAGCATTAGTACCAAAAGATGAAAGACAAGCATTTCTCATGTTCATCATATCAGAATTCAGCTCATAAAGTTTCAACAAGGTTAAACCAAGCATTATTTAGATTTCACAAAGTGTGGGGAGAGATATTTGGAGATCTCAAACATTCCAACAGCCTCCTTGCCGTCGAATATGGTCTTCAACTTCTCGTCGCAAATGATCTCCTTCTTGTTTGCAGGATTCTACACACCATCACAGACAAGTCATGCTCAACAACATCAAAATTACAGGAAACAATTCATAGAATAAAGACAGACAATGTCCGAGCTTCCTTAAATTGGTAGAAATTTGAAGACCCAAATTGGCTCAATCGGCAGTTTTGCATCAGTGGAATCAAAGAAGAAAACACCAAACATGAATGGACTTAAACATCGAAGGAGCTTTCCATTTGTATAACATGAGTGTCTTAAAGAAATCACATGGATTGAATTAAACATAATATCTCTGATTATTCCGCCAATAACATGAGAGAAGGCTTAAGTAAAATGGAACCTGGAGATTGTGGCGTTTGATGTATTCCCAAATCTTTTTAATGGTGTCGGTGCGAGAAGCTTCGGAGGCTCCAAGGAACTTGCCCAGCTGTGGAGAGACGGGTAGTACCCGATTAAGCCCACTTCCATTTCCAGCGGAAGAAGAAGAAGCGAAGGAAGCAGAGGAAACCTTCGCCGCTTCTAGAAATCCGCTGTACCTTCCAAACAGTTTTGATGTAGCCATCATCATCGTCTCTTACTCTTTTCTCCTTGCTCAAACAAAACCAAAAGCTCCCCCTAAAACCCTAATAAGTCTGCTGGACAACGTTTGAACTTTTTAGAGGTAAAATAGGGGGAAAAGAGGGAAGTGGGTGTCGTTTCGAGGGCTTCTTAATTTGGGTTCAAGTTTACTCATAATTGGGCCCAATAGCCTTTTCAACGTTTCACCCTTGAGTTTTTTAGACACCTTTCTTTCAACTCATATTTAACCTAATATGTTAATACAGATTCATAAATTATCAATAATTATTATATTTATAAATAAATAATATACTAACTAAATGTAAAAAAAAATAACCAAATTGCAGAAATTTAAAGGGTAAACTACATAAATAGTTATTTTAACTATTTAAATGGTATCAATCAAGTCACCTACCGTTAAAACTTAATGAAAAAGTGACGTGAAAGTTAACATAGATTTGTATTATTACACATTTGATCCATGTTACTTATACATTCTATCAATTTAGTCATAATTTTAATTTCTTAATCATTCAATCAAGGGGTGACATGGCATGTGTAAATAAAAATGTGTCACCACTTGATTGAATGATTAATAAATTAAAATTAGGACCAAATTGATAGAATGTGTAATTATATAAATTTATGTTACCTTCCACATCATTCTCTCAGTAAATTTTTAACCGTAGGTAATTTGATTGATACTATTTAAATTGTTAAATGGTAATTATGAAAAAAATTTGAAATCACTCCATAATTAGGTGGTCATTTATGTAGTTTACCCTTTAAATTTCCTTTATGGACTGCAATTTCATCCCCAAAAGAGAGTAAAATATAAAGTGAATGATCCTATTCCAGTAGATTTGGCACAACAAGGTTCATGGTTATGGAAAGGGATCGGAATAGTACGGGACGATGTAAGGTGTAGCATTGTTTGGAGTCTCGGCGATGATACCTCTGTTGATTTCTGAAGTGATGCAATATAAAACCGATGGGATTCACGATACTGAGCAACATATTTCAGCTCAAGACATTGTTAGTGTCGTGAGAATGGGGAAAACATACAACACCTTCTTCCCCAACATATCGAGGCAATTAAACCACCAGTACTGAGGATGTTCCAGGTTGGTGAATTAATTTTAAAGTTCAATATGCTTATATAAGTTGAGGTCATGGACTTTGAGTGTGGCGGAAAACAAACTATGGATGGTTCTTGATGAGTGAGAATTTTCTTATGGCTCGTTTGCTAATTGTTATCGAATGGGGAATGAGTCTATCAACAACTTTTCTCTTAAACAGAACAACATCATCTCCTTCCTAAAGGGACAGATTGCAAGACGCAGATCACAGAATTCTATACCATGTTCTTGCTTCTCACAATAATATCGCTGAAAGACTATGATGAAGAATGTCTCCAGGCCTGTTATAGTGTGGTGTTTTACAATGGGAAACTCTCCATGACTCGAATTGATTGAAGTCGTGTTTTGGCAAGGATCCCACTCCGGTATACGCCAAAAAGAATTGAACAATCAGATTCTCATTCTGATGGATGTTTCACTGATGACGATGGTGTTTACTTCTATGCTCCGCATCAGAGCTAGAATCTTCATATCTCCGTGACGATGAATGCTTATTCCGACTCTTTTCACCTTTAAGATGTTTACGAGCATCACCTTCAAATGAATAACGATGCTTATGTCTGTACTTTCCACTCCTACTATTACGCCTAACAGTGTCTGAATCTTCTGATTCCGAGTTATAATGCTTTTGCATTGCCTTTTTCCTACGCTCATGCCTACCACGGTCTGAATCTTCAGACGAATAGGAATGCTTGTTTTTACTGTTCCTATCATTCCCATAATTCTCATCATCAGATGAATTAGAATGCCTTTGTCTGCTCTTTTTACTCTTCCTGTGTCTACCAGTATCCATATCATCCAACGTATAATGCTTATGGGTACTCTTTTTCTTCCTATCATGCCTGCTAGAGTCAGAATCTTCAGATGAATGATTCCGCTTTTTCTTCTTCTTGGTTTTCTTCTCCTCCTTCGACTTTCTCTTATCATCATCAGAAGTTGAGGATAAGCCATCTTGATTAGGATCCTCCGAGTCCCAACTACTTGGAGATGACTTCTGCTTCTGTTTACTCTTTTTTGAGGACTTCCTTTTCTTGGATTTGCAAGAGATGTTAGTCAGCAAATCAGGGATATTGCCCCCACTAAGGAATCCTGTAAATAAGAAAAAAAAATGAAAAAACAAAAAAGGAGATAACAGTTAACATGAAGTTACTTGGATGTTACGAGCTCAAATTGTCAGTCAAAAAGTCTGCAATAGGAAAAAGTATCCACCTCCATACTCATCAAATATATCCTCGGCAACTATTTGCTGATTGGGATCATCAGGTTGAAATCCACCACGAGGAGGACTCAAACCTGGTTTTTGCTTCAGCTCCCACTTCAGAGGCTGCAAAAAATGGGATACATATCGAGGTGAGAACCAAATGAATAATAAATAAACATATGAGACAACAAATACCATTGCTTGCTTAGTGTGCATAAACTACTGAAAAGATTCTAACATTTGAAGTTACAATTCTTCACTCTAAATAGACATTTCAAAATAATGATAATAGTGACAGAGACAGCTCCCATATTTTTAAAAGATGTATGAGTAGATATTATTTGGAGCTATAAAGTGATTTGAAGATTAAGCTTTGAAATAAGCTTCAATACTTTCAACAGAACCAATATAGAAGTAATACCAACCTCAGCAGGATCCATTTGAGCCATGATAGCAGTCAAGGGGTCGTCTCTTTTCAAACGGCTCTCTTCATTTGGCATTATAGCATCCTTCAACGGACAGTCACGGTCACCACTTTGGTGCCCATAATTTCCACATCTAAGACATTTCACATTACGGACTTCAACAGCAAATGGTTTAACCCTACCAGGAACACCAGTCTCCAGCCTGAAAGTGCAGCAATCATGCAAACCAAATGAAATAAAATATCAATTCACACTACGATAGCAATATATTTTGCCCTTTTTATAAGATGATTAGTTTTAACAGTCCTTAAAACGATGACGCTTCAGCATCCATATGGAAATCAGTTTCATTTCTCTATATAATAATCAAATTCATTTGCAAAACATGACCGTGGAAATAGACAATCAAATAGCTTATTTCAGCTCTACAAATCAGATCAAACCATCTGTTTTTCCCATAATAGATAAAACTTTCTTTAGTTTAACTACCATTGCTACATACCGTGGGGCATTTTTAAGAACTTCAAATTCTTCCTCTGTTGGTAAAGCTCGTCCGAAAACATCTTTCGGTCTCGATTTCTGTTTCTCTTTAGTCATAGTACCTCCACCAGGCAAAGGTTCCGGTGGCCTGCAAAATGAAGCTAATAAATTGAGAAAACTATATTACAAAGATGAAAAGCAGCTAACATTCAAACAAGTAAGTAAGCACATTAAACATTTTATATCCGAATCAAAATTACATTGCTGTGGAATGATCATTGGAAATGTTGTTCTGCTCGGTATTTTTCCTCTCATCGGCGATCTCAGCCGCTTTGGCACTCTCAGCATTATAACCAGGCGGACGAACATACATAAAGCTAACAGCTTTCATCATCTCCACCTAGGAATTTAACAAGGGTTGCTGGATAATTTAGTTCCAAAAAAGAATGAAAATAGAAAACCAACGGAAATCACTTGGATTAAGAAAGAAAAACCTTTTCCTTCTCCTTTTTGGAAATTAGAGCAGTCTGGCGGAAGAATTCTTGCTCTTGGGCATACTGTAACAAAACATAAAACACAATACTTAGTGAAAGAGCAATTGAAGAAAAAAATAAATGAAATATTAGGGAGAGAAAGAAAGTGACCTCGCGAGCAACTTCTTCAGCACGGCGGGAGCGCTGGGCATAGGTCTGCTCGGCGATCCACTTGCGGCGTTGATTGGGATAGGAGAGGGGATGCCATGGCTTTTGGTTGAGATAGGAATGGCTCCAGGCGGTGCCGGCTTTTGTCTTGTAATCGACTTCGCCCGAAGAGCCGGGCTTTTCATCGGAGAACCTTTTGCTCAGCCTCATTCCTCCCCCCTCCTCTCCGATTCCACCCATCCTATCAATCACTCACTGTCTTCTTCTTCTTCTTCTTCTTCTTCTTCTTCTTCTTCTTCTTTCAATGGGTTCTTCTATTTCCTAAACAGTGGAAGAACCCAAAATCCCAAATTTGCTGCTACCAGCTTCGGGATTAGGGATCGGAAGCTCCGTTTCTTGGGCTGGCCTAACCACTCTTGACGGGCTTAACAACTTTACAAAGTTCCACCCTGCTCTCATAATCAAATAAAGCCTGGCTCTTGTCTCAAAATTATTTTTAATCCGTCTAATGGTGATTATTATAGGGTAATATATGTTCATAGATATTCTTAACTCTTTAAAAATATGCATACACCATGTAGACAAAGCGATTTGAACCCGTGTCTCTTAGGATGAACATCATCCACTTTTCCACTGGGACACTTGTTGGGTTCAAATTTTCAAAATTATCTCTTTTTAGTATAATCATAGGTATCCGAATTATTGTTTGATTAATTCGAGTCGAGTTTTGTAGAAACCCATTATAAGACGACCCTCATAATTTAGTTTTTTTTTTCATTCACAACATTAGAATTCGAATCTCTGTTAAGACATGCATTAACTCGTTAGACTAACTGATTGTGTAATATAATATGTAAAATTTGAAGTTTTTGATAGAATATATAAATTTTGATTGAAATGAAAATTAAGTAAATATTGAAGGGTTTTTTTATTAGTATGCATTTTATACTCTTGAAGTATGATTTCATTTTGAACGTCGATTCATCCTGTTATTTGTTTACATTAGACAGTGTAATTTGAATGATTATAAAATATGATAAATGTTATTAAAATAAAAAAAATAAAACTAAAAGATGTAATATTATAAACAAGAGAATAATGAATCATATTCCAATATTCTTTTTTAACTTTTTTTTTATCTTAATAACATTTTTTTAATAATCACTTTGTTATTGAACTTATAATTGATTAACATGTAACATGCTATACACAAATCAACAATTTTATATCTACAAAATATTCTTTTGTTATTGAACTTATAATTGACTAAGGCATCCAATCACATGTAACGGACGGTCCTAGTGCTTGAGAGTGTTGCAGGGATGGACCCAGAGCTCAGATCGATGGGAATGGAGTGGGCAGTCGCTCCCCTCAAAAATTTAAAATCCATATATGATTTAGAAGTTTTTTATTAAAAATTTATTTTCGTCCCTTCTAACATAAAATTATGCGTCGGTTCATGAGGGTTCCACGTTCTTCGTTCATTGCAAGAACAGTTTTCTTGTATTTATAGCTTTTATAAACTATTTATGTTTTTGATTTACAGTGGAATCCTGAAAGCTGATTTTGAATTATATAGTATTGTATTGAGTTAGGTCAATGCAGGCCATAGCCTGGTCTCTGGGAGTGAGGTTAGCACCCAACACAAAATCTGAAAATGAAAGCCACATCATATCCAAATACGCATGTGTACGGGACAGTGTGCAGAGGAGATTCATAAATTGTCCTTTGCTTGGTGTTGATGTGGATACACCATCCATCATCTTCATCTTCAAGTAGGAAATGACATGGATTTTGGCATGCCCCATGCCCCATGCCCACCATGCGGATGTACATCTGATCTCACTCCCCTCTTTTCTCTCTTAACTAATTTAATTTCATTTACTAATACATGTGTTAACTTTTCCTTTCATCATAAGGGATTCTATGTTATTTGTTAGAATAATGCATTTGATTTATAATCCCAAAGATTTAAATGGCTCCTAATTTTGGAATAAAAAATGTGTGAATTTGGCACAACATTTTGTTTTCCTTTCAAGTACAAAAATATTTTACTTTTCTCACATGTTTTACCACTTAACTATAAATTAATCCCTTTACTTTTGTTTTCTCTTGTAAATATTTAACTTTATTTATTTTATGATTTTTTAGGGTTTGTGCGGTCACTCATTTTACGTCTATCCAAAATCACTATTGTAAATAGTTGTCGCTCATACTTTGTCATGACTTATGTTTTGTTTTCCTCCATTTTTTTCTTTTTCTTTTTTATATCTTTTACTTCTTTATTTATGCCTATTTGAGGTTTTCTATGTTACTTTGGTTAATAAATCTCTACATTTTCTAATGAAATTAGTGAATGTTTTTTTTATTCTTATGGTATGTTTTCCTTGTTTTTGTTAGTGTTGTGAAAAAAAATTGATAAACTGAAATTGAGTCTAAAACTAAAATAAACATCCAAAAATTAGTTTCGGTACATTTTCAAAAAAATATATTTATGTTCGGCTACGGTTCACAATTTAGGACACAACTGGTTAATTGATCCGACCAGTTATCTGTAATATTTATAATTTTATGTATTAGAATATTCTATAGTCCAATGATTTTGATACTTCTCTCATTCTTTGAAGACTTTTCGGTCATGAAAAACGAACAACACCAATAATTGACGATGAAAGATAAAACTATCAACACTAAACATTAAAAAAATACATATAACCCTTATGACATGTTGATAAAATAATCATTATCCAACTCAATCACGAACAAAAAATAGTAATTGTGAACACATAACTAAATTCAGTTTGATGATCTAAAACATGGAAAATCAGCAGGTTTGAGAGAAAAGTTATGAGCGGCTCATTTTCTCTTTTCTATTTCTTTTCTTTATTTTGTTATTTTAATGTTACTTTGGTTAATAAGCAGTGGCGGAACTTGGTGGTAGAGTTTGAGGGGGCCAACTTAAAATTTTAAAAAATACAAGTTTAAATTAAAATTTTCAAAAATTTTGAAGAGATCAATTTACATTTTTTTTCAAAAATTTTGGGGTTTAACTAAAAATTTTAAAAATTTGAGAGGCTTGATGAGAACTTTTAAAAATTATGAGAGGGATTTAATTAAAAAAGTTCAAAAACTTTGAAGTTTAATCTGAATTTTTAAAAATTTTGTGGGGCTAAATTAAATTTTTTAAAAATTCTAAGGGTTTAAATTATAATTTTTCAAATTTTGGGGGGGCCATGGCACCCACATGGCACTATTATCTTCCGCCACTGTTAATAAGCCTTTATTTTTTTAATAAAATATGGTGGATGTTTTTTTTAACTTTTATTAGGACTGTGCAAAAAAAATCGATATTTCGAAATTGAATTCAAAATCTTAAAAAATATATGAAGATTCGATTATCTTAGTCGAAAGTTTTGGTTTTGGAACAAATTTAAAAAATATTGGTTCGACTACAGTTCATAGCTTATGGCAAAACATGTTATTTACAATATTTGTAAATTCTATGACTAAAATGTCCTATAATACATGGATTTTGATTGTCCCTTCATTTTTTGACGATTTTTTGGTCCTAAGTTCGATTACTAAAAAGTTTTTATTTGATTTTTTAGTTTTTTTTCTTCACTTTGTCTACAACTGAACCATTATTGAATTTATCATATTATTACATTTGATATTTTAATAATCACAGTAAAAAATTATTTGAACCAAATTGAATATTTCGGTTAATCGATTTAATCGATACATTTAAACCAAAAATTGAATAACTTGAATTTACCGATTAACCGAAATAATTTACCAACGTTTAACCGAATTTGGTTTTGCACACCCTAGCTTTTGTTACACATTTCTTATGCTCTTGTAGTATGTTTTCTTTTTTTTAAGGTTAGATTTGAGCGTCGTATCTCTAGTTAATATTTATTTAATTATTTTATTGATCTACCTATGATTTAGATCATCAAGTTAGTACTCTCACGTTGATAAGTGCTCACAATCTCTTAATATAGGTTAAGGTTGGTTTTGGTAAAGTTAATTTGTTATCGTTCATTATTATATACATTTTCTGTTAGCATTGACGATGTTTATTATTTGCTGTCGTCGACAATTTTTTTTGTTTGTATTAATATTTTTTGTTTGGTTGAATTTCCACCTTTACTTATATGATCTTATTTTATTTTTTTAGTGATTAATTTGTTATTTTGATGATTTTAAAGTTAAATTTATTACACTTTCTTTTTATTATTAGTTACAAATATTCATCGTATTAATGGAAAACCAAGTGTAAAGAAAAAGAAGAGATATTGCTAAAGAATTCTACTGAAAATGGTGGACATGATAGTGATGAGGATTCTCATTTTTGTCTCACTTGTTTTGACCAGAAGATCCAAGTTTAACTGAATCCAGATCTCTCTCACATCCATTTACTGATTAGAATTGTAATTTTTTAATATAGAAATGGAGAAAAATAAAAGAAAATAAAGCTTTGGTGGTATGCTCTGATTAACTCCTGTCTTTTCCATCAGTCATCACCATGACCAGGTGTTCCATTTATTGTTCTTTTTCTCTGCTGAGTGCACTAAGTAGTAAGTATACCCCTCTTGCTCTTGGAGGATGCTGTTGAAGTGGTTTTAGATTCACAACCCCACCAAAATCTCGACCTCTCTGCACAATATTAGTGGGACTTTTTTTCTTTTTTTGGAGGATCTGGTTTTTCATATTTTTTTAATAAAAAATATTCTATATATGGGTGAAAAATTTGTTTTCTAAAAACGTCTAATTTTAAGGATTAGAGTTTAAGTTTTAAGGTTAGAGTTGTAATGTTTGTGGTTAGATTTTAAGATTTAAAAATAGATTTTATGGTTTGAGGTTTAAACTTTAGAATTTAAAATTTAAAATTTAAGAGTAGAAATTAGGATCCTAAAAAAATATGACTGCTTTAGAAACATGATTGTGAAAAAACTTTTTACTGGCACATCAAATAATAATCCTTTTTGTTTATACAAGCACTTTAATTTTAAGGTTTAGAGACTCTCTTTAGGGGTTTAAAGTTTAAAGAATTAAGTGTAGTGGTTTCAAATTTAGGGGTTATTGATAGAATTTTAGGTTTACGGTTAAAATTTAAGGTTTATAGGTTAAAATCTAAATCCCTAACCATACTACCCTAAAACCTCATAAACTCTAAATTCTAAACACATACACAAAACTCCTAAACTATTAACCCTAAATCCTAAAATTAAAGTACTTGTGAAAACAAAAGGTTTTCACCTCCCGTGTATGAGATAATATAAAAAGGCAAAAAACGATAAACCAACAAAACGAGAAACCTAGAAAAATAAAAGGAATTCTGAATGGGAATTAACATAGGTTTATTTACAGTAGAATAACAGTAGGAAAGATCGGCGTCACCGTCAGGAGAATAAGCACCACCGTCAGGAGTTATAACCGCCGTTGCACGTGTAGGGACTGTCCACAAGACGTAGGCTTCGAGCCAAGATCGGCGTTCAAAGCCACGGCCGTCGACGAGTGCGAGAAAGGGCAGAGTTATTTGGGTGAATTTTTAATTTAGGGATTGGGAATTTTGGGGAATCCTATCGGGGAACTAATTAAAACGCAAAGAAATTTAAAATGCCTATACCGACGGTAACCGTCGGTAAATATTTGACCTATACCGTCACACAAGTCACCCTATATCGACAAACTGGTTCGCCCTATACCGACAAACTGGTTCACCTATACCGACGGTCAAAATAATCGTCGGTATAAACTAAACGTATACCAACAAACACACCGACGGTTTCAGCACAGCGTCGATATATATCACATCTATACCGACGAATTCTTATTCCCCGTCGGTATATAATACATCTAGACCGTCAATTTTTATATCCGTCGGTATACATCAAAACTTTTACCGATAGTATTGTTTTCCGTCGGTATATATTATCTATAGCGACAACATTTGTCCGTCGGTATAACCCGGCGTCAGTATATGTACATTTTTTTGTAGTGATTGTTTTACCTTAATTTACAAATTAGTAGAGAGTAGAAATCATGCCTCTTTTGAATAGAAATCATCTAGCCCTTTTCGGTGTCTTGTTTATGTCCCGCACCAAAAAATTATGTTTAAGGTTTAAGATCAAGGTTTAAGGTTAGGATTTAGATTAGGGTTTATAGAATTAGTGGTAGGGTATATTTTTAAGGTTTAAAATTTAGAGTTAAGACTTAGATTTTAATTTTTTTAATATTGAGACATGAAAAATAGCACCAATAGGAGGCAGATTATTATTGTTCGTTTCTCTTATTACCTTAATTTATAGCACTAGTAGAGAATATAAATCATGTCCCTTTATGTGTTTTTATATATATTCTAACATTAAAATAAATAAGTATAGAGTTTATGGTCGATGTTTAGAGTTTAGGGCATAGAATTTAATTTCTTTGATTTAAGGTTTATGATTTAGTATTTAGGGTTAGAGCGTAGGATTTATTTTTTTGATGGCTTACACGATACATAGAAACACAAAAAAACATGATTTTTGTTCTTTGGTGGAGTGCATTCGTTCATCACATAACATTCGATTTATTTAAAACCAACTCTCTGAATCCATCAAAACTCAAATTAGATTAAGAACTTGTGAGTTAGTAGTATATTACCTAAGAACAATGACAAAAAGAAAGGGTTCATGCCCGATACATATCGACTCTTTGATGTGGGTCGAGTTTTCTTCAAAAACCAATCTAAAAATCATTCGACTTTACCGCATCAAATTCACCTCAACCGCACTCGATGAAGAGCCATGTACGCGACGAGTCGATAGCCGACGAGCATGAGTGCCATAACGGCCACATCGACCCACAAATGGTTCAGTCCCATTGATTTAATAGCCGGAAGGTCCCCAACCCTACACGATTCGCCCTTGGAACACTCGTAAACATCGTCCACATCGTACTGAACCCCTAGCAGAAGCTTGTAACAGTAGTAGCTATAACTCAGGTATTTCAGCCACACGATGAAGGAAGGGATTTGTTGAACGTAGTATCCCCCGGCTATAAGGAAAACCAGTGTCGTAACCGAAGCTAACGTCGTGGCTTGTTTAATGTCCATGAGAATGGCCCCGAATGCTAGGCCTAGACTTTGCGAGACGAGGACACTGTAAAGTACGATTAGAAGGGAGAGGATGAAGGTAACCGGGTCGGGCTTCAGGCCACCCATCCAATAGATGATGAAGACGAAAGCCGTCGGGAGAGCAAGCTCCAGCGGTAGGTCACTGAATGTTCGGGCGAGGAAGTATGAAGAAAGGCGATACATGCCGGAAGATCGTTCCTTGATCAGCATTGTTCTTTCTTGAGGAAACGTGAACACCGCATTGTAGAGTGGATAGAATCCCCAGAACACGGAGAAGAAAAAGAGCAGCGCAATCTGTTTCCAGATACAAAAGCTTGTTTAGCATCTATTCTTTTAAAGTTTGTAATTTTATATTGTCAGAAACCATAGTCTTACTCGGTCGGAGATGTGAGAAGCTGGGGTGTGCCACCATAGGAGTCCACCCAGTACGGCCACGCTGATCACTTGGAAAATCCTGAGCTTGTTGAAGGCTTCATACCTCCTTTCTCTAACACCCCTCTGGAGCAACACCTTGAACTGGTGCCACCAACTTGTGCACCACTGTTCCGACATGTCATTTCCTGCGTCCATTATCATCTCTTAGACTTAATCTTAAAAACCAGATTAGGGTAATTAGATATATCATTATGTGAAAAATATTTACTTGCAGATGCTTCTTTTGTGTTAACGTAGTTATTGACATCCGTACTGCAGAGCTCAGCTTTCAGTCTTGTGGAAATGTTTTTCTCATAAGCAGAAATAAGAGCATCCTTCACCGATTTCTCATCTTCTTCCGTGTTCTCAGCTTGCTCCACCGAGGGCTTAAAATCAGGACTGATTCCTGCATCGAAATTTGGTAGCAAATAAGCTTAGAATGACAACAGAATCTGATCATGTAATGGTAAAGCAAAGTGAGTACAGGGAAGTCTAAAGGGTGGGGTCTGATAATACTCCATTGTCCATAAGGGATATAAAGGTGGAAGCACCATATATTTATGGTAGGCCAACTGATCATATTCATACCCCATCTATTATTGAAAGCTTCCCACTCCTCATCACTCTCTGTAAGTAAATATATAGTAAAACTAAAATTTTACCGTTTGCAAGATCAAGCAGGACATCAGCTGGGTTGACGGTCAAGGATGTGGAGAAGCCGATGGAAGAAAAATAATCCAACGCTGTGGATGCTGAACCGTAGTAGATAGGGCAGCCCTCCGAGAGCAAGACCACCTTGTCGAACATGTGATACAGTCGACTCGAAGGCTGGTGAATGGTGGTGACAACAGTTCGGCCCCCACTAGCAAGACCTTTGATTGTGGTCAGGATCCTTTGTGCCGTGGTCGAGTCCAAACCCGAGGTGGGCTCATCTAGCAAAAGTAAGCTCGGGTTGATTAGCATTTCCTGGCCAATGCTAACCCTTTTCTTCTCCCCGCCAGATATACCTCTAAAGAGTGGCCCCCCGATCATGCTGTTTCGACACCTAGTTAATCCCAGCTCGGCGATGACTCGCTCCACATGCTGGGCTTTCTCGTCTCGGCTCAAGCTGTTGGGTAGCCTCAACAGTGCGGTGAATAAAAGGGTCTCGGTCACCGTGAGATGGGGGTATAAAACATCATCCTGAGCCACGAAACCTGTTCTTCGTTTCAAGGAACCAGAAAAAGGCTGACCATTGTAAGTTATCTTTCCAGATAGTTTGCCGGTGAGTCGGCCGCCGAGGGCGGTAAGGAGGGTGGTTTTGCCACTTCCGGATGGACCTAACATTGCTAGTATTTCTCCGGGATAAACAACTCCTGTTATACCATTGAGTATGGTCTTTTCTCGGGTGATCCACGAACCCCAGCATGATCCTTTCTGCTCCAACTTGACCTTGTAGACTACCTCCTCAAACTGTGTAAACAAACCAATATGACAAAAAGAAGAAGAAGATTAAAACACTAATCACTATAGTCTATAACATAAGCAGAAAAAAAAGCATAATTATTTGCCGTGACCATCAGTAACTAATGTAGAATGAAACCTTCAAAGTTATAGGATACAAGGCCGCCCTTTTATGGGACTCCACTCCTCCATTGCTGGTACTGTGTTGAGGTTTTGGTGCTATGCAGTTGAGAGGCATGGCTAAAACTGAAGTGTTGGTGTGGTTGTGGCCTTGGGGGGGGAAGGGAGAGAAGCTAATTGAGTTCCCTTTAAGTGGGCTTCGGGATGTGCACTAGAGAGCATATAAATATATAGCAGGAGAGAAAGAAACAAGAATTTGTACTGTGTGCTAAAGCTATTTGATGGTGGGAGTCCACCTTGCTTTTGCCTTAATTCATTGTTAATACCAACTCCAAACCATTAAATATAATACTAATCTCTTCCTAAGTTCCCTTTATTATCATCACTTTAGTAGGGTAATCTTAAATGCGTGCACACTCTCACATAAAATTATGACAAGTGGTACATGTAGAAACTAGGGGAAAATAAACGGATCTTTTGACAAATGTCCAGTACAAAATTATGAACACACGCTGTTTTTCACCTAGAAAGTGGGAGACCCGGAGAAGTCGAATATAGTAATATAACTACGTCGTCAACAGATAGAAGAACCATTTTTTGTTGGGTTCTGAATTCTTTTAGATGTAGTTTACAATAAACATTTAACATTATACATACATATGGTGCGTGCATGTGAGAATGTGGTGCATCCCCCCACCATTTCTCGCAGTCATTCATTTAACTGTTTCAACTTTATTTTCTTGTCTTGTCGTGAATGTCACCTGTGTTTCTCGTAGTTGATTGGTCTCCTTTCGATAGGAGTGTAATTTGTAAATGAATCGAGCTAAAACGAATAAAGTTTTGTTTACATTTGTTTGTTTGTTTGTTTTTGAAGGTATTCATGTTTTGTTTATGTTCGTTTAAATTTTTAGTATCGTGTTTGTGTTCGTTTGTTTATTTTTGAAAGTGTTCATGTCCGTTTGTTTAGTGTTCGCGAACATGTTCGTTTAACGTTCGTAGACATATTCGTTATATGTTCGTGAACATGTTCATTTATATGTTTGTCAAAATGATAAAATTTCACCATTGGTCCCTAAGCTCCTTAGGCTTCATAGTTTGAACTCTAATCACCAATATTTAAAATATAAAATAATAAATTAGAAGGGAAACCAAGTAAACGTGCTTATAAACAAGTCGGAAAACGAGCTTGTTCGTGAACATAAACGAACCAAACATACCTCTATATGAGTTCATTCTTTATTAAATAAACATAAAAAATTTGTTCATACTCATTTATTTAGCTTAATAAAAACGAACGGTTCATGAACAATTCACCGACCACTCTATTCGTATGGAGTTTGGTTTTGAACTTGAGCATTGTTTATTTTTCCTCTTTCGGCAAACAAATGAAGTGAAAGGTAAAAGAGAAGTGTTGATGGCAGATGCTGCGTTACATTCACGGCCAAGGAGTCGGGGAATGGGGATATCCAGCCGGGGAATCACTTTTACCTCTCAATATAATATATTATATATAGGCAGACTACGGCGAGAGAATTATGCTAATGCTATTTTATGGTCTTTTTTACTAAGAAAAGAAAGCCGATGGATTCTTTTAATTATTCCCTCCACACTGCTATTTACTTTGAAAAGCGAAGTTGGATGCTCAGCATAGTCTTAATTATATAGACTAATACGAGAGAGGAATGATTAAAGGGGAAAGGTGATGAATCGGGTTCCAATCAGCACCCCATATTAATGAAATGTATAATAATTTTATCTGTTAAGTTGCACAGAGCACTGAGATAAAGAGGCAGCAACGGCATGGGCATGGCTACTCGACTTTGTTTTGGTGCGCATCATTTCTAAGACCAAGGCCACCCCTTTCTGCCTCCCCAACTTGCTATATGTTAATGTATAAATTTACTTTTATTTTTTTAATGTTTTCTTTTAAAAAAATTTGATTATGTAACAAAATAATATGAAATAATTTTCGTCAACATTTCAATATGGGCAAAATAACATTGCTGTCATGTTATGTTTGGTCAACTTGATAAAAAATAAAAGTTCAAGAGCCAAAAAGAACATAGTAAAATATTAAGAGCTAAAATGACTAAACTGACAAAGTTAAGGGGTCAAAAGGTCATTCTACCTAGATTTTACTATGCACGAGATTTTTTTTGTATTTTCTATAGGGATAAATATTAAAATTACACATGGACATTCATCAAATGTACAATTTTACTTATGAACTTTGATTTTGTGCAATTGTATACATGAAATTTTAATTTAATTCAATTATCGCAAATTATAAAAGTCGTCATCGACAAAACATAATTTTATGTTACAAATTATATGCACTAATAACATCATTTATTTAAAGTTGTATGTATACAATTAAACCAGAACTAAAATTTCAAATATATGCTTTTACGAAATCGAAATTAATATTAAACATCTGATAAAAATAAGCGTGTAGTTTTGATATTTATCCCTTTATTATATACTAGTATTTTACTAGCAAGTGGTTCAAATTCTTGATTCAATTCCCTTTCAAAAGCTCCATCTTGCACATGGATTCTCTGTGCTTTTCGACATCAATTCCTCAATGCTAAATTTCAACATTTATAATTATTCTATGTTTCTGGTTTTCAAGATAAAGGCCGGGAGTTTTCTAAAGAGAAAAAGATAGAGATGCCCTAATTAATTATACACTCTTGATCACCAGCCATCAGTTATATATATAAAAATATTTAGGGAAATTATAAAGGTGATCCTTGTTATATATATATTCATATAATATTTAGTTAGACCATGAATTAAGGATCTCTATTATATTATGTTCTACTTTTTTGACAAGACAAACAATCGAAATCGAATTCCATGTGACTTATCACTTGCATTAATTACAGAGGTATTATATTTTTATATCGAGATTTTAACTATATAAGATTGGGTAATATAAACATCCTTAGCCACTAGGCCAATTAGTGGATCTCGTCATAATTTGATTTCTTATTATTATATGAACTATATAAATATCAGAAATAATGGACCTTTTTTATATATTTACTTATTTTCATAGGTAACCTTTTCTAATTATGGGTAAATTTTCGATCGGATTGGTAGGTATTGAGTGATAATTTTTAGTTAGTCAAATTGACTATTCATATTTTATTATCCTAACTTAATTTTAAAATAATTGGATCGAGATATATAAAATAAAATTTGAATCGAATTGAGTTAAATGAATTTATTCGAGTTAAATTAAAAAAATATGCCAAAATAAAATGTTGTCAACAATATGACTAAATTCCTAGTTAGAGCACATAAATTTAAGACCACATATATTTGAAAACTCTTTTAAAGAAAAATAAGATAAAAATATAACACTTTAGTTTAGATTTAGTAATTTATTTGTTTAAAGCCTTGAATTTATTATTTCGGATCTAATTCGCAATTTAGCCCCTCAAGTATATATTTATGCACTTTCCACCCTAAACTTTTTAAATCCCAGATTAACCCGTAAACTACCATTTTCATCTTAGTTTACCCCAAAATTAAAAGAGTGGTCAATAAGAAAGTAACATGTGAAACTGATGATTTTTTGGGCAAACTGGGACAAAAGTGATAGTTTAAGGGGTAACGAAGATAAAAAATAGTTTAGGGTGTAAAGTGAAAAAAAAATACACTTCAAGGGATAAATTGTGAAGGAAGCCGTCATTCTAGAACAATTTAACTTTCAACAATTTAACAGTCTTTTATAGGTTTTAAATGTTTTTTAAGAACTGTATGTATGTATGTATGTATGTATGTATGTATGTATGTATGTATGTATGTATGTATGTATGTATGTATGTATGTATGTATGTATGTATGTATGTATAAAATGTTCGGAATTTTTACAATTTTTTATAATGATCAATTTGCATATTTTGAAAACTATCAAAGACCCTAGTGGTATTTACAGAATTTGTAATTTGGTATATTCAAATTTTTTGAATTGTAAAATTAAGCTAAACTCAAACTCAACAAGCCAAAGAACTCTAATAACTCAATTTAAAAACTGAACAACTCAATTCAAATAATTCGAATTTAAGAAAAAATATATATTTTTTGAAATAGAATTGTGTTTGTAGATCCTACTTCTAATCTTAATTTTTTTATATGCAGTAACATTTTAACCTAATGAAAGCTGTAACTTCTTTACGGAAATTATAATTGTAAAAAAAAAAACTGAAAACAAATAACAAAAACGATCTTCTTCTTCTCCTTTGGGAACTTCTAACGAGTTGTTGCAATCAATGGAAGTTATACAATCAAAAATATTTTTGAGAGTGTACACACATATATTAATATCATGTTTAAATCTATTCGTTTATTATTTAAAGTTTAAGTTCAATTCTTTTAATTTTCTCGAATATGTTCGTTTAGCGCTTATGAGCATAAATGACTAGATGTAAATAAGTTAACAATACTTATTTACAACAATATAATTAAGTTATCAATGTAAAAATTAGTGAATCGGAAAACAACAGTATAAAAAATTTGTCCACCCTAACTATATGGTGGATCCGCCACTATGGTTAAAACATATATAATTTAAGGTTTGTTTTAAAAGTAGAAAACAATGTCTTCTGTTACAATTTCATGACATGGACAATTTTATGCAAACAATTAATTCCTTATGTCATGAAGATTGAGTACAATCATGCATAATAAAAGGGGGAAAAACATACCATTCACGCTAGACAAAGTTATATTCTGCCACTATGCTTTTATATAGGGCTGTAAATGGTTATTATTTTTGGGCTTTTATGTAGGATTGTAAATGAACTGTGCTCAAATAAATTGTTTGTGAGCTCCTAGGAAAGAATAACTTACTACTTACGTACATTTTTAGCCAGTATTTTATTATAATTAATACATAAGTAATGACAAATAAAATTTTAGGGTGAATACAAATAAAATTTTATAAAATTTCAAAGTGGACACAAATAAAATTTTATGGTGGACAATATCAATAAAATAAATAACTAATAAGAGAAATTTCGAATTTTAGGATGGGATCCGCCAGTGTATACAATTGCAGCCTCCCTCTCCTGGATGAATTTGTTTAAAAACCGATGGTGTTGTCTCCACACACTGGATTTAATTCTATTGGTGGAATATTCCATGATCATGAGGGTAACTATTTTTTTACTATTTAAAAAACTTGAAATAACGAATATGTTACGTACTGAATTATAGGCTTCTTCGGTGGCTTACGACTAACTTTTTTTTGAAAGGGCTTACGACTAACTCAGGAATATGATTTTGCAGACTGATAATGTCGATGTTATTTATTAATCTCCTTTCCAAGCTTTTTCCTATGAGTCCTTATATCTTGATGAAGGTTATTTCTTTTTTACTTGATAAGACGTGGTTAATTAATTTTGTTTAGATAAGACGTGATGTTAATAAGTAGATCATAGATTTCATGACAAAGCTTGAATCCGTTTCAGATGAATTCTTATTTATTTTTGAAGATTTGTCTACGGATTTTTTTGAGTTACTTCAAAGAGATACTTTTGATCTCTATATATTCGTATGTTATATTTTTTTTGTTGAACAATTTTTACTTAAGGAGAGGGGGAAGAAAAATTTTGCTCCTATTGAATTTTAAACTCACTACCTAAGAAAAGAGGAAGATGTCAATTGAGAACTTTAACCAATTTTAACTACATACTCTAAAGATTGTTGACATTCATATATTATATTCTTAATGTATTGGCTTTTGTCTCCTTTAATAAAAAGAAATAACAAAAATGATGAGTAGGATGCACATATAAATCTACAGGTGATGCAAAATGATATTTATTGAGAAATGGATGCCGTAAGTAACATTAATTTATAAAAGTGCGTTTTAGGTTTTTTGTTTGGTGGAGAGGAGCTCTTGTTTTCGTGAGAAGGACATGTGCACTTAGGACATCAAAAATTAAATTTACCCTTTTATTTGTATTTATTTTAGGTTGAAATTAAAATATTGATTGATATTTTTATCGTAAATGTTTTCACTAGGAGATAAATAGTTAATCATAAAATATACTTAATTTTTATTAATGATGATTGAACTTCAGACTTCATAAATGGACAAGAGATAAACAACCACTGCATTAGATCTTATTTTTTTTTATTTTAACATAATATTTACGGGTATACATAAATATGTTATTAATTAAAAGATGATGTAATATAAAATAAAATAATGATTAAAACCCAGCAAGTAGTCCCTTAATCAATAAAAAAATTGGGTGGCTGATTAGGGTGACCATTAATTTAATAAACAAACTCAAAATGCAATGAACATCATCATTACCAAAATATCTTGAATTTACATGGATATATATCTGTAGGTATTGTAAGCATAATATCAACCTTAGCATTAATTAATTTCCAAGTTTTGATTAATTATATATGGTGGTAATTTGTGATACAGTTATTATTTTCTTTTCATTTACGAATATAAATAAATGATTCATATTGGCAATGGTAGTAATTAATTAAGTGATTTGCTTAAAAAAGAAAAAGAAATTAAGGGGAGGGGAGGGGGTTGGAAATTTGGAATGTCGTATAGTGAGTTTGTGAAAGGAGTTGTGAAGTCGACACGTGGCGCGCACTCGTGAGTGGCCAGCTCGTCGTCGTTTTGCGGATTTCCTTTTAACCAAATCATTTGGTGGGGGGAAAGGAGGGCCCCACCCACTTGTTTTCCCACCTTCTCTTCACTTCTCTTGTCCATTAATAATTAATTTATATTTCCATCCCAATTTCCAAACTTTTTATTTATTACTACTCCTATCATTTGTCATTATCGTCTTGCAATAATGGAAACCGGAATTGGATTTCCTCCTCTCTTTTTTTGCTTATTATGCCACCCTCTCCTCTCAAGAGAGTGGTTAATCATTGTTTTTTTTTACATCTTCACTCTGATTTCCTTTTTTTTTTAAAGTATTTTCTTCTTTGCCAAACATAATTACCTTTGTTGAATTTTGACCCTTTCTTTCTTATTCTCCTCTTTATAATGAACATACATTCTTTTTCTATTTATAGAAAGCTTCTTTCCTTTCTTTTCTTTTTTTAGGATGGGAAACTTTAGATCTTATTTTTCTCAATAAACCTTTTGTAGGTTTATTAGTACTTATGAATGAATCAATTATAGTTTATTATCATTAATTTGGTTGGTATTGTTATTGTTGCAAATGGTTTCAATGGTCCATGTTTGAGCCTAATTGAATGAGAATTTGACACAAAAATAATCTTTTTAATTGAGTGCGAAAAAAAATCAGAAGAATTATTTGCTCCTACAAAAACAAGATGATTTCTCCCTCTCACCTTTTTCCTTCTTCTCTTCATCCCATTCGTTCCTTTTCAGACTCTATAAAACAAAAATCAAATGAGCTAACTTTCTGACCATTAAAAATCATATGGGATTCATAAGGGTAAGATAAATAATCAACGTCTTTAGAACTTCAAGTAAAACTGGCCATCTCTTTTGGAAAGATGGTACGAAGCTTTCTTGAGGTTTTAAGAGAATTTAAATAATAAAGATTGATTCAAGCCATTTTATCATGATTTTTGTATTCTAACCCCGTTTCTCTACTTCCCCTAGACCATTGTACATGTTAGTGATTCGTGGCATGTTTTGTTGATTAGTGCATGAGGTTGGCAAGTTCTTTAGTGTCAAAGGAAAAAGAAGATTTGTGAAAGCTAAAGAAAAACTTTTATTTCATGTATTTCAATGAGATGGTAGACTTCGAACCAGGTACGAAGCCAGGATTTGAGGTTGAGGGGTAAACTATAAATGTTTAAAAGTGGGGAGGGCAAATTCATAAATAAACTATTTTTTCTAAAAAAATTAAATAGGGGGATAAAAGTGAAAACAAATTCTTCGAGGGTGGGGCCCACATAGTTTCGCCCTGCTTTGAACTCTGATTTTTTTGGGTTTTGCTATACGCGGTCGTGATGGCTGCATATAAGAACCAACAAGATTCCTATCATTAATGGCTATTTTACTTTCCAATAAGATATACTAAAATGAAATCAATTATATTCCTAACCCTTCAACTCGTTCTTAAAAAATTAGGCACTTCATTAATTTAGGGTGTTTAATGTAACTAATACTCACTTAAAAGGATTTAAGGTTTATGTTTTAGTGTTTAGGATTTTGTGATTTAGGTGTTTAGGCTTTTGGTTTATGTTTTAGTAGTTTTAGGATTTAGGGCTTATGTTTAAGGTTCATGATTAGGGCTAAGCTTTATGGTTTTATGATTTAGGGTTTAGTGTTTAGGTTTTAGTATTTAGGATTTATGACTTAATGGGTTAAGGTTTATGTTTAATGTTTATGATTTTAGGGTTTAGTGTTTATAGTTAAGGTTTTAGTGGTTTTATGGTTTAAATTTTAGTGTTTATTATTTAGGGATAATGTTTTAGAATTTTATGATTTAGGATTTATTTACATTAAACACCCTAAATTAATATAGTACAAATTTTTAGGAATAAAATTAATTACATTCTAATAAATTCTATTGCAAAGTAAAATAGCCATTAATAATAGGAATCTTGTTAGTTCTTATATGCAGCCCTCAAGGCTGCATATATAACGCATTTCACATTGGTATGATGCATGTTGGATGGTTGAGTGTTAAGCATGCTTTGTTGATCAATATTGTTGTTTGTTTGTTAAAATTTGTTAAAAATAGTTTTAAACAACTCTAAACTACTTTCATAAACTTTAGTAATCAACTAAGTCCCTAAAATTGCTGTTAAATGATGACTTAGATGTGATTCACTGGCATTAAGGACACTTTTATAGATTTTGGTATCAATGCTCGTTCATATGGTATCAACATCCTATGAACTTCCCTTTGATTCTAGATGAAATTAGGCTTGAGTATCGATACCAAGGCATGTATGTTGCTGCGACATCTGTTGCTGAGGCAAAATTGTTATGGTAAAAAAAATTAAGCCTTTTGATCATACCATGAAGGATTTTGCTGTTGGTTCCATATATGGTTCTCCATGTAGTCATGTGCACTAAAAAGGTGAGGGCAATTTTCAAACGCATGATGTTCCCCACACATGGCACAAGAGTTTTTCACGGTATAGGTTCTTTGGGCTTTTCTCGGTTGATTCCTATCTTCTAACATCAACTCTCGAATAAATTTACTTTTATTTCCCCACATATTGATGTCCCTTAACTTGTAGCGCACCTGGTTTTTTTTATTTTTATAAATAAATAAAAAGAAAAGTTATTAAAACTAATAAAAATACAATAACAAAAATAACTAACACCAATTGCCAATCCCTGACAACATCGCCAAAAACTTGTTGCGTGTAATAAGTGCTACGCAATTGTGCAAGTATACACGTCGTAAGTAATAAAGTGATATAAGTATCGAGTATCGTCTCCACAGGGATTGGTTTGGGCCACTTTGCTTAAGTTACTGCACTGTAGAAAATAAGAACACAATTGATGATAGGAAGAGTTTTATCTAACAAATAAACTAAATAACAATAAAAATAAAATATAGATAGATCGAATAAGAGAACGAAGATTAGGCCGGGTTAATTTGCGTCGTAGTGTGAAATCCAATTGATCTTGTCTCGGTTTTGAATGCAACGAACACCACACTACCTCGACAGAAACCAAAGTTTCCGTGGCGGCAATGGGTTAAGTAATTGACTCGACAATCCCTTGCTTCAGCGGTAACGATCAACGTCAAGGTTCGGCAAAGCGTCCTTCATTGGTTCCTCCTTATCCTTAAGATCGAAACTCTATCGATGACCATGCCTCGGCAATACCTCCCAGCGTGAACCAAGGGTGAACACCGACCAATCTTACGCTTCTTTTAGCCGTTGAAATTTGTACTTATCCCTAATCCAAATTAGTTATCACCGATTGGGATGACAAGCATGCTTATTCATTTCGTGAGTCTAACTCTCCCGATATTAGACAAATAGATGCACTCACAATCTCCTCTCCTGATTCAATTGCAAGAAAAGTAAAACACCAAGAATAAGCAAACCTTGAACTTTATTTGCATTAACAAAAACCTAAAAAATTACAAATGTTTTCCCACAACTACTAAACAAAATAACACTAGCCTAAGAATTAGAAGAATGCTCGACAAAACCCTAGTCTCTCTACCTCTCGATACTTGACAATCCTCCAATTTGGTGGCTTGGCCTTCTTTAATAGGAGTAGGCTTGGGGAAAATCTTTCTTTGAGAGGAATTAGGTTGGAGTTGGACATGTCTTCATTAAAGAGGTGAATCTCTTTAATTTAATGCATTTTATCCACTTTGGTCGAATTCCATATTTAACCTTCCTTCCATGCTTTTGTCATCTTCCCGTGCTTCGATCGCCACGAAAGTATGTAGAAAAATCCAGCGTTTTATGCTCTTCAAATCGACTACCACTTTGCATGTTTTCTCCACCGGTTTGTCTGTGCACTGCCTCGGCGGTGGCTAGCTGCTGTCTCGACAGAGGTTTGACAACTGGCTCTGCTCTGTAAGGCTTTATCTTCATGGTTCAGCTTTCTTCAGTAGAAACTGTCATCATTGGCTGGCTTGACCCAAGAAATAGCAATGAGGTGAAAGTGATTGTGGATAGTTTGAATTGGAGAGTTTAAATAGTTGTTGGGAAAGGATGTCGTCTCAATATTAAATTCTGCCCGTTGGCGGGTTTCTGCCCATTGATGAGTTGGTGGGCGGGTAAATGTTAGGTTGCTGTTGGGCTTGGGTAGATGGGTTCACTCCTTGGACTTTTGATTCTTGAAATCCTTCCTAAAACAAAACCAAAATAAAATAATAAAATGCAGAAAGAAATAAAAACTGAAAATTTAAAAATTCTAAGTCTACGAAAGCATAAAAAATGTGAAAGATAAAAATAAAAATTATGTTACTCTAGGAGTGCATTGGCATACATCTCCTAAAGTAACTACTCCCTTGTCTGTTCGAGCTTGAGAGGGTTGTTTCTGATACTTCTTGTAATCCACCCGCACCCTCCATCGAGTGACTATTTTGCCCATAAAAGGGTGGACCACTGTGTTTGCAACTACTTGCTTTTGCATTATCATGGTAGAGGTTCCTTTATTCCTTGTTCCCTTGTTGTCCATGTGTACCTTCCACCTTGCTGTTTTTCTTGGAGGCGTGAATATGTGATTAGGAAAAATCATATCAATATCCAACCATGTACTTACCTTATTCTCGTCGAAGTTCGTTAAGATGGAAAGTAGCCTTTGCTGCCGAGGCAACTGCTGCGGCAACCAGTTGTTGTGGTAATCTTCTATCATAATGCGGTGCAGGTCAAGGGAAAACCCAATTTTATGAAGAGCTTTGTGAACACCATTTTCTTTAAGTCTCTCAACCATCTCCATCATTAGAGATTTTGTTGGCATCAACTCTATCGGTGTTGGTTTCTCAAGAAATATATGTAATGGAAAAGGTGACTTTTCAAAGAATTCAAAAGGTTCAGCTATTACCGGCTAATATTCCGTTAGCAAAGTATTTTCATTGTGTTGCTTCTCTATGTGGTCGTTCAATTGCCCAAGCAAAGGTAGATGGGAGCAATCTACTGATTCCTCAACTGCTGAGGCAGGTGTAGCTACAGAGGCATAACTCTGTTCAGGTTTCTCAGTCCTTGATAGGGCAATATGTTGCATAGGCTCATCAATGTGTTCTTTGTATTGCTCCGCGTCTTCTTATCTTGGGATGTCAATGTCCATAAGACGTATTTGTTGGTGATCAATGGTTTCCGAGGCAGAGGTTGCCGAGGCATTATGTTCAGGTTCATCCGTGGCATTAATGAGGATCGAATTGCTCAAAAGTGCGTCCACCTTGGTGATTCTTGCGTCCATAGAAACTGACAATTCTTGAGTGAATGCAATGAAAGCTTGAAGCGTGTTTTCTAAGGATTTTGATTGCTCTTGAGGAGTGTAATCACTAATTTTGTCCGGGCTAATTGGTTCTTATATGTGTTTAAATAAAAAAGGGCTTCTATTTATATTAGGCTTTGTTTAACTTAAATTAATCCATGTATACATATTATACCTTGTTCATAAGGAAAAACCTAAGTATTATATGATCTTATATTGTCCGGTTTCCTTTTGTTGTCATGTTATTAGTATTATTGTTGTCTATTAATATTATTACTTATATTGTCATCGGTTCTATTACATACTATATATTATTACCTATTATTAGTTTTGTTATCGCTATTATTTGGTTGCTTTATCCTTATTACATCAATATTATTGTCTCCATTATTATTATTATTATTATTATTATTATTATTATTATTATTATTATTATAATTGTATTTGTCAAATCTGGAAATATAAAAACTAATAAATAAACAAGCCCAAATTAAATAAATAAAAAGTCCAATTAAAATAATGAGCCCAACAGTTTATTAAAGCCCGTTTACAATTAAGAAAAAATCTAAAAGGTTCACATGGCTCGTTGGCCCAATTCCGATAACAAAACCTAACCCAATGTTGTCTGCGCAGGCAATTACCAGCCATCAGATCTGGATCAGATCTGACGGCCCAGACGGAAGATGACAGGAACTCTAGAAAAGGGTCCGCCCAGGTTCGCGCCGCACGATCAGAGCCTCTGGATCAGATGGAGATCCAACGCTCCAGAATGCCCCTTCACAGAAACCCTAGCATCCATCAAATGATGCTGTGTCGCCTGAATCTGAACCTTTGGATCAAACAAGATCTAATGGCTCGGATGCAAAGAGAATTCCACGCGCGACTCCCCCAATTCTCAGCACATCCACGCGCGACGTTTGAGATCACCACGCGCACGCGTGTAGCACACGCCCGACGTTTCAGTGCACCCGAGAGCTCACCACGTCGTCTCCCTCCGATCCAACGGACGATCCAGTGGCCACGACAGACCGCCGTACGAACCATGCACACAAAGAAAGAAGGATTAGCAAATATCAAAACGCAGCAAATCAAAAGGGGAAAAAAGAAAAGCAAAACGAACAAAGAACAACAAAATGGCAGGGGAATGACAGAATCACACATGAATTCGGCCAAATGAAATATACGAGCCAATAGAAATTTTCCATCCGATAAACAAAATGTAAAAACAATTGAAAATCCGACTATAAAGCCGAATCGACACTCATTGTAACGGGATTCGTGATCTCCCACAAAAAAAAGCACGAAGAGCAATACTAATTCCAGACCAGTTTCAGGTATATCGATTTCCATTGTTGCATGTAAAGATAGAACAATAAAAATAAAAGTTTTTTTTGTTTTTTACCTTTCGTCTTCTCCGACTTCCACTCCTCTGTCGAGAATAAGCCTAGCCATCCGGTGGCTCTAAACGGTGACTCGGTCAGGGGAAACGAGAAGGGTTTCCCTTCGTCTCTGTGTCGCTTCGTTTCTTGGGGTCTGATAGGTTTTTTTGGGGCTTTGGTTTTCCGGGTTTTGTTTCGAAAGGAATATGGGGTGTCGGGGTTTGTTTTGAGGAGAGTCAGAGGTAAAGGTTTGTCCTTGGTTTGTTTCTGGGATTTTTGGGGTTAGTTTTTCTGGTTGGGGTGCGTTTTAGGTCTGCTGGATGGTGAATATCACCGGTCGGTGTTCGGGGGTCGAGAGAGAGTCGTTTAGTGTGACGGCTAAGGTTTTGATTCTCGGGAGAAAGGGGTAACCGGGGTGTTTAAGGTGGTATTTATAGTGTATGGTCCTTTTGTTTTTGGTTTAATCTCGCGTCTGGTCCCTCCGTGTAGCGTCTTTAGCGTACTAAGGGTCTCTGTCTTCCTAAATTACACCCTAGGTCCTTAGGGTTTTGGGTCCGTGTTCAGTTTCGTCCCAGATCGAGTCCGTTTTTGGTCTTATTGTCCGTCCAGTCCCTCTTCCTTCGTCTCGTGTTCATTTTGGTCCCCGTGCCCAGTTTTAAAACCCTTTCTTTTTTCGTTTTTGCCATTGTTTTTGCATATTTGTCAATTTGGTACGTTTTGTATAATTGCAGTTAGTATGTTGTTAATGCATGCTTTTAATGCCATGTGTTATTCTTTGATCGAATATGTATGTTGGCGCGGTATGTTTGTTATAATTTTGTGGGTCCCGCATGGTTCGTTTATTGCTTAATTACCGTTTTATCAAATATATGTTTTTCGGTTTGTTCTTACGGTCTAGAATGTTTAGTGTTTTTATGTTTTCGTGCTTGTTTCGAGTAGCTACACGTGTCGAATATATGTGTTGCCTTGTCTTGTTTTTTATTCTTGAGTTTTATGTATTAGTTAAACTAATGTAAGATGTCTTTTCGGTTAATATATGTTTAGGGTGTTAAATTTGGGCCTTTTGGGCCTTAAGTTAGATAGGTTGGTTTAGTGTTTTGTGGGCTTCACCCTCTCTTAAAATGGGCTCGGGTTAGTTAGCTTAGATATGTTACCTCGATCGGTTTAATTACTTCGGTTCGTGCGCCCGCCTTATAGGGGCATGATTCGAGTAATTAGGTCAGTTCGGGTTTAAGGCTTTTATTAGGTTTAATCATACCCACTTCTAAAATCTAGAATTAATGTGACACTTAGAAAAAAATAATGCAATATAATCCATAATTGGTTCGAACCTTTTAATTAGGATATAAACGATCTAGGGTCTAATATTAGAATTATGTGATGAATGATTAAACCACTAATTAATATTCCATAACTTGGACCTTTAAGTTAGGGCCTTGGGTGGGTTTTTTATGTGTTTATTTTGAGTATTTTTATGACATGCATATATACTTGTCATTCATGAGGCCCAATCGTCAAGCATGATAACCGGACTTATAAATATACCCCAAGAGAGGTATTAATTAACACCAGTATCTGAAAAACGACAGTCCTAGCTTAATGGATGTCGATCGAATATTTGAGTTAATTTTCACCGTCTCTAGGTAAGCGAAAGCATAAAAAAGGAAAATAACACGCATCATCCTTTATTTGTCTGCATCATGCATAAAGGTGACGTACGGGATCCGAACCCTAAACTAACACGGCAGTCAGTCTTATATGATGTCAGTTTAGTCTGTGGTCCGGTGTACCGTCATCTTTTTTAATTAAACGTTTAATTAATTCTAAAATCACAATTCGATAATGCCCGTGCAAATTAAGTCATATTTTCATTTAAGAACATTTTTATTAAATTCACTTTGGTTTTTAAACAATTTCTATCGATCAAAAGGCAACAAGTAATTTGGTACCGATTTTCGGGCGTGATGAGGGTGCTAATCCTTCCCCACACGTAACCAACTCCCGAACCCGTTTTAAAATGAATCTCTGGTTTTGTGGTATCCGGTCTACCTTAGTGGCCGGTGGCGATTCCAAAATTGTACTCTTTTCCAAAACAAGAGTTCCCCCCTTTTAATAAAACCAATTTCACAAAGTGATAAGATCTAATCGTTTTCAAAAACCTTATCACACGGAGGACTACATTACAAGGGCATGTCTGCTGCTGCGGCAGCAAAGTTATCATGGTAGGAAAAAATTTGAGCTTGTTGATCGTACCATGAAAAATCTTGATGTTGGATCCATCTCGGTTCGTCTATGTATTCACCGAAAAGATGAGGGAAACTTTCGAACACATAATTTCCTTCACTAAAATTGCTAGAATTTTCCAACATCAATTCTCGAGTGGTTTTTCTTGACATGTTGATGCCCTTGAACTTGTATTGCACCTGAAAATTTTTTAAACAAAAGAAAAACTAAATAAAATAATGCAAGAAAACAAAGATAAGTGCAGAAAAATAAAAACGAAGTCGCTATTGCCAATCCCCAGCAACGGCGCCAAAAACTTGTAGACTGTAGAATAGTCCTACTTTAAGTGCAAGTGTACACTGATGCCTAGTTGTAATATAAAAGATATCGTCTCCACAGGGATTGAGAAACCCTTCAGAATTTATCTTCCTGCACAAGTAAAAGTAAAGACACAAGTAAATTGAGGTTTTGTTTGAATCGATAAAACTAAAAACAATTAAAATAAAGAGTCGAGAAATCAGATTGAGAAAATAGGTCGGTATTGGTATGAGTTGTAGTGTGGATTTTGAATGTTTTGTCTCGGTTCAAGTGCTGCAAAATCGACTCAGCTGTCTTGGCAGTTGTCAAGGTGATGCCCTGGCAGATGACCCGCCGCGGCATAGAATGATGTGCTACCCGGTCGACTGAATGATGCTTCAAAGTTCGGTAGGGCTTCCTTCAGTGACTCCTCATTATCCCTAAGTCGAAGTGCTATTGGCGAACACGTCTTTATAATATATCCCAACGTGAATCGAAGGTTGAACACCAACCAATCTTAAGCCTCCTTTAGTCGCTGAACTTCTAACTTATTCCTAAGCTGAATTAGTTTTATCCCAAGTTGGATAAAACAGTGTTTACTCGTTTCATGAGTCTAACTCTTCCGATATTACACAAATCGATAATTGCTCTCTCGTCTCCCGATTTGATTGCAAACAAGAATAATGTCAAGAGTAAACAAACTTTGAAGTTTTATTGCAAACACTAAAAACATAAACAAATACAAGCAATCTCTCACAACTACTAAAAAAACCAACCCTTAGCCTTAGAAGAAGTTTAGAACGTGATGAATGAATGGAGCACTAGGGTTTTCTAAAAAAATCACTCTCCTTTCCTTCCTCCTAGTCGGCTAGGTTACATATTTATAGGGCATGACCTAGGTCAAAGTCGGTTTAGGGTAGGAGTACTAGTTAGAATCAGATTACAACTCATTAAAAGAAAAAATCTCTATCATTAATTCTTCCTAGATTCTCGTTTGACTTTTTCCACCATAACTTTGACCGTGGCTTTTCTTGAGCTTTTGGGCTCCGATCTGCATGCAAGTGGTCTCTAAAAATTGGGCTTGATGTGTTCTTCCAATCGCATACCACTTTGCATATTTTCAGCTGCCTTGGGATGTTGCCTCGGTGGTGCACCATTTGCTACCTCGGTAGAGGTCTGTATCGGTGTGAGTGGCTCAACAAGGCTCCTTACTCTGGGCTTAACCTCTGTGGCATAGTCTGATCAGCTCTTCATCAGGTTCATCAGCATCTTCCATTGATTGTCCAGCTTCTTCCTTCTGCCCTCCTTGCTGCCTCGGCATTGTCTGTTTGGGCGGGTTCCTGTGCATAGTAAAACATGGCAGATTATCTAATCTATGCAATTTTGTGTATGGAAAATTCATTTCTTCTTTTCCTGAATTGCCCTTTCTCTGGCCTTTTTCGAGTGTTTGCAACCTCCAATCTGTAAGTGTTTTGTCTCTGCAGCTTTGGAAATTTCTCCTCTTTCAGTTGCACTCCAATTTTCATCTTGACAGTGGTTATCGCGGCGGGCAGCTCGACAGCATGTTTTTTGGGATCAGGCTCGGCGGCAGGTTGCCTTGTGTGAAACCAATATTTTTAATTTTGATATAACTAAAAACATAAGGACTAAATTGAAAATGTCAAAACGAATTTTTAAGTCCTCAAACATCCCCATATGATTTTAAGATTATGCCAAAGTTAAAAACAAAGTTTTCAAATAATTTTCTAAGTGTTTAAAGCCGAAACAGTAATTTTCAAGTCCCTGTTTCGAAACGGCCTAAGGCGTTTCGAAACGATTTCATCACTGCCAACCCCTGTTCCGAAACGCGTATCGAAACGGCTTTAGAACACATGAACCCGTATCGAAACGGCATCAAGCGTTTCGAAACAGTTCTTCATTTGGAATTGAAAACTATAACCGTTGTAATATTTTTTAACTGAATTTTCAAAGATCAATAGGGTGTTTCGAAACGGACTCAATCAGTTTCGAAACGACCCTTGACAGTAGCAAAACTGTTTCGAAACGAGTCCAAGCGTTTAGAAACTGTTCTTCAGTTTGATTTGGAAATATGGCCGTTACAATGTTTTTAACTGATTTTTTGGAAACCGTTAGGGTGTTTCGAAACGGGCTCAAGCTATTTCGAAACGACCCTTGACAGTGGCAAAAGTGTTTCGAAACGGCTTCAACACGTTTCGAAACGGGCTATTAAATGCACCCCAACGGCTCTTTCTATTTTAGTCAGTTTCGAAACAGGTACCCCGCGTTCCGAAACGGGTGGTTGCAGACTACATTTATGGAGGTGAGATAACACTCCCAACGGCTCTATTGATGAATGCAACAACCACAACAGCTAGAAATCAATGAGAAGGTATAAAAGGGACCTCTAAAAGCTCCAGCAACAACTATTGATCCAAAAGCAAACATCCAAACATCAAATCCAAGCATTTGTGCTAAATTCCCAAAATTGTCTAGAAAGCCCAATTGTAATTTTAATTCTTATCTTTTTCAATTGGGTTGAGTGCTTGTAATTGGGCTACAATTTGTATTGAGAGATACTATCTTAGCCATCAAACTCTTTGTTACCTTTGTGTGAGGATTGGGTTAAATTTTGGGATAGAAAATTTAACCGACATTGTAAGGGTTGCCTCCTTAGCCTAGAAAAGGGGAAGAGCAATTAGTGGAATTGTTGCAAATCCTTAGTGAAGCTAAGGTAGTGGATGTAGAGTTCATTTAGAACTTGAACCACTCTAAAATTCCTTGTCCAATTTTTAATTTGCAATTTCCACCACCTAAACCTTTAAAAATCCAATTCACGCCCTCTTGGTTCATATCGATCTTTCGATCCACTCAACAATTGATATCAGAGCCTACCTCTTTGAGGATTAACAACCACAAGAGGAGTTCCTAGGAAGAGTGTGATCATCAAATATCAAGAGATGGCTTCAACCTCCGGTTCGGGCATGTATGAGTCTCAATCCACTACAAAGCCTCCATTCTTCAATGGTGACAACTACTCTTTTTGGAAGAATAAAATGCGTCTATTCATCAAGTCCAATGACTACTTAGTGTGGGATGTCATTGAAGATGGTCCTTACATTCCATTGAAGCAAGATAGTGAAGGCAAGATGGTTTTGAAGAAAAAGGTGGAGATGAGTGAAGAAGAAAGGACAAAGCTCTCCACATGATTTTTTGTTCATTTGGTCCGGACATCTATTCCAAAGTGTCATACATTGAGAGTGCCAAAGAAGTGTGGGACACTCTTGAGACTACCTATGAGGGAACCAACGATGTCAAAGAAACTAAGATTGGAATTCTCAATCTTAGTTATGAGAATTTCAAGATGGAGCCCGATGAGACGGTGTCCAAGATGTTTGATCGGTTCTCCACTATAGTCAATGTGCTCAAAGGTTTTGGAGAGATCATACCGGAAGACAAGCTTGTCCGGAAGCTACTCTATTCACTTCACGCATCATGGGATGGGAAGAGAACCGCCATCATAGAAGCTAAGAATTTGAAAAATTTAAAGCTTGATGAGCTAGTGGGTTCTCTCCTTACACATGAAATTATGAAGCAAGGAAGGGAAGAAGAGAAGAAGAAAGAAGAGAAGAGAGTAGAAAAGTTAGAGGTTGAAAAGAAGAAGAAGATGGGAATAGCTCTCAAAGCTTCACTACTTGAGGAGAGCTCTTCTAGTGAGGAGGATGAGCTAGAAGAATTGGCTATGATAGCCAAACGATTCTCACGCTTTATGAGGTCCAACCGTGGAAGAAAAATTCAAAGGAAGATGGACTTCAAAGGCAAGAACAAAGAGGAAGCAAGGGATCAAATCATTTGCTTCGAGTGCAATAAACCCGGCCACATACGTTCGGAGTGCCCTCAACTCAAGAAGAAGGGCTTTGAGAAGAAGAAGAAGCTCAAAGCCAAGCTTGCTACTTGGAGTGATGAGGAGTCATCAGAGGATGACGAACAAGAAGTGGCCAACCTTTGCCTCATGGCACTTGAGGAAGATTCCTCTATGGTAACCTCTAACTCATCATCTTTTGATTTTACATATGATGAATTAAATGATGAATATGATGAGTTGCAAGAGGTCTATGATGAATTAGTTGAGAAATATAAAGAGTCGGTCATTAGGAATAAGAAAATCATTTTGGAGCTAAATGAGAAAAATGACTCACTCTCTCAAGCTAATTCAAAATTTGAGAAAAAGATATTAGGATTGAAAGATGAACTTAAATTTTTTCAAGATGAAAATGTTGATCTTAATAATCTTTTATCTCAATGCAATAGTGAACACCAAAAGGTGTTAGATGAGCTTAACAAGCTCAAGGAGTCCTTTAAAATTGTTGGTAGTATGAAGCATGAAATTGGTGAATCGTCTAAAACAAACCAACTTAAGAAAAGGACTAATAACTACAAACAAGGTAGCTTTCCTAGACATAGTAGGACTAAAAGAATTAGAAGTGTATGGGTTCCTAAGGAACTTGTAAAATCTAATAATATTGTTGCTATGTCATCTTGGATTCCTAAGGGAGCCAAGGTTTTGGGAGCTAACACTCATGGACCCAAAATGATTTGGGTACCAAAAACAAAAGCTTAATATCTTTGTTTGTAGGGGGACCATTGCTACAAGGCCAAAGCACAAAGTCAAAACTCATGGTGCCTTGATAGTGGATGCTCAAGGCATATGACCGGATACAAGAGTAGATTCATGGATCTAAAGCCAAAAAGTGGAGGAGTGGTGACATTTGGTGACAACTCCAAAGGCCACATTAAAGGTATTGGCTCCATAGGTAATCACTCTACTATTCTCATTAAAAATGTCTTGTATGTCGATGGTCTTAAACACAACTTATTGAGCATAAGTCAATTGTGTGATAAAGGATTTAATGTTTTATTTGATAAAAATGGATGCAAAATTGTAGACATTAAATCTAGGGTAATCTTCACCAGTGGTCCATTTTGTTTAGGGTGTGTTTTATTTTGGTCACCAAAATTCAAAAACGTGTATTCTGGTCCCTAACGTTACAAAACGTTTATATTTTAATCACCCAACCGTTAGTCTCCGTTACTTGGCTAACAGGTGGCTGACATGGCTCGTTAAAAAAATAAAAAAATCCACGTGTGTAGTCCACGTCATTTAAAAAGCCTAACGGGTAGATTCCTGTCTATATAATCCCCTTTACATCAATTAAAACCCTAAATCAATCTCTCTTTCTTACCTCTGTAGAAATTTTAAAGTGAAGAAAGAAGACACAAGAAATGGAAGCAGGCGTTCCGATTTGTGGTTGTGGCCTCGAAGCAAAGATTTCAACTTCTTGGACTGATGCTAATCCTGGTAGGAGATTTTTTAGTTGTAAAAAATATGGGAAGGAGAGTCCTTGTCGGTTTTTTGCTTGGTACGATGAACCTTTGTCACCACGTGCAAGAGTGGTAATTGTTGGGCTGTTAAGAAGAGTGAAGAAAATGGAGTCGGCAAAAAAAATTGAGAGAATTTGTTGGTTATGCTTGCTGATTTTCTCCATGGCAATGGTATGGGTTATGAAGTAAATGGTTGGTTGGGGTTTATTTTCAGAGAATTTTAGGGTTTGGGTTATAGAGATGATGTAATTCCATGAAATGTTTTGTGTGAAGTTTGGGTTTTATGGTTTGGGTTATGAAGATTAATATGTAGGTTTTATTTCCATGAGTTATAATTTTGTATGGTTTGTATGAATAACTTTTGGATTGTTCTGTGGAATGGTTTCAGTTAAGTAATGGATATAGTTTTGGTAAAGAATTAGAATTATTCAATTTTATGTTGTATTCAATTAAGTAACTAGTAATGAAGATATAAATTATTGTCAATAAAATGAAGAATTTAAGGAATCAAAGGTAAATTTTCATAACTTGCCAGCTAATACAAAATAACAGTTTCTCAGCTGATAAACATCATATATCAGCTGCAAAAAATGATATCTACTGCTAAACATCCTATAGCATTGACAAAATAATGACCTAAAATGTTAAGTTTGTAAAATAAAGCTGTCCCAACTTAACCAACAAAATATGGCATCAACTGCTGAACCTCCTATAGCAGTTACAAAATGTGACCCAAACATTTCAAATCACAAAATATGTTTGTCCTAACTTTACTCCCTAGTTGCTGGCTGTGCTTCCTGAGTTGGAGGATTAGATACCGTAGATTCTTGACTTGGCATCCATCTCACAGTTGTTGGTCGAGGAAGAGGTTGTTTTCTCTTAATTGGAAATTTTTTCCTTCGATGCACAGGTTGCTGCTGAGATTGTTGATTCGGTGGAGGTTGTTGTGGATGCTGAGGTTCTTGAGGTTGTGTAGGTTTTGGTCTCCTGAATGTGGGTCTTTGAATAGGTTGATTTGCACCCACTTCTCCTCTACAAGTCCTCCTATTGTGGCCTTTTTTTCCACATTTTGTGCAGTTGGCTTGCAACCCTCTTTTGCTTAGCTTAGGGTTACTGACTTCATCAGATTCCAATCTTCTCTTCTTGGTTGGTCTTCCTGGTAGTCTCCTTATGATTGGTGGCAATATAGGTTCCATGTCACTTACTGGAGCCCACTGGTACGGACCTGAAAACAAAATAATGAAAGAAATTTTTTAGTTAGTCATTGACATAGTGTAAGGTAGAAGGTAGCTTAGATTGTTACCTTTGATTGGTGTAATCATGTTGGAGTAAATAGCCAGCTGTGTACTGTTGTGGTAGCATTCATTAACAAATTCTTCAGGCTTTAAGTTATTCAGCCGAAAGACTGATGCTGCATGAGAACATGGGATCCAAGTAAGGTCCTATTTTCTACATGAACATGATCTTCCCTCAAGGTCCACAACATGCTGATGAGATGGGCCAGCTTCAACTTGATATTTATGCAAACCAACATAAGTTGGCCAGAACCTGAAACATCATATAACCAAGGCAGATTGCAACAATATGTAATGAGCTATTATAGGTTCAAAAAACTACCATATAACCAAGGTAGGCAGATTACAACTATAAACCAATACCAAGAGGACATATTGTAAGCTAAGCAAGGCAAGCAGATTACATCATATAACCAAGGCAAGCATATTACAACAATAAATCAATACCAACAGATTGCAACAATTCGAGTCATAATTTTAAGCAGAAAACATAAGTAGAAAACATATTGCAAGTATCATATTGCAACAATAGGCATATTGCAAGCAGAAAACATATTGCAAGTATCATATGAAACAAGAAATCTAATTTTAAATTGAAATGTAACACAATAACCTGATGGATGCTTCAATATTGATGTCCATTTTTTTTTTGAATTTTTGCACACAATAATCCTTTACACTTTTCAGCAGCCTCTCTTTTGGCTACAATTCGAGTCATAATTTTAGTTCGAATTGTCTCCATCATAGTCAATATAGGCTTATCTCTTGCCTCCAAAATAGACTGTATAAAACATAATGACAGTGAAAGAGTTAAATCAAGCTTAAGTAGTAAATAATTGGTCCCTTTCAAAAGGGTGTGTTTTATTTTGGTCCCTTTCGAAAGGGTGTGTTTTATTTTGGTCCCTTTCGAAATGGTGTGTTTTATTTTGGTCACCAAAATAGAACACTATTTTTTGAATTTTGGTGACCAAAATAAAACACACCCTAACGAAAGGGACCAAAATAAAACACACCCTTTCGAAGGGGACCAAAATAAAACAGACCCTTTCGAAAGGGACCAAAATAAAAAAACAGATAATTGAAACATTTTAATTACCTTGTTAAAAGATTCACAGTGGTTATTCAGGAGCATATCACACTTGCTCCTAGTGGAGAAGTGTGATCTAGACCACTGAATAGGGTCTTTCTCTTTAAGCCAAGCATATGCAGGCTCTGACAATGCCTTCAACTGGTCCATAGAATTTTCAAACTCCCTCAAATAGGTAGCTCTAGCAGCCTTCCAAAGAGCATCTTTTAGAGCTTGGCCTTTGTGTTTTTCATTAAAATTTGTGTACATATGTCTAACACATTTTCTATGCTCTGCATGTGGGAATACATCTTTAATAACTTCTTTAAGGCCCTACAATATAACATTTGAAGTTAATATCAGAAATAAATGAAACATATGTAAAATAGATTAAGGAGAGAGCTAACCTTCTGTCTATCAGACATGAAACATATGTTGAAAGAGTTATCAATCTCCAAATCAGTTTTCAAAATTTCCATAAACCAATACCAAGAGGACATATTCTCACTCTCAACAGCTGCATATGCAATAGGATATATGCAATCATTTGCATCAATCCCTACAGCTGTCAACAAATATCCTTGATAATAACCCTTTAAGAAACAACCATCAACACTAATTATCCTCCTACAACCTACTTTCCACCCTTCTTTACAAGCCTGTGGACAAACATACATTCTCTGGAACAACCTTAAATCTAAATAACAGATTGTAGTTGTTCCAGGATTTGTAATCCTCAACTCTTGTAAGTAGTCATAAATTTTCCCATATTGAGCCTTATGATTCCCTTCAATCATTTCTAATGCACTTTCTCTAGCCCTACCACACTTCCCAGTGGACACAAGTGTACCAAATTCATGCAACACGTCGTGCCGTAATGATCTCATGTTATAATTAGGCTCAGACATAAATTTCCCAATATAGTACTTTGCCATCCACTTAGATGTAATATTAGTACTACTAACAGACTTGGAACATGTATGGGAATTTACCATAGTTTTAATTTGCCAAGTCTTGTCCATATTGTCCTTAGGATCCATAGGGGCTGCCCATAATGTCCAAGGACATCCTTCCTTGCATTTTGCTTGAATCCTTCGATTGTTATTCTTCTTCAGTTTTACTTCCACCCTTTCCACCCTTCCATACTGCTTGATTGCTTCTTTCAATGTTGTTTTATTAGGGAATATTAAACACTTAACAAACTTCGGTTTCACCATGTCAGTTTCAGTATTGAATGAAGGGTACCTAGGCCCATCTGAGTCTGAACCATGCTCACTATATAGGTCTTCAGAATGGTCAGTTTCTGATTCTGACCCATTAACCCTGTTATTCACTTGCACACCATTAGGTCCAAAGCCATCCATGTTTCTCTGAACCCCAATTCATATCCCATCCTCTTGTCTGCACGTGTCTTCTCTTCCCCAATCATATTCATTGTCACTGACATCAAATTCTTCTACAGCTTCAGATTCTTCTTCAGCAACAACATGGTTATCTTCTTCTTCTTCAGTAGGATGCACATCTTCAGCAGCAGGGTTATCTTCTTCTTCTTCAGTAGGATGCACATCTTCAGCAGCATGGTTATCTTCTTCTTCTTCAGTAGGATGCACATCTTCAGCAGCATGGTTATCTTCTTCTTCTTCAATAGGATGCACATCTTCAGCAGCATGGTTATTTTCTTCTTCTTCAGTGGGATGCACATCTTCTTCAACATCACTATGCACATCTTCTTCAACAACATGGCTTTCTTCTTCTTCTTCAGTAGGATAAACATCTTCTTCAACCACATGACTTTCTTCTTCTTCAGTATGCACAGCTTCATTTTCAGCAAAATGATCTTCTTCCATATGCACATCTTCATCTTCAGCAGGATGCACATCTTCTTCATGGACTTCTTTTTCAATAGGGTTCAGATATATATGCATGTATCTTGAGTTGGGCACATTGTTCAGCGTAACCATACAATCTTCATCTGCCTTCAGTGGCCTAACAGAATTAATACTCAATGCAGCATCTGGCACTCTCCAATAAACAGCAAAAGGTCCAACTACATCTAGCTTCTCAACCATTTCACATACCGAAAATATGGAGAATGTACCAACATCAACAAAGTCGAAACAAGCTTCAGACTTGGAGGTGTACTTCATCCTTGGTGAAAACACAAAGTCTCCTCCATAGTGAACTACTATAGTTAACATGTCTGTCCCAGGCCCTGCACAGTACACAATTTCATTACTAAAATACCATAAAATAGTTACTGTAAAATAATCAATACCCCACCAAAAAAAGACAACAAAGGAATAAAGAAATGTGGACCAACAAAGGAATAAAGAAATGTGCAAAATGGTAAAAAACAGTACACATAAATGCATTAAATTTAGTTGGTGAACTACATAAATGCATTAAACAGTACACATAAAGACAACAATGGCAACAAAAGACAACAAAGACATAAAAGAAACAAAGACAACAATGCAATATAAAATGAATATTATCATAAAAGACATAAAGTAAGAAATATTCCTTTAAACTAAAAGACAAAACACTTTTGCAGTTTCCATGCAATAAACAAACTTAAATAAAGTCAAGTATTTGTTAAAGTCTACCAAAGTGAAGTAAACAAATTTAAACAAACTTTTGCAGTTTCGATGCAGTAAACAAACCTGAAACAGTGTCATAAAACCCTAAAATTCTAGTATAAAATCAAAGTCAACTCATGTGCAAAGCAATCTTAAATAATCCCATGTGCATAATCCCATGTGCAAAGAAATATTCTACCAAGTCAACTAAAATTTCAGAAAACTGAAACTTTTAACAGACTTATACAATAAACTCTCAATAAACAATTTTACAACCCTATACAATCTGAAACAATCTCATAAAAGTTCAATTAAATCAAACTGAAACAAGAATGATTAACCATTTAACATACCTATACAATATACCCTCAATAAAACCCTAAACCCACTTTGCAATGCACAAAACAGTTTAGAAAACGATTACAAAATAGGAGAAACGAACTAATTTTCGCAATCTTACCATACACAGACAAACGAATAGGAGATAACTAAACCCTAAACACACAATAAAATCATAAACCCACTTTGCAATACACTTAATATTTCAAAAAAAGTGCGAAAAAATCATACCATACACCACTTTCTGCTCCCTTGGTTTTCGAAGTCGCCATCGACCCATTTTTTCGAAATCTTACAAAAAAACAAAACAAAAAACAGAATTAGAAGTGATAACTATCACTAAAAACAAAACAAATTCGAAATAGGAGATAAACCCTAAACCCTTCATTACTTACCTTGAGTTTTCAAAGATTCCACAAAGAAACGAAAGAGAAACAAACTGAGTTTTTCTTTAATCGGTGGATTGAACAAAGACGAAGGGGAAGAAAATGACTTTTGGGGTTTTTGTTTTTCTTTAATCGGTGGATTGAACAGACTTTTGGGGAAGAAACGAAAGGGATTAGGGGGTTAACCCTTCAGTTCCTTTTTACCCCTTTTCAAAATAATAATTAATTAACATTTTACACGTGGACTAAACACGTGAGTTTTTTTATTTTTTTAACGAGCCATGTCAGCCACTCGTTAGCCAAGTAACGGAGACTAACGGTTGGGTGATTAAAATATAAACGTTTTGTAACGTTAGGGACCAGAATACACGTTTTTAAATTTTGGTGACCAAAATAAAACACACCCTAAACAAAAGGGACCACTGGTGAAGATAACCCTTAAATCTAATAATATTATGCTCATAGGTCATCGCATAGGGAACATATACATGGTGCATCTAGATGACATTCATACATCTCATGCATGTTTAGTAGCACAAAATGAAAATGATGCATGGTTGTGGCATAGGAAACTAGGACATGCTAGCATTAGTGTTTTAGAAAAACTAGTTTCCCTTGATCTAGTTAGAGGTTTACCCAAGATTAAATTTTCAAATGATAAAATTTGTGATGCATGCTCTAAGGGTAAACAACATAAGTCTTCCTTTAAATCCATTAATGATGTTTCTACTAGTAGATGTTTACAACTTATCCATATGGATTTATTTGGGCCAATTAGGACTATGAGCTTGGGTGGTAAGTCTTATGCATTTGTACTTGTTGATGATTTTTCTAGATTTACTTGGGTTCTATTTTTAAGTACTAAAGATGAGGCTTTGGAAAAATTCATCACATTTTCAAAACTAACCCAAAATGATCTTGAACTTAGAATTTCACATATTAGAAGTGATCATGGAACCGAGTTTCAAAATTTAGGGTTTGAAGATTTTTTAAATGAAAATGGTATTAGCCACAATTTTTCGGCTCCTCGAACTCCTCAACAAAATGGGGTAGTTGAGAGGAAAAATAGAACTTTGCAAGAAATGGCTAGAACTATGCTTTGTGAAAATAATTTACCTAAATATTTTTGGGCGGAAGCCACAAACACCTGTTGCTATATTGTAAATCGAGTAATGATTAGGCCAATCTAAAAAGCCTAACATTAGCTATTTTCACCCTTTTGGTTGCAAGTGCTTTGTTTTAAATAATGGAAAAGACAACTTAGGTAAATTTGATGCAAAAAGTGATGAAGCTATTTTCATAGGTTACTCTTTAACCTCTAAAACCTATCGAGTATTTAACAAAAGAACTTTAGTAGTAGAAGAATCTATTCATGTTGTATTCGATGATAACCTCCTTCCAAGAAAGGATTCTTGTGATGATGATGATGATGATGTAGGAATCATAAATGCCTTTGATGGAGGACAAACTTCAAAGGAGGTTGAGGTTCCAACAAAAGAAGAGGACACACAAGATCCACCTCTTGAAGCCTTAAAGGACTTGGCTCTTGAGGAAAAGGAAGTGAGCTACCCAAGGGAGTTCAACTATGTCAAAGATGGTGAAATCTTGGGTGATCCATCCAAGGGGGTAACCACTCGATCTTCTCTTAGATTAATGAATCATGTTGCATTTATCTCATGCATAGAGCCTAAGAATATAAAAGAAGCATTGAAAGATGACTTTTGGATTATGGCTATGCAAGAGGAGTTAAATCAATTTGAGAGAAGTAACGTTTGGACATTAGTTGATAGGCCTAGTAATCAATCTACCATACGAACTAAATGGGTATTTAGAAACAAGCTAGATGAGAGTGGTAACATTGTGAGAAATAAAGTTAGACTTGTAGCACAAGGTTACACTCAAGAAGAGAGAATAGATTTTGATGAAACCTATGCACCCGTAGCTAGAATGGAAGCCATTAGGATGTTGTTTGCATATGCATGTTATCATAATTTCAAGCTTTTTCAAATGGATGTTAAAAGCGCATTTTTAAATGGTTTTATAAATAAGGAAGTGTATGTGGAACAACCACCGGGTTTTGAAGATTCAAAATTTCCAAATCATGTTTTCAAACTCACTAAAGCTCTTTATGGTTTAAAGCAAGCTCCTAGAGCTTGGTATGAAAGACTTTCAAACTTTTTAATTGAAAAAGGTTTTAAAAAAGGTAAGGTGGACATTACACTTTTTAAAAAAATGTATAAAAATGACATCTTAGTAGTTCAAATTTATATTGATGATATTATTTTTGGTTCTACTAACGAATGTCATTGTCAAGAGTTTGCTAAGTTAATGCAAGGTGAATTTGAGATGATCATGATGGGGGAGCTCTCATTCTTTTTGGGACTCCAAATCAAGCAAAAGAAGGATGGCACCTTCATCAATCAAGCAAAGTACATAAAGGATATGCTCAAGAAGTTTGGCTTGGAGAATGCAAAGCCTCAAGCCACACCTATGAGCTCATCTACAATGCTTGACAAAGATGAAGGAGGTAAGTGTGTTGACTCTAAACTTTACCGTTCTATGATTGGATCATTGCTTTACCTTACTGCAAGTAGACCGGATATCTTGTTTAATGTTTGCTTGTGTGCTAGGTTTCAAGCTAGTCCTAGAGAGTCTCACCTTATAGCCGTTAAGAGAATCTTTAGGTACCTTAGAGATACTCCTTGTTTAGGTCTTTGGTACCTTAGAGACTCCACCTTCAACCTTCATGCTTATTCGGATGCGGATTATGGGGGTTGCAAAATCGATAGGAAGAGTACTTCGGGAACTTGCCAATTCCTAGGTAGTATGCTCATATCTTGGTTCTCTAAGAAACAAAATAGTGTAGCCTTATCTACCACCGAAGCCGAGTACATATCCTTAGGGAGTTGTTGTGCTCAAGTTCTTTGGATGAAGCAACAACTCTTAAATTATGGAATTAAAGTTGAAACCATACCCCTAAAATGTGACAACACTAGTGCAATATGTCTAACAAAAAATCCCATCCAACACTCTAGAACCAAACACATAGAAATAAGGCATCATTTCATTAGAGATCATGTCCTTAAAGAAGATGTGGTTATAGAGTATGTAGACACCTTAAATCAATTAGCGGACATATTTACAAAACCTTTAGACAAAGAGCGTTTTTGGTCCCTTAGGAGAGAGTTAGGTCTAGCTAGCTTATCTTGACCGTTTAGGACCTCTTTTGTGCTTAAACTTGCTTGATCTTGTGAAATGCCATGTTTATGTGTTTAGACTCCTAATTTTATCCATGCTTATAGCTACGGGGAGTATGTTAATGTTTACATATGTTTTGCCTGCTTATTCATACCATTCATGCAAGTTAGGCCTTAGAAAAACTCAATTTTCTGCACTTTTAAAGCCTCATCTGCACTTCCAGGCCCAGGTGTATCGAAACAGGTGAACCGGTTTCGATACGGATGCCTTAAAATCATGTCTAAGAGAAGGGCGTTTCGAAACGCCTCAAAAGGGTTTCGAAACGTTTTTACTACTGCCAAGGGGTGTATCGAAACGAGTTTCGATACGGGTCAACAGGGCTTCGATATGGTCAACACCGTATCAAAACGGTCAGCTGAAAGTCTCAAAACGGTCAAACCCTCGTGCTCGCGTTTCGAAACGGTCCAGACCGTTCCGAAATGGTATCGCGGACAGCTTTATTTAGGGCTTTAAATGTTAAAAGTCTCTTTAACTTCAAACTCTTCAAAACCCTAAAAACCCTAAACCGACTTTCTCCCTATAAAAACCCTCTAAACCTCTTTGTTTTTCACCAAATCTTGAGGGGGTTTTTCACTAAAACTCTAGTCTAAGCAAGTTTCATCAACATTGTGCAAGGATTTTTCTCTATTCATCCAAAATCCCAAACTAAAGTATTTTTCCTCTTTTTCTTTTTCTTTCAATTTTTGTTCGAATCTTAGGTTAGAAAATTTTATTTTTGTATAAATATTATGTTTTCATGTTTGGGTTTTCCATATCTTGTAAAAAAAAATTCAAAATCTTAAACTTTTTGATTCGAATATAAAAAATTTTCAGTCGTATTTTCTGTTACTGTTTTTTTTAATTTTTTTTCTTTGTTTTATTTTTTAAAACCTAAGAGGGATTTATTATTGGATTGAATTTAAAAATCTATGCATACACTTGATTTTTTAAAACATGCTTGCTTAATGTTTTTAGGATGTCGGATCAAGCTAACAAAAAGCGTAAGTCCGTTCAAACCGGTGAGTCGAGCATGCGCCCAAATCTCGCTTTGCTCTTTCAGAAATCCCTTCGAACTACCGAGATGCGAGCTCGTTTCACTTATGTCAAGGATTTCGAAGTTCGTCGTGAACGTGTCATTGATCTCGATTTCCTCAACTCCGAGCGATTCCTATTCCGTTACCTCGAGCGTTTGAGTGAATGGAATCTTCTTCCTTTGTTGAGCATCCCGGATATTCGCTACAAACATATGGTACTCATCTTTTACTCTAATGCTCGTCTTATTAATGATGAAACCAAGACCGAGGTTGTAGGGATTGAATCTTTTATATTAGGGAAAAAGTTTACTGTTGATATTGCTCTTTTGGAGTCCACCTTTTCCCTTAAGAATGAAGGAATTCAGGATGAACGTCACTTTGGTACTAACACCGGTCCAGTACTTTCCTTGGATGCGCACGATCGCTTTCTTCACTTGATGGTATCACGGTTCCTTCGCCCCTCCGGAGGTAAATACTCTCATATCCGTCAAGTTGATTACTTTTGGCTTGAATGTTTCCGTCGTGGTGAGCGCCCAAATGTTGCTAAGATCATTTTTGCCGAGATGGTTAATAATGTCAAGCTTATTGACACCGATGGCTTGAAATCTTTTACTTATGGCACGATCTTAAGCCACATCTTTAGCAAGATTGGTCTCGATTGCACCAATGACTCCCCGGAATCTCGCAAGTCCAAGATTGGTGAGTCCTCTCTTCGCAAGTCCGGTTTTCGTTATGTGAACGATGTTTGGGAACGTGTTGATAGAGAAGCACCTCTTCCTCCTCCCGTTGAACCTCAACCGCAAGTTCAAGTTGGAAATAATGAAGCTCTTACGGCTCTCATTACCGAACGGTTCAATGCCATGGATACTAACATCGCTTCGGGCTTTGGTGCCATCGACACTCGCTTAAAAAATGTCGAGGATCGCCTCCTATCTCTTGAGACTTCCCACTCAAACTTGGATTTGTCCTTCTCTACCCTTTATGGCCAATGGACGAAGTTTCGCCGTTCTCAAGTCAAGAGCGATGATGATACTTCGGATGATGATGATGGTGGTGACGAGGCCTAGGATATTCATATCATATCATATCATATTATCTATGCATTTTAGGTTTAAGTTTGCATCTTTATGTTTCATTATGTTTTAGGAACCTATGATTTTGATCTTATTTGGGATTATGTTTTGAACTTAATGTTGATTTATGTTTTGGATATTTTAATTTTATGAATTAATACTATTGTTGCTTATTACTTAATGCTTATTGGTACTAACCCTTTCTCTTCTCTATGAGCCTTATTTATTCTTTTTGATCTAACAAAAAGGGGGAGAAGAAATTTAAGAGCCAAAAAAATTCGTTTTAAATGTTTAAAGGTTTTTAAGTTTTAAAAATTGAATTTCAAAGTTAAAACAAATTTAAAACTTTAAAAACCTATCTTAAATTAAGGGGGAGTTAGAATATGTTCAAAATTTTCAAAAATCTTAAAAATTCTAACTTTGGTTTTGTTATATCAAAAAGGGGGAGATTGTGAAACCAATATTTTAATTTTGATATAACTAAAAACCTAAGGACTAAATTGAAAATGTCAAAACGAATTTTTAAGTCCTCAAACATCCCCATATGATTTTAATATTATGCCAATGTTAAAAACAAAGTTTTCAAATATTTTTCTAAGTGTTTAAAGCCGAAACAGTGATTTTCAAGTCCCTGTTTCGAAACGGCCTAAGGCGTTTCGAAACGATTTCATCACTGCCAACCCATGTTCCGAAACGCGTATCGAAACGGCTTTAGAACACATGAACCCGTATCGAAACGGCATCAAGCGTTTCGAAACAGTTCTTCATTTGGAATTGAAAACTATAACCGTTGTAATATTTTTTAACTGAATTTTCAAAGATCAATAGGGTGTTTCGAAACGGACTCAATCAGTTTCGAAACGACCCTTGACAGTAGCAAAACTGTTTCGAAACGAGTCCAAGCGTTTCGAAACTGTTCTTCATTTTGATTTGAAAATATGACCGTTACAATGTTTTTAACTGATTTTTTGGAAACCGTTAGGGTGTTTCAAAACGGGCTCAAGCTGTTTCGAAACGACCCTTGACAGTGGCAAAAGTGTTTCGAAACGGCTTCAACACGTTTCGAAACGGGCTCTTAAATGCACCCCAACGGCTCTTTCTATTTTAGTCCGTTTCGAAACAGGTACCCCGCATTCCGAAACGGGTGGTTGCAGACTGTATTTATGGAGGTGAGATAACACTCCCAACGGCTCTATTGATGAATGCAACAACCGCAACGGCTAGAAATCAATGAGAAGGTATAAAAGGGACCTCTAAAAGCTCCAGCAATAACTATTGATCCAAAAGCAAACATCCAAACATCAAATCCAAGCATTTGTGCTAAATTCCCAAAATTGTCTAGAAAACCCAATTGTAATTTTAATTCTTATCTTTTTCAATTGGGTTGAGTGCTTGTAATTGGGCTACAATTTGTATTGAGAGATACTATCTTAGCCATCAAACTCTTTGTTACCTTTGTGTGAGGATTGGGTTAAATTTTGGGGTAGAAAATTTAACCGACATTGTAAGGGTTGCCTCCTTAGCCTAGAAAAGGGGAAGAGCAATTAGTGGAATTGTTGCAAATCCTTAGTGAAGCTAAGGTAGTGGATGTAGAGTTCATTTGGAACTTAAACCACTCTAAAATTCCTTGTCCAATTTTTAATTTGCAATTTCCACCACCTAAACCTTTAAAAATCCAATTCACCCCTCTTGGTTCATATCGATCTTTCGATCCACTCAACACCTTGGCATCAGGCTCGGTAACAGGTTGTCGCGGCGGCGGGCTCGACAGGCAATTGTCCTGCATGCACCAAAATACATACCAAAACATCACCTTTTCAACAAAATATACTAAAATATGTAATCAAGCTTAATGGTGGAGGAAATTATGAGAATATGCATAAATGCCTAATTATGCAACTAAAATGTGCCTAAGTTTAACAATAATATGAGTAAAAATGGTAAATAAAATAAGACTTTTAGACACTTAATAGAAGAAAAATTAGGTTTTATTGCAAGATAATTATGAGATCAAGAGAGACACTCGTAGAATGACCTATTGGTTGCAAAGTTGGTAACTAATAAGGATATAAAATTGGGTACTTAGATGTGTTTCTGGTCGGTTTAAATTATACCGGGTTACCTCAATGGTGTGATTCGAGTCAGGTCGGGTCAATATGGGTATAAGGTCAAATTCATGTTGGGTCACATCAATTTCATATAAAATTTAGGTCGGGTTATATCGGTTTTGGTTGAAGTTCAAGTCGAGTCAAGTCTCAATTCTCTCAAGTACACGTATATATTAGAATTTCATATGCTTCCTTAAAACAATCACAACTCTCTCAGGTCTCAAGTATATGCTCAAGTAATTCAATCAATCTAAAACATAGAAAATATTGGGAGTAATATTTTCATGAAGAAAACTTTTGTCACATTAAGTTGAAAAGTAGTGTATGTGACAATTAATTTCTTAGGATTTTTGAAATAATTATAAGGAAATAAATTTAAGAAATTTTAACAATCAATATATAGTCGTGATAGTGAAGTGAAAATATTGGATTTTTCGATTAAAACAAATACTTAGTAAAAATTAAATAAAATACATTAAGTCAATTAGTCAATCACTTAAAGTTAATTAATTATCGGCCAAACCAGTATCAATTCTGGTCATTTACAAGTTCGGTCAATTCACATTAGTTTCAATAACATGTAGGGTCAATTAACATGTCGGCTCATTAATATGATAGGTCAATTAATAAGTGGGGAAATATCAGATCTTGATCGTTTCAAGTTGGGTTATATCTATTATTTAAGAAGTTAATTTTCAGTTCGGGTTCATATCATGTTCAGTTCGGTTATTACATTATCGAGTTCAATTTGGATTCGGATCCAAAACAATCAGGTTTAACTTAGCTTTCGGTCAACATCAAGTCAAACTTGGATCAAGTTCAAGTCGTCACCACCTCAAATCATAGCCAGTTTAAACTCTAGTTGGTTTCAGTCGAATTTTTAAGTCAGGATTGTATTTACACCCCTAATTACAAGTGTGTTGGGAGAGGAATATGTCCAATTCGTTCGGTTGTTGGAGTTGGTAAATCAAGACATCAAAGAACGTTAATTCTAATTAGTTATGGGTAGTTGGTTGGCCCGATTCACAAGTTGATTGGAAGAGTCTTTCGCTATAAGGGGTCATTTGGTTCACAAAATATAACATTACTCTTAGAAATAGAATTTTCGGAATGATTCATTACCCGACACATTACTAGAATGTTACATTACTTTGTTTGGTTTGTTTGACGGGAATGTAAATTTAAAGTGTTTGTTGGTGGATTATAAGATTATCATAATGCATATTTTACAAAATTATCCTTGTGATATATTTTCTTTTTAACAAGTCGAACTTCCAATATTAAAGTGAAAATATTTGCATGAAAATTCATAGGAAATATTTTTTTCTTTTAATTTTAATTTATATACTTTTCTTTTATAAATTTCTTACACAAATAATTTAATATATATTTTTTAATGTTATAGTACAATATTATATATTTGAATATATGCATATATAATGTATAAATTAATTGTGATTTATTATAATCATATATCTAAAAATACAGAAATTTTTTAAATCCATAAACTACTATAATAATTATCATATTCGCCATTGAATCAAATATACCAATAACTAACTATAAATATTATATTTACATGTTTTATTACTCAATTTACATTATTATATTATATTTACATGTTTTATTACTCAATTTACATTATTTTTAAAATCTAAACTCATTATTTAAAATCTAAAATTTCAAACATTATTTGTAAAGTGTTTTAAAATTGAATAACACATACTTTTTTCCATTTAATTAAAATAATATTATTTTAAGAGAAGAAATAATACTAAAAATTATTATTACAATTTATTATTTATTTGTTTTTTAATGATGAGTGTGATCTATGTATTTTATTATGCAACAATTTAGGCATACAAGAAATTGTTTTAACATATCAAAACAAGAAATATTGTTGGGGAAATAGAAAAGAGTGCTTTACATGAATAAAAGACATTATTTCAAGGGTATTTTAGTCTAAGATGATAGAAATCGTGTAATGCCTAAGAATAGGGTGGGAATGACATTCTCACCATTTTCGGGTAAAGAAGTTACTATTGGGAATGTAGTATTACCCTATGGAGCGAATGCTCCTAAACCGAACGTGAGTATGTGATTTCAGAAGAAAAAAAATATTTCTCTCGATAATGATCTTTTCCACGAAATAAACGCCAGTACACGTTAGACTTAATTTTGAGGAAGATAACCTAACACATTTTTGGATTCTATATTAAGTTTGAAACAACTTTTTTCCTTGTTTGGTTATTTATTTATACGATAATGACTTTACCTGTTCAAAGAATGTTTTGATTTATGACGAAAAGCAACCAAACTATACATGCAATACATAAATATCTCCCAATTGCAAGCATATAGACAAGTTGCAGTACCACACCATTAAACCAAAACCCAAACTTAGAAATAAAAGCTTCAAACATATATAAATTGTCAATTCTTATTTAAATACGATTTGATTAAGAATAAATACGTGACTATTTGTGTATTCTAATCATCTGTGTTCAATTAATAATAAATTTACGTGTTAGTCGAATGCTTAAAACTGTGAAAGCTTACGAGTGCGTGAGAAGAGGGGTGGTGGTGGGTAAATGGGTAATGCGCATGCTTTGCGAGGGCAAAAAGCAAACATGATACTGATAGCAAAGATTTTCAAGCCACGAAATCATTTCAATTATCATAATTTCCCCACTTACAACAACCTAAGAGCTGCATTTTTTTCATATATTTTATTGAGACCCAAATAATAAGGCATGAATATAAAATAGCAGCACTAATTTACTTGCATTACATGTAGTGTTTTTGATAAATGATGATAGTCGACCAACATGCCTTTTGCTTACAATTATTGTGATGCCCTTAGGGATGAAAAGATTGAAATTTGTGTGGGGGAGTTGATGAAGAATAAGTGGGTGGGGGTAGGGTTACAGCCCTTTGTAAAACAACAAGGAAGCACACGCGTGGTTCTGTGGATTCTGCTGTCTCTCTACCTATATATTTATATACTAGTATTAGTTTTTTCTTTAAAAAAAAAAAAGTTAAGTTTGGTTACGGATGTGATATTCCTCAGCATCACCCCCACTTTGATGCTTAGTGTCGAGAATGTGAATTTTAATTGTTGGATGGGAGTGACACACACACATAGGTTTGGTATCTTATCACATGGGAGTGACCAATGTAATGTAATGCTATGAAATGTTAATTGTCTTATCTCCTTTCTCATCACATTCTCGTGTATGAATATTGTAATGTAATGTAAGTTTGGAGGTAAATGAGATGAGACAGATCGCGAGTTATTCGAATCCGATTCGGTTTAATTTTGATCAACACTCGATTTGATTGGACTTGAGTCGAGCCGAGGTACTCAATATACGACTCGAAAAGCTCTTAAGCTACTCGAAAATATAATATACTATTTTTTTAAAATTAAAGTAAACTAAAATGTATGTTGTTGGATAATAATAATAATAATAATAATAAGACTGTAAATGAAACAAGACATATTGTGAGCTATTCGAGTTCGACTCGAGTTCTTAACGAGTCAAGCTCAGCACTATTGGGCTCGACTCAAATGACTCAAGCTTGAACTTGACTCGAATTCTTAACGAGCCAAGTTGAGCACAACACTACTCGAGCTCGACTTGACTCATTTACACCCCTAAATATATGCCGTGTCTTAAAAATTATCTTTAAAGTAATTATTTTTCTCCTTATGAAAAAACTTCAAGATATTTTATTCTCAACATATACATATTTTTCGATTAAATCTGTGTGATATATGGCATCGCTTTACTCTTTGTTGACGTTAAATCGCGAAATTAATCTCAAACAATTTCTTCTTCTTTTCTATATAGATATGTATATTTATTTATAGAATAGAACTATCCATATATTACAATTTGAATATTTGTTTTGTTTTATTTTGCTCAAGCAAGAGAAACTTATTTCTTTGATAACATAGAAAAATTTTGAGTTAAAAAACCAACTCATCGAAACCGGAACAAACACCAATGAAATTATGGTACTCAAGAGGTCACATTCTTTTGATATAAAAAGGTTAGTGAATGGTTAAATCCCTTCAATTCGGAATGAAACTACCTTTCAAACTATAAGTTCCTTTAAAAGAAGAAACCCTTAAAAGTACGGTGACGGTAGGATATAACGCCTTAATTTAAAACTAGAAAACGTCATAAAATTTAAAATGTTACTCACACAATCAAAATATTATGACCATATTTGACAATTAGTAGAAAGTTGATAGCTGATAGTGGATTACATTAAATGATAGTTGATTACATTAGTTAATTTGACTAGAGGATTGTATTAGCTGATTGTATAAAAGTGTTTGGTAAAATTAAGTAATGGTTGATAGTTGTTTGATTCTTTAAACAAGCAAAATGACATATAAGGACATGATTATATTCGATACTTTTTTGAATAGTTTATTAGTTATCAATATTTTGTATCTATTAATATTAATTAGATTATGAAAAATATTTTTTTAATATAACATTACTAAGCATATTTGAAGGATCCATATATTAATTTATTATTTATATAATTATTTTTATACAATTTAATTAATTGTTAAATTTAAATACACATATAATGTGTGAGAATAAAAAAAACAAAAATATTAGTTTACAAATATCATAATGTAAATACGTGGGGGTGAAGAATTAAAATAAAAAAATGTTAAATTTAGGTTATTTGGAGATTTTTTGTAATTGTTAAGGGTAAAGGGGTCTTTGTAACTCTTATGTCAAAACTTCTAATTTCAAAGAGCTCCTATGAGCCGCTTTTTCAAAATTAGAGGTTTCACCACAATCCGCTATTCACCAAACATTCAATTTAACGGATTTGACCGATCAAACCTCTAATTTTGGCTCAAACCGCTATTTATCAAACAATGCCTATACTTTTTTTATAACATTTCAGGTTGCAACATGAAATGTTACCTAAATATTTTTTCACGAAAAGTTTCAAAATTTGGCTATGAATTTCGAAACTTACCATCAACCTAAAATGTTATCAAAAAACATATCATTCAGTTGTGTGGTAACATTTTAAGTTATATATTTTCTAACATTTCAATTGTATCATTTTTTAACCTTAAATTAAATTATTGTACCTAAAAGTTCACTAACCCTTAAAAGTGGACTAAAAAAAATAAGAAACTCTTATAAGTTCACTTTAAGAAATAATGGGAAAATGAAGTTAAAATAATCTAACAGTAACGATAGTGTGAACTATTTGAAAAGTCTTAGGTTTATTTAGTTTTCCAAAATACTTTTTTGCTTTTATTTCTTTTAATTTTAAAATATAATTTTTATTTTCTAACTTTTAGAAATTGAAAAACATAGAATTTTGGTTTCAAAATGAAAATATAAAAATTAATTCCTAAGGTGTGTGCATTAAACAATAACCGTTAATCAATATAACAGTTATATTTTACAGGTTAATTAATTGAACCGTTAAATTTAAACAGTTTCAGTTAATCGAACCGATAATTAATAGGTTAATCGTTATTAAATTATCTATACATATAGTTTGTTCACAAGATTGATTAATGATGTTCATCGAAGATATAATTTTATTATTCTAAAAATAAGCAGTGAACATGTGAAAAAAATATAATAGGTTACATGTTAACATATAATCGAACTGTTAACGATGATTGACTATTAGCGATTAAAATGATTAAACGCTAGCGGTTAAAACGGTTAAGCTATGATTCAATGACCGTTATAATAGTTAACCCACCGTTTAGGTTGAACGGTGCTGTTAACGTAGTATCAACACCCCTAAATTGTATATGGTTTCTAACCATGGTCAAATCTTTAATATATAAAAATTGTTGAAAAATGTTTATATTTTTGTTTGCACGGAATCCATTAGCAAAATTTGTTTATAATAGTATAAAGTAATTTTAATTTGATTAGGTTAATAATTATCCTAATTAAATACTTTATTTTATAATGATTTAGCACATTAAAATTAAGGTGATTACAATGTAGTATTTGTTCATATATATTCTTAACCATTTGACAATGCGAACATATACTTTGCAGACAAAATGATTTGAACCTGAATTTCTTAAGATGAACATTATCATCTATTCTACCGATACCACTTGTTGGATTTTTTAATATACAATTATTAAAATGTACTAAATTTAATGTACAATATTTTTTTTGATAATTGATGTGTAATAACACAAGGGAGCAAATAATTGCTACAAAAAAATAAGGTTTTATAAGGCAATTAAAAAATGATTCCCCAATCTGCACAAACATTCCTATTTACAGTATCTATACCATCTATTTGACGTCCGTACAAACAGATCTGAATTATATTTTTCATACAGACAAGAATTGCACCAGCAGTACGAGTTAGTCCTCTGAATTATCGGAGATTTCTCTCATTCCAAATAACATAGATGTGGGCACTCCAAGTATTTTTCAGTATACGAACAATAATGGACTTACCCTTTAGATTTTCAATAACCCAACGCAGTTCGTCATCCCAGGTAGTAAGGGTGTTCATTGTCGGGTACCCGATTTATATTTTTTTAATTCTAAATTTTTTTAAAAAATTACATATTAAACACAAAAATATTTTTAAAAAGTTTTAAACTTAAAACTTAAAAGTATATAATACAAACATAGAAAGAATTTAGGGATTTAATTTTAGTTTTAGAGTAAAAATATTAAGAAACTTAAAATAAAAATATAATTTAAAATATAAAAAATATACATTAAAAATTATCGGGGTCAGGTCGGGTACTCGGTAAGAGAAAACTTTTAGCCCGTATCCCAAAAAAATTATCGGGTTGGGTACCCGACCCGGTCGAGTAATTTTATAAAAATAATTACCTGACATTTTTAGGTTCGGGTCGGGTCAACCGGGTTAGGTATTTTTGAACACCTCTACGAGGTAGTAACCACTCTGTTTACTCCACATAACAAGAGAATATATTTTCATATTCTCTTTGACAAAGAACATTCGAAGAATGAGTGGGTTATGTTGGAAAATAATGGCAATTATGAGAAAAAGAATATGAAAAAATGTCTGAAGCGTGCACAAGACACTGTCCTTAAGGATATTTCGCAATAATGCGTACCCTCTAGGATTCAACGGACCCTTCTGCTGTGCAGGAGACAAAAAGAGCAAGGATAAATGATACTCAACTTGGAGAGAATGAGATAGGAGAGAAAGTTACTTTTGATTTGATGATTTGGAAAGCAAGTGAGCATAGTATTTATAGTACCATGTATTCCCAAAAACGGTATTTAAAATAGTAAGTATTCAAGGGCAAATCTATCATAAAGAAAAATGAATGGTTAAAATTAAATATTCTTTCAAATTTAAAATGAATGGTTGAAATTAAATATTTTGAAATGAGTGGTTAAAAATCACTTAAAAATAATTTAAATAAAGTAAAATAAAATAAAAATAAACAAATAAATAAATTGGACCTCTAGTTCATGCACATGGAAAAATTGACCGATTAAAATACTTGGCCAAAGCCCATGTACGCAAGACCACCATTATATTTTTCTCTTACAAGTCCAATATCACGTCTTTTTATTTAAACCACAGTCAAGTGCTTTTTAAAAGAAATGTGAGATTCTTTGAAATATACTAAGTAACTTTATTTCTTTACAACAATCCCCCACATATTACAAAGAATGATAAGAAGAAGAAGAAAAAAATAGCTGAGTATCTTGACATAATGCATTCATTCTGGTGTCTTTTTGGACTATGAACCAGAATTTAGAAAAATGAAACATAACTTACTGAGTGTTTGGTGAAACACGTTTCTATGAACCAAAAACTCAATACGTAAGCTACCATTCTCATTAGTCACATTATATATATTCTTGCTCTTTGTCACGGTTGTACGCTAATAGGCCATGCGCGTGCTTGGATTTTCATAAGTGCTCTAAAGACTTTGCCACAAATCTCATGGAAGCGGCCCCACTTCACACTTATATAGGTCAAGCCATCAAGTGTATTTTGCAGGTCAATATACCACTTATAAATGCTATAGACTTGATTAAGAGTTTTCTCATCCTCACTGTCTTTGCAGTTTTAACACTACTTACACCATAGGAAGGGACAAAATAATAATGTGTAGTGTTCACATCTCGAGATCAATCAATGACTTGTTATTACCCATATGAACCTTCTTCATGAGATCGCCAATCACAAAGGTTGGGTTACCGTCATTGTTGATTTCTTATATTGGCATAAGTCTCATTCCCCTCGATATTTCATTTACTATTTTTTTTCCAAGGGTTTAGTCAGAGGATCGGCCAAATTCATTTCTGACTTCACATAATCAATTGATATGACTCCATCTTTTTACAGTTGTTGTATTACCTCATGTCTTAGACGAATATGGTTGTTTTTGCCATTGAAGATTTTGTTCTTTGCAATGGCTATTGCCGCTTGGCAATCACAATGCATGGCACCGAGGTTGTCGATTTTGAGCCCAATGGTATACATGCTAAGAAGTTTCTCAACCACTCAGCTTTGTTACCAGCCAACTCTAAAGCAATAAATTCGGAATCCATGATAGATCTTGCTATAAGTGTTTGTTTGGCTGATTTCCATGATATTGTTCCACCTCTAAGGGTAAATACATAACCATTAGTGAATTTGGTCTCATTTGAGTCAGATATCCAATTAGCATCATTGTATCATTCTAATACAGTGGGAAATCCACTAAAGTGAATACCATAATTTATGGTACCTTTCAAATATCTCATTAACTTCATTATAACACTTTAATGCTCATAGTTTGGGTTATGAGTATATCTGCTCAACCGACAAACAGCGTATGTTATATCAGGTCTGGTGAAGTTCATCAAGTGCATCAGACTTCCAATAATTTGTACATACTTGAGTTGAGCAACGGGTTCACCTATATTTTTCCTTAATTGAGTGTTAGCATCATAAGGAGTATTCACAGGTTTGGTGTCAAAGTAACCAAACTTCTTTAAAAGCTTCTCAACATAGTGTTCTTGTGAAAGTATTATACTATCATCTTTCCTTATAATTTTAACACCCAATATAACATTTGCTTCTCTCATATCTTTCATATTAAAATTTGAAACAAAATATCTCTTTGTATCAAGTAACAACTCATAGCAATTACTAAATATAAGCATGTCATCAACATATAAGCATATGATCACACAACTACCATCAACTAGTTTAGTATAAACACATTTATCAACATCAACAGAAGAAACACCATCACTCATTAATACTTGATCAAATTTTTCATGTCATTGTTTAGGTGCTTGTTTCAAACCATACAAAGATTTGAAAAGTTTACATACTTTACTTTCATGACCTGACACAATACATCCTTCAGGTTGTTCCATGTAAATTTCTTCTTTTAAGTCGCCATTTAAAAAGGCAGTTTTAACATTCATTTGATGAATAAAAAGTTTATGTACAGATGCTAAAGCAATCAAAATTCGAATGGAAAAAATTCTAATAACTGGAGCAAATGTGTCAAAATAATCGATGTTTTGTTTTTAAAAAAAAAATTGGCAACCAATCTAGCTTTGTATTTTTTTATAGAACCATCAGGATAAAATTTCTTTTTGAAAATCCATTTGCAACCAATAGATTTTGCTCTGGGTGATAAATCGACTAATTCTCAAGTTTCATTTTGTAAAATTGAATCAAGTTCAGTTTTAATGGTTTCTTTCCAAAAAGGAGCATCAGATGAAGAAATTGCATTAGTAAATGTTACTGGATCATTTTCAACTAAGTATGTGTAAAACTCACTTCCAATGGATTTTTCAATTCTAGGTCATTTAGATCTTTTCAATTCATTATAATCACAATCAGTTTGAATAATAGGTGCATATGAAATAAGATCAGTTTTTAAGGGAAAAATATGTTCAAAAAATTTAACATTTTTCGTCTCAACAATTGTATTCTTTTCAAGTATATCACTTCTCAAAACAAGAAATCTATATGCAGCACTATGTTCAGCATAACCAATGAACATGCAATCAGAAGTTTTAAAACCAATTTTTCTTTTCTTAGGGTCTGGAAGCATAACTTTAGCAAGAGACCCTTACACTTTTAAGTATTTCAAATTAGGTGAATAACCTTTCCACAATTTATAGGGTGTTTTACCAGTTTTCTTATGAGGGATTCGATTTTGTAAATGACATGCAGAAAGAATAGTTTCACCCCAAAAATTTTCATAAGCATTATAGGAGACAAGCATACAATTCATCATTTCTTTTAATGTTCTATTTTTTCTTTCTGCTACTCCATTAGACTCGGGTGAATAAGGAGGAGTGAGTTCATGTATTATGCCTTCTTTTGGCTATAGTCATTAAGAGTAATATATTCACCTCCTCTATCTGACCTAACCCTTTTAATCTTTTTAATCAATTGATTTTCTACTTTTTCTTTATATTTAAGAAACATTTGAAAGGCTTCATCTTTATTCCTAAGAAGGTAAATTTAAGTATATCTTGAAAAATCATCAATAAATATGACATAATATCTTTTACCACCTCTAGTCATTGTTTGTTTTAAGTCTCTTAAATCAGTATGAATAAGATTTAAAAGTTCTGTTTCTCAATGTGTAGGAGCACAAAATTTCTTAGTTTGTTTAGCTTCAGCACAAGTTTCACATTTTTGTAAGGAATTATTAGTGCTAGAGATTAAGTCAAGAAATTGCATATTTTTTAGATATGAAACATTCAGATGTCCTAATCTAGCATACCATAAATCATACAAATCAATCAAGTAAGCAAAAGAAGAGCTAGCATTCGTATTCATTATTTTAGAAACATTTAGTACAAACAAGCCATTTTTACAATATCCCTTACCCACAAAGTTATTGCTCTTGGTCAATATGACCTTATCAGATTCAAAGGAAATTTTTATTCCAGCTTTTCTTAACAGCGCAATCGATACTAGGTTGGTTCGAATATCAAGGACATAAAATACATCACTTAAGGCAGGAGTTTTCCCAGATGTGAGTTTCAACATAACCTTGCCTTTTCCAAGCACACTTGTAGTTCGAGAATCCCCCAGATAAACTGATTCTTCCCCTTCCTTTACTGGAGTATAGGAGGTAAACACATTTCTATTGCCACATATGTTCCGAGTGGCACCAGAATCTATGACCTATTCAGTCATGTTTGTGACAATGTTTGCTTGAGAGACAATCGCAACAATAATTTCATCTGCCTTAACCAAATTGACATGTGACTGAGCATGATTTTTATGTCTCCCCTTTTGATGTCTACATTGGTGTGCATAATGCCCTAGCTTTCCACAAACATAGCAACAATTTCCTTTCTTTTTGAAGGTAGGGTTATTAAACTTAGGCATGGCATGATTTATAGGCATAACATTATTTCTAGAATTATTAGACTTAGGCATAGCATGATTTCTAAACCTTGAGTTATGTCTGAAGCCCATACCTCTTTTAGCATTTTCTTCGATGAGATTGGCTCTCGTTGTAAACTCTCTTTTGTTGGCGTTCATTACTTCCTTTCGATTGATTTTCTCTATGATAATGCGAGTGATGAGTTCTTTCAATGAGAGTTGTTTGTGTTTGTGTTTGTGTTTGAGTTGTTGTTTGTAGTCATTACATGATGGGGGTAGCTTTTCAATCAATAATTCGGCAACAAACTCTTCTGGTAAAGTGATGTTCTCCGACTTTAGGTCCTCGAGCAATTTGTGATATTCATTGATTTGAACCTTAACCTCCACATCTTCAGTCATCTCCCACCGATAGAACTTTTCGATGATAAATTTTTGTTTACCAACATCTTCGGCGGTGTAGCTCAGAATCATGTTATCCCAAATCTCTTTTGATTCCTTGTACGGACAATAAACATCAAAAAGTTCATTCGATAAAGTGAAAATTATGTTGTGCCTACATACCTTGTTGGCATGGATCCAACATTCTATTTGTTTTTCTGAAGTTGTAGGCGACAAATTTTCTGTCAGCGCAAAGGTAACTCCATGCATGTCTAAGATGGAGTAGACACGTTCTTGTCATCTCTTGAAGTTTTCTCCATCAAAGACTTCGATCTTGGAGATATCCGGGAAGGGTTTGGCAAAGGTGGCATTGGGTATGACTTGAACGGTTTTGGGTACACGAGTGTTATTATTTGTTGGATCTCTAGAAGTATTTTGGTTGGACTCGGTAGGGATAGTTGTTTCTAGGGTGTCGTTGGCCATTTGATTATCCTTAAGATTGTTGGGAAATAATGGCAATTATAAGAAAAAGAAGATGAAAAAATGTCCGAGGCGTGAACAAGACACTATCCTTAAGGATATTTCGCAATAATGTGTACCCTCCAGGATTCAACAGACCCTTCTGCAGTGCAGAAGACAGAAAGAGCAAGGATAAATGATACTCAGCTTGGAGAGAATGAGATAGTAGAGAAAGTTACTTTTGATTTGATGATTTGAAAAGCAAGTAAGCATGGTATTTATAGTACCATGTATTCCCAAAAAGGGTATTTAAAATAGTAAGTAATCAAGGGCAAATCTATCATAAAGAAAAATGAATGGTTAAAATTAAATATTATTTCAAATTTAAAATGTGGTTGAAATTAAATATTTTGAAATGAGTGGTTAAAAATCACTTAAAAATAATTTAAATAAAGTAAAATAAAAATAAATAAATAAATAAATTGGACCTCTAGTTCATGCACATGGAAAATTTGACCGATTAAAATACTTAGCCAAAACACGTGTGCGCAAGACCACCATTATATTTTTCTCTTACAAGTTCAATATCAAGTCTTTGTATTTAAACCACATGCAAGTACTTTTTAAAAGAAATGTGAGATTCTTTGAAATATACTTAGTAATTTTATTTCTTTACAACATGTTACGTGACTCGGAACTAGCTCCACACATTGACATGATTTATCAATAATAATTCTCATTCGGCGTAGTCTGTCTTTGGTGGGTAGTCGATCGAGTATTGCCATCCAAGTGATGATGGCGTGCTTCGGGATATAGAGGGGGAACCATACAATCTTGTGCCAAGCAACTCTAGTCTTCTGGTCTCCAATTTCATTCCAAATCCGTCATGTTTTGACTAGTCTCAAATCGACAATATTAGCAAATACAACTACAACCTTATCTCGGATCTTGAGCAAATTTTTAACAAACCAATTATAATGGGACTTCTAGGGAAGGTGCCAGAAATCCGAACCTTTAAGGCATATTGATTGATCCAAGCCACCCATAACGAGCCTTCACCTGCGAGGATATCTTTCAAAAGCTGCAATATGCAAACACGACTTCAACTACTTAGATTCTTTAAACCCAAGCCACCCTAACTACGTTGACAATGGATTATTTAATTATTCATTTTATAAAATAAAATCATTAACCATAGTTAATATATTTTAAGGGATATTGTTTTTAAATATATGTTAATTAGTTTAATATTGAAATTTAAATTATACAATAATATATATATATTTAAATTTAATATACACTTATTAAAATGTTCTAATTTTTATATACAATAATTGTATATATGTTGACCATAAAATATTTAATTATCTATTTTAATAAAATTATTAACTATCCTCAACATAATTAATAATACACCATTATTAAAATATACCAATTTAATAATAAAAATTAATTATAGATTTTTAGCTTTTTTTTAAAATAAATTTTAAAAAGTTAATTGAGATTTCACTTGTCAATTTTTTTTAAAAAAAATCTTGTTTAGTAATAATAATAATAATAATAATAATAATAATAATAATATATCTCCACTTACTGACAAAAGCCTGAAAATGCTCGTTGTCTGCATATTTTAATATGAATCCACTAGCAACAGCTCAGTCTTCAGGGCTACCTCCCTACCTCATACCCTTCTATACACGTTTTCAATCATTTAGTTTGTTTCATTTATTCTTTACGAATTATTCTTAGTTCTCCGGACAGAATTAGGATAAAATATTAGGAAATTAAATATAATTAGTAAGAAATTATAAGTCAAGACTTAAATGAGTTAAATGGTAAATAAAAAATGGGTTAAAAGAGTGTTCATAAAGTCTCTATAAAATTCGATCTAGATGAGTCTGTTAATAAGTCGGATATTTAAACAAAAAAAATTAAGTTAAAAAGTTATGGTGTAATTTACTTAATTTTGAAATTGATAAAGATTTAAAAAGTATTTAAATTATGTTAAAAAGTATTTAAATTGAAAAAAATGACAACTCATGACTTAATTCACTTAGTTTTAAAACGAATAGGGACGTAAAAAGTAGTTAAGCCATAGATTTTTTTTAAAAAAAAAACAAGACTTAATTTGTCTAATTTTACAACCAAAATAATCTAATTAACAGTTGATCTCAAAAAAAATTGAAAATCAAGATTTAGTTAAACTGGTATTAAAAGTAAAAAGCCTAAAAATAAATGAACCTAAAATTTTGAGGGCATGGTTTAACTTCGCTTTCATTTTTATATAATTTCCTCTACCCCTTTCTTTTTTCTTTTTTTTTTTGCCAAAACCTTTTCGCCCTTTATTTCTTTTTTTTCACCCCTCATATACATGTTTGATCGTCAACATTAGAACCCATAAGCCATACTCAAAACAAATAAAAATTATTGTCAATATCAGTACCGATACCAATATTTAGAGACGGAATTACTAAAAGATCGGACGGGGTCTCTGTCCAAATATTTTTGTCCAACTAATAATTTTAGTCTCTTTTAATTTGAATAACAGTAGAATTAAATTTTACTCCTTTTAGAACCCAACAAGTGTCCCAGTGAAAAAAACGGATGATATTCATTTCAAGAGACATTGGTTTAATCGCAATGTCTGCAAAGTGCATATGATTTGTCAAAAAGTTAAAATATCTATGGACAGATATTACCTTATAATCAACTTCAAACTATTCGGAAAAAAAATTGCTTTTTTAATTTTAAAATAAATATGTGTTAATTTTAAAATTAATGACTTTACTCCTATTATCTAATCATGGATTCATCCCTACTCATAGGTGTGTGTACATATATAGGATGCATGATAATGCATGGATTCCTACACGTTCGGTTAGTATTTAGATTATTGTTTTCATATGTTTCATATGACTTTACTCCTATTGTCTTTTAGCATATTTTTAGTTTGTTTTTCTTTTACGGTTTTTGGATATCGTGATGATAGATTTACGTTTCATGTTGTATTCATTAAAACATACACGCTGATAAAAAAAAAATTAGAGGTATAATATAATTAAATTTTCTTTTGTGACAATTTGTCAATATATTCAAAACTATTCGCCGAGTAATTTGTAAGACTATTTACTCGATCTTTACTCTTAGTCTCTTACATTAATATAGGGTCTAGTTTAAATGAAACAAAACAAAAACTATTGATATAGTGGTTGGAAATTTTATACGAGATACTTGATTTACTATGAAACCATTTTTACTTTCTGACCATGCAACTCGGGAATAGAAATTATCTACTTTTTTGGTGCTCTTATTTATGCCCTCACACTAAAAAATTAAGTTTAGAGTTTGAAGTTAGGGTTTAAAAAATTTATGGTAGGATATAATCTTATGGTGTATGATGTGTGGTTTAAAATTTAGATTTTAGAATTAAGACTTAAAATTTAAATTTTTTTAATATTTTTTAATATTGAATATGAAAATGAAAATGAACACCAGAAAGAGTAGAAAATTTTTTGTCCGTAAGTCGGCCATCCTGGATTACTAAACGATAAAGTGTATAGTCATCATTTGTAATAAAAGTCATTACTCGGCTATTATATATAATTCCTCTTGTCTAATCACCAATCATCGTCATTTATAATTTATTCCTCCTACCAATATATCTAAATAATTTAGAAAATAAACAAAAATAGGAGTTACTGGGCAGCCGGGCAAGCAATCATTTGGGTTTCCTTATCTCCATAAAGTGCTTTTGCATTGCACTCCACGAATCTACGGATGTAACCTGGTAAAACATTCATTACACGCGTGTAGATGCCCGCTTTCTATTAACCTTTTGTTACAAGTTATTATTTGATATATTATCAGTGAAAAAATAATTTTATAATTATTTTTATTTTTTTATTATAAATTTTGTTTGAGTGATTATAAATCTTAAAATAAAACATGTAGTAACATTAGAATCTCGTTTGTGTATATTTTACTTCTGATTCTTGAAATTTGTATACTAAGACGGTCATACAAAAAATTGTAGAGATCTAATCAGACTTGAGCTTGAATGTTGGAGTTATAAATATTTTTTTTGTATATTTGTTGGTGTTCGTTATATTAATCAAATAATTTAAATTAAATATTATAAAATATTTATTAAAAGACAACTTTTTAAATTTAAATTCATTCATTTACGACGTTAAGATTCAAAGCTTGAACTTCATTTAAGAGATTTAATGTTAAATTATGTTAAACTAATTTACTTGTTGGTTACATGTAAATTTTATAATATAATAATTATTAAAGATATGCGAACAGTCATTTCATTTGATGTGTTTGTAGGGTATTTGAACTTTTAATTTTAAGGACGAGAAGTCAAACGTTAATAATATTAATATTTTATGTAACGAAAAAAATGGCCATAACAGTTGGCTGAATAGTTATTTTAATTTTTATTTTTTTTGAATTAATTTAATCTTTAACGTTTTATTTTGAGTCAAAATAGTCTCTTTACAGATGAACATTGTTAGTCAACTGACGATAAATAACTTGTCAGAATGACACGTCAGAAGAGAAAATATTTTATTTTTCGTACAATTTTATAAAAATATTTTTGACTAATGTGTCATTATGTAAAGTTGACATATTTTTCTATATTACACTGTTATCACGGCGTGCATTGTCATGTAAGTTTGTCACATTATTTCAAGTTGTTTACCGTCAGTTTTTTTTTTTGCTCAGCAAATTAATTTTATTATAGGGTAAAGGAACCCAAACCTACGTTGAGTGCCTCATTAAAAACCTTCCTAAACCTAAATGAAGGAAAAGAGTACACACAACGAGGTACAAAATACACCCAAGCCAAAACTAACAAGCAACAAAGTACATAATATACCCACAACATCACCAACAAACCGAAACTATAACTCTTGGACCTATTATCGCCTCTAATGACCTGCAAATCTTTGCAATTTCCTCCTAAGGCCACACAATATAGTCAGCGAACAACAAACTGTTAAACATGCAACAGCATCACAACAGCCCAACACTTGGCAAGACGATTATAATAATTTGAAGCAAAATCTCCAATACAACCGAACTAACGCAATCAAACCCCAAAGAAAAATCAGTCTATGGCCACCTTGACTTCTCAACCCAACACACAATCCTTGAATGCCAACTAACTAAAGAAAAGAACACTTGTTAAAGCCATACGACCACAAAGCAACATCCACCAAAGCAACTCCTTCAAAACTAAATACATGACCATCAAGAAAACATATCACAACTCCTGGCACCAAGACAGAGACCCATATACCTTCCAATTACTAGAAACCTTTTCTTAGAACTACACCCAATAATCTTAGACCACCCAAGCCTCTCGCAGAATAAGAATTTTCAAAACAAATAGCTTAAAGGAACGCACAAAGACTCACAAAAATGAACACAGTCACCTATTCATGATTAAGTAACTCGATCCTTACCAATTCATCCACTACTTCCGCTTCATTTCCAATAATCTGCACCCCTAAACCTTTACATAGTTCAAGCGCTTCCTTCGCCTCTCTATACATCGACTCTTCACGCATCACCTTATCGGTTTTCCCTCGCTCAAGAGCCTCCTTTGCCGACTTTGTAAGTATCTGCTTTCGTGCTATGTCTGAATCTGTGGGAGCATGCACGACAGAATCCCTCGGTGTGGAATCTAGACCGGCTTTCTTGCTTTTCTTTATGGCTCGACCCCTCTTCTTTTTATCCTTGGCCGAGAGAGCCTTATCTTGCATTTCGGCTAAAGAAATAAACTTTCTCCTGAAGTTGTGATCTTGAAGCTCAGGAAAGAACGTCGAATTTTCTGCCCCACCCTCACAATCACAACCTCGATCGACAGCCTCCAAGTTGCCATTCGCCAAATCAACACTCACTGCCCAAGGGAGATTATTGTTGGAGCATGGGACCATCTCACAATCAGCCTCAAGGTTGCCATCTGAGTTGGACTTCTCACCGTCTCGGGGCTCCAAACTATGAGAGGATCCAGGATGAAAATTGTCTTGTTGAACACCTAACCCTTCCCTATATCTAGGAGTAATCTCAGTCTGTTGGGAAGCAAAGCCCTCAACACCCTGTGCCGACAGCATGTGGACTGGTGCACCAGCCTTAAAACGACACGAATCAGAAACTTGAATATGCTCTATATTTCCAGCTATCCCTTTCTCATTAAAGATTGCATTGGTAACCTCTTCTTCTCGAGACACCACCTTTTCTGACACACCAGCTGTAGCCTCTTGGATCTCCACGTTAGCTCCTAGAGGTTGTTCACCTTCCACCAACTTTTCCACTCCCAAGTTCCCTGATGAAGATTCAACCGAAGCTTCCCCTGCCTTCCCCTCTCTTTGCAATTCCAATGAAGCTTCCGACAAAGCTTCCGACGACCGGACATCTTCCTCGCCATCACTGTCTGATTCTTCAACACCACACCAAACTGATGACGGCCTGAAAGTAGGGTCAATTTCGAAAAATCTAACCTCTTTGATCCCACTAACACAGAAATGACACCATTCAATCGGTTGAACCTGTTTGTTAAAATCTGAAAATGTGCTCTGGCGAAAGAGGATGGTTTGGCAGTGCTTTCATCGACTGATATAAGCTCACCCAATAACGATGCTATATTTGCAAAAGTCTCTTCGCACCAAGCATGTGCTGGGACTCCTTCACAAGCTATCCATGCCCGTCGATTGGAGACAAACACTTCATCAGACCAATCCTGAATATCCCTGAAGCACCTATCAAAGATGACTTTGAATTCTAATTTGGCTCTATCTCTCATTTCTTTGTCTTTGAACATTATCAAGAAAGCTGACCTTGCTAGACTCATAATTGTTGCATCCTTCAATCCACCGGCGTGAAGTATCCTTGCTACACTCTTTACTTTCAAAAATTTATGGCTCCAACCCACAAGACAATTTTCTAATATCTTCAATTTTTCATGGTCTACTACACCACTTACCGATTGGATATTGTCTTTGTTTTCTTCATCACAAGGACATTCTATTTTCTCCACCTGACTTCTCCTTGATTGTGGTTTTCTTCCATGTGTTCGACGCGAGTCATACCTTGACAAATAAACTCTAACCCGAAATCTATAGATTGAGAAGCCATCTAATCTCTCTTGAGCTCTCAAGGCATCGGTCATATTGGCAAATCTGACGAAACCAAACCTCTGCCCTCCTAGACTTCTCTTCTTCGGAATGAATGCATCCACCACTTCTCCATGATAGCTAAACAAATGCCATAGCCCCTTCCAGTGAAGTTTCTCAGGTAGATTAAACACAAACAGGGTTACACTCTCGTCCTCGCTCCAGCCCTTCATTCCAGTCGAAGTCTTAACAATGCTGAAACCTATACACTACCAATACACTCAAGCCCTCAGAAAGAGGTGAAGATTCATCTAGAAAAAAATGACATAGAAAAATGTTATTAGATGGGATCATGGAGTTGACTGATAGTTTTCATCTGCAGATGGCCATTTTGACTCAAAATAAAACGTTAGAGATTAAATTGGTTCAGAAAAAAGAATATTAGCCAAAATAACTATTCAGTCAAATGTTATGTGCTTTTTTTGGCATTATGCCTTAATGTTTATGTAGTAACCCATTTTAATATTTAAACCCAAATAAATAAATAAAAACCTTATTATCATAAACCCATTTACCCATTTACAACCCATGACCCAAATCCTCTTGAACCCATACCCATTTAAAACCCAATAACCCGGCCCAATTAATAAACCCAATCCAAAAAAAAACCTAAAACTTAAACTAAGCCTAAACCTATTCTACCCTAACCCTAGCCGCCGCCGCCGCCACGAAGTCGGACACGTCGACCTCCTCATCCGCGTCACCAAGCCACGCGTCGCACCCACCTGCAACAAGGGAAAATAATCAGAGTGATTATCTTTGTAAAATGAAAAGACGAAAAGAGGATAAAATCCCCTTTTTTATATATTATTTTAGGTTTTAAATCCGGCTATATATACCGGATTCGGTTGTAAAAAGGGGAGGCTTTTGGGAGAAATAAAAAGAGAGAAAGGATTCGAACAAAAACCAAACAAATCTACAGTCAAGAAAGCAAAAAATAAAAGGTAAAAACTTTAGAATCCGAAACGTTTTTTGTAGATCTAGGAAAATAGAGGGGGAGTTCGGAAAAACTAACCTCGAATTTGGACTCAACGCGCGAAAACGAGTCGGAATCCATATTTGCGTGTTGGATTCTCGCCGGCGGTGGAAATTCCGGCGACCAACGGCGAGCCCTCCGACCGCCGGTGACCGGACTGAACCGGAAGAGGGAGAGAGCTCTCATGTCTGCCTTTGTTTTTGATTCAAATGAAGTATTAAAGCTGGATTTAAGGGAAAATTTTGGGTATTTATAAGCTAGCCAAAACGACGTCGTTTCGAGCATCTAACCCAGATACGCGACCCGACCCAAGCCAAGACCCGCGCGTTTTCAAATGGAGGGGAGAATTCCGCCCTTAGCCATCCAACCTTCGTATCCTTATATTTCAGCATTTCAGTTTTGATTTTATTTCATTTTAGTCACCATTTTCTTTTAATTTCTGTCCTTTAATTTATGTTTTCTTTCAATTCCGCCACTGCCTTTTATTATTATTATTATTATTATTATTATTATTATTATTATTATATATTATTATTTATCATTATTATTATTTTCTTTAGTATTATTTTCCTTATATATTATTATTATTATCATTATTATTATTTTACCAACAATAGTTCTTGTTAAAGTTCATTTACAGATTTTTAGGAGTTATCGTGAAAATCACACTCCGGGCGTTGGAGTGTCATTTTCCGTTAATTTCTTTATTATATTATTATTTAATATCACCTTTTTGAATAATGATTTTATAGGGGAGACCATACTCCGGGCGTTGGAGTGTATATCCCTTTCTTTAAATTTTTACTTCTAAAAATTATTCTAATTATTTTGGGATCACATCATTAAATAAAATTCAATTTTTTAAGTTCCGCCATTAAAACAATTTGTAACCGACTAGGTACCAATATTTTGGGCGTGTGGGGGTGTACACCTTTTCCTATACGTAACCGACTCCCGAACTTGTTTTCTGGTTTCGCAGACCAAAACTCGTTGTTTTAATAAAAACAAATTTTATTAAAATAGCCGGGTTCTTCAGGTGTTCCAATCGCACCTAAAGTAAAACAAAAGATTGGTGGCGACTCCTCCGTTGTTACAGCTTGGCGACCCCGCTGGGGACTTTTTTTCGAGAGTCAAGCCACAAGTTGGTTACCCTTTGTTTTATTGATCGGAAAATATTAACTTGGTTTAATTTAATTTTGTGATCCCATATATATATATATATATATATATATTCATAAATCTTTCATAAAATATATTTTCCAGGTTCATATCACGAGCTCTCAACCCGAGCTCCGTCCTTTAAGTGGAAGCGAGAAACCACGCCTTCGTGAGGTACCGCCTCCGTGTAGGATGGTGAATCGCTTTCGGGATATTGGTCCCTTTGTCTTCGTGAGACTTTCGTCTCCGTGCAGACCTAGAGACCTGTATCCCCCTGAATTGAGCTTTGCTAGCCTTAGTAGGCGATAGCATTGCGATTCGGGTACCATTCGTAGAACTGAACCCCATGTAGTGAACCATAAAAGCCTACCCTGTAGAGCCATACCGAGCCTCTACCCATTTAGAGAATCACCTAATAAGTGCATTAGAAAGAGAGTGGGGGGTTTCGATTTTTTTTATTATGCTCTTTAATTTCAGTTATGTTTACTTTATTTATTCTTTTTATGTATATTATTCTTTTATATCGGTACTAACATGTTTGCTTTGTTTTGTTTTGTTTTGTTTCTTTTTGTTGTTTTTGCATTGCACTTTATTTTTTATTTTTTAAAAATAAAAAGTGTTGAGGCAAGTTCAACCGTTATAAAGGATTAGCTATGGAGAACCAATTTCTTGATAAGGTAGAAGGCAATATGGGCGTACGAAAATGGTCAGAAGGGACTCAGCGCCAGAAAGGGGATAGCTTGCTAGAAGGTGAAAAGCCAGAGTTTGGGGATTCTACCAATATCAGGTCAACTCAGAATCAGTTGCAAGAATTAAAGGAAATATGGAACCAATGGGACGAAACCAATAAACAGTTGTTCTATGATAGCTATGGTGATTTGCCTTACCTACTAGATGTCAACATTGACAAAGCTTTGTTCAGAGCCCTTACCCAGTTCTGGAATCCCGCCTACAGTTGTTTTACTCTAGGTGATGTCGATTTGGTACCAACTGTTGAAGAATATACCACCTTGATCCGCTGCCCAAAAATCCAAGTTAATAGAGCATACTTCAAGTCTCCTAATCCTCCGGAGTTTCAGAAGAAGCTGTTAAAGATGACTGGTATGGACGAACAGTGGGCTAAAGCCAGGATTAAGATAAAAGGGGAAACCAGGTGTATCGCATGGAGATTTATACGGGACCTGATCCAAGCCGAGTCTAAGCGCGAAAAACAAGTTAAAATGTTTGCCTTGGCCATTTACGGTTTGGTTATCTTTCCCAAATCGTTAGGATACATCGATGACGCTGTTATGGACCTGTTCGATCACCTTGATAAAGGAATTACTCCAGTTCCAGCCATTCTAGCCGAAACCTTTAGGTCTCTCAGTGCTTGTAAAAAAAGCGGTGAAGGGAGGTTCATTTGTTGTGCTCAGCTGTTATTGGTTTGGTTTCATAGTCATTTTTGGAAGCCGGAGAAAGTTTCTTATCAAGCGTGCTTCGAGAGTTACTCGCCGCTGCAGGACCTCGCGTCTACGCCAAGGCCTGAAAACCTATCATGTGATAAGTGGAAGACTATTTTCCGAAACCTTCAAGAAAAAGACGTCATCTGGAAAGCACGCTGGTTCTTCCCTACTAATATTGTCTACAAATGTGGAGACTATGACTGGGTCCCTCTTCTTGGAATATGGGGAGCAACCGAATATGCGCCGTTACTAGTATCTAGGCAATACAGGTCGAGACAGTTCATCCCAGCGACAAGAGGGCTTGCTACTTGTGAATTTCTATACGAGGGAAGAGGATATAAGAAAAATGTTTCCAAGATTGCCGAGGCATGGAAGCGTATTTACAAGATGGAACCATTCGACGAAAAACCTAGAGTTACGCCGGAGTATCGATGATGGAGAAGTATGAGAATCAACGATGATATCCCCTTACCAGACCCAGAAAATAATGTACCGGTGAAGGAACAGTTACGAGTGGATCCCTCGGAGATGGAGATCGCAAAGCATGACTTTAAGAAAAAGTACTTGATGATGGAAAGCCGCCTATCAGGGTTAGAAAATGAAAAGAACCAACTGAAGTTTGGTATGCAGTCCCAAGAGAGAGAAATCGAAAGGCTAAGGAAAGGGAAAGGTAAAGCTGAGGAAGATCTGAACAATCTACGAAATGATTATAAGAAGTTGCGTGCATCAGCAAAATATGCCGGCCTCGGAAAAACTTCGGCCGAATGGAAGCATGAAATCCAAGAGGAAAAGGAGAGAGCCGACCGTTGGGAGAGGAGGTTTAATGACATTCAAGGACAACAAACAACTATGGAGGAAGAGTTGTTTCGAAACAGAGCCGAGAATCTAAGCCTGAGAGGCCGAGTTGGTGAATTGGAAGGCTCTCTACAAAGGTACCGCAGCCGGAACCATACAGCTGAGTTAAAGGCAAGTAGACAAGAGAATGAGAATATGAAGAGACAAGTTGAAGATTTAGAAGCGGCTCTGGAAACCTGTCGAGGCCAGATTAATAGTTTTGAAGAAGTTCAGTCATGGAACAACCAACAGTGGCAGGCACGGTTAGATCAATCTCAAGACAGAGTTCGGGATAGAGACCGTGTAATGGTGAAGCCCTGGTTCAAGTACGAGAGGTCGCGGAGCACTTACAGTCTCTAGCTGTCCAAGCTGACGTCCTGAGCCTACAAACTGAATCAGAGTCCGATAGGGGCAAGAAGTTGGCCTGGCTTTTCAGGAAGATCAAGATCCTCGGCGTTAAAGCCAAGCAATATATGTGAAATAGACCTACTTTATGTAAAGAAACTTGTTCTGATGCGAGTTTCCTTTTGAAAGTTGTACTGAAATCAACACCTTTTTGCGTAAAATATGTTGTGTCAACTTTGGGGCTGGCAGAGTTACAAACTCAACATCCGTATTTCACCAGAAGCAAAGCTAAAAACATGGAAGAAAGGTTGGCAAAAGTCGAACAAGCATATGAAGACATCAGGAAGGATATTGAAAGTAAGTTAGAGATGACACAGCGGGAAACTCGTGATCACATCTCACAAGCACAAGAAGACCTGTTGGCCAAGATAGCTGCAATGTTAGGCGGACAGAGCTTGGAAAAAAGGAAGGGAGTCTTCATAGATCCTAGTGCGCTGACCAATGACCCGGGCCTTCCTCTCAAGACCCAGTTGTCAGTCGAAACCCCTGCAGCGAAACAACCGGTGGTTCATGCTGAGTCTTCTACACTCGGGGGGGGGGGGGGCAATAACTCATAATGATCCTAGTGAGTATGTCGTTCCTGACTTCAATGAAATGGACAAGCTTAGAGTCGAGTTACCCAAACAGCTTGAAGATCGCTGTAAGCAGCTGGAAGAAAAATTCAAGGCCATGGAAAGTATAGACCAATTTCCGAAGATGGACGCAAGGGAGCTAAGTCTGGTCCCTGATCTGGTGCTTCCTCCCAAATTTAAGATGCCAGATTTTGAAAAATACAATGGGACTGCTTGTCCTGAAGCGCACCTTACGATGTTTATTAGAAGGATGACAGGATACATTGATAATGATCCTCTCCTAATCCACTGCTTTCAGGACAGTTTAACTGGGTCTGCCGCCAAATGGTACAACCAGTTAAGCCGTGACAGGATCACCTCCTGGAAAGACTTAGCTCAGACATTTGTCAAACAATATAATCATGTCATTGATATAACACCCGATCGTGTTACACTACAAAATATGGAGAAAAGGCCTGATGAGAGTTTTAGGCAATACGCGCAACGGTGGAGGGACGTTGCAGCCCAAGTACAACGTCCTTTATTAGAAAAAGAAACGGTGATGCTTTTTGTCGGAACACTGAAAAAACCCTTTCTAGGACGTATAATAGGGGGTGCCACAAAGGATTTTTCCGACATAATAATGAATGAAGAAATGATTGAAAACGCAATCAGAACCGGAAAAATCGAAGATGAAGAACACACGAAGAAATCGAATTATAGAAGAAGGGACAACGAGGTCAGCAATACAGGTGTCTATAATGTCGGCTATACCAAGCAGCTGACAGTCGGGCAACCCAAAGCTGCAACCTCGAATGTTCAAAATTCCTCTAAACAAGGATCGAACCAAAGGACGAAGGCAGAAGATATGGAATTTACTCCCATCCCCATGTCCTATGGCGAGCTATATAAGAATTTGTACAATGCACATGTGGTGTCTCCATTCTACATTAAGCCGATTCAACCCCCTTATCCAAAATGGTATGATGCTGATGCTCATTGTGATTATCATGCCGGAATAACAGGGCACTCCATCGAAAATTGTGTCGCTTTTAAGAGACTTGTTGAAAATTTCATAAAAATGGGGGTTGTAAGGTTCGATGACTCTGCTGGATCAAACACATCTGGAAGTCCGTTACCCGACCATGCCGAGTCTGGGGCAAATGCAATCGTTGAAGGTAATAGAAAAATCAAGACCACTGTCGAAGATGTAAAAACACCATTAAGATGGGTCTGGAAAAAGATGATCGAAATGGGTATGCTACAGCAAATCGCAGGAAATGTTAAAGAAACCTCTAACGATCGTTGCCCATACCATGGCAAAAAGGATCACGATATTCAGAACTGTACAGAGTTCAAGACCCTCGTCCAGCGATTGATTGATAACAAAGAGTTAGAATTTTTCGAAGAAAGACCTGTGAAGGAAGCATATATATGTACCTCAGAATACAAAAACAAGAACCTAGAGGGCAACTACCCAGTCATTGTTATTTCGGGACCAGGGAAAAGTGGAAAAGGTGAGAGCTCACAAGCCAAAGTTACGATCCAGAAACCAGTGCCCTTCTCGTACCATGACAGTAGGAAGGTCCCTTGGAAATACAACTGTGAAGTCTCAATCCAAGGAGACGTGGCCTCAAAAACAACTTCAGAGGACATAAACGATGTAGGCTTCTTTACTAGAAGCGGGAGACGATATGTTCCCAAAGAAGCAGAAGGCTCGAAAGAGAAAGCTCCCGTAAATGTTGAACCCGAATCACCCATCAACGAGCCAGTTAAAGAGGAAGAGGTGAAAGAATTCTTGAAATTTTTGAAACATAGCGAGTACAATGTTGTTGAACATCTGCGCAAGATGCCTGCTCGCATATCAATACTATCCCTATTGCTAAGCTCTGAAGCACACCGGAACACGTTGTTGAAGGTGTTGAATGAGACTTTTGTTCCCAATGACATTTCGGTGAAAAAATTGGATAGATTGGTAAATAATATTAATGCTGATAATTTCATCTACTTTCACGATGATGAAATACCAGCAGAGGGTACAGGATCCACTAAGGCCTTACACATCACTACTCGGTGTAAAGGCTATACCTTGCCGGGAGTTTTGATTGATAATGGATCTGCCCTGAATGTCTTGCCATTAGTCACTTTAAGCCGGCTCCCAATAGACAGTTCTCACATGAAGACATGTAACACTCTGGTCCGAGCTTTCGACGGTACTGAAAGAAAAGTAATGGGAAGGATCGAGGTACCTCTACTGGTGGGCCCAAATACATATGATGTGGATTTCATAGTGATGGATATCAAACCCACGTACAATTGTCTATTGGGAAGACCTTGGATCCACTCGGCTGGGGCAGTCCCATCTTCACTTCACCAGAAGCTGAAGTTTATCTTCGATGGGCGACTGGTCACCGTAAACGCCGAAGAGGATATTATAGCTTCTATCACTAGTGAAGCCCCTTACATCGAGACTGATGAAAAGGCCAGAGAATGTTCCTTTAGATCGTTTGAGTTTGTTAATGCGACCTTTATACCTGAAGGGAGTCGCATTCCTACTCCTAGACTATCTAAAACCACAAGGGTTGGAGTCAAGCTGACAATGGGGAGAGGAGCCCGGGTTGGTCGCGGACTTGGAAAGTATCTGCAGGGACGGGTCAATGCGCCGTCTGTAGTCAACAAGCAAGATCGCTTTGGCCTCGGGTATAGGCCAAATGCAAAGCAAACTAGGAGCGAAATTTTGAAGAAGCAAGAAAGAAGAAGAGCTCGCTTGGAAGGAGCAGAGGTTAGCTGGGAGCCCTTGGCTTTTCCTCCTTTGTCTAAAAATTTCATCTCAGGAGGGTTTCTCTACCCTAAGCTAGCCAAGGAAGAAACAGATTTGGGGAAAAAGCTGGAAACTTTAGATATAAATGTTATAGTTGATGAAGGAAATGAAGGGGTGTATCTGAGAGGAATCCGTCCTTATGCCCCTGGAAGTGTTCTGAATAATTGGACTGCCGAAGAACTCTCCGCAGTGTTTAGGGGTACTTCAGAGTCCCCTGATACCAATGTATCAAGCAGCACCGAAATGGATTCAGAACTAATTTTTGAACGAGACGTGTGTCTAGATGGACCTCAGGACTTTGAAGAAGACCAGGATTATGATTTATCCCCAGATCTATTAAAGATGGTTGAACACGAGGAAAAAAAGATTTTACCTTACAAAGAGGCGTTAGAGACCATCAATCTCGGAGACGAAAATGAAAGTAAAGAGGTGAAGATCGGGACACGCATTACCGCGAAGACACGGCATGACCTTGTTGAGTTGCTGCTGGAATTCAAGGATATCTTCGCATGGTCCTACCAAGACATGCCAGGATTAAACACGAGTGTGGTCGTGCATAAACTGCCCATAAAAGAGGGCTATAAGCCAGTTCAGCAGAAACTTCGAAGAATGAGGACTGATACACTTTTGAAAATAAAAGAGGAAGTCAAGAAACAGTATGATGCTGGCTTTCTCCGAGAGATCAAGTATTCAGAATGGGTAGCCAACATAGTTCCTGTTCCAAAGAAAGACGTCAAGGTCCGCATGTGCGTCGATTATCGGGACTTGAACAAAGCCAGCCCTAAAGATAACTTTCCATTGCCTCATATCGACACCTTGGTTGACAATACCGCAAAGCACTCTCTGTTCTCCTTTATGGACGGTTTCTCAGGCTACAACCAGATAAAGATGCATCCAGATGATATGCACAAGACTACGTTTATAACACAATGGGGAACCTTCTGTTACAAGGTGATGCCTTTTGGGCTTAAAAATGCAGGGGCAACATACCAACGAACTATGGTCACTTTGTTTCATGATATGATGCATAGAGAGATTGAGGTATATGTCGACGACATGATTGCCAAGTCACGAGCAGAAGAAGAGCATGTCACAGTCCTCAGAAAACTATTCTCGAGACTAAGAAAATACCAGCTAAAGCTGAATCCTGCCAAATGTACCTTTGGGGTTAGATCAGGAAAATTGTTGGGTTTCATAGTCAGCGAAAGGGGTATCGAAGTTGATCCTGATAAGGTTAAAGCCATTCAGGAGCTTTCATCCCCGCGCACTCAGAAAGAAGTAAGAGGCTTTTTGGGAAGATTAAATTACATTGCTCGGTTCATTTCACAGCTAACTGAAAAATGCGACCCCATCTTTCGCCTCCTCAAAAAGCATAATCCTGGAAACTGGGACGATGAGTGTCAGGAAGCTTTTGACAAGATCAAGCATTACTTATCAAATCCTCCCGTCTTGGTGCCGCCTGTCCCAAGCAAACCACTGATTCTGTACTTGACCGTCTCTGAAAACTCTATGGGGTGCGTGCTTGGCCAACATGATGAGTCAGGGAAGAAGGAAAGGGCAATTTATTACCTCAGTAAGAAATTTACAGAAGGTGAAGTGAGATATTCACCAATCGAAAAGTTGTGTTGTGCCTTGATCTGGACCACTAAGAGGTTAAGACAATACATGTTGTATCATACGACGTGGTTGATCTCAAAACTCGACCCTCTTAAATACTTAATGGAGTCAACTGCACTAACAGGAAGAATGGCCAGGTGGCAGATTTTGCTATCTGAATTCGATTTGGTTTATGTAAACCAAAAAGCCATAAAAGGAAGTGCAATAGCCGACTTCTTAGCCAGCCGAGCCCTAGAGGATTATGAGCCTCTAAACTTCAACTTCCCGAATGAAGATTTGATGAACATTATGACCATAGAGGAAAGTACTCCAGAAGAAAAATGTTGGAAATTGAATTTTGATGGCGCCTCAAATGCCACAGGAAAGGGGATCGGGGCTGTGTTAGTCTCCCCGGATGGTGACCATTACCCCTTTGCCAGTAAGCTTGACTTCGATTGTACAAATAACATGGCCGAATATGAAGCATGTGTCATGGGAATTCGAGCGGCCATTGAACGAAAGGTCAAGTCATTAAAAGTATATGGAGACTCTATGCTTGTGATTTATCAACTTCGGGGAGAATGGGGCACCAGAGATTCCAAACTATTGGATTATCGAAACTTGGTCTTGGATTTGATCAAGGAATTTTACGAGGTTACCTTTCATTATCTTCCCCGAGAGGACAACCAGATGGCGGATGCCTTGGCTACGTTATCTTCACTGATTAAAGTTAACAAGCAGTCTGATTTGAGACCTATACAGATGAGTATATACCAGACACCGGCCTACTGCTATGATATCGAGGAAGGTGAAAAAGATGAACAACCTTGGTATCATGACCTGTTACAATACTTGAAAAGCCGTGAATATCCGGAACAGGCCACTGAGAATGAAAAGAAGACATTGCGAAGATTGGCAAGCGAATATGTCCTGGACGGGGAGATTCTGTACAAAAGACGGAAGGATCAAGTCTTAATGCGATGCGTGGATGTTGTTGAAGCTAGAAAGATCCTTGAAGAAGTCCATGAAGGCGTATGGGGGACCCACACCAATGGGTTTACCATGGCCAGGCAAATAATGCGATTCAGTTACTACTGGTCAACTATGGAAGAAGACTGCATCAACTATGCCAAAAAATGCCACAAATGCCAAATCTACGCTGATAAGATCCATGTTCCTCCATCACCACTACATGTTATGACCTCCCCATGGCCGTTCTCTATGTGGGGCATGGATGTCATTGGCCCCATATCGCCAAAGGCTTCGAACGGGCATCGATTCATCTTTGTGGTCATTGATTACTTCACTAAATGGGTAGAAGCGACCACCTATGCGAATGTCACCAAATCGGCAGTATGCAGATTCTTGAAGAAAGAGATCATATGTCGATATGGAATGCCAGAAAGTATCATATCCGACAACGCATTGAATTTAAACAACAAGGCCATCGAAGAGGTGTGCAAGCAGTTTAAGATACGACACCACAATTCCTCACCATATCGTCCCCAAATGAATGGAGCGGTGGAGGCAGCCAACAAAAATATCAAGAAGATTGTTGGAAAAATGGTAGAAACTTATAGAGATTGGCATGAAAAGTTGCCATTTGCCTTGTTTGCTTATCGTACATCGGTCAGAACCTCTACCGGGGCAACCCCTTTCTCGCTAGTTTATGGGATGGAAGCTGTACTGCCCATTGAGGTTGAAATCCCTTCCCTCCGGGTCTTGTCAGAATTGAAATTAGATGAAGCAGAATGGATTCGAGCCAGATACGACCAACTAGCTTTGATCGAAGAAAAAAGGCTGAAGGCCATTCGACATGGTCAAATGTATCAGAAAAGGATGATGCGAGCCTACGATAAAAAGGTTCGTCCAAGAGAATTCCAGGAGGGAGACTTGGTACTAAAAAAGATATTGCCAATTCATAGAGATGCCCGAGGAAAATGGATGCCAAACTGGGAAGGCCCATACGTCGTGAAAAAGGCCTTTTCCGGAGGATCTTTAATCCTGACTGAAATGGATGGCAAGGATTTGCCTAACCCTGTGAACTCAGACTCAGTCAAAAGATACTTTGCTTGAGGAGACAACCAGGAGACTCTGCCAACAAAGTACCCGAGGTCTCCTAGACACATCAAGGCTCACGGCCCATGAATCCGGCTAAAGCCTGCTCGTATGATATTAGGGGCACCTAATTTTGTCATGTGTTTTGTTTTGCTCCTTTTTAATGTTTCCCCACTTAAGTGTTTCAAACTTTATTTTCAATAAACTTGACTTTTCATCTTTCGTTCTTGTTATATAAATATTTTATTGACATATTTGCATTACTTTGGAAAACTCCTAAAGTACCCGGATGAAGGGTAGCCCTAAGGAAAGAGAGAATATCATAAAAAAGAGAGCTGAGGCAAAATGGGGCAGACAATCCTGGGATAAGAAGAAGAAGCCTAGTGATCAAGCTGGACAGAGTATGAACCGCTGACAGCGTTAGTTTCAGAGCAGATACAGATGCTTGAGCCAATACTTTAGAATCAAGAAGCATTTTGCATCCGCATCAGAGTCATTCATGCACTCATCTAAGATAGACTCTTGCTAACCATGGCATCATGAATACATTTACCAATTTTGCAGGTTTCACTCTCTAGTATCGGAACAGGTCCGTGCCAGAAGCGCAATAAGCCATGTCATCTTCTCAAATTTGCAACAGAAAAAGCAACCAGATATGTGGTCCTGGTTTCCTCTTTCAGCGAAAGATAGGGTGATCAATGCCAATCTGGGGCATAAACACCCGCTTGGATTCCATGCTTTCAAAACCACTGACTATGTCTCTTCAATATTGAGCCTTCAAAAAGAGAAAAAAATGATATTCATCGGATCTTATCCCTTCACGACAATCACAACTGAACTTAAGTTGTTTGGTAAGCCTGACAGAAATGTCAGCACAACGTCCTTAAACACGGTTAAGTTTAAGACAAATGGGCAATTCAAATGTCCATCAAAATCCATTGTCACGAATGGTCCAAGGGAAATAAATCCTTGGGAAAAATCCAATCTCATGATTGGTAGAAACTGATTGTACCCAGGGGAATGGTACAACTAGCCCGGAGCAAACGGCTACCGGTAAAGGCAAATCAAAACCGTTGATCCCTGTGCATTTGGGAAAAATGCAAATCCGAAAGCCGACAGAAATGTAGGCATAACGTGCTTAAACACGGTTAAGTTTAAGAGAATGGACAATTCAGATGTCCATCGAAAATCCATTGTCACAAATGGTCCAAGGAAAATAAATCCTTGAGAAAAATCCAATCTCATGATTGGTCCAAACTGATTGTACCCAGGGGAATGGTACAACTAGCCCGGAGCAAACGGCTACCGGTAAAGGCAAATCAAATCCGTACATCCCTGTGCATTTGGGAAAAATGCAAAAGAAGTTGTAACCCCCTTAACCCGGCCTAGACGGTTGACCCGAATTAAGAAAGTCACACGGGGAAAACCAAAGTCAACCCGAAAGTCAACCTTGATTAACGACCCCTTTTTTTTTCTTTTTAAACTTGTCTAGATGCACATTAAGCCTAATTGTGATCACACAAACATCATACCAAAAGATCACAAACATCAGAGATCAAACAGGGACTCAATTGAACAATTTACAACTTTAGGGACCAAATTGTAAATTCTGATAATTATAAGGACTTAACCCAAATTGAAGTTACCAACTTGAAATTAATCAGGTTTCATGCTTCTCTGTGAAATTTCAGCTCAAAAGGACTTCCCAAACTCATACAATTGCACAAACAAGTTTCAGGACCAAAACGCAAACAATTCAAAACATATAACTGCCAATGTCAGCCCCCAACGGTCAACCGTTCCGAAACGGGAGACAGCCCGTTCCGAAACGCGGGGCCGTTCCGAAACAGGCATAGCCCGTTTCGAAACGGGGGTCTGGCAGAAGCCTTTCCGTTTCGGAACGGCCCCTCCCGTTTCGGACGCCTGGGCACAATTAAGGCACCCGTTCCGAAACGGTAGGTGCTGTTCCGAAACACCCTGCCCAGATTGCTCCAAAACTCCACTTTAAACATGCAATTACACAACCAATCATGCTCCGAATGTCACCAAACTTTACCAGCATGCAATTCAACATATAAGGGACATATTAGCATCATCAAATCAACCAAACATCATCATATGCAAAAAGCCCCAATTTCTATAGGCATGCTTCCTACACAAGCTAGATACTCAAGCACCAAACTTACAAAACAAGCATAAGAAGGCCAACCAGAAAACCAGCATTCTCAACAACATTCAACATACTTAGGGAGTACAAAACATCTCCCAAAACATACACATTGGTCCCCCATTGCCAAATCACCCAAAAGCTAAAATGTTTAACAAAAACCTTCCATACATTGAGCTTTACTTGCACTTGAATTCTTGCCCTTCTTGCTGCCCTCAAAAGGTCTCTAATGCTCTGCATTATTGAATCAAGGAAAACGAAGAGAGCGTAAGCAAAAGCTTAGTGAGGAACGCTCTTAAAAACCATCCAATAATGCATTTGTAAAACACTTTATAAAACATGCTTCAAACCATCATTTACACATGCTCAAAAGCATACTTAAACATGCATCTCATGCATCAAATCATAACATGTCATATTGGCTACAAGTGATAAATTCCATTTCTTTAAACACAAGTTCATCAACTTTCACCCCAAGGACTTTTAAACACCTTGGCCCCAAGGACTTTTAAACACCTTGGCCTATGGACTTTTAAACACCATAGAATGTATCTCATCAAGGACTTTTAAACACCTTGATCCCAAGGACTTTTAAACACCTTGGCCATGGACTTTTAAACACCATGAAACGTAACCCATCAAGGACTTTTAAACACCTTGATCCCAAGGACTTTTAAACACCTTGGCCTATGGACTTTTAAACACCATAGAAAAGGATCACCTAAGGACTTTTAACCACCTTAGTGTCCACAACATGAACCATCCAAGGACTTTTAACCACCTTGATGTTCATAAGTAACAAGGCTCACTCAAGGACTTTTAACCACCTTAGTGACCTTAACATTTAAAAAACATCACTTGCCAATATACATCATTTTCATCACTTACATCACTGTTTTAAAGCATAAAACCAAGCCATATTCATCATGCATTTAAAAGCATTAAACCACATCATTTCAATGTACAAAAGCAAGGAACTCCTACCTAGAGTTACCTTCAACATATGGCTTACATCATCAGCAAAAACCATGCTAAAACATGCTTCCAAAACAGTATGTAAAACATGCAAATTATCATTTCGCATCACAACAAAATCATGGCCACCACTAGAGAGAAATTCCGAAAACTTACACTCGAGCTTAGCAAAGTTGTTTAGACTTAAACTAAGCTCCCAAGACATTGGTTTCAAAGCCGAAAACCCAATTTCACTCACCGATTCCACTTCGCCACTTGCCGAAGCACGAATTCAAGCTTCCGGATCAACAACTCTTGGATCCAAAGATGCCTCCCCTGATTAAACACATTAAAGCAGAGGTTTAATGCATCATCAAGCATCAAAAGCTTCAATGAAAGCACTCAAACTCGCTGCTCTCATTCATACTCCAATTTCGGCCACCAAACACAACCGAAATTGCATCAAAACCACTTCTCAACAAAGCCCAGCCATAAACCAGCAAAACCTAACATCCATCATCACCATAAAACATCCAAAAACAACCTACAAACATCCTTATACCTCCAGCAACAACAGATCCACAAGATCACCACAAAAACATCCAAGAAACTTAAGCTAAACTTAGGAAACTCAACCTATCCGGGATTGCATTAACCAAAACTCATTTCCTTATCAATTTAGAGTTCATTTAACATCAAAAACACATCTCAAATCACAGATCAATCAGATCTAACGAAAAATCATGAAAAACCATCAAATCTTGCATTATAAGCCAAGATACAATTCCAAACTCAAAAGCCTTTAATTAAACATCAATCAAGAGTTGATAACTTGGGAATTTCAGTAAAGAACTGATAGTTTAGAGGAGAAGGACGTTCTTACCTCCAAACTTGTGTTTCTCCACTTTTTGGAATGAAAATCCTTGTTGAAACACTTAGCAATTGAAGAGATTTGAAGATACAATGATTTGCAATCAAATGAGAGTTGAATGGAGGGATTTAGGTGAAGAAATCAGATCAAGTTCTCTGGAAAAGTAGTGTTTGGTTTGAGAGAAAATGAAAGAAAGAAAGTTTAGCAAAGTTGGTTACAAAATCCAAAAATAGCCAAAATGGCTTCCCTCCAATTTTAATAACCTTTAAAATCAGATTTTAGACTTAAAATATCTTAGAAAAATCTGGAGAAATCATCTTTGGATTAATAGCTCCTTAAAGATTCAAAGTTTCAACTCTTTATAAAACAGTCACCAAACTTTCGATATTTACATTTTGGTCACTAACCAAAATGTCATACTTCCAAAACCCATTTTTCAAAATTGATTTCACAGTTCACTTAATTATATTAAAAGATGATTTTAGAACATTTTTCCATATTTTTAATGCAACCCGAACTAGGCTTTCCTAATTTCACCTCTTAAGATTCGAACAGGACTTTGACCAAACCAGTCAACGCCCAAAACTTCTAAGCCCAAAACCGGGGCGTTACAGAAGTGTAAACCAATGACACTCTTCCTTGTCTCGTTGAAGGGATTCTAGTACTAATCAGATCTTCTCACATCAATGGAGTTGCAGATGATCGACCCTTCTTTAGATCTTCTCGCATCAATGGAGTTGCAGTAGATCGCCCCTTTTCAGATCTTCTCGCATCAATGGAGTTGCAGATGATCGACCCTTCTTTAGATCTTCTCGCATCAATGGAGTTGCAGTAGATCGCCCCTTTTCAGATCTTCTCGCATCAATGGAGTTGCAGATGATCGACCCTTCTTTAGATCTTCTCGCATCAATGGAGTTGCAGTAGATCGCCCCTTTTCAGATCTTCTCGCATCAATGGAGTTGCAGATGATCGACCCTTCTTTAGATCTTCTCGCATCAATGGAGTTGCAGTAGATCGCCCCTTTTCAGATCTTCTCGCATCAATGGAGTTGCAGATGATTGACCCTTCTTTAGATCTTCTCGCATCAATGGAGTTGCAGTAGATCGCCCCTTTTCAGATCTTCTCGCATCAATGGAGTTGCAGTAGATCGACCCTTCTTTAGATCTTCTCGCATCAATGGAGTTGCAGATGATCGACCCTTCTTTAGATCTTCTCGCATCAATGGAGTTGCAGATGATCGACCCTTTCTCAGATCTTCTCGCATCAATGGAGTTGCAGATGATCGAGCCTTCTTCAGATCTTCTCGCATCTATAGAGTTGCAGTGGATCAATCTTTCTCCTCCAGATCAAGCTACCTTGTTAAGTGTTCTATGTTACAAATTGATCAAGTTTTGTAGACCTCGCCGCTCTGTTAGTGTTGCAGCTAGGTCAAGTTTTCTGCAAGTGTTGCTTCACCATTAGAGTCGTGGCAAGCCAAAGTTATGAGCTCCTACAACAGATCTCCTCCTCTTGAAGATCCTGATTATTAGGGCGGCGGAGCAGATCAGTGAAGCAGAAAAGAACATGCCAAGAAGAAAAGAGCCAAACCAGACTAAATTAAAACGGGTTCCTTTTTGTCTTTGCTTCATTGTCGTTATACAACAATAAGCAAAGAGGGGCAGCTGTAGTAACCCATTTTAATATTTAAACCCAAATAAATAAATAAAAACCTTATTATCATAAACCCATTTACCCATTTACAACCCATGACCCAAATCCTCTTGAACCCATACCCATTTAAAACCCAATAACCCGGCCCAATTAATAAACCCAATCCAAAAAAAAAACCTAAAACTTAAACTAAGCCTAAACCTATTCTACCCTAACCCTAGCCGCCGCCGCCGCCACGAAGTCGGACACGTCGACCTCCTCATCCGCGTCACCAAGCCACGCGTCGCACCCACCTGCAACAAGGGAAAATAATCAGAGTGATTATCTCTGTAAAATGAAAAGACGAAAAGAGGATAAAATCCCCTTTTTTATATATTATTTTAGGTTTTAAATCCGGCTATATATACCGGATTCGGTTGTAAAAAGGGGAGGCTTTTGGGAGAAATAAAAAGAGAGAAAGGATTCGAACAAAAACCAAACAAATCTACAGTCAAGAAAGCAAAAAATAAAAGGTAAAAACTTTAGAATCCGAAACGTTTTTTGTAGATCTAGGAAAATAGAGGGGGAGTTCGGAAAAACTAACCTCGGATTTGGACTCAACGCGCGAAAACGAGTCGGAATCCATATTTGCGTGTTGGATTCTCGCCGGCGGTGGAAATTCCGGCGACCAACGGCGAGCCCTCCGACCGCCGGTGACCGGACTGAACCGGAAGAGGGAGAGAGCTCTCATGTCTGCCTTTGTTTTTGATTCAAATGAAGTATTAAAGCTGGATTTAAGGGAAAATTTTGGGTATTTATAAGCTAGCCAAAACGACGTCGTTTCGAGCATCTAACCCAGATACGCGACCCGACCCAAGCCAAGACCCGCGCGTTTTCAAATGGAGGGGAGAATTCCGCCCTTAGCCATCCAACCTTCGTATCCTTATATTTCAGCATTTCAGTTTTGATTTTATTTCATTTTAGTCACCATTTTCTTTTAATTTCTGTCCTTTAATTTATGTTTTCTTTCAATTCCGCCACTGCCTTTTATTATTATTATTATTATTATTATTATTATTATTATTATTATATATTATTATTTATCATTATTATTATTTTCTTTAGTATTATTTTCCTTATATATTATTATTATTATCATTATTATTATTATTATTATTTTACCAACAATAGTTCTTGTTAAAGTTCATTTACAGATTTTTAGGAGTTATCGTGAAAATCACACTCCGGGCGTTGGAGTGTCATTTTCCGTTAATTTCTTTATTATATTATTATTTAATATCACCTTTTTGAATAATGATTTTATAGGGGAGACCATACTCCGGGCGTTGGAGTGTATATCCCTTTCTTTAAATTTTTACTTCTAAAAATTATTCTAATTATTTTGGGATCACATCATTAAATAAAATTCAATTTTTTAAGTTCCGCCATTAAAACAATTTGTAACCGACTAGGTACCAATATTTTGGGCGTGTGGGGGTGTACACCTTTTCCTATACGTAACCGACTCCCGAACCTGTTTTCTGGTTTCGCAGACCAAAACTCGTTGTTTTAATAAAAACAAATTTTATTAAAATAGCCGGGTTCTTCAGGTGTTCCAATCGCACCTAAAGTAAAACAAAAGATTGGTGGCGACTCCTCCGTTGTTACAGTTTATAAAGTAAAAGCAAATATATAAACTATTCAAAACTTTTCACAGAAAGGGTATTCGATGGGTCATTAAGATTATCATCAACTAAATAGATAAACATGCTTAGAACACAGAGTATATAAATTAGTTAAGGTCTGGCGTGACTAGGGTTGTAAACGAGTCGAGCTTGAGTTGTGCCGAGCTTGACTTAGCTCGTTAAGAATTCGAGTTGAGTTTGAGCTTGAGCAATTTTTAATGAGCTTACATAATTTGAACTCGGATCGGCTCGTTAAAAACTCGAGCTGAGTTCGAGCTTGAGTCGAGTTTAATCGAGTCAAGTGTTGAGCGAGTCAGACTCGAGTACCTTGCGATATGTCTCATCTCATTCAAAGCCCCATTAGGAAAAAGCTTTGATACACAAGTTGTGTAAGTTTACACAAGCTTGTTAATCTTAGGGTTTAGGGTGTTAGTTTAGGGTTTAGAGGTTTAGGATCTAGGATTTAGATTTTAGGGTTTAGAACTTATGTTTTAGGGTTTTAGGTTTAGAAATTTAGATTTTAAATTTTAAAAATAAAAAACAGTATATTATATTTTCGAGTAGCTCGCGAGCTTTTCAAATCGGGTATCGAGTAGCTCGACTCGGCTCGTTAAGAACTCGAGCCGAGTTCGAGCTCAAATTGAGTGTTGACTGAGTCAAACTCGAATAGCTTGCAATTTGTCTTGTCTCATTTACACTAGACGTGACCAATGCAAGAGAACCGAGGTGCGTTTGAGCATGTACAAGCAGATGAGATGAGGTGACGTATTGGAATTCCATAAAGATAAACTTGGAATGGTAAGAAAATCAAAGTAATTGAACAAAGAACATGAATCATTGTAATAAGATAATTATTCTATGCCCTTTTATTAAAATCATTATCCGTAGCTGGCTCAAAGATATCCCCCTTTTGGTGCCAAGATTAGGACTTATGAATCCCCACCATGAACGCGCATATATTATATATATGGTTTTTGTGTACATTAAGGTGACCATGACCCTGAAAGAAAAGGAGCAATCGGCCCATAATGAACGTCTCTTTCGTGGGATAAATGGCATTAATTGAGGATGACAAGGTTTCCCGTCATCGGAAACTCAACAACACTTTAACTTTGCTACAATATATCATATATGTATGTATTACATCAACTTTAGCCAAACTACTCTAAAGACAATGAAACCGTTGGAAGTTAGTTATTTATTGTTGTTGTTTTGAATTCGAAGTGCTCTTCTTTTTACATATAATTTATCTTATCTTATAAGTATAATGTTTTTTTTACCATGGCACTTTTAAAAGTTCTGTTTTTTTATAATTTGACAAGTGGTTCCAATAGAAAAGTGAACGATGTTCATCTTAAAAGATCTAAGTTCAATCGTTTTGTTTGCAAGATGTGTGTGCATTGTCAAAGAGTTAAAAATATGTATGAACATATACTAGCATGTAATTAATTTTTTTTAAAAATTCTCCTCTTCCCACTTATCGAATTCATTTTAGGTTACAATACGTTATGTGTGTGTCACTCTTATGACTTATCACATTACACACAAACTTAAGTTTGTTTATTTTTTTCATCAGTTTAATATATTAAAGTGAATGAGTGGTGCATTCAATCACGTCGCTGTTTTAGAAGTTGATATATATGATGATGAATATTATTTTGGTATAACTAAGAGTAGTTAATGCACATTATGGATTAATTCAAATTGAATATAAAAATATTTATTATGAGGTGATTTTTTTAATTTAATTTGTTTCATTTATAAGTTAGTATTGAAATTTTTATTCTTGTATAAAAAAACTTAATATTTCATCTCATTAGACTAATTACTACTTGATATATGATCATGAAAGTAAAATAAAAAACTTAGTTTCATTAGATTTTTTTTTCTGCCCGCCGCTGCCTCTTGTTTCTTTAGTTTTATTGGCCGATGGTCGACAACTAATTTTAATATTGGTTGTCGATCACCATGGTTTGTTATTTTCTTATTTTCTTTTTTTTTATATACATTTTCGATAAGAATCTCTACTTTTGTGGCACTCGTTCCCTTTGTCCTTATGACACGCTTGTTCTTTATTTTTTTGGTTTGTTTCATCTATCGTTTTGGCATGATTTCAGCATACCTTAGCACTCGTTTGGTGCTCATACAGAAATCTTTATGGCGCTAATCTCTGATTATGATTCTATCGGTGGTCATAGAAAGATAGATCCCCACTTGGTCGAAGGTCGTTTTGTCGATGTAATCAGACCTGGGTAGCGGAGCAATTTGCCTGATAGTTTAATTCACTTACCACTCTTTTTTCACCCCATAAAGTGTCTCGTTTGGATTAAAGACAAAGAGATTTAGGAAGGCTTCTGAATTTTGATGGTATGTTAATCTTTTTGGAAGTATTTACTTTACTTTGCACTTTTAAGTTTTTGTATAAAATTTTAGTAGACTAGTCCTCAATATATTTCCTTTTGGATGTGTTATATTTATAATATCTTTCATAATTTTTAATAGAATTCAATTGTCATTGTCAAAAAATAGTTAGATATATAATGATAAATATGATAACACTTTTTTTTCTTGAAGGGAGATGAAGTAATCACAAGATATGATTTTACGTACCATTTCACTTAACTTTATTAATCTATGACTAGCCTTAGCCATGTGTGACACATATGCATGCGATGATCAATTTTAAATTTTGTATTTTATTTTTTTAACATGCTTCATCGTCTCTTTAATTTATGTGAATATGATATTTTTTGATACAATAGAACAATATTTATATACTTAATATAAATGTTGAGACTTAAACCAACACAAAGTATAAAGCATACGAACATCTTTAAACACTTAACTAATTAAAAGATCTCCAATATAATATATGATGTAACAAACCGATGTTAAGAATTGGATTTTATAAGATGTTTGGTTTGTAGAAAAATATTGGTGGAAAAATATTGTTTGGGTTGTTGAATCTTATAAAGTTCAAATAGATAGAGATAGGCCCGGTTTTTCAATTGGATAAAAAAGGCCCGGTTTTCAAACACCCCCATAAGTTATCGGGCTTTCCAGTCTAATCAACACAACAAACCTTTTTATCCATACATGTAAATTCCACAAATCGGTTTGGTTTTGGATTCAAAATTTTAATTCTTTTTGTTCGGATGAATTTCGAGTTTAGGTCATATTGTATTAGGTTAACTTGGGTTCAAATTATTTTATGTTTCAAAACGAAGTCAGGATTTTAATGCGAAGGGATGAAGTATAATTTATTTTTGGTAAATTATGTCAGGTACCACTGAATTATAGATGGTGGCTCATTTTTACCATCGAACTTCAAATTGGTCCAAATTTACCATCAAATTTTATTTTTCGACTCGTTTATACCACCGCGCCGTTAACTTTCTAACCCCGTAATGACTTGGACGCCAAACCAAAACGACGTCGTTTTGGTGCTGCTATTTTGATACTAAATTGCCTAAACGACGTCGTTTTGCTGGAGGAAAATATGAAAAATTATGCAAACAATGGGATTCAAACCAAGAAACTTTGGAATTAAAGGCATCATCTTGACCACTAAGCCAACTTAGCATCTTTGTTTTATTTCCAGCACAAATAGTATATATTCTAAACTGCAGTTTATCATATAAATAATAGGGAAAACTACACCGGTGGTCCCCAAACTATTACCGTCTTTCTATTTTGGTCCCAAAACTATTTTTTCTGGCAAAATCGTCTCTTCTGTTACATAGTTCTCTTGTTTTGGTCCTCCGTCGTTATAAACTAACGGAATTGCTGACATGAAATTTTTTTCTTATTTTTTTAAATATTTTTTATTATTTTCTCTCTCCTATATATATATTATTTAAATTTTTTATTTAGACTAGTGTGGTGGTGACACGTGTCACCACCATAACAAAGAAAATAAATTTAATGTGAGAGGGGAGCTAAGATTTGAACCCATAACCCCTAACTCTAAAGTCATTGAGCTAACCACTGGGCTAAATTCGAAGTACTGATATGTTTTAGCACAAATTATCTTTAAAGCAATCAAACCATTGATATATTTTTCTTATTTTTCTTCTTGTTCTCACATGTCCAAGCAGTGAAAACACCATTTCACCCTCGAGATGTTTTCCCTCTATTGCCGAGACAGGTTTCACGGCCGATCCTCAACTCAATCAACAACGCCGTCGACCTTTTGCCAACCTTTGTCGGCTCCGTTTCGTCCCAAAACCACATTGTCAGCTGGAAAGGTACGTGCTTTTTTTAGAACACGGCTTGGATGGAATTCCATAACAAGAGTGGCAGTGAGTTCGGTGGTGGAACTCTCCATATCAAGGTTACACCTTTGGCCTTTTCCCTTAATGTTTTGGAGTCTTTTTGTAATCTGGGTATTGCTTTGTTCGAGTTGAAGGTGCTTAAATTCTTAATTTCTTCGAAGTTTTTGAAGTGTTCTTGCTTCTGGATATTGCTTTGTTTGAGCTGAAAGTGCTTAAAGTTTGAATTTTTCAGTTTTGATGGATCGTTATTGAGAGTGGAAACTGGAAACTGGTCAGTTCATTATTTGTGATTTTTTTTATATATATCATATATGCAAATGCAACAACTACTGTTTTGGTGAAGCTAGAGTATGTTTCTTGTTAGATATTTGTAGCATTGAATATTTGCATAACTCTGGCCTATAATGGTGCAAAATGTTTATCTATGGTAGAATTGTTTAGAGTTCTTCAGCACAAAATTATGTTATAAAATGATATGAATGTGCTTATCCTGGTTAGCAAAGCCTATAATGGCTCATTCATGGTTTTTATGGTGCATTTAATTTAGGTGAAAAACAAGGGGATTTCTATTTTCCTGATGCAAGCAGGGATGCTTGGAACACTTCAAGCTCTATGGGAGGTCTTCCCTTTATTTACTAACACCGAATGGGGTGAGAACGCCAACCTCGGGTTTCTTGAAAAACACATGGGGGCTACTTTCGAACCACGACCTCAGCCCTGGAACACAAACATTAGTGTTGATGATATTCACTCGGGAGATTTCATGGTACTATCTAAAATCCGTGGGCGGTGGGGTGGTTTCGAGACTCTTGAGAAGTGGGTTACTGGATCTTATGCTGGTCATAGTGTTGTTTTCTTAAAGGATTTTGAGGGGAAGCTATGGGTTGCTGAATCAGGACATGAAAATGAGAAGGTGACCTTAAACCTTTTAGTTTATAAATCAAGTAAAGTTGTGTAAACACATTGTGTTATTGAGCTATGCTCTATGTTCTTGTAAATTGATTCTCATTGGTTTTGCTGCACTTGGAATAAGTTTCATATTGCGGTAAAATATTTTTTTCTTCTGGTATTGTGACCTAGTATAGTAACATATGTGTCCTGGGATGTAGGGAGAAGATATCATTGCCATTATTCCATGGGAAGAATGGTGGAATTTCGAGCTGAACAAGGATGAATCTAATCCTCATATTGCATTGCTTCCTCTGCATCCTGATTGCTTTAAAGATAATTTGTGCTAAAACAAATCATCATTTGGAGTTTAGCCTAGTGGTTAGCTCAATGACTTTAAAGCTAGTGGACATGGGTTCGAATCCCGGCTCCTTCCTCACATTGAATTTATTTGTCACCACCACATTAGTCTGAATAAAAAAATTAAATAATATATATATAGGAGAGAGAGAATAATTAAAAAATATTTAAAAATAAAGAAGTGTAACCCCCTCGTCCCGGTCCGGACGCTTGACCGGTCCGAGTTGGCCACACGGGGAAAACCGAAGCGAACCACGTTAAGGTTCCTCCTCGGTTAACGACCCAGAAAATTTCTTTTTAGTTTAATCTCCTCTAAATGCACATTTAATTCCTATGTGATCACAGCAACGGAAGACAAGCATTCGCAAAGCAACAACTCCAACAACCTAAGCAAAACAACCCATTTTTATGTAATTTAACAGGCCGTTTCGAAACACCCTCAAGGTGTATCGGAACGCCTTGACCTGGTCAACATTTCAAAGCCTACACGAGGATGCCGTATCGGAACGGGGGTCAACCGTTCCGAAACACCCTCTCTGGTCAACTTCTCGTGGTCAACGAGATTTGACCGTTTCGAAACACCATAGACCCGTTTCGGAACACCTTCATCTCGCCAATTTCTCAAAATTCCAGTAGCGAAAATGTACCGAAACGGCCTCCCCGCGTTTCGAAACACCCGGCCAAAAACAAAGGGACCGTATCGAAACAGGGTAGCCCGTTTCGAAACGCCCTCTGTCTGCAGACTGGTTTTAGCTGATTTATAGCACAAGGATACCCTTAAATCCCTCTAAAACCTCAAACAACACACTAACAACAATCCTAAGGCAAACTAACATATAAGCATGCTTGAACATCATCATAACAAGGCTAAACACTAAGGCACAACATCACAAAGCCATACATCCATACATATCATTAAGGGTGATAGCTTCAACATAGCCAACACTTAGACAATCCTAGGTAGCAAAATACTAACATGGTTTCAAGCATGGCATACATCCCAAAAGCCAATTAACGAGCACAAACGAGGAGTCTAACATGCTCCTAAACAACATCAACAACAACATAAGTCAGAAGCACTATAATACGATTACATGTCCCATTGCTTGACCATTACATCTTAATTTAAAAGTTCATACTTGGTAGCCAAACAAGCACCACAAGCACACTTGGAGGCCCCCTTCTTGCTCCTAGCAACCCACGAACTAAGGATCTGCATTGTCGAACAAAGAGAGAGCGTAAGCAATAAGCTTAGTGAGGGTAAGCTCTTTAAAAACAAACCTCGACAATGCAGGGTCCAAGCACGATCTTAGCCAAGGTAAATGCATAATTACAAAGGATCCTCAAGAGCCAAAAGTTAAAGATGCATGAACAATATTCAATTTTATGCCATGCTCAACAAGCTCCATCTCACAATACATATGTAAACACATATAAGCATCCAAGTAGAAATCACATTCTACAACACATTGATATACATATCAATCAATATTGGCACCTAGCTATGACCCGAATACGCGGATAAACACGTTGGAACTCACATCCAACAACCACTTTACCTCACGGTGGGATTACACTCATCACCGGTCTCGCGGAGGGGATTCCACTCATCCTCACGCCCCGTCGATGGGATTCCACTCATCACCGACTATATAAATACAGTTTCCGGGCGAACCCGTACTCCTTCTTGGTGACTCAACGCCACCAAGGCCACGCGCGAATTTAGACTCATGTGTGCACACTAACATCCTAATGATCGATCATTTGTACTCAAGCATACTAGTGCCAACATTTAACTCATTCCACATTATTCATTTCAATCAATTCCGTGCTTAGCACGTACTCACCATGATCACAATCATGAACCATTTCCATGCATGCCATAAGCATCACAAATCATGCCTCATCTCACATGTATATCACATTATACATAAATCAATCATATCACAAGTCATACGAGGCATAAACATCCAAATACAAGTTCATCCAATGGCTCTAGATCAAGTTTAGGATTAGGCTACCACCCTAATCCTAACTCTAGGTGGGTCTACCAAGCCCAACCTAGTCCACATACTCGAACCAACCATTTAAAAACCATTTTAAACATTTAACCACTCACATAAGCTTCCAAGCTCCAAGCCAAGCAAGCAACCACTCTCACGTTTCCGGATTTCCTCTCGATGCTTCACCAACACAAGTTCCTGCTTCTAAACAACCTCAACACAATTCAAATAACCTCAAATCAGCTCAATCATCAAAATACCAACCCGGAACACAATTCAAATACAATTTACAATGTTTCAAGCCATGGACAACCCCACTTTTAACCAAACTCGGGCAGCCCCAAAACCTCTTCCAAAATCCATGTTTCCAACAACTTTGACACCCACAATTGATCCCAAATCAACCCTAATCATAGTACTACCAATAGCCTATCAATTCCCACCTAAAACAACCCCCAAAACTCACCCAAAACCCTCCAAAAACCCCATTTATACCCAAATTCGGGAATTTGCTTAAAACCATTCAAAATTCACATATGTGGTACCATTTAGTTCCTAGACTTCATAACTAACCATATTAAATCAAAATATTAAGCTTAACAACATAAATTTTCCATTTTTAATCAAAATCTTCAAAACTCCATTTTCCAAAACTTTAACGAAAATAAAAACTAATGGTACTTTTAAAGAGAGGGAGTTGAGGAGAAGTCAAAAACGGTGTTACCTTTCAAAAATGAGTTGAAATGGAGGAGTTTTTTTGATGGAATAGTGACTTGTAGAGAGAGAGCTCTTTTCACGTTGGGGAGTTTTGAAGAAGAAGGTGAATAGTGAAAATTTGGGTGTTTTATTTTGTTTTAACTTAAAGGCCTAAAGACCAATTTGCCCTTAATGAAATGGGATATTCACAAGAGTATATAATCCATGGCCATTTGGGGTTTAATCCCAAAGCATAGTCAACACAATTAATTAATTTGAAAATAAAACCCGAAACATTATTTAAATCATAAAACCGAGCCCAAATAATATTAAAATATTATTTTCAACTAACCCTTAAACCCGGGTGTTACAACTCTCCCCCACTTAAGGAATTTCGTCCCCGAAATTACCTGACGGAATCAAATACGAAAACTGCTCAACCATATCAGCTTTCCTCTCCCACGTGGCCTCTTCCACACCTCTATGTCTCCACAACACCTTGACCAACTCTATGGTCTTGCCACGCAACACCTTGCTATCAGAAGCAAGTATCTCAACAGGCTCTTCATTATAAGACAAATCCAGATTCAACTCTATCTCCTCAACGGGCATAATATGAGAAGGATCCGATCTATATCTCCTAAGCATAGACACATGAAAGACATCATGGATCTTCTCTAACTCAGAAGGTAACCTCAAACGGTAAGCTACAGGCCCAATTCGCTCAACTATCTCATACGGACCAATGAACCTCGGACTCAACTTGCCCTTCCGGCCAAATCTCATTACCTTCTTCCACGAAGATACTTTCAGAAACACTTTCTCACCCACGGAGTACTCAATCTCTTTCCTCTTCAAATCCGCATAAGTCTTCTGAAGATCGGAAGCTGCTTTCAAACGGTCACAAATCAACTTCACTTTGTCGGTAGTCCCCTTACGCAAATCCGGCATAGGTAACAATCTCTGACCTGTTTCAGCCCAACAAATCGGAGTCCTACATCGTCTACCATACAAAGCCTCATAAGGAGCCATCTGAATACTAGACTGATAACTGTTGTTGTAAGCAAACTCAACTAACGGTAAGTGCTTCTCCCAAGAACCCTGGAAGTCAATCACACAACAACGGAGCATATCCTATAGGATCTGTATCACTCGCTCTGACTGCCCATCGGACTGCGGATGATAAGACGTGCTGAAATGTAAACGGCTACCTAGAGCACTATGCAAGCAACCCCAGAACCTCGAAGTAAATCTAGGATCTCTATCTGAAACGATAGACTTCGGAACTCCATGAAGTCTCACAATCTCACGGATGTACAAGTTTGCCAACTTGTCTAAGGAATCCGTAGTGTTCACTGCTAAGAAGTGAGCACACTTAGTGAACCTATCAACAATCACCCAAACAGAATTCTTCTTCGAAGGAGACAAAGGCAACCCCGACACAAAATCCATGGTGATCCTCTCCCATTTCCATTCCGGAATCTTCAAAGGCTGTAACAAACCTGAAGGAACCTGATGTTCTGCCTTCACTCTCTGACAAACCATACAACGGCTCACATACTCGACTACATCTTTCTTCAAACCAACCCAGAAGTAGTCATTCTTCAAGTCACGATACATCTTGGTACTATCCGGATGCATAGAAAAAGGACTCGAATGTGCTTCACTCAGAATCTGACGTCTCAACTCAACATTTTCTGGTACAACAATTCTATCCCTAAAGCACAACAAGCTCTCGCCACTGAAACTATACTCGGTCGGTCTTCACTCGGCTATGTCCTGAACATGAGGAACTAAAGTCACATCTTGCAACTGCTTCTCTCTAATCAACTGAATCAAAGAAGGCTTCACTTGCAACTCGGTGATCAAACCACCATCATCGGATACACTCAATCTAGCAAACATAGCTCGCAACTCAACGGCCACTTTTCTACTCAAAGCATCGGCTACTACATTTGCCTTACCCGGATGGTACTCAATGGTCAAATCATAGTCTTTTAGCAACTCAAGTCATCTTCTCTGTCTCAAGTTCAACTCTTTCTGTGTCATCAAATACTTCAAGCTCTTGTGATCGGTGTAAACTATACACTTCTCACCATACAAGTAATGACGCCAAATCTTCAATGCAAAAACAACCACGGCTAACTCTATATCATGAGTAGGATAGTTCTTCTCATGAACCTTCAGCTGTCTAGAAGCGTAAGCAACAACCCTTCTTTCTTGCATCAAAACACATCCGAAACCTATGTAGGAAGCATCACTATAAATCACAAATTCTTTACCTGAAACAGGTTGCACTAACACTGGAGCATTTGTCAAAGCTTCTTTCAATTTCTCAAAGGCCTTCTGTCTTGCATTTGACCACTCGAACTTGACTCCTTTTTGCAACAATTTAGTCAAAGGAGCAGCTACTCTAGAGAAACCATCAACAAATCTCCTATAGTAACCGGCTAATCCTAGGAATCTCCTAATCTCGGTCACAGACTTAGGTTGTTTCCACTCAACAATAGCCTCAATCTTCGATGGATCAACATGGATACCTTCAGCCGAAACAACGTGGCCAAGAAATACTACCTCTCGAATCCAAAACTCGCATTTACTAAGCTTCGCATACAACTGATTGCTCAACAATCTCTGTAAAACAAATCTCAAGTGCTCGTCATGCTCTTCTTCTGTCTTTGAATACACAAGTATATCATCAATAAAAACAACTACAAAACGGTCTAGATAGTCTCTAAAAATTCTGTTCATCATGTCCATGAATGATGCAGGTGCATTCATGAGCCCAAACGGCATCACAAGAAACTCATAGTGACCATATCTAGTCCTAAAAGCTGTCTTCGGAACATCACACTCTTACACTTTCAACTAGTAGTACCCGGATCTCAAATCTATCTTCGAGAACACTGAAGCACCTCTCAACTGATCAAACAAATCATCTATGCGAGGCAACGGATACTTGTTCTTCACAGTCAACTGATTCAACTGCCTATAATCAATACACATGCGCATACTACCATCTTTCTTTTTCACAAACAACACGGGAGCACCCCAAGGAGAACTACTAGGCCTAATGAAACCACGATCTAATAATTCTTGCAACTGACTCTTCAATTCTTTCAACTCTTTCGGAGCCATGCGATACAGAGCTATCGAAACTGGATTAGACCCTGAAACAATCTCAATCACAAACTCAACATCTCTGTCAGGAGGTAAACCCGACAACTCTTCAGGAAACACATCCGGAAAGTCACACAATGTTCTGATATCTTTCGGTCTAGCTTCACTCATATTCGGATTCATAACATAAGCTAAGTAAGCCCCACATCCGGAGTCCATCAACCTATGAGCCTCTAAAGCTGACACCACATTAGACAAGAACTTAATGTTCTCGCCTACTACTACTACCTCGTAGTCATCAGAAAGTTTCAAGGAAATTCTCTTCGTCTCAAAATCCACACTAGCCCGGTGCTCAACTAACCAGTCCATACCCAGAATAATATCAAAGCCATAAAAAGGAAGTTCCATCATATCAACAGAAAACACATGACCCTGAATCTTCAGTGGACATCTCCTATACATACGTCTAACCACAACTGTCTCACCAAAAGAACTAGTCACATACATACATACATCTAAGATCTCAACAGGTATATCTAACTTCCGTGCATGCTCACTCAAAATGTAGGAATGTGTAGAACCCGAATCAACCAAAGAAAGCAAAGACATAGACTATAACTCGAAATTACCTGCTATCACATCAGTGTCGTTCCCGGCCTCTCTCTGAGCATAGACTCTCGCTGGTCCTCCTGTCTCTGGCTGCACTACCACAACATTAGGAAGGTTCCTCTGAGCATCTACCCTAGGTGCATCAGCTCTAGGCTGGAAGTAGCCACGACCACGCCCACGGCCTCTCTGAAAATCATTCACTCTCGCAGGAGCTTGAGCAATGTTCGGTGCTTGTGCCGCCTGATGCGGACAATCCCTCCTAAAGTGGTCCCTCGAACCACAGTTCCAACAAACATGGAAGTTACCCCAACACTCACCAGTGTGCTGTCTCCCACAACGGGTGCACTCGGGCAAACGCCCTCCTCCTCTATGGCCCTGATGACCCCTACCATGATGGCCACCGCCACGTCTATGGTCAAACTGATGTCTGCCACCTCTATGCCTCTTGACATCTCTACTGTCAAAGTGGTTATACCTCTTACCAGAACTAGAACCACCAGATCGTTTGGCCGAACCCAAACTATGCTCTAAGTCCTTGGCCCTCGCGACCAATACATCAAAGTGTGAGTAGTCAGAAGCTAACGTGTACCTCTTAACCTCTTCGCTCAACCCATAGCGGAAACGGTTACAGCGTTCCACTTCAGTAGGAACCAACTTTGGAGCGTACTGACTCAAGCGAACAAAACGGATCTCATAGTCAGTCACAGAAGCCTCTCCCTGAGTAAGGGCAATAAACTCTCGCTTCTTCTCATCAAGATACCTCGGTCCCAAGTACCTCTTTCTGAAAGCGGTCTTAAAGAAATCCTAATCAATCTCTGCCTCTGGAACTCCAGTAGTAATGGTGACCCACTAGGTGTAGGCATCACCTGAAGCAAGGAAATCACACAGCCCAATCTACGTGCGCCCACACAACCCATCTGAGCTAAGATACGAACTGTCTTCTCTAACCATAACTCAGACCTCTCTAGTGTAGATCCTCTGAACTCTTCGGCCCCCAAGCTATGGACCCTTTCCAAAGGTAGACTAGCATCGTCACACCTAGGCTGAGCTGAAGCCTGAGCTCCCGCAACTGCGGCCTGAAATGCTCCCGCTATAGCTTGTACTAGCAGAGTCATATCAATTCCGGCCGGACCTTGGCCACCTTGAGGTCTCTCTCCTTCAGCTCCATCCTCGCCCCCAACTCCAGGCGGAGGAGGTGGTGGTGGTGGTGGTGGAGGAGCTCCAACTCCAGCAGCCCCAGGCCCTTCTATATGAGCCTCTACTCCAATCACCGGCTCAACAGGAGCCGCAACACGTGGTTCCTGACGAACCACCCTCGGCCTACCCCTTGGCCTAGACATTGCTCACAAACGATAACTACAACCACAACAAACAAAATACACAAGATTGGGTTAGCAAGGCAAGGCTTCCAAGTGCTCAAGTACGTTTCCCTCATTTAAAATTCTTTTCCGATGTAATAGTAGCAATGAGACTCTCAGACAACATGCTTTTAAACAAAACAATCAACATACTTGTCACACAAGCAATCATACGTACAAAGCAAGCAAACACCATGCATATCAATACAAAACTTGAACTTACCTCACTTACCTGCCCAAGGTCTCGGTAACCTTAGGCTCTGATACCAACAAGTGTAACCCCCTCGTCCCGGTCCGGACGCTTGACCGGTCCGAGTGGGCCACACGGGGAAAATCGAAGCGAAACCCGTTAAGGTTCCTCCTCGGTTAACGACCCAAAAAATTTCTTTTTAGTTTAATCTTCTCTAAATGCACATTTAATTCCTATGTGATCACAGCAACGGAAGACAAGCATTCGCAAAGCAACAACTCGAACAACCTAAGCAAAACAGCCCATTTTTATGTAATTTAACAGGCCATTTCGAAACACCCTCAAGGTGTATCGGAACGCCTTGACCTGGTCAACATTTCAAAGCCTACACGAGGATGCCGTATCGGAACGGGGGTCAACCGTTCTGAAACACCCTCCCTGGTCAACTTCTTGTGGTCAACGAGATTTGACCGTTTCGAAACACCATAGACCCGTTTCGGAACACCTTCATCTCGCCAATTTCTCAAAATTCCAGTAGCGAAAATGTACCAAAATGGCCTCCCCGCGTTTCGAAACACCCGGCCAAAAACAAAGGGACCGTATCGAAACAGGGTAGCCCGTTTCGAAACGCCCTCTGTCTGCTGACTGGTTTTAGCTGATTTATGGCACAAGGATACCCTTAAATCCCTATAAAACCTCAAACAACACACTAACAACAATCCTAAGGCAAACCAACATATAAGCATGCTTGAACATCATCATAACAAGGCTAAACACTAAGGCACAACATCACAAAGCCATGCATCCATACATATCATTAAGGGTGATAGCTTCAACATAGCCAACACTTAGACAATCCTAGGTAGCAAAATACTAACATGGTTTCAAGCATGGCATACATCCCAAAATCCAATTAACGAGCACAAACGAGGAGTCTAACATGCTCCTAAACAGCATCAACAACAACATAAGTCAGAAGCACTATAATACGATTACATGTCTCATTGCTTGACCATTACATCTTAATTTAAAAGTTCATACTTGGTAGCCAAACAAGCACCACAAGCACACTTGGAGGCCCCCTTCTTGCTCCTAGCAACCCACGAACTAAGGATCTGCATTGTCGAACAAAGAGAGAGCGTAAGCAATAAGCTTAGTGAGGGTAAGCTCTTTAAAAACAAACCTCGACAATGCAAGGTCCAAGCACGATCTTAGCCAAGGTAAATGCATAATTACCAAGGATCCTCAAGAGCCAAAAGTTAAAGATGCATGAACAATATTCAATTTTATGCCATGCTCAACAAGCTTCATTTCACAATACATATGTAAACACATATAAGCATCCAAGTAGAAATCACATTCTACAACACATTGATATACATATCAATCAATATTGGCACCTAGCTATGACCCGAATACGCGGATAAACACGTTGGAACTCACATCCAAAAACCACTTTACCTCACGGTGGGATTACACTCATCACCGGTCTCGCGGAGGGGATTCCACTCATCCTCACGCCCCGTCGATGGGATTCCACTCATCATCGACTATATAAATACAATTTCCGGGCGAACTCGTACTCCTCCTTGGTGACTCAACGCCACCAAGGCCACGCGCGAATTTAGACTCATGTGTGCACACTAACATCCTAATGATCGATCATTTGTACTCAAGCATACTAGTGCCAACATTTAACTCATTCCACATTATTCATTTCAATCAATTCCGTGCTTAGCACGTACTCACCATGATCACAATCATGAACCATTTCCATGCATGCCATAAGCATCACAAATCATGCCTCATCTCACATGTATATCACATTATACATAAATCAATCATGTCACAAGTCATACGAGGCATAAACATCCAAATACAAGTTCATCCAATGGCTCTAGATCAAGTTTAGGATTAGGCTACCACCCTAATTCTAACTCTAGGTGGGTCTACCAAGCCCAACCTAGTCCACATACTCGAACCAACCATTTAAAAACCATTTTAAACATTTAACCACTCACCTAAGCTTCCAAGCTCCAAGCCAAGCAAGCAATGACCCTCACGTTTCCGGATTTCCTCTCGATGCTTCACCAACACAAGTTCCCGCTTCTAAACAACCTCAACACAATTCAAATAACCTCAAATCAGCCCAATCATCAAAATACCAACCCGGAACACAATTCAAATACAATTTACAATGTTTCAAGCCATGGACAACCCCACTTTTAACCAAACTCGGGCAGCCCCAAAACCTCTTCCAAAATCCATGTTTCCAACAACTTTGACACCCACAATTGATCCCAAATCAACCCTAATCATAGTACTACCAATAGCCTATCAATTCCCACCTAAAACAACCCCCAAAACCCTCCAAAAACCCCATTTATACCCAAATTCGGGAATTTGCTTAAAACCATTCAAAATTCACATATGTGGTACCATTTAGTTCCTAGACTTCATAACTAAGCATATTAAATCAAAACATTAAGCTTAACAACATAAAGTTTCCATTTTTAATCAAAATCTTCAAAACTCCATTTTCCAAAATTTTAACGAAAATAAAAACTAATGGTACTTTTAAAGAGAGGGAGTTGAGGAGAAGTCAAAAACGGTGTTACCTTTCAAAAATGAGTTGAAATGGATGAGCTTTTTGATGGAATAGTGACTTGTAGAGAGAGAGAGCTCTTTTCACGTTGGGGAGTTTTGAAAAAGAAGGTGAATAGTGAAAATTTGGGTGTTTTATTTTGTTTTAACTTAAAAGCCTAAAGACCAATTTGCCCTTAATGAAATGGGATATTCACAAGAGTATATAATCCATGGCCATTTGGGGTTTAATCCCAAAGCATAGTCAACACAATTAATTAATTTGAAAACAAAACCCGAAACATTATTTAAATCATAAAACCGAGCCCAAATAATATTAAAATATTATTTTCACCTAACCCCTAAACTCGGGTGTTACAAGAAAAAAATTTCACGTCAGCAATTCCGTTAGTTTTTAACGACGGGGGACCAAAACAGGAGAACTATGTAACAGAATGGACGATTTTGCCAGAAAAATAATTTTGGGACCAAAATAGGAAGACGGTAATAGTTTGGGGACCACCGGTGTACTTTTCCCTAAATAATATTACTCTATTTAAATATATTAGAAATATATTAATATATAAATAATAAATAAAATAAAAAATATATAAATGTTTTTATATTATAAATAATATTAAATATATAATAGATAAATATTTTATTATAAAAATAAAAGACTAATTTTCAAAACCCCGAAATTTTCAAAAAACCCAAATTCCAACAAAACCTTAAACCTTAAACTATTTATAAATTTTAGGGTTTAAGGTTTAAGATTTTGTTGGATTTTTGGGGTTTTTGAAAATTTTTGGTGTTTTGAAATATTATTATAAAAACTAAAAGACTAATTTTCAAAACCCTGAAATTTTCAAAACCCCAAAATCCAACAAAACCTTAAACCCTAAACTATAAACCTTAAACTCTAAAATTTATAAATAATTTAGGGTTAGAGTTTAAGATTTTGTTAGAATTTGGGCTTTTTGAAAATTTCAGAGTTTTGAAAATTAGTGTTTTATTTTTATAATAATATATTTATCTATTTATATATTATTTATAATATAAAAATATTTATATATTTATATATTTTTTATTTTATTTTATTTATTATTTATATATTAATATATTTCTAATATATTTATATAGAGTAATATTATTTATATGATAAACTGCAGTTTAGAATATATACTATTTGTGCTGAAAATAAAACAAAGGTGCTAAGTTGGCTTAGTGGTCAAGTTGATGCTTTTGATTCCAAAGGTTCTTGGTTTGAATCCCATTGTTCGCATAATTTTTCATATTTTCCTCTAGCAAAACGACGCTGTTTTAGGCAATTTAGTATCAAAATAGCAGCACCAAAACGGCGTCGTTTTGATCTAGTGTCCATGTCATCACGGCGTTAGAAATTTAACGGCGCGGTGGTATAAACGAGTCGAAAAATAAAGTTTGGTGGTAAATTTGGGCCAATTTAAAGTTCGGTGATAAAAATGAGTCACCCTCTATAATTTGGTGGTACCTGACATAATTTACCCTTTATATTTTTAAAAATATAAAGGGTAATTTATAATGATCTTATAAAATTTTCAATTTTAATATGTAAATTAAAGGTAAAAAAATTAGGGTAGGAGAGGCAAGAACCTCTCCCATTATCAAGGTGCTTCCGTCACTGTTCATGTTCCAATTTATTCAGGTTTAAAACTTAAGACTTTCTAGTCAAGTAAGCACAAACTTTAATCAATTAAAAGTTATGATCACTTTTATTTCGAGTCATTTTGAGTTATTTATTCAGGTTGCTTAGAGTTTAAGTTATATTTGAATATTTAAATCCTATTAAGTTGAATAGATAATAGACATGCCTAGTTTTTAAAAATCTATAACTAGGGATGAATACGGGTCGAGTTTTGACCAACTCTTATCGAACCAAAACCAAAAATATAAAGGTTTCACCCGAATTTAATCCGGCCCGACATGTATTAGATTTTCACCCGATCTGAGTTTTAGGATTAAAGTCCATCACCGACCGCCCCGCTTCCTAAACAAATGAAAATTATATATATTTTTCATTTTTATTAAAAATAAAAAGAGATAATAGAAAAAAATATAAAGAGGGTAATTATAGTAATTATCCATATTCTCTTTTTTATTTAATAAAATTAATGATATAATTTAAAATATATATAACGAGAGGGGTATTATAGTAATTATCATATATATAGAAACTTATATAAATATTTCGGGTCTAGTCTGGTATTTTTCGTCCTAAACAAAAATTTAACCCGACCTTACAATTAATAAATTTTCACCCGATTCGGTAAGGGTGTTTATAAAAACTCAAATCGATATATCACACCAAAAAACCAGACTAAATGGTAGGTAATCGTACCAGTAAAATTTGACCAAAACGGTACAGTAACTGTATCGACAAAATTAACAGTTAAACGAGACAATTACGATTACGATTTTTGGTTAAGTGGTTAACCGAAAAACCTATATGAAAAATTAAAATTTAATTTTATAATTACATCTAATTACTGATTATTACTAATATTTGTGCAATGATTTTATATGTCGTAGGTTTTGTGTTGTTTTGAGAATCTTTTGGGTTGTATCCATAACTGATAGTGCAGGTGGTTGCTTAGACTTGGAATTTACTTTTAAAATTCTTCTTTTTTTTTTTTTTGACCGATATGTATGTTGCTTCAAGATGTTCAGGTTTTTTTTTTTTTTCATGTCATGAGTATCCTTGCTATGGTTTGTTGAATTATGATGTAATTTGATCTAATCTCACTGTTTGCTGTGGTATATTTTAATAAAAAAACTATATTTTTTATTTAGAAAAAAATTATTTTAAACATTGAAGTCTTTCTTTTTATATAAATATTAAAGAAATTATTTGGTCGATATTTTTTAAATTATTAAAATTATTAGTAATAAATATATATTATTTATAATACTAGATGTAAACGTGTTATGATTAACCGACTAACCGAGTAATTGTATCGAATAAATCGATTAACTATTTAGATGGTAACCGGTTTAAACGGAATAGTAACAATTTACAAAACTGTCAAATTTTTTATTTCGGTAATCGTACCAACAAGTCGTTCAGGTACGGTTAACCGCCCGTGAACACCCATACATTCCGGGCCCAAATTTTTATTATTATAAAAAACGGACCCTATAAGTCTGGTCGTAGTCCATGCACATCCCAGCCCAACTTACTTGACCTTTGATTTTTATAAAAAAAATACAAGACCTCAAACTAACAACTTAGAATATAAATTGGGTGTTACAAGCATCCTGTAATATAGATAAAACTTAAAATTTGATTTTGATTAAGAAAATAAATATTATTTTTTATTGGATTGATTTTGAATCGAATCAATCTGAATTTTCAATTCAAGTTTTAACTGGTGTTGCAAGCAGATGTAGACCCGTAACTTATTGGGCTGGGCTTTACATTTTATTCAACACAAGAAATATTTTTCCTTGTATCCAAAGTATCCAAATTCCAAACCAAATAGTAAAACTAGAAATCCCAAAATTTTATGCTGGAAAATGGAAATGGATCTATGAGTCTACCTCTACCTCTATCCTCCGACTGCTCAAAGTAATCGGGAATTTTGGCAATTGATCGGAAAATCGACGAGAAGAAGAAGAAGAAGAAAATGGTGGCAGGGGGACTTGCTCCTGGGCTGTCGCGTAAACTGAAGAAGGTATTGGAATGTCGGACGGACACCCCCGAAGTTTTGGCTTCTCTCAACACTCTCTCCACTTTCTACACCGAGAACACTCCCCAGGCGCGTCGCAATCTGAGATCCACCATCGAGAAGCGCTCTCTCGATATCAACCTCGATTTCCTCCGTGCTTCCCAGGCTGCTCAACTCGCTTTGGATCGAGTCGAGGACGAGGTCAATTCCCTCGCCGACTGCTGCGATACGTATGTGCTTTTTCATTCTTATCTAAGACTTCCATTCTCCTATGTCTATGTGAACTGTTCCTCATATCTTAGACTTATATTATGTAATTAAAGAAAGATCCGATCGAATCTGATAGGATTGCAAAGGCATTGAACAGTTGCAGTGCTAGCACCGGTGATATTATCAATACCACCGAGAGGTTGAAGCAGGAACTCGAAGTTACCACTCAAAAGCAGCAGATAGTCTCCTACTTCCTTCGAGATTATCAGCTTTCTCCTCAAGAGGTTTACTTTCACTCGTAAACCTTTTTTTTTCTTTTTAGTTTTAGCTTCAATACTTTCTGACGCCCGTTTTTTGAATCCATTGTCCGTCTCCTCCATTTGTAGATTACCGCATTGAGAGATGAAGAGTTGGATGAAAATTTCTTCAAGGCACTTTCTCACGTTCAAGAAATTCATTCCAATTGCAAAATACTTCTAAGGACGCATCATCAGGTTAATGATATATTTCCTATTCTACATATGAACTCTTAACCGTATGCCTATAAATTGCCAAATTAGCCATTGATATCTTTAGATTTAAGACATGCTATAAATTTTATGTCGTGCTCTTAGTCTTAAGTTTTCCTGCCAATTGTTTCTGTTGTTAGGTTTCTTTGCCTTTGCGTATGTTGATCTGTTCCTTGTGCATTACTTAACTCTTAACACAATCACTAACATGAGAATCCATTGCAGCGTGCTGGTTTGGAACTGATGGATATGATGGCTATGTACCAAGAAGGAGCTTATGAGCGACTGTGCAGGTCAAGCATATATAGAATGATAGAACTTTTTATTCTAAGATAGAATTAAGTAATGCACTCTGATATCTGTTAAGAGTTTTGAGTGTAGGAGGGAACATACTAAAAGTAAGATCTCATGTTTGAAATGTTGTTAATTACTGTCCTCCCTCCTCCTGTCTTTAATTTCATACGTTTATTTCTTATTGAAGTGTGAAATATTCTTGCTACATACATTAGATTAATCGACTTTGGCGGCTGTTGGCTAGGCTGTGTGTACGGCATTCTCTACTTGACAGAGAATAGGAGATACGGGGGATTTTCCCAAGTGTTGGAATAATTGGTTGACATGTCTTGCCCCTTTCTTGTAGGTGGGTTCAGGCAGAATGTCGAAAACTGGGTGACACGGATAATCCAGAAGTTAATGAGCTTTTGAAAACAGCTGTGCGCTGTCTTATGGAAAGGCCCGTCCTTTTCAAGTATTGTGCTGAAGAGGTGACTTCATTGAGTTAAAATTTTATGTTCATAACTCCACTGCCTTGTGGTTTTTCTGTTGCATGTTGTAAGATTTTCTGCTGTAATCACAGGTAGCAAATATGAGGCATAATGCATTATTTAGAAGGTTTATAAGTGCTCTTACACGGGGAGGGCCGGGTGGGATGCCAAGACCAATAGAAGTGCATGCTCATGATCCTTTACGTTACGTTGGAGACATGTTAGGATGGTTACATCAGGTTTGTGGAAAAAACAGACCTTTATATGTTTCTTTCTTCTCTTCTTCATATAGTTATACTCATGTTAAGAAACATTTAATTTCATTCTTTTGTGTTAATTTAGCTTTCCTGCTCTCCTTACAGGCCTTGGCATCAGAGCGTGAGCTTGTTCTTGCTTTACTAGATCCCGATGCATTGATAGAGACTGGATCTGCTGCAAACCCATTTCTATCCAAGAATGTGGAGAATGATTTTGGAAAGATTGAAGCAGACTTGACGTTTGTTCTGGATAGGATTTTTGAAGGAGTTTGTCGGCCTTTTAAAGTGAGAGTTGAGCAAGTTCTACAGTCACAACCTAGTCTTATAATCTCTTATAAACTTAGTAACACGCTAGAGTTCTACAGCTACACAGTGAGTGATCTGTCTCTTGTTATTCTGGTTGTATATGGTTTGCTTGTCATCTTTTTGATAACAATATATGTTTACTTACAGATATCAGATCTACTAGGGAGAGAAACATCTCTTTGCAATACACTTTGGGCACTCAAAGATGCTGCACAGAAAACATTCTTTGAAATTCTGAAAAGTCGTGGGGAAAAGCTTTTACGATATCCTCCCCTTGTTGCTGTAGATCTTTCACCGGCACCAGCTGTAAGGGAAGGAGTCTCTGTGCTGCTTGAGATAATTGACACATATAACAGCATGATGGTTCCTGCTTCAGGGAAAAAGCCAGCTTTTGATCCAGTTATATCTGCTTTACTTGATCCAATTATACAGGTGTGTCATGTTTCTTTTTCCCTCAAATGTGTGCAGTATTTGTAAGTGATCCTTACGATATTAAGTATTCCTATTTTCGGATAGTTAACGCTTGCTTAGATAACTGTTCTCTGCATTAGAATTTAGGAGTCAAAACTCTAGTCCTTAGTGGTTTCTGCACCGTAGATTAACTTACTACCGTTGATGGAATGCAGATGTGTGAGCAAGCAGCAGAGGCACACAAATCAAAGGGATCGGGCCACTCATCAAGAAGAAGCCAAATGAGTTCTGACTCAGGCCAGCTTAGTAAATCTGCTGTTGATGCAATTTTGTCAAATAACAACTCTGCTACATTCTCTCAGGTTAATAAAGTATATATCTGTTTGATCTTGTGTTCATGTGATGTCATATACTTTACATGCATGGTTCTGGGCTTTAGGTACCTTTTTTTTTACTCACTATATCATTAATTTATGCAGAATAGTGAAGCTCCGTCCAAGATCTTCCTTATCAACTGCTTGTGTGCTATTCAGCAACCATTACTTGCACACGAGGTTGCAGCTGAATATGCAAAGAAACTTGGGACTATGATTGATAATCATGTAAATGTTCTCGTGGAAAAAGAAGTCGACACAATTCTTAGAAGATGTGGCCTGTCAATGAAGATGCATCACTTCCGTAATTCAAACTCAAAGGATACAACAGCCGGGACACCATTAGCTGAGGTAGAAGATACGACTCCATCTTCTCTTTCAGAGTGTTTGAAGGCTTTCTTTGGATTTATTTTGGGAAGCGAGAGTTCCTTGCCCGAGTTTGAACAGATGCAAGTTCCAAAGCTGCGCGCTGATGCATGTATACAGGTAGCTAGGTCATTGGCTGATTCGTATGAGCTTATTTACAATGCAATCATGGACCCCAAAAACAAATACCCGGATCCCAAATCACTGGCAAGGCATCCTCCAGATCAGATAAGAACCATTCTGGGAATATGAGGCTCGGGAACATATTTTACTTTTTCAATGTAAAGAATCAAAAGAGTCAAATTTTTTGGGGAGCAACAGAAACATTTTGGCTGCTTGATGTCCTTTAGTATGAACTATAGAGGGTTTGTTTTCCAAATACACAAACAATTATTGTAGCAATGATGATGTATCTTCTTCGATGATGTCCGCGATTATTATTGCGAGTTTCTAGAGCTCTGGTTTTCCACCTGCAGGTGAGGTAAATGTGTGTATTATTGTGAGTTTCCAGTTGAGGTGAATTAGTAGTTGGTGGAGGAAACAAAACCCCTTTGTGTGCGTAGAATACGTATTCAATAAGACATTAACACATTTACAAGTACAACTCAACATGTCGGAAATATCAGCCTCTATTTGTTCTTTGGGTAGCAAGTTGCTTAACCCTAGGTGAGTTTGAGGTGAGGCTAAAATAGGACCAATTAAAATTGTCAAAAAAAACACAAAATTTAAAATGTTATCCACCAACTGAAATGTTATATTTTTTTTTATATATTTTAGACGTGGTTGTTTACAAGTTTTAAAACTTGGTTTTTGGTTTTATGACAAGTTTCGAGACTTGTAAAATATAACATTTGGTTGGTGGATAATATTTTAAGTTCTGTATTTTCTAACATCTTAGGTTGGTTGTATTTTAGCCTCACCAAAGACTCAGTACGGTAACCTTGGCAGTGACTGATTGGCAGAGTTTATAGTTACATTCCAGGAATGTTGATGTCTGACGGAATGAAAAACATGGAATAAATAAAGCCAAACTGAAGGAAGGGATGTTAGTGTGAAAGGGAAAGATGTAAATGCTGGATTAGGGATTTTAAATACTAAATACATAATTTAAAACCAATCAAATTAGAAAATGACTCATATATTTATATTTCCTACAGTTTATGAGTTTTTGGATCTGAAATGCTTTTTGTTTTTGGAATGAAGATTAGAAAAGAAAAGGACACACTAATTGTTTCTTTATTATTCACCCTCTTTCCTTCAAAAGAAAGATTAAGACCCATTAAAGTTAGAGTTATTATTTTGTACTTACTAAGTTTCCTTTTTTTTAAATTTAATTATGCAAATTTACAACAAGCAGGAAGGGAAATAAATCCAAACAAAAGGCAGAAGACAGAAGGGAAAATTGAAAAAGAAAAAACAACATCAGAATAAATAATTTATAAACCCAGCCGCAGGCCTATGCAAGTGCAACACGGATTCCAAAGGGCAGCACCTTAATTTGGTTTCCTTCCAGTTCCAGATTCAATCCCCTTATATGAATTGTCTGTTGCATCAATCTTCTCGTCTATATACCCTTTTGTTGTAGTTCTTTTTCAGTCTATTTGGAGTGACGAGGACGGAGATGGCAGGGATGATTGGAGGAGTGGCCGAGCGAGATGCACGGAAAGCCCATGCCTCCATGGCGTTGGTGCAGCTCTGCAATGGAGGCTATCATGTAATTACCAAAGTAGCCCTCAATGTTGGTGTTAACCAGCTTGTCTTCTGCGTCTTCCGTGATCTTCTTGCTCTCTCTCTTCTTGCCCCCATCGCCTACGTTCGTGAAAAGTACGACCTTCTGTTTTTCTGGGTTTCACTCTGCTTCTTCGCTTGTACAGTTTTAAATTGGGTCCTTTCTTTTCTCTTCGTTTTGGTTTTGATTCACAATTTGGGTTTTCGATGTTCTGTTTTAACTTAGTTGTATCAAGATGATTCACTGATTATGTTCTCATTAAGATGTTCTACATTGTATCCATAGGCTAAATTGATTGCCTTAGTTATTTTTGTTTTCCTGGAAGCTTGAATCGGGAATATAACTTCTGGGGTCATTTTGTTGCTCTTTCCTGTAGAAGGATTCGACCTCCCATGACGAAACGCCTCCTCCTCTCATTCTTCTTTCTTGGGCTAACTGGGTGAGTACTGAGTAGTGTACTGCTTTCTAAACAATCCTAATTGATATGTTACTGTATTATCTACTTAAACTCTGTTTGTGCCTTATAAAACTTCCTGCTAGCCAACTTATCTGGTTCTGATTAACTGGAATAGGATATTCGGCAACCAGCTTTTATTTCTCATTGGTCTGAGCTACACAAATCCAAGTTATGCTGCTGCCATACAGCCTTCAATTCCAGTATTCACCTTTCTCTTGGCTGTAATGATGGGGTAATGGCAACAATTTTATACGTTTATGATATCAGTTCATTTCTGTATTTCTTATAATTAAATGCATGTCTTTTGATGTCTGTTACTTTTTGCCGTATTTTGTATGGAACTCTACGTGCAGCACAGAAAGAGTGAATTTGCTCAAAGCTGAAGGTCAAGCAAAGGTTGGAGGTACACTAATCTGTGTTTGCGGTGCAATATTAATGGTTCTGTTTCGTGGACCAGCTTTAATTGGACAGAAAGACGCAGACTTTGCTCATTATGACATAAGTGCCAGGGGTCAACCAGAACCTTCTGGGTGGCTTGTTTCTAGTTTTCTGGAATTTGGTCTCGAATATTGGCATATTGGAGTCCTATGCTTGATAGGGAACTGTATGTGCATGGCTGCTTTCCTGGCCATTCAGGTATGCCTTCATAATCATATGGTTGGTTTTTGGACGATTATAACTATTTGCTCTTGTACCACTTCTATTAAATAATCTTCTTGTAGGAATTTTTCAATAATTATCAAGCAAAATGTATCAGTGCAAAGTTTTTCCATGTAAAAGATGTTCCTTGCTTGTAGTAGATTAAATTCCATATCTTATTTGCTGGAGGGAAAAACGAAATCTCTTTTTTAGGACAATAAACGGAAAACAGTCTGTGTGGCCATGAATATAGTTTGAGGTTTGATATGCCATTCTTGTCCCTTACTGTTTTGATTTGTGTCTCATTAGATTTTCATGATCTGATACTATCTGTTATGATCATATAATTAGGTCCATTCCAATGCTTTGCGATGCCTGTTTTAAATTTTAATCATATCTTGGGGTAACTATCTGTGGTGCTTTTATACCTTCTTTGCTTAGACAACACTATGCATTTATGCAGTATCTACTGTTTGCTTTTGCTCAGTGGTCTACTTTTCACAAGGACTAACAAAAGTGAACCTTATAGATTCTTATCATTAACATCTACATTAAATTTCCTTAAAAGCGGTCCTGACTTATTTTATCACATGCATCTTTACTTATAATTTGACTTGTATTTTCTTGTAATTTGGTTTTGAATTATATTAAAGGCTCGTTTTTTTTTTTGTTTTTTTTTTTACAATTCCAGGCTCCAGTTTTAGCCAAGTATCCTGCAAACATTTCTGTCACAGCCTTTTCCTATTTTTTTGGCGCCGTATTGATGGTAACAACATCCTTTTTCATGACCAATGAGTCAACAGACTGGAGGCTGACACAGTCTGAGCTTTTTGCCGTCTTATATGCTGTAAGTTTCTTGTGGACTTTGTATTATCTCCATTCTTAAAATGTTTTGCAATTCATGTTATTGAAAGACTAGGGATCAAAGTTGCTGCTTTATCTGAGTTTCAAATGTTATTGTGTGCTTGTTTTAAAATCTTCTGGTCAATGCTTGATATGCTAGTTTAATGATCAAGACTGAGGCTCAGTTTTTGATTCTTTCAGTCATTGTAGTAGGTGGAAGTGAGGGAAATGAATTTATGTAACCATCTAATTTAAGAGTTGGTGTGCCAAGTTGAATTGATTTGTCTATTAGGTGTCGGAAAAAGAAAATTAATGGGTTTAATTGGAATAAGAAATATAAATGTTAAATATAGCAACTCCCTTGATTTTCCCCCCAAGAATACATTTTCTTTAGTTTGGCCTATTCTTGCCTCCCCATCTATACACATTTAGGAACACAGGTTTAAGAAATGTTCCCGTTGAAGGTTAGCAAGGCAGTTCCCCTATAAAGCAAAGGGAAGTGCATGATTTCTTAAAGAGAGAAGCAGGAAGTAGACATAGATTTAAATAAGAAAACTGTGAGGAACTTTTGGTAGAACAGGAAAAATGTGTGAACATTTTGTATGGTTAAACTGATATTTGCCGCCCTCAGGGTCTGTAATAAGGATTTTAGAAGCTACCTATCAAGGATGCTGGGAATCCCTTGTGGTCCTGGAAAAATAGGGAAACGTTCTAGAATAAAGGCTCCACGAAAGTAACCAAATGTGATGCCCTTCTTATTGTATCTTAAAAACTTAGCTGCCTACCAAATAGGTAAACCATAAACCTGAAGCTATGACAATTTTGGTTTTCTTCAGGGAATTGTTGCATCTGCTCTTAACTATGGACTCCTGACGTGGTCGAATAAGATCTTGGGGCCTGCTTTAGTTGCTCTTTATAATCCGCTTCAACCTGCAGCATCAGCATTTCTGTCGAGAGTTTTCCTTGGCAGTCCAATTTTTTTGGGAAGGTTCTATTTCTCTCTCTTCTTGTACAAAGTAGAACTTAATCTCTCATCAAATACAAAAATAGCACATTTTTGCACACTTCATTTATAGTACTCGAAAAAAGCCGGTTTGAGCTAGCTTAGTTTCCTTTTGTTATGGTAACAGTGTGCTTGGAGGTTTTCTAATTATTGCTGGTCTATATATGGTGACTTGGGCGTCCTACAAAGAAAGGCACACTGCTACGGGGTTGCTGTCTCATGTCGTTCGGCCTTCTGAACCTCACATTCACAAAGATGCAATGATTAACAAGAACCCGCACCACAGAGGACACATTTTTGCTTCCGTTTTATCAGCAAAGCCCATTGACTAACTTTGTAACCCGGTGCGGTGTAAAGTTCCCATGAGCCCTTTTCTCACAGGTATATTTTACTAAGATCAGGTAGCGTCACTCGGCAGTTGTAAACTTTGATGGGTAGCAAAAGAGAAATTCGTCAACTACCTCTTCAAATAGCTATAAATTTAGTTTCTTGCACCTTTATGCTGTCTTAATTTGTTATAAGAAATGCAGTTTGCCAGGACATCGATGATTTATACACAATAAAATTTTAGTACTTTCTGTGTTGGCAAAGCTTCCGCAAAAGGTCAAGATTAGGGGTGGGAATCGGGCAGGGCAGGGCAGGGCAGGGCAGAGACGGTTTTGTATTTTTTACTTTGTCCTTAATACTTGCGATTACGGTTTCGGAGAATCTCCATTAAATGTTTAGGAAATTTTTCGTCTCCATATCATTCCAGCACGGATCCCCACTGTTTTCGGGAAATCCTGTAAAAAAAATATTATTTTATTGACCAAAATAAATGGCCAATTCAATTTAAAATATAAAGTTTGGATACTTCGATTGAAAGCAGTTATGAGATGAAGAAGATTGAAAGAGTGTTGCGTAATGGAAGATTTAGAATAGGGTATTAGCTTATATTTAAAAACTAAGAAACATGTTGAGAGGTTAGGTTTGAGAGAAAGTTAATAATATAGTTAGAGTTTTTTTATTAAGATATATATTAGTGTATAAATAAATAAGTATATATATATATACATATATATTTTAAAAATCTTGTGAAATATCAGGATACGTGTGGATGATCCTATCGGTTATTTATACGGTTACAATTCGGTTATCTTCACGGTTCGGATATAGCAATTCATGTCTTTATCCCCATTTGAGCTTCGGTAATAAAACTTCATCCCTTCCCGTTGGTGAAGATCTCAGTTATTCTTCATCCCATCGATTCGGATCCCCACGAATTTTGGATATTTCCCACCTAGTTTTCACCCTAATTAGGATATAGTTATCTATTTGGAATGTCGCAAAAGTTTCTCAGGTTTGATCAATGGAAGCAGTTCTTGCGGGTTTTACCTTGATATATCCTGTGCCCAGCTTTCAGAAGAGATTCCTATATATGTGTTTCAAAGGAGGATATGGTTAGGGATGTAAAAATAGGTAATGAGATAGGTTTCAGGTCGGGTTTATTTCAGGTCAGGTCAAAACGGTTCGGGTCTGAATCAGTTAATTGACGGGTTAATTCGGACTCGAGTAGACTTCAGGTCGGTTTCATTTTAGGCCGGGTTAATTAGGATTTCGAATTCGTATTAAGTTTGAGTTTGATACAATACAAATAATCGATAGACTTTGGGTTGAGTCATTTCAAGTAAATTATTTAACGCCTTTAAGAACACGTATCACATTAAGTCTAATTAGGAATCTGCTTTGAGGGCAACATATGGGTCAATTTGGAATAAAAATAAAGTTTGAGGGATTGTAATGAACAAAAATATGAAACTAAAATTGGGACTAAAATGAATCATACTAAAACTAAAGAATACAAATTGGGACTAAAATGAATCAAACTAAAACTAAACTAAAATTGGGACTAAAATAAATCAAACCGTAAATTATAAGCCCTAAACCCTAAATTATAAATCCTGATTTATATACTCTAAACCATAAAATGGATCAAACATTCGCTAATATTGGGACAAAACCATAAACCATAAAACCCTAAACTATAAACCCTAAAACGTAAAGCCTAAGGAAACTAATATAAAATTAGGACTAAAATGAATCAAACTAAAACTAAAGAATAAAAAAGACTTAAGTGTAAAGCTTCTAAAGTAGTAAGGACCTAAAGTGTAAATAATTCCTAAAAAATTTAAAATGACCGTTTTGTTCTTTTGATTTGAGTTTTGAAATTGAATTGGTAGTCCTATATCATCACCTATGGGAAGATGGGATTGGACATTGTACTGTTTGGCCTAGGGATTTGGGCAATTAGGCGGGCCGCCCTAAAAATTGAGCGGTATTATAATTATTTTTTAAATTTTAGACTAAATTACTAAAAAGATAAACATTGATTAATTCGATTAAAATTTTAATTTTAGAGACTAGAATAAATTGGACTAAATTACAAAAAAATGTAAATAAATATGGAGCAATTTTGAGTAAAAATTAAATTGTAGGGACTAGAATAAACAAAAATATTATTCGACTAAATTATCAAAAATAAAAATATATACGAGTCAATTTGGACTTAAAATGAAATTTTAGAGACTATAATGAACAAAAATATCATCATATTTAGAACATTGGACTAGATTAGAAAATTTTGAAATAAATTGAGGTCAATTCGATTAAAAATTAAAGGCTAATATGAACAAAAATAAACCTCACTCCCCAAGCTATTCTCATAACCCCAAACACTCAACTTGACACATTTGCCCCTAAACCCCAAACCCAAACCCCTAAATCTTACCATCACTAATAATTAAAGTACAAGACTAATTCCTAAATCCCTTAATCCCTAAATTAATCTCATAACCCCAATTCTAAACACTCAACTTGAAACATGTATTGTTTATTTGTTTATACCCCTAAACCTCAAATATCATCTCCTAAATCTTAGAATCATTAATAATTAAAGTAGTAGTTTACATTTATCAACACTTAATACTTTACATTTATTAACACTTTAAATTCATCAAATCATAGACTTTTTAAATTACATGTCAAGTAAATATCAAACCAAATCAATATCAGTTCAAGTCAACAACAAGTCGGATTCAAAACAAGTCGGGTCATTTAACAGGTTGGGTTTAAAATAGGTCAGGTATAATCGGATCTCTGGTCTATTCAGTCAGGTAATATCAGTTATCTACCAGGTCAGTCTCGGGTTCGGGTACATTTCAGTCGGGTGCAGGTTGAGTTTTGGGTCCACAGTAACAAGTTTAATTCGGGTTCAGTCGTTCTCGGTCGGATGCAGGTCAGGTTCGATTACTACAATAACAGATCTAACTCGAGTTCGAGTCAACAACAGTCGGTTACAACTCAGGTTATGACTCGAGCATGTTTCAGTCGAGTTTTCAAGTCGGGTCATCTTTTTACATCCCTAGCTATGGTTTTGAGTATATTTTAGTTTTAACTAAATTATCGATCGAATTAATTCAGATCGGTAGTTGAAATAATTTTAGTTAGGGATTGGTAAACGATTTTGAAGAAATTTCTTTATTAGTTAATTAACCGTATTAACTAAAATTTTAACATACTATATATATATATAGGGTTAGGATCAACTTACACTGTGTAAAACTCTTTAAGTTTTACACCTTTTTTGGATCGTTGGATGGGGGAAATAGATGGTTGAGATTTACTCCGTGTTTTTAATTCCTAAGCGATAATCTTCACATATTTTATTGTTAATCTCATCCATCCGTTTCACTCATCCAACGATTCAAAAAAGGTGTAAAACTTAGAGAGTTTTACATAGTGTAATTTGATCCTATCCCATATATATATATATATATATATATGTTAAATCACCAAATTAGAGCTTTGTTTCTCGGATTTTTGAGCTTCTCGCAATGGCTCGGATAGAATGAGTTAAATCTCAATCCTTTGCTTATGAAATTTCGAATTTCGTCAGGTAACTTAAAATACATGGTTATTTTAATGCTTGTAGAATATAAATATTCAATTCAAATTATCCTAATTTGACTGTTAAATAGAAAGTTTTAATTATATGTTTAATTTTTAGGTTTGAGTCTTTCTTTCATGTTTATTTTGCAACAATACAATATAGTTGAAGATAGGGTGAGTGTTCGATAGAGTCAAGTAAAAAAAATTGAATTATTCAAGTTGACGTGTCATATTTTACAACTCAAACTTTATTTGAAATTTCACTACAAAAAATGACATATACCGACGTACACAAATCCGTCAGTAAAACATCAAAAATCCGTTAGTATATGGTATAAACCCTTTTACCAACGGACAAAACGGAAATTTCGACAGACAAAGTACCGTCGGTAATACGCTTGTCGGTATAAAGTTATACCGACGGACAAAACCGTTGGTATAGATATACTGACCTTATACCGACGGACAAAACCGTAGGCATAGGTATGGACTACCCCGACAAATTAGGGTATATATTCTAACAGATTTTATCCGTCGGTATATATTACGACTTTTACTGACGGTTCGTCCGTCGGTATAGCTGTTATCTGTACTGACGGTTTGTCCGTCGGTATATATTACGGCTTTTACTGACGGTTCGTCCGTCGGTATAGCTGTTATCTGTACGGACGGTTTGTCCGTCGGTATATATTACAGCTTTTACTGACGGTTTTTTACGTCGGTATATGTATCATGTAAGACCTGTATAAAATATTTATACCGACAGTTTTATTCGTCGGTGTAGGTGTAATTGGTATGCATTTGTTTATTAAAATATTAATAATTATCAATACATTTCATTATTTTTATTTTAAATATTAAAATTACTAAAACTATTATAACAAAAATTATTTCATTTTTTAAAGGGAAAATATTCGATTTAATGTTCGATTTAAAGGGAAAATATTCGATTCAATGTTCAAATAAAAAAATATGTAATACATAATCTGTAAAACATGTACCTACAAGTCTAGTACAAGCGAAATAAATATGCAAGCAAATATTCTTTTTTCTTAATAACTTACATAATAAAAGCTAGAAATAATTGATGATCCTCCTCTATTGCTTGGATCATTTGCATTTGTATTCTGTTAATTTGTTGAAGGCAAGGATTGACTGGTACTATTGATTGCTGCTGAAGCACTGCTAGCATCAGGAGTTGCCTATTAAAAGCAATTAAAATAATGAATTTAAATAAAAATGAATGGAGTAATAAGAAAGAAAAATATTTTGAATACCTCTGTACCAACCATACGAAGCAAAACATCCATATCAGGAACATGTAGATCTGAACGTTGTTGTTGAAAGTAAGGTAGAAAGTAAGTTTCAAAAAGTTTTTTTTAATTTCGCAACCTTAGATTTCAACCCTTCCACTTCTTCAGTATTTTTGACTAGTTGTGAAGGTCCAGATTCTTGAGAAGAATGAGTGTGAACCGCCCCTACACAACGAACACGTCCTCTTCTTTCTGGTCTCTTAACTAGAGCAAACACATCATTTGACCATGAAGTTTGTGATAAATTCTCAGAAGACGAGCTTTTATTTCTCTTCTCTTGAATACGTTCCTAAAAATATAAGCAAGTTAAACATATAATATAATAATTATATTATATTTATACCGAACACATATACAAGACTTAATAATAATAAATTACCACAACAACCGCGACCCTGGAATTCACGATGCTTTCATCTTTGCATGTACGAGATCGAACATAGACATCAACTCGTGTTGGTGGGATTCCATTAGATTCTGCAGTCTGACATTAAGAAAACGAGAGATATTAGAAACAATTGTTATTTTTCAAATCAATGGTAATAATAAAGAAAATTATACGCACCAAGTCTTCAACAATTCGAGAGAAAGATCTTGTTCCTGTGCAATGTGGTTCACTTAACTTTGACCTATTTAATCTATTTGTGGCACTTTGTTCCTATTTGAATTATAAGTAATAAATTGTTAATAAAAGTTTAAACATTAAAGTTATAGAAATTATAAAACCGTAGTATTTTACCATTTCTTTTGAGGACAACCAATATTCAACAAGTGTCTTCAATTGGTCCAAATTCACTCGTGAATCCTTGCAATTTTCAACGATCTGCTCTACAGTTTGGTTCTCATCAAATATTTGAGATTTCAATTCATTTTCCACTGCCTCCATTTGGTATTCATATATGAGAGAACTCATTTCTTAACATGTTTTAATATGGCTTCATCAACGCCTTCCTCCGAATCAAATAGTTGGAATTGAAACTTTAACTGCATTAACAAAATAATTGGGTATCACAATCCGAACAATTATTATTTAGCACCAAAAGAATAGAAGCATATTGTTTCTATAAAAGCAGTGCTTGTTTTCTCAAAGTCAAAGGACAATCCAAAACAGATCATGTAATTCTAAGAGAGAAACTTAAAGAATAGAAACATATTGTTTCTGTATAAGTACAACCTTGTTTTTAAGAATTACCCTTCATTTTAAAATAACAAGTATTGAATTAGTGCACATACCTCGATCGTGGACCACATTTCTTCCTTCTTATTGCTCGGCATCTCATGTCAATTCAAATAACTAATTGGTGCAAACTCAGCCTTTCTCACCATCGTTCCTATGAAGCGACATAAGCAAGTTGATTCTTCACCGACATGTTGATATAAATTGTTAATTTTGATATTAACGCTTTGTCCCTCTGGCAGCTCTCAAATATCCGGCATAAGTGTTGCTCTTCGAACTTTCTTACGAATAATATTCTCTACACGAATATGATTAAGTGCAAATGAAACTCAAACAAAAAATTGTATTTGAACCGTTAATTTGAGGTGAACATATCATACCTGATGAAGGTTGTGATTGTTCTTCACGAGATTGTTCTCCACCTACTCCTTGAACTTCTTCAGATTGTTGTGCTTGAGATTGTTCCTGATGCTGAGCAGATGTTGCTCATTGTTCTTCACTTTGAGCACGAGATTCAGAGTTTCTAGATGAAAAAACAATGCTAAGACGTTTTCGTTTCTTCATATTGTTCAAAGTCCTGCAAAATTCAATATAAAATACGAGTAACTTATATTGTAGCAACATCTTATTGTCAGCAAATCTAGTATTAAAAACTTATATTGCAATTGCATAAAAAACTAACAATAAAGTACCGCATTCACTTACTAAATCTAGTATTAAATAACACAAAAGTACTAATTTTAAATTCAAATTTCTTACTGAAACTAAATTTATAAAATAATAACAATAAAGTAGCACATTCAATTACTAAGAAGTTCTCATATTGTAGTTGCAGAAAAGATCAATAAAAGATAATATCCAATCTATTAGCCCATGATTACAATAAAACATGTACAAAAGATGACATATAACTCTAAAACATGTCTTCTCTATTTTCTTCATTAATTGGATATCCCTCTATATTTTCATTTTCCATATTTGGAGTGACATCCAAGCCATTAGCACCATCATCATTTCTGATCCAACTTGAAACACTAGTGTCAGTAGAATCATCTAAAATCAATTGTTCAAGTTCCCCATCTTTGTTAAAGGATGACACATCACCCATATCGAACACATCTCTAAGCTTAGCATGTTTGACAATTTGCCAACTGGGTTGTCTTTCATCCTTAACAAAGTAAACTTTCTTAACTTGTGATGCTAACACAAATGGATCATCAATTAAATTGTTCCCTTTGTGCGCCAAATGCGAGAAATTCACAAGCATGAAACTAAATTTATCTTTCTTACAACCTCTATTGATATCAACCCAATCACATTTAAACAATACAACTTTATATCGACCTGAATAATTCAATTCAACGATATTTTTCAAAGCCCCATAATAGTTAACTTCTCCTTCGACTGGTTGCTTGTCTCTTGCAGTTGCATAACTCCATGTCTTACTTGTGACAACAACTCCACTATTTTGAGTTTTCAAGTTTTTATCTCTTCTTGTTGTATGAAACCTAAAGCCATTTATCATGTAGCCACTGTATCTCTCAACAACTTCGGTTGGACCTCGAACAAGTCACTTAACTACGTCGACAACACTTGAATGTACTTGTTGATCCAAAAGTGCAACCTATGTAATAGTTGAAGTGTCAATACTAATTGTTTAAATAATATCATATAAGTTTCATGTCTTAATTTTTCTATACTTACATGATCACGAAACCATGTATGAAAATTTTCACTTTGCAACTTCTGCATCTCAAATGGTGAAAATCATTTATTTCAGTTACGTCTCTTTATCTCTTGTTCTTGTTTCCTAAATGAAAAAACATAACGATTATAATCCGCATAGAGTCAAATCTATAAACAATTGAAGGAACCTTACTTTATATATGAAGATACTTCATCTGAATTGAATAGCACATATCGATGTGCTTGCGCTAATCCTTGTTCATCAAGCACAAGTCTTGAAACCCTTTTACGCTTCTTAACATGAAAAGCGGATTGTTTCTTCCTTCCTAATGGTCTTCCAGATGTAGAAAAGATTGTAATTTTAGAATCAAGATAAGGATTTTCACCATCATTATTATGACCAAGTCGATTGAATATAGTCTCAACCCCTCCAAATATCGAGAGCAAAAGGTCAAACACTCATGTGATAAGTAACCTTCCGCAATAGATCCTTCTGGATGAGCTCTATTGCGTACAAAATACTTTAGTACCGACAAATACCTATTTCATTGGAAGAAAAAAAATATTAGTAAACATTTTATTAAATATTTTATATTTTCACTCCTAACAATATATTCTTAAATTGTACCTTTCAACTGGATACATCTACCGATAAGTAACTGGACCGGCAATTTTAGCTTTATTCGCTAGATGAATTAGCAAATGCATCATAATTTTGAAAAAGGATGGAGGAAAAATCTTTTCAAGATCACATAAAATTGATGCAGCCTTTAACTCAAGTCCATCAAGTTCACTTTCTTCAAGGACCTTAAAGCAAATATCTCTAAAAAAGTTGCACACTTCAATAAGAACTATGCAAACCTTTTCAGGCAAATTTTCCCGAATGGCTATAGGAAGAAACTCTTGCATTAGGAGATGACAATCATAATTTTTTAGCCCAAGTAGTTTCCGTTGTTTAAGGTGCACACAACGTGAGACATTGGAAGAATATTCATCAGGAGTTTTTATTTCTTTGAGAACTTTTAAGAAATATTTTTTTTCACTCATCGTCATTTGATAAGAAGCTTGGGGCAAGTACAAAGTGTTACGGTCAATTCGAGTTTGTGGATGGAGAACATTCTTTATACCCATTTTGACAAGGTATAGTCGTGATTTATAGGTCTCCTAATTTTTCCTCTATTGTCTAATCAATGTTCCAAGAATATTATCACAAATATTCTTCTCGATATGCATCATATCAAGATTGTGACGCAATAGTTGATGCTCCTAATATGGTAAAGAAAAGAAAATGAATTTTTTCTTCCAATAGCTATTTTCGATTCCATTTAAAGCTTCCAATTGCCTCAATACATCACTACCTGATGGTGGTGAAGGAGCACTTCTTTGTTCTTCAGTGCTATCAAAAGAATGCTTGTCGGTTCGAAACTTGTGATTAAGATCTAACCACATACGATGACACATATAGCAAAACTTTCGACTATGCTTCAACCACTTAGAAGCGGTATTATACCCACAACAAGAAAAAACATAATCTCCTCTAGTACTCCATACGGATACGTTTGCATATGTTGGGAAGTCATTTATAGTCCACAATAATGTTGCACGAAGTTGAAATCTTTGACTCGTTGCAGCATCAAAAGTTTCGACACCAACTTCTCATAGCTCATGTAATTCTGCAACTAAAGGATGCAAGTATACATCTATATTATTTTTTAGACCTTTTGGACCAGAAATGAACAAAGAGAGTATAAAATTGGACTGCTTCATACATATCCACGGTGGCAAATTATAAGGTATCACGATAACAGGCCAAGTACTGTTGTAATCACTAATTTTGTCCCGAAACTTAAACTCGTTTTTGTTTATGTTTTTGGGCTTGTATTGGGCTAAAAACAACAACAAAATATAAAAATAAAAAAAGGACAAAAAAGAAGAAAAAGAGGGACTTAAAACATTATTATTATTATTGTATTACTAGTAATAGTAGCCTTACTATTAATATTATTACTATATATATATTATCTTTACTATCTTAGTGTTATTATTATTTATTTATTATTATTATCAATATTATTATTATTAGTTATTATTATTATTATTAGAATTAAACTATTATGAACACATAAATAAATAAATAAAATCATGTTATAAATAAAGTCCATCTACAAAAAATATACACAGCCCAAATGTTCTAAATAACCAAAAAGCCCATATCGAGCCCAAACCTAATCAAATACACAAATCCTAATATGTTGTCCTATTTGTAGCCGCCACACTCTACAGCCCTTGGATCTGGTCTCAGATCAAGGGTCCAAATCTCCCCGGATCGAGAAAACCTAGCACGCCTCTCTGCATTCTCCACGCGCGCATGCCCGTTCTGCCACCGTCTGCCCCTCTGCCACCACCACGCTGTGCTTCCCTCGTTCGAGTGTACCGGCAAAACACAGACAACACAACAAGAGCATCAGACACCAAAAACGGCAAAAAAACAAAATTAAAGCAAAAAAGTCAACCACGACAGATTTAGAGCAACTCAGAAGCAAAGTGTCAGCAAATGTTTTCTTTGTACCAATCTCGGTTATAAAAACCGAGAGAAAATTGTAAAGCAAAGAAAAGGAGAGGGGGGTTTTTTCGGAGGGATTTGAATATAAAAAAAGGCCCCAAAATTGTTGTAATCAGTTCACAAATCAATACAAGAAAATATTCAGAGGCACTTGGGTCTTATTTGTTTACTTTCGTTTTCATTACGAATGTAACACCCGGGTTTAGGGGTTAGGCGAAAATAATATTTTAATATTATTTTGGGCTCGGTTTTATACTCTAAATAATATTTTGAGTTGTTTTCAAAATTAATCAATTTGGGTTAATCATGTTTTAAGATTAAACCACATTTAACCTTGGATTTATCTTCCTTGTAGATATTCCATTTCATTAGGGGTAAACTAGACTTTTAAGCCTCAAAGAAAATAACACATGTCAAATAAAACACCCATTTTCCTACTATTCATCTTCCCCTTCAAAACTCACCAACGGGAAACCAAGGCTCTCTACCCTAATCACTGTTCCATCCAAAAGCTTCTCCATTTCAACTCCAAATCGAAAGGTAAGGACGTTTTTGACTTTCCCTCATCTTCCCCTTCTTAAAAGTACCTTTCATTTTAGTTTCCATGGAAGTTTTAGAAAATGTCATTTTTGAATATTTTGATTAAAAATGTGATTTTTAAGTTGTTAAGTGAAGTATTTTGATTTAATATACTTAGTTGTGGTACAAGGAAGTCAAATGGTATATCATATATGAATTTCAAGTGATTTTGGGAAATTTCGGAATTGGGTACCAAGGGGGTTTTAGGAGGGTTTTAAAGTAGTTTTTGGGGTTGGTTAATGTTGGATTTCGAGGGCTGGTGCTAGTATGATATTTGAGGGTTGCTTTGGGTGTGTTTGATGGTTGTTTGGAGGCTTGAAATGGAAGATTTCAGTGGGTTAAGTGGGCTACTCGAAAATTCTGTTTTTGGACTTGTTTTGAGTGTTGGATGCTTGTTAATGTTAATCCGGGTTAGTTTCATTGGCAAGATATTGATTGTGGATGTTTTGTTTGTGTTTGGGATTGATTAGAGTCAAGTTTGGGCATCGGTGAAGCATCGGAAGTGAATTCGGGAAGTTGAAGGTTGTCGCTTGCTTGGTCTTGAGCTTGGAAGCTTAGGTGAGTGGTTAATTGTTTTACTTGGTTTTAAAATGGTTGGTTCGAGTATATGGACTAGGTTGGGCTTGGTAGACCCACCTAGAGTTAGGATTAGGGTGGTAGCCTAATCCTAAGCTTGATCTAGAGCCTTTGGATGAACTCATTTGTGTGTTTGTGCATGTCTCGTATGAAATGTAAAATGATGGCTATGTATATTGTGTTATACATGTGAGATGTGACATGAATTGTGATGCTTGAGACATGCATGATGATGGTTGTTGGTGAGTACGTGCTAAGCACGGAATTGATCGAAATGAGTAATGTGAAGTGTGTAAATATTGGCACTAGTATACTTAAATACAAATGATCGATCATTAGGATGTTAGTGTGTACACATGAGTCAAAAGTCGCGCGTGGCCTTGGTGGCGTTGAGTCACCAAGGAGGAGTACGGGTACGCCCGGAAATTGTATTTAAATATAGTCGGTGATGAGTGGAATCCCATCGACGGGGCGTGAGGATGAGTGGAATCCCCTCCGCGAGACCGGTGATGAGTGTAATCCCATCGTCAGGTAATGGTTGTGTTGTTGGATGTGAATTCCAACGGTTATCCGCGTATTTGAGTCATAACTAGGGGCCAATGTTGATTGATCTGTGCATCAATGTATTGAGCTTAATGATCCTTATGTGGATGTTTGATGTGGCTACTTATGTTGAGGAAGTTAGAGCTTGTTGATCATGACATTTACTTGTATATATTGCTCATGCATCTTATCTTATGGCTCTTGTGGATCCTTGGTATGTTTGTGTAATGCCTTGGCTAGATCGTGCTCGGACCCTGCAATGTTGAGGTTTGTTTTTAGAGCTTACCCTCACTAAGCATCATTGCTTACGCTCTCTTTGTTCAACATTGCAGATCCTTAGTTTGTGGGTTGCTTGCGCAAGTGGAAGGCTCCAAGTGTGGTTTTTGGCTTGAGTTCATCAAGTATGGATTTTCAAATGTTAGACATGTAATAGCTTGAGCAATGGGACATGTATGGTTTTGTTGGATAGTTGTTGGTTGTTAGGAGCATGTTTAGACTCCTTGATGCCTTGTTTGTGTGTGGCTTATGTTGCCTTGATGAATGATATCTCATGCTTAATTGCTTATTTGAATACTAGCTAAATGTCTTAGAGGTCATCTTCATGTTTGATTTATGTTTGAATGAATGCATGCTTGTGAAGTCTTATCTTAGTGTTTAGACTTACCTAAACCTTGTTGAAGCATGCTAGTATGGTTGGTATGCCTTAAGTTTAATCAGCGTGGTGTTGTGATGTGTTTTGGTGGTGTTTTGGGGCACCTTTGTGCCTTAAAACAGCAAAATCGAGTCTGCAGACAGGGGGCGTTTCGGAACGGGTCCCCCTGTTCCGGAATGGTCCCTTTGTTAATGGCCTGCCGTTTCGAAACGGATGGGGGTCGTTTCGGAACACTTTTGCTACTGGAATTTTGAGAAATTGGCGAGATGTAGGCGTTCCGAAACGGGCCTCTGAGGTTTCGAAACGGTCAAATCTCGTTGACCACGAGAAATTGACCGTCAAGGTCGTTCCGATACGGGTCACCCCTGTTTCGGAACGGTCACCTTATGGTTGACCCTGGCCTGTTGACTAAGTCAAGGCGTTTCGGAACACCCTAAGGGCGTTTCGAAACGGCCTGCTGTAAGAGTGGAAAATGAGCTGTTTAATGTATGGTTGATCGGTGTATGTTTAAATGTTTGTTTCTTTTCCCGCTGCTGTGCTTCACATAGGTTTAATTTATGCCTATAGATAAGGTAAAATAAAAAGAAAATTTTAGGGTCGTTAACCGAGGGGAAACCTTCACGGGTTTCGCTTCGATTTTCCCCGTGTGGCCCACTTGGACCGGTCATCCGACCAGACCGGGACGAGGGGGTTACACTTGTTGGTATCAGAGCCTAAGGTTACCGAGACCTTGGGCAGGTAAGTGAGGTAAGTTCGAGTTTTTAATTAATATACACGGTGTTTGCTTGCTTCGTAAGAATGGTTGCTTGTTTGACAAGTATGTTGCTTATTTTATTCAAAGCATGTGTGTGTGAGTCCCATTGCTACTATTACATTGAAAAAAAAATGATTTTGTTTTAGTGAGGGAACGTACTTGAACACTTGGAAGCCTTGCCTTGCTAACCCAACTTGTATGTTTTGTTGTTGTGGTTGTAGTTGATATTTGTGAGAGTGATGTCTAGACCGAGAGGTAGACCGAGAGTGGTTCATCAGGAACCACGGGTTGCGGCTCCTGTTGAGCCGGCTGTTGGTGTGGAGGCTCATCTGGAAGAGCCGGTGGCCGCGGGAGTTGGCGCTCCACCACCACCTCCACCACCACCACCTCCACCACCTGGAGCTGGGGGTGAAGATGGAGCCGGGGGAGATGGACCCCAAGGTGGCCAAGGTCCAGCTGGAATTGATATGACTCCGCTTGTACAAGCGATAGCGGGAGCTTTTCAGGCCACAGTTGCGGGAGCTCAGGCTGCAGCTCAGCCTAGGTGTGATGATGCTAGTCTACCGTTAGAGAGGCTCCGTAGTTTGGGAGCCGAGGAGTTTAGAGGATCTACTTCAGAGAGATCGGAGTTGTGGTTGGAGAAGACAGTTCGTATCTTGGCTCAGATGGGTTGTGCGGGCGCACGTAGATTGGGTTGCGTGATCTCATTGCTTCAGGGTGATGCCTACACCTGGTGGGTCACCATTACTACCGGGGTTCCAGAGGCTGAGATAGGTTGGGATTTCTTTGAGTTTGCTTTCAGGAAGAGGTACTTGGGACCGATGTACCTAGATGAGAAGAAGAGAGAGTTCATGGCTCTCACTCAGGGAGATGCTTCTGTGACTGATTACGAGATCCGTTTTGTCCGCTTGAGTCAGTATGCTCCAGAGTTAGTTCCTACTGAAGTGGAATGTTGCAACCGGTTCCGCTACGGATTGAATGAAGAGGTTAAGAGGTATACGCTAGCTTCTGACTACTCAGACTTTGATGTATTGGTCGCGAGGACCAAGGATTTAGAGCATAGTTTGGGTTCGGCTAAACGAGCTGGTGGTTCTAGTTCTGGCAAGAGACATAACCACTTTGATGGTAGAGATGCTAAGAGGCACAGAGGTGGCGGACATCAGTTTGATCAGAGACGTGGCGGTGGCCACCATGGTAGAGGCCATCAGGGCCATAGAGGAGGAGGGCGATTGCCCGAGTGTGCACAGTGTGGGAGACAACACACTGGGGAGTGCTGGGGTAACTTCCATGCTTGTTGGAACTGTGGTTCGAGGGACCACTTTAGGAGGGATTGTCCGCGTCAGGCAGCTCAGGCACCGAACATAGCTCAGGCTCCTGCGAGAGGTAATGATTTTCAGAGAGGCCGTGGGCGCGGTCGTGGCTACTTCCAGCCTAGGGCTGATGCACCTAGGGGTGATGCTCAGAGGAACCTTGCTCATGTTGTGGCTGTACAGCCAGAGGCGGGGGGACCAGCGAGAGTTTATGTTCAGAGAGAGGCCGGGAACGACACCGATGTGATAGCAGGTAATTTCGAGTTACAGTCTATGTCTTTGCTTTCTTTGGTTGATTTGGGTTCTATGCATTCCTACATTTTGAGTGAGCATGCACAGAAGTTAGATATCCCTGTTGAAATCTTAGATGTAGGTATGCATGTTACTAGTTCCTTTGGTGAGACAGTTGTGGTTAGACGTATGTATAGGAGGTGTCCACTGAAGATTCAGGGTCATGTGTTCTCAGTTGATATGATGGAACTTCCTTTCTATGGTTTTGACATTATTCTGGGTATGGACTGGTTGGTTGAGCATCGGGCTAGTGTGGATTTTGAGACAAAGAGAATTTCTTTGAAGCTTTCTGATGACTACGAGGTAGTAGTAGTAGGCGAGAACATTAAGTTCTTGTCTAATGTGGTGTCAGCTTTAGAGGCTCATAGGTTGATGGACTCTGGATGTGGGGCCTATTTAGCTTATGTTATGAATCCGGATATGAGTGAAGCTAGACCGAAGGATATCAGAACAGTGTGCGACTTTCCAGATGTGTTTCCTGAAGAGTTGCCTGGTTTGCCTCCTGAAAGAGATGTTGAGTTTGTGATTGAGACAGTTTCAGGGTCTAATCCAGTTTCGATTGCTCCGTACCGCATGGCTCCGAAAGAGTTGAAAGAATTGAAGAGTCAGTTGCAAGAATTATTAGACCGTGGTTTCATTAGGCCTAGTAGTTCTCCGTGGGGTGCTCCCGTGTTGTTTGTGAAAAAGAAAGATGGTAGTATGCGCATGTGCATTGACTATAGACAGTTGAACCAGATGACTGTGAAGAACAAGTATTCGTTGCCTCGTATAGATGATTTGTTTGATCAGTTGAGAGGCGCTTCAGTGTTCTCGAAGATAGATTTGAGATATGGGTACTATCAGTTGAAGGTGAAAGAGTGTGATGTTCCGAAGACAGCTTTTAGGACTAGATATGGTCACTATGAGTTTCTTGTGATGCCATTTGGGCTCACGAATGCACCGGCAGCATTCATGGACATGATGAACAGAATTTTTAGGGACTATCTAGATCTTTTTGTAGTTGTCTTCATTGATGATATACTTGTGTACTCGAAGACAGAAGAAGAGCATGATGAGCACTTGAGGTTTGTTTTACAGAGATTGTTGAGCAATCAGTTGTATGCGAAGCTTAGTAAGTGTGAGTTCTGGATTCGAGAGGTTGTGTTTCTTGGCCATGTTGTTTCGGCCGAAGGTATCCGTGTTGATCCATCGAAGATTGAGGCTATTGTTGAGTGGAAACAACCTAAGTCCGTGACTGAGATTAGGAGTTTCCTAGGATTAGCCGGTTACTATAGGAGGTTTGTTGATGGCTTCTCTAGAGTAGCTGCTCCTTTGACTAAATTGTTGCAAAAGGGAGTCAAATTTGAATGGTCAGACGCAAGACAGAAGGCCTTTGAGAAATTGAAGGAAGCTTTGACAAATGCTCCAGTGTTAGTGCAACCTGTTTCAGGTAAGGAGTTTGTGATCTACAGTGATGCTTCCTACGTAGGCTTAGGATGTGTTTTGATGCAAGATAGAAGAGTTGTTGCTTATGCTTCTAGACAGTTGAAGATTCATGAGAAGAACTACCCTACTCATGATATAGAACTAGCCGCAGTTGTGTTTGCATTGAAGATTTGGCGTCACTATTTGTATGGTGAGAAGTGTATTGTTTACACCGATCACAAGAGCTTGAAGTATCTGATGACACAGAAAGAGTTGAACTTGAGACAGAGAAGGTGGTTAGAGTTGCTAAAGGATTATGATTTGACCATTGAGTACCATCCGGGTAAAGCAAATGTAGTGGCCGACGCTTTGAGTAGAAAAGTGGCCGTTGAGTTGAGAGCTATGTTTGCTAGATTGAGTGTGTCCGATGATGGTGGTTTGATCACCGAGTTACAAGTGAAGCCTTCCTTGATTCAGTTGATTAGAGAGAAGCAGTTGCAAGATGCGAGCCTAGTTCCTCATGTTCAAGACATAGCCGAAGGAAGACCGACTGAGTATAGTTTCAGTGGTGAGAGCTTGTTGTGCTATAGAGATAGAATTGTTGTACCAGAGGATGTTGGGTTGAGACGTCAGATTCTGAGTGAAGCACATTCGAGTCCCTTTTCTATGCATCCGGGTAGTACTAAGATGTACCGAGATTTGAAGAGCGATTACTTCTGGGTTGGTTTGAAGAGAGATGTAGCCGAGTATGTGAGCCGTTGTATGGTTTGTCAGAGAGTGAAGGCAGAACATCAGGTTCCTTCAGGTTTGCTACAGCCTTTGAAGATTCCGGAATGGAAACGGGAGAGAATCACCATGGATTTTGTGTCAGGGTTACCTTTGTCTCCTTCGAGGAAGAACTCAGTTTGGGTGATTGTTGATAGGTTCACTAAGTGTGCTCACTTCTTAGCAGTGAACACTACGGATTCCTTAGACAAGTTGGCAAACTTGTATATCCGCGAGATTGTGAGACTTCATGGAGTTCCGAAGTCTATTGTTTTAGATAGGGATCCTAGGTTTACTTCGAGGTTCTGGAGTTGCTTGCATAGTGCTTTAGGTAGCCGTTTGCATTTCAGCACATCGTATCATCCTCAGTCCGATGGGCAGTCAGAGCGAGTGATACAGATTCTAGAAGATATGCTTCGTTGTTGTGTGATTGACTTCCAGGGTTCTTGGGAGAAGCACTTACCGTTGGTTGAGTTTGCCTACAACAACAGTTATCAGTCTAGTATTCAGATGACACCTTATGAGGCTTTGTATGGTAGACGGTGTAGGACTCCGATTTGTTGGGCTGAGACAGGTCAGAGATTGTTACCTATGCCAGACTTGCTTAAGGGAACCACAGAAAAAGTGAAGTTGATATGTGACCGCTTGAAAGCAGCTTCTGATCGCCAGAAGTCCTATGCAGACTTGAAGAGGAAAGAGGTTGAGTACTCAGTGGGTGAGAAAGTATTTCTGAAGGTATCTCCGTGGAAGAAGGTAATGAGATTTGGCCGTAAGGGCAAGTTGAGTCCGAGGTTCATTGGTCCGTATGAGATAGTTGAGCGGATCGGGCCTGTAGCTTATCGTTTGAGGTTACCTTCTGAGTTAGAAAAGATCCATGATGTCTTTCATGTGTCTATGCTTAGGAGATATAGATCAGATCCTTCTCATGTGATGCCCGTTGAGGAGATAGAGTTAAATCCAGACTTGTCCTATAATGAAGAGCCCGTTGAGATACTTGCTTTTGACAGCAAGGTGTTGCGTGGCAAAACCATAGAGTTGGTCAAGGTGTTGTGGAGACATAGAGGTGTGGAAGAGGCCATATGGGAGAGAAAAGCAGATATGGTTGAGCAGTTTCCGTATTTGTTTCCACCAGGTAATTTCGGGGACGAAATTCCTTAAGTGGGGGAGAGTTGTAACACCCGGGTTTAGGGGTTAGGCGAAAATAATATTTTAATATTATTTTGGGCTCGGTTTTATACTCTAAATAATATTTCGAGTTGTTTTCAAAATTAATCAATTTGGGTTAATCATGTTTTAAGATTAAACCACATTTAACCTTGGATTTACCTTCCTTGTAGATATTCCATTTCATTAGGGGTAAACTAGACTTTTAAGCCTCAAAGAAAATAACACATATCAAATAAAACACCCATTTTCCTACTATTCATCTTCCCCTTCAAAACTCACCAACGGGAAACCAAGGCTCTCTACCCTAATCACTGTTCCATCCAAAAGCTTCTCCATTTCAACTCCAAATCGAAAGGTAAGGACGTTTTTGACTTCCCCTCATCTTCCCCTTCTTAAAAGTACCTTTCATTTTAGTTTCCATGGAAGTTTTAGAAAATGTCATTTTTGAATATTTTGATTAAAAATGTAATTTTTAAGTTGTTAAGTGAAGTATTTTGATTTAATATACTTAGTTGTGGTACAAGGAAGTCAAATGGTATATCATATATGAATTTCAAGTGATTTTGAGAAATTTCGGAATTGGGTACCAAGGGGGTTTTAGGAGGGTTTTAAAGTAGTTTTTGGGGTTGGTTAATGTTAGATTTCGAGGGCTGGTGCTAGTATGATATTTGAGGGTTGCTTTGGGTGTGTTTGATGGTTGTTTGGAGGCTTGAAATGGAAGATTTCAGTGGGTTAAGTGGGCTACTCGAAAATTCTGTTTTTGGACTTGTTTTGAGTGTTGGATGCTTGTTAATGTTAATCCGGGTTAGTTTCATTGGCAAGATATTGATTGTGGATGTTTTGTTTGTGTTTGGGATTGATTAGAGTCAAGTTTGGGCATCGGTGAAGCATCGGAAGTGAATTCGGGAAGTTGAAGGTTGTCGCTTGCTTGGTCTTGAGCTTGGAAGCTTAGGTGAGTGGTTAATTGTTTTACTTGGTTTTAAAATGGTTGGTTCGAGTATATGGACTAGGTTGGGCTTGGTAGACCCACCTAGAGTTAGGATTAGGGTGGTAGCCTAATCCTAAGCTTGATCTAGAGCCTTTGGATGAACTCATTTGTGTGTTTGTGCATGTCTCGTATGAAATGTAAAATGATGGCTATGTATATTGTGTTATACATGTGAGATGTGACATGAATTGTGATGCTTGAGACATGCATGATGATGGTTGTTGGTGAGTACGTGCTAAGCACGGAATTGATCGAAATGAGTAATGTGAAGTGTGTAAATATTGGCACTAGTATACTTAAATACAAATGATCGATCATTAGGATGTTAGTGTGTACACATGAGTCAAAAGTCGCGCGTGGCCTTGGTGGCGTTGAGTCACCAAGGAGGAGTACGGGTACTCCCGGAAATTGTATTTAAATATAGTCGGTGATGAGTGGAATCCCATCGACGGGGCGTGAGGATGAGTGGAATCCCCTCCGCGAGACCGGTGATGAGTGTAATCCCACCGTCAGGTAATGGTTGTGTTGTTGGATGTGAATTCCAACGGTTATCCGCGTATTTGAGTCATAACTAGGGGCCAATGTTGATTGATCTGTGCATCAATGTATTGAGCTTAATGATCCTTATGTGGATGTTTGATGTGGCTACTTATGTTGAGGAAGTTAGAGCTTGTTGATCATGACATTTACTTGTATATATTGCTCATGCATCTTATCTTATGGCTCTTGTGGATCCTTGGTATGTTTGTGTAATGCCTTGGCTAGATCGTGCTCGGACCCTGCAATGTTGAGGTTTGTTTTTAGAGCTTACCCTCACTAAGCATCATTGCTTACGCTCTCTTTGTTCAACATTGCAGATCCTTAGTTTGTGGGTTGCTTGCGCAAGTGGAAGGCTCCAAGTGTGGTTTTTGGCTTGAGTTCATCAAGTATGGATTTTCAAATGTTAGACATGTAATAGCTTGAGCAATGGGACATGTATGGTTTTGTTGGATAGTTGTTGGTTGTTAGGAGCATGTTTAGACTCCTTGATGCCTTGTTTGTGTGTGGCTTATGTTGCCTTGATGAATGATATCTCATGCTTAATTGCTTATTTGAATACTAGCTAAATGTCTTAGAGGTCATCTTCATGTTTGATTGATGTTTGAATGAATGCATGCTTGTGAAGTCTTATCTTAGTGTTTAGACTTACCTAAACCTTGTTGAAGCATACTAGTATGGTTGGTATGCCTTAAGTTTAATCAGCGTGGTGTTGTGATGTGTTTTGGTGGTGTTTTGGGGCACCTTTGTGCCTAAAAACAGCAAAATCGAGTCTGCAGACAGGGGGCGTTTCGGAACGGGTCCCCCTGTTCCGGAACGGTCCCTTTGTTAATGGCCTGCCGTTTCGAAACGAATGGGGGTCGTTTCGGAACACTTTTGCTACTGGAATTTTGAGAAATTGGCGAGATGTAGGCGTTCCGAAACGGGCCTCTGAGGTTTCGAAACGGTCAAATCTCGTTGACCACGAGAAATTGACCGTCAAGGTCGTTCCGATACGGGTCACCCCTGTTTCGGAACGGTCACCTTATGGTTGACCCTGGCCTGTTGACTAAGTCAAGGCGTTTCGGAACACCCTAAGGGCGTTTCGAAACAGCCTGCTGTAAGAGTGGAAAATGAGCTGTTTAATGTATGGTTGACCGGTGTATGTTTAAATGTTTGTTTCTTTTCCCGCTGCTGTGCTTCACATAGGTTTAATTTATGCCTATAGATAAGGTAAAATAAAAAGAAAATTTTAGGGTCGTTAACCGAGGGGAAACCTTCACGGGTTTCGCTTCGGTTTTCCCCGTGTGGCCCACTTGGACCGTTCATCCGACCAGACCGGGACGAGGGGGTTACAACGAATATTAAAAAAACTTTTATTTACTTTATGTTTCAACCTCGCCGGCGTTTGGAGCGTATTTTCGACGATCCCAACGATGAAGGGCTTTATCCCGTTGAGGCGAACGTCATATCAAAAGATCGCGGCGATTTGACGGTAGACGGCGGCTTATCAAAGCTTTGAAACGTCGGGACTTTCATCTTCCATTCGTAGCGTTTCGGTCATCTCCGGCGAGATCCACTTGGATCAAAAGATAGAGGAGGACGAGAAGGTCACGCCGGTGGCGTTGCATGTCGGAAAATCCCGTCGGAGCGGCCGGAACGCCAGCTTAAAGGACGACGACGGCTCCAACATTTGAGAAAAAGAAAGGGTAAAAGTGAAGTGAAAAGTATCCCTAAAACTAAATCTGACTCTCCCTTTTTTTCAAGCGTTTTTTTAATTAAAGCCCCCATTAATGACTAATTTTATACTTTTAATACCATGGTTATCAATTCCCTCCATTATGCCGTTGTTTCTATTTTTTATTTTCCTTAATAGATATACATATATATATATAATATACATTTAAGGCTTTTTCCTCTTACTAGTTATAATCTATAATATATAGATAGTTTATAATCCTACTTATAATAATATATAATATATATGTATATGTATCTGTTTATGATTTATTTAATTTTCGTTCTTTAAATTTTCGTTTTCATTCGATATGGTTTTTTCTCGGTTTTTTGCCTTTGTTATTAGCTCACGGTCCCGGTGTCCGCGTGGGAACGGTATTCTGAATACTCGGATATCGACTCTTTTGGCGCCGTAGGACTTTAGATTAGATTTAATCTTTTATTTATTGCATTTAGTTTTCCTTTAAAAAAAATCTAAAATCATTTTCAAAAATGCGATGTCCTTTTATTCGGAAACGAACGAGGCCAGTACCAGTCGTAGTGGTGGTGGTTCAGACGTTCATTCCCGAATATTAGGATTTTCGAAGTTTACTCGCGTACATAATCAAATCTCGGTTAAAATTGTCACTTTAATTCATAAAATTCGATTTTAATTAAGCGGTAAAGTTTTGGTACCAATTTTGGGCATGTCGAGGGTGCTAACCCTTCCTCGCGTGTAACCGACTCCCGAACCCTTTTGAATCTCTGGTTTCTATTTCCGGTGTCCGGTCCACCATTTAAAGTGGCCGGTGGCGACTCCTTCTATTTTTCTAAACCTTTTTCAAAGTCCCCTATTTTTAAATCAATTTCTAAAAATTCCCTTTTTAACCCATATTCCAAAATTTCTAAAATACCCTTTCCGCCATACCTACATATATACATATATAAATGTGTTTTTCAAAAAATTAGTCGCTACAGATGGCGACTCCGCTGGGGAGAAATTTTTGTTTTTAAAAACAAAAAAGAGAGTCAGGCCAAGAAAACTTTACCGCTTAATTAATATCAAAGGTTGCGAGCTAAAGTGACAAATTTAACCGATATTTGTTTATAAACACGAGTTTATTTCGGACGCATTTTTTTCATGTATACCCTTTCGTCTAAGTGAGGGGAAAACGCTAATGTTTTCGTGGGGATATCGTTCCTCCGTGTAGGCCTAGTAAGTACCTTCGGGGCTCGACTACCCTATATCTTCGTGGGAATATCGTTTCTCCGTACGGATATAGTTAAAGGGTCCCCTCGGATTGAACTCGGTTGAAAGGAGCATATAATGGGTGATGAGCGGGGGCCTTGCTACTCGTAGAAGGGGACAGCAATGACAATTCGAGTACCTCCTAGAACCAAAACTGCATGTAGAGAACTAGATTACCCACCCCCTTAGAGCCATGCGGATAACCTAGGAAAACTAGACGGGATAAATAGGGCAGCTTGTTTATGCTTGTCTTCTATCTTATTAATAATGACTATTCATTAACTCATTTCTTTTTGCTTTTTTGCATACACATTTGCATACATTTTTATTTGCATTATATGTTCATACATCATTTTATAATCATTCACAACATTAAATCTCTAGTCATACATTTATTACATCATACCTATCGCTAATTAGGCATCAAAAGTTTTTGTTTAAATCCATGATGCATTACATCATACTTCTTGCTAAAACTATTTGTTCAAATTCATAATGCAGTCATCACATCATTGCTAATCGGGAGAGACTCTCGCCCAAGTGAAAGAGAATGAATGACCGAGCTGCTAGCTCAAACAGCTTCAAAGACACTCGGTTCAGGATCAAAGGGAGTCAATACCGTATGCAAAAATCCAATTCTCATGATTGGTGAAAACTAATTGTACCCAGGGGAATGGTATAGCTAGCCCGGCGCAAACGGCTACCGGTAAAGGCAAGTCAAATCCGTTAATCCCTGTGCATTTGGGAAAAATGCAAATCTCAATTCATGGATAATTCAAATGTCCATCGAAAAACCCATTTTCACGAATGGTCAAAGGGAAATAAATCCTTTGGAAAAATCCAATGTCACAATTGGTATAAACTGATTGTACCCAGGGGAATGGTACAGCTAGCCCAGGGCAAACGGCTACCGGTAAAGGCAATTCAAATCCGTTAATCCCTGTGCATTTGAGAAAAATGCAAAAGAAACAAGCTAAGTTGTGGTTCCATTTTGAAAATATTTTTGCATTCTTTGATTCTTTACACATTTCATGAATTCACTATTGTTTTCTAAATATACATGTATATACTATTTTGTAGAAATACATTTTAAATCAATTCAAAAAGAATTTTTTTTCCAAAAAATCGAATGTTGAGGACATTACAAATGGAAACACTATCTGTTCTACTCAAGCCAAGGGAGGAGCGATGATGAGTGATCAGAAGTAATGGGCCACTCCCATTGAATGAATTCGCCTCTCAAGCATTGTTGTCTAAGATCCTTGAATGAAGCGATAACCCGAAAACATCTACCACCTGAAGACTATTTTGATATCCAAGTATGGGAGGACATTTGGGTCCAAGCCAAGGATCACTTTCACACTAGGGGCAAGAGGATGAAAGTACGTGGACAAGTGAGCAACTTTCAGTCTTAACCATGATATGAAGAGAAAAAGTACAATAAAAGACACTTGGTCTAACTTAAAAAAAACAAAAACAAAAACAAAAAAATTTGTGCTCAATGAAGCCGACCCAAGCCAAGATCAAAGTCACCAACACACGAGCCCGGATCAACAAAGGGCTAAAAAAAACTCTTCATACAAATGCAATGTAAACGACGAAAGGAAAGTTGTGCTCAAAAGGCCAATTCAAACCAAGCTGAAAGTTATCAAAGTTGAAACCAAAAGCGAAGGCGCTACATCAAGCTATGAGAATTCTTCATCCAATTGCACCTCTACTAAGATTAATCAGAAATATGCACCAACACAATGCAAAGGTGCAAGTCGATCCGAAGCTACACCTAATGAAAGGCGAACACCCAAACAAGAGACATGACGATCCTCAATTCGGGGCATATGTCCCCTCTCTGTCCTAACCACGGGTCGTAACCTTCACTTTGAGATATACAAGACCACTCCGACCATACACGGATGGATGAATTTTTCTTCATAATCCATTCCGCCTATCGGAGTTAACCTTTCTTCAAGGATTGTCACACTTCTAATGCTTGATCGAGATCAAAAACGAGGGAAGGATGAGGCACGGTGAGTTAGTGAGTCAATGAGAGCCACCATCAATTTGGGTAGAAACTAGGTATGAGAGTTTCTCCTCTCGGAAGCTTGATAGCCCAGAAAGGTTTTCACATGTATGCCCTTACGACATTCGTAACTTTTCAAACCAAAACACTTTTTCAAAAATCCACAATTAGATTTTCATAAATTTCACTTCTCATGATTTTTCAAAATGTATATGTGTACATAATACAATTATTTTTCCAACAAACATCTCACATACAAAAGATTTCTCTACATTTCTTCACAAACGATTTCAAAAGTACATGGACCAACAGCGAGCTTATCGGCCGATTCCACAACAAAACAAAAAAAAATTTTAACTAAATAAAACATACAAGAGTTGACTTCCCCCTAGAGAGGTGACATTTTGGAAGATGATAGCCGGACCCACAAAAGGTTGGGGCATCATTGAAACCATTTGATCAAGACCATAAGACAGAGTCAATATAACTACAAAACAAGAGGGCATCCCTTTGAATGTCAACATCAGGATCAATTGCATTACATATCATTCGCATCAATATCAGTGCATTCATCATGCACTCACATCAAGCATCTACACCATGCACCAAATTACATGCATCCATACTAAGCATACATACCTCATTCATAAATAAAACAAACATGTCAAAAGCAAGGATGGCAAATCCTCAATCAAAGGAGAGCCACGCCAAAAAAAAAATCAAATCAACAAAGAAGTTGAACCTGCCAAGAATGACAACACCAACACCAACTCTTCTTCCTTTAGATCTCGTCCTGCTGTTGATGGTAGTGGATCTCCTCCAAATTTGGATCTTGTCTTGCCATTGATGGCGTAGCGGATCTTCAGTCATGCCTCTTCGTCGGAGTCGTAGCTTGATCACCCAATCTAATCGGACCATGCCTCTTAATCTAAGTCGCAGCTTGGTCTCCAATCTAAATCGGATCATGCCTCTTCATCTAAGTCGTAGCTTGATCTCCAATCTCATCGGACCACGCCTCTTCATCTAAGTCGCAGCTTGGTCTCCAATCTAAATCGGATCATGTCTCTTCATCTAAGTCGTAGCTTGATCTCCAATCTCATCAGACCATGCCTCTTCATCTAAGTCGCAGCTTGGTCTCCAATCTAAATCGGATCATGCCTCTTCATCTAAGTCGTAGCTTGATCTCCAATCTCATCGGACCATGCCTCTTCATCTAAGTCGCAGCTTGGTCTCCAATCTAAATCGGATCATGTCTCTTCATCTAAGTCGTAGCTTGATCTCCAATCTCATCAGACCATGCCTCTTCATCTAAGTCGCAGCTTGGTCTCCAATCTAAATCGGATCATGCCTCTTCATCTAAGTCGTAGCTTGATCTCCAATCTCATCGGACCATGCCTCTTCATCTAAGTCGCAGCTTGGTCTCCAATCTAAATCAGATCATGCCTCTTCATCTAAGGCGTAGCTTGATCTTCACTAACTCTTCAGATCATGCCTCTTCATCTAAGTCGTAGCTTGATCTTCGATAACTCTTCATATCACGCCTCTTCATCTAAGTCATAGCTTGATCTTCACTAACTCTTCAGATCATGCCTCTTCATCTAAGTCGTAGCTTGATCTCCGCTAACTCTTCAGATCGTGCCTCTTCATCTAAGTCGTAGCTCGATCTCCACCAACTCACCGGATCATGTCTCTTCGTCGGAGTTGTAGCTTGATCTAATCTAATCTCCTGATCTTGTCTCGTCATCGGTGGCATAACGAATCACCTGCATCCAACAGGGAAGTGGGACACAATTAGTGCTTATGATCTTTGCTTTATCCTTGTTCCACAAGTATAAGCAAAGAAGGGCAACTGTAATCACTAATTTTGTCCCGAAACTTAAACTCGTTTTTGTTTATGTTTTTGGGCTTGTATTGGGCTAAAAAAACAACAAAATATAAAAATAAAAAAAGGAAAAAAAAGAAGAAAAAGAGGGACTTAAAACATTATTATTATTGTATTACTAGTAATAGTAGCCTTACTATTAATATTATTACTAAATATATATATTATCTGTACTATCTTAGTGTTATTATTATTTATTTATTATTATTATCAATATTATTATTATTAGTTATTATTATTATTATTAGAATTAAACTATTATGAACACATAAATAAATAAAATCATGTTATAAATAAAGTCCATCTACAAAAAATATACACAGCCCAAATGTTCTAAATAACCACAAAGCCCATATCGAGCCCAAACCTAATCAAATACACAAATCCTAATATGTTGTTCTATTTGTGCAGCCGCCACACTCTACAGCCCTTGGATCTGGTCTCAGATCAAGGGTCCAGATCTCCCCATATCGAGAAACCCTAGCACGCCTCTCTGCATTCTCCACGCGCGCATGCCCGTTCTACCACCGCCTGCCCCTCTGCCACCACCACGCCGTGCTTCCCCCTTTCGAGTGTACCGGCAAAACACAGACAACACAACAAGAGCATCAGACACCAAAAACGGCAAAAAAACAAAATTAAAGCAAAAAAGTCAACCACGACAGATTCAGAGCAACTCAGAAGCAAAGTGTCAGCAAATGTTTTCTTTGTACCAATCTCGGTTATAAAAACCGAGAGAAAATTGTAAAGCAAAGAAAAGGAGAGGGGGATTTTTTTCGGAGGGATTAGAATATAAAAAAGGCCCTAAAATCGTTGTAATCAGTTCACAAATCAATACAAGAAAATATTCAGAGGCACTTGGGTCTTATTTGTTTACTTTCGTTTTCATTTCGAATATTAAAAAAAAACTTTTATTTACTTTCTGTTTCAACCTCGCCGGCGTTTAGAGCATATTTTCGATGATCCCAACGGTGAAGGGCTTTATCCCGTTGAGGCGAACGCCATATCAAAAGATCTCGGCGATCTGACGGTAGACGGCGGCTCATCGAAGCTTTGAAACGTCGGGACTTTCATCTTCCATTCGTAGCGTTTCGGTCATCTCCGGCGAGATCCATTTGGATCAAAAGATAGAGGAGGACGAGAAGGTCACGCCGGTGGCGTTGCATGTCGGAAAATCCCGTCGGAGCGGCCGGAACGCCGGCTTAAAGGACGACGGCGGCTCCAACATTTGAGAAAAAGAAAGGGTAAAAGTGAAGTGAAAAGTATCCTAAAACTAAATCTGACTCTCCCTTTTTTTCAAGCGTTTTTTAATTAATGCCCCCATTAATGACTAATTTTATGCTTTTAATACCATGGTTATCAATTCCCTCCATTATGCCGTTGTTTCTATTTTTTATTTTCCTTAATAGATATACATATATATATAATATACATTTAAGGCTTTTTCCTCTTACCAGTTATAATCTATAATATATAGATAGTTTATAATCCTACTTATAATAATGTATAATATATATGTATATGTATCTGTTTATGATTTATTTAATTTTCGTTCTTTAAATTTTCGTTTTCATTCGATATGTTTTTTTCTCGGTTTTTTGTCTTTGTTATTAGCTCACGGTCTCGGTGTCCGCGTGGGAACGGTATTCCGAATACTCGGATATCGACTCTTTTGGCGTCGTAGGACTTTAGATTAGATTTAATCTTGTATTTATTGCATTTAGTTTTCCTTTTAAAAAAAATCTAAAATCATTTTTAAAAATGCGATGTCCTTTTATTCGGAAACGAACGAGGCCAGTACCAGTCGTAGTGGTGGTGGTTCAGACGTTCATTCCCGAATATTAGGATTTTCGAAGTTTACTCGCGTACATAATCAAATCTCGGTTAAAATTGTCACTTTAATTCATAAAATTCGATTTTAATTAAGCGGTAAAGTTTTGGTACCAATTTTGGGCATGTCGAGGGTGCTAACCCTTCCTCGCGTGTAACCGACTCCCGAACCCTTTTGAATCTCTGGTTTCTATTTCCGGTGTCCGGTCCACCATTTAAAGTGGTTGGTGGTGACTCTTCTATTTTTTTTAAACCTTTTTCAAATTCCCCTATTTTTAAATCAATTTCTAAAAATTTCCTTTTTAACCCATATTCCAAAATTTCTAAAATACCCTTTCCGCCATACATACATATATATGTGTTTTTCCTTATTTGTAATCATGTTGATCTTCCCTGCTATGGACATTCGGTTTGAATTTAGATATGCGGTTTGCGCTTGTGATGAGTTTTCAGGTGCTCAGCTCTGATCTGCGTTTTCTCGGTGGTCTATCAATAGCTTCATCCCCTTTTGTGGTTCGTTTTGCCGATGCAATCAGGTTTCGTATCTATTTTCGATCGAGTATTTGGATGGGTTTATTACCTTTTCATGTATGGTTCATATCTGATCTAAAGTGGCTAGTTTTAGGAGGAAGTCCAAATTATGTATTTAGTTTACAATGATAGTTTGTAAACCCTTATTGTAATTTTGAGTATTTTCTCATTAATAAAACTAGTGGCTTATTTTCAAAAAATAAAATTAATCGCTACAACTGTGCGTCACACTCATAGTTCTAAATGGATTAAAACCATCAGAAGTCAATCCTAAGCGGATGTTACAAGGATCTGAAGAAAATTCAGGATACCAAGAATTAAATGATTTCCAAGCCAAGGCATCTGCCGGATGCCTCATACGCCCATCGTTCTTACGACTGTCTTTATGCCAAGTCATCAAAGGAACAACATTTTAACACATAAATAGTCTTTGTAATCTTGGAATAAGAGGAAACCAATGCAAAATTTTTGCGGCTTGTTTTTTTTTGAAGAAGTGTCAACATCCTCATCTTCGACACTATTTAAGGTTCTTTTCCATCGGAAGGCTCCACATTTCAAACAAATATCTCTTTTTTCATTTTCTTTCCAAAACAATATGCAATCATTTGGGCAAGCATGAATTTTTTCATATCCTAAACCCAATTCACGAATTATCTTTTTTATTTCATGATAAGACCTTGGCAAAGTATTATCATCTGGCAATGCAAGTTTTAACACCTCCAATAAAGAATTGAAAGATTTATTTGTCCACCCATTAAAACATTTAATGTGGAACAAATAAATGATAAAAGACAACTTTAAAAAGATTTTACAATTTTGATAAAAAGACACCTCTGCATCTTTGAGTAAATAAAAAAATTTATCTCCTTGAAGTATATGATTATGATCCTCTAGCCTTGTACTTGCATCAACCGAATGATAGTTACGATCATCATTATTCATAACTCGCTCTGTCATCATATCATGCAAGAGGTTATGAATGTTGTGTTCAAAATCTTGTTCTTCTACATTAGTTGAAATTGGTGGCGTAGATCCGTCACATCGCTCCCCATGAAAAATCTATCGAACATAACCCTTAAGAAAGCCATCACATATTAAGTGATCAAATGCATCTCTTCTACATACTCTATAAGTGTTTACACAATTCACACAAGGACACCAAATTTTTCCATCTTCGGTTCTCTCAAAGGCAAAGTTTAAAAAACTAGTAACCCTCTAATGTATTCTTCACTTGCCCTTGATGTGAGATTGATTCATGTCTTATCCATCAATGATACCTGTATTACCAATGAACTAATGACATTTTAAATTTGATTTATTTTTGCAGTGATTTCAAACTATCTACTGTCCATCGTGTGCAGTTCTTAGTCTTACAATTAATTATTTGAGGTTATATAGTATTTAGACATTTTAAATTTGATTTTAGATTCACATAAACATAGCATACCTTAATCTAGTATATTAAAGTAAACGGTAAAATAGGTCAAAACTCTAATAGCATCTTCATCCAACTCTAATAGCTTAAACTTAGATTAACATATGTTAATAATTTTATATAAAATAAATAAAAAAAAGATCGGCTTACTCACCTTGTCGTCCCGTATCAGAAGAAGATGAGTTAAAACTCTAATAGCTTTTGCATCCAACAAGAGATGACAAATCAACAACGCACTTCTGTAAAAAGTTAAGGAAATCGGTTATATTCAATTGCCTATTAAAAATCAAGGAAATCGGTCATATTCAATTGTCTAAAATTTTTTAGTTATGACTTCATAATTTTATAATCGGTTCTTTGTAAATAATTTCATATGTTTAGAGCAGCCATCAGCCGGATTTCAAACACCTTGAAATGACATTTCAGATTCTTGTTGAATTTTTCTTACCTAGTTTTTTACTCCCCATTCCAATTTCAGATCCCAAGGTCACTCAATGATTATATTACATCCACTTCTTTTTCAGTAGCTAGTTGGGTTTTATATTTTGACTACCCTATAGTTCTTGTCCTAGATTCTTATCTTTCAAATTATTTCACTCCATTGTTGCTTTGTACCAGCTGCTGCTTAACCTACTTGACGATTTTTTTTGTAGTTTATGTCATGTTCTAAAAGTCTCTTTTCTTCCACTAATCAAACAACTTAGGAATAGAGCAGTGGGAATGGGGGTGAGGGTGACCACATTTCCACTTCACTAGTTGTTTCCAATTATAAGGGCTGATTCAGTGTAGAACAGACAAATATTTTGAAATAAAAACCACCACAATCTACAATCTCATATGACTTTGGTAATAGAGATCTTGGTAATTACCTACAGTTTCTTTTCAAATTTTGGAACTTTATATACTATACCCCTTAAATTTCTCTTAAATGGAGATAAATGAACTCCAACTTTAATTAATTTCATATAATTAACATTCTAAAAAACAAATTAAAAGGACATAAATGAATTAAACATTAGTTAAAGCAAAATTATATGAACTGAGCTTTTCAGTTTCCACCACCCTTTTATACTTGAATGTGAAAAGCAGAAAGTCTCACTAACAATTAATAAATATGTTTAACAAAGCACTAAAGCAAGGCTTTTTAATATATATATATATATATATATATATATATATATATATATATATATATATATATTCCTTTTTATCAATTTAGAATAAAGTACTAGTATAATTGGTTGCATCTAACAATTAACAAATATGTTTAACAAAGCACTGAATATGTAATAGAAAACAGAATCCGAGCATACTGAGGGATCGGCTCTCTTATGGTCAATAACAAAAACATGCTTTGAAGTAAAATATGAGTGCAAATAAAAGTGGCTTATTACATGAAATTGCAAACAAAGCATTGTATGAAGTTGCACGACATTCAATTATTTCTAACAGCTTGAACTGATTACCAGTACCTAAATACAACAAATACTAACCAGTTGACCCTTGATTTCTTCCTGTAAGTGCTCTATGTCAGATTTTAGCTGGTTGACATCATCTCTCTGGGGAAAAAAGTGGAACAATTAAGAGATTTCTAAGAAGGATTGTCATTGATTCCTTCCCTCTCTTTCCATTTTCTGCAGATTGGCATAATAGATCCTGATTGTAGGTTAATTGGACTACATCTATATGATGGGTTGTTTAAGGTATGCACGCTTGATGCAACAAATTCCAAACCTATATATTTTGCTGTGTACCATTCTCATTTCTAGTAAAAGTTTTGCATCATATTTTGTTCTTGTCTTAGGTTATTCCTTTTGATAACAAAGGGCAACTCAAAGAAGCATTTAATATAAGGTATTCTTCTTCATATTCTGTTCTTTTTCTTTCCCCCAGTCATTCTGATCATTACACAGTTCTTTTTGAGTAAGTGAAGAGATTGGTTATGTTTTAACCAAGAGTGAATAACAGATGCTGCATGAACCATGTCTCTGCTACCCCTTTAAATTTAATTCCCTCACATGCTGCTTCACATTTGTTGAAACGAACTGTTTCTTGTAGGGTAATTACCAAAACAGTTCAAATTATTTTTGATTGTGGCCTATATTTCAGTGTAGATAAGATTTCCCTCTATGTTGTCAATAAATATTTTAACTAATAAAAAATAGTTATTATGTTTAATTAAATGAGCATTAAATATTGGTTTAAGTGTCCTTATTATTGCATCCTTACTAGGGATGGGCACGGGTCGGGTCGGGGTTTTGGCCCACCCGAACCCGACCTGAAACTAATAATCCTAAAACCGAACCTGACCTGATTCAATTATTTAAAAAATTCGACCCGACCCGAAAATAAATATTCTAAACCCGACCCGATCTATAGAAAAAAAAATAATTTTAGGGACCTAATTGTAAAAAATAATTTTAAGAGGCATAATTATAAAAAATAATAAATTTAAGGACCAAATTGTAAATAAAAAACTAATTTTAAGGACCAAATTTTAAAAAATATATAAAAAATGGGTATTATTACAAATATCCCTAAAAATTTAAGGAAAAATTACACTATTAGTCCCGGGTCGGGTCGAATTTTTTCACCCTAAAACCCGAACCCAATTTTTTCATAAAAATATCCGACCCGATCGGGCTGGGTCGGGTCAGAACCCGTCGGGCCCGGGTGAAATGCCCATCCCTAATCCTTACGGTGTTTAGTGTTTTTCAGGCTCGAAGAACTTCAAGTTTTGGATATCAAGTTTCTCTATGGTTGCTTGAAGCCTACAATTGTAGTTCTATACCAGCTTTCAATTTTCTTTCTAATGCATGTCTTTATTCTGAATTTGTGGTTTTGCTCTCTTTATAATATTTTATAAGTTTAGGTTGTAACTTTTATTGGCATTGTCTTGAGGCTTGAGCTAATACTTTCGGGAGTTTTCATAGTTGCTGCTTTAACTTTACATGTAGGAAAATTTGATAAGGTTTCTGCATGCCAAAACTCCAGTTAGTAGGATAGTGTCATTTTTTTCAGATTGCCTAGAGGCTTGAGCTAATACATTTGGGAGTAAGCTAAGCTTAGCTCAAATTTCTAAAAGGAAAGTCATAATTGCTGCTTGAACTTTACATATAGGAAATTTGATTTAGAATATATAGTAATTGGGACAATGAATGAACTGACATTTAAGTGCCTTTCATAATTTTATAAAATAAGCTACAATGAAGAAGCACGATGAATCGATGAACAAACAATATCAGCGGTGTAAAACAACAATTTCGCCCAAACGTGAATAAACGGGCGATTGAGAAAATAGATAGAGATAGAAAGAAACTGACCTATACCGACTGAGACCAGCAAATTGCAGGGAGGATGCAGCAGAATATCGCCGACGAGCGATTGAGACGATCTAGAGGCGATGGAGACGATTGGGAGGCAATGGAGATGACTGAGAGGCAGTGATTGTAAAGGTTTGATTTGGGTAAAGTTAAAATGATGAATTTTATTAAAGTAATAAATAGATAGAGAGATAGAAAGAAACTGACCTATACCGACTGAGACCAGCAAATTGCAGGGAGAATGCAGTAGAATATTACCGGCGAGCGATTGAGACCATCTAGAGGCGACGTAGACGATTGGGAGGCGATGGAGACGACTGAGAGACAGTGATTGTAAAGGTTTGAGTTGGGTAAAGTTAAAACGATGAGTTTTATTAAAGTAATAAAAAATAAAATAAAACCCTAAAAAAATTTAACTTGCCTATACCGACAGCGGGAAATACCGTCGGTATATAATTTACCTATATCGTCACACAGGTTTACCTATACCGACAAACTGGTTAACTTATATCGACACACTGGTTTACCTATACCAACAGTTAAAATAACCGTCGGTATAAACTACACATATACCAACAAACACAAAAAATCGTCGGTCTATGGTTTACCTATACCGACGGTCCCAATACATCTTCGGTATATATTACATCTATACCGACTCATTTTTATTTACCGTCGGTATATATTACATCTATACCGACACATTATGCATCCATAAGTATACATCACGACTTTTACCGATAGTGTTATTTTCCGTTGGTATATAGTAGCTATAGTGACACTATTTGTCCGTCGGTATAAGCGGGCGTCAGTATATATACATTTTTTGTAGTATTTTTTCGATTCGAGTCGAGTTTTTGAATTACTATACAAATTTAATTGTAATTATTTATCATGTTTTAATACAGTTTGATTATAAATTAAATGATTTTTTAATAATCATATAAGATATGTATATGAGCATATGTCCAACATGGGTATGTTCAATTTTATGTAATTTTTCTATGTATTTGAAGAACCCTCGGTAGGAATACCCTCATGTATTTGTGTTCAAATATGCATTAAAACACATTGGACTCGCGTATTCATAAAAGAATGAAGTTTTTTAGAAACAACATCAATTAGACCATTTTACAACCCAAACTTACTTTGTTCTTATGGTTTTGATCATCTTTGGGGTTTGTCTAGGATTATTGATCTACTTAACCTCCGTTAACATTGTTACTGTCACGGGGCTAGATTTCTGAACCAGCGAACCGTGTGGCCTTAGGCGAATTTCACAACACAAACGCCTAAGTCAGCCTGAATTCCAACTCCAGAAGATCAAACTTCCAAGTCACTCAAGAACGCAAGATCGTTCTTAGCAAAAGCAAACTATAACGAATGGCTTTGAATTCTGAAAGAAGAAAACCAAGAACACGAAGAACAACACAGAGGATATAGAGTGAATGCCTTGATTACTCTGAAGATAGAAAACTGAGTGATTTACAAATGAGCTGGGGAGTCTCTATTTATAGTTGAACTCCCCCAGATCTGACGGTCAAAACTGATTTACATCGACGGACGAGATTTACATAATATCTTTACAAAATCTCTAAATATCTCAACATTATCTAAATAAAATCAATTCAAATGGATAATGTTGACTAAATCTTCCAGGATCTTCCAGAACATTCCGGAACCTTCCAGAATCTATCACGGACCGGGCTATGTCTGGTGGTCTTTTCGAGGTCCAAGTCTGTGTCTGAACCCCTTCTCTCGGCAAATGCGCATATGGCACGGGCTCGGACTGGCGGCCCGTGACAATCTCCCCCACCAAACTTGGCGATGCCCTCGTCGCGCCTTCAGGATGAAGCTTGACTCGGTGATCCTGGATTCGCTTTCGCACCTTGGCTCGCCTCCTACTCAGAATCGGGCTTGGTTGTCCCCCCATAAGGACCGCTCTCCCCATAAAGAGCACTCGACTCTGACTCGGTCGTCCCCCCATAAGGACTGCTCGCTTCGGCACTCTCCGCCATGTAACATCATTCGTCGATCCACCACGTACATCTCGATCGTAGGAACTCTTTCCTACCAGTTGTAACTTGCCTCTACTCGGATCCTCTCGATCCTTGCTCGAGTACTCGGACCCCATCACATTGAACACCGAACGGACCCTCAGAACTCTGAAAAGTGGCTTGGGTTCTCGCCAACTCTTGGCAACTCCATCTGTTGGGTTAGGTTTTCCACTTCCTACACCCAGCAAACCAGGCAAATTAAACTGTAAAACACCATAACTGTACTCGAGATATACCTCTTTCGGACTACTCCGACTGGCATTCACTCTAACGCGCATCAACACTTCCTTCCTCGCGAAGTCTGATGCACCATCGCCTCTCGGCAACTCGTCGCTCAGCGACAACGTCGGCACTTCTTCAATCTGCAAGTCCGACACCTCAGCTCGCACTGACGCTTCTTTGTCCACGAAGCTCAATGCCCCATCCACCTTAATCACTGGTGGACACTCGACGGATCCCACGTCGTTCAAAGACTTCAGCTCCACTAGCCCTTCCAAGGTCGTTTCCTCAGTGGCAGCAACCAAGTCAGCATCCTTGGTTAGCCCAACAGCATTCAGAACCCTGTTCTCAGTCCTCACAACCCGACGAATCGGCACAACACATTGTTTGCGAGGCTCCAAAATACAAACACAATCGGCAAAAGTGGCAAGGAGTGCATTAACCCGGTCAAGGAAACTTAAACCAATGACAAAATCATAATCATCACAGTGAATTACCTCAAAATTTTCCTTGCCTTTCCATTCTCCAATTTCCAACTCCACGCCTCGTGCCATTCCCACTGTCGGAACACCTCTGGAATTGACGGTCTTGATCACCCCGGTTGACTCTTCAACCTTCAAACCAATCTCGTCGGCAGCTTTCTTCGACAGAAACAAATGAGATGCTCTTGTGTCTACAAGAGCACTTCTCTTCTGACCCGCCACGTTGATGTCAACATACATCAACCCTTTCTGTTTCCGGTTCTTGCTCACTTTGGCAGAACTCAACAACATCGAACCAAGCTTTAAAGCCTCACTGTCTTCGGGCTTGTCATCCCCCTTGGACGGCTTGACTCGATCCGGGCACTCTTTCACAATATGAGCCCCCTTGCACTGGTAACATTTCACCTGCTTCCCTTCCACACTCGGTTTGATTACTTTAACACTGACAATCGCACCAAGTCGACATTCCTCCTTTTCTGTTTCGTCATCCTCATTGGCGATAGCATTGAGGCGGCCTTTCTTGGGACAGTTCTTCACCATGTGCGGACCACCACAACGGTGGCACCTTATATACCCTCGTCTCTCCAATGGTTTGACGAAATTGTTGGGATTTTCGTCACCATCACTGCAACAGTAATCATTCTCATCTCCCCCACCATTGTCCTTGCCTCGGGGCTTATCAGATTTGGATTTCCCAACTTCAAATTCGGCAACAGCTTCAGCTGCGGTCAAGGCATTGGAGAGATCCTTGACTCCCCTCCGCATCAACTCCATTTGGGCCCATCGTGGAAGTCCATGTGTGAAAGTAAAGAAGCCATCGGCTTCACTCAAATTCAGAATCTGGAGTTTGAGCTCAATGAACTCCTTAACATACTCCGGGATAGAACCCTCATGTTTCAGTTCCCGCAACTTCTTTCGAGCCTCGTGTTGAGCGTTGGTCGGACTAAACTGATCTTTCAGCTCAACTTGAAACTCTTTCCACGTCTCAACAGGAATGTCATTGCTCTCCTCCTCAGAGCATCTGCGTCGCCACCATAAAAGAGCGACGTCAGTTAAATACATAGAAGCAACAGTTACCTTTTCCGCATCATCTGTGATGCCCATGACCCGAAAGTACTGCTCCATGCCCCAAACGAAGTTCTCAACATCTTGGGCCGACCTGTTCCCCTTGAACTCCTTCGGCTTTGGGATGTCCTTCCTCAGCAATGATGCAGTTGGCTCGGTCACATTTTTCAAGGCATCTTTGAACATCGACATGCCTACCTTCATTTCCTCCAGCTCTAACTTCATAACCTTTAACTCGGCCTCAAGCACATCACCTCTGTTACCCAACTTCTCGAATATATCCGTCAGAAGTTCCTCCATCTCCCCCTTGAGATGGTCCCTCTTGTTGTCTTGATCCTCAAAGCGTGTATCGACCAAGTCGAATCGCTCACCCGAGTTTTTCACCGATTCCTCAAGTCGGGTAACCTTACCCTCTAACGACGTGAGGATATCCCTCGAGCTCGCTCGCTTTCCGTCAGCAGTCTGGGCCTCCGCACCCTTTTGCACTGCAGCATTATCTCCTTTCTTCGGTTCCATCACGATCAGTGCTTTCCAATCAAACTTGCTCTGATACCAACTGTCACGGGGCTAGATTTCTGAACCAGCGAACCGTGCGGCCTTAGGCGAATTTCACCACACAAACGCCTAAGTCAGCCTGAATTCCAACTCCGGAAGATCAAACTTCCAAGTCACTCAAGAACGCAAGATCGTTCTTAGCAAAAGCAAACTATAACGAATGGCTTTGAATTCTGAAAGAAGAAAACCAAGAACACGAAGAACAACACAGAGGATATAGAGTGAATGCCTTGATTACTCTGAAGATAGAAAACTGAGTGATTTACAAATGAGCTGGGGAGTCTCTATTTATAGTTGAACTCCCCCAGATCTGACGGTCAAAACTGATTTACATCGACGGACGAGATTTACATAATATCTTTACAAAATCTCTAAATATCTCAACATTATCTAAATAAAATCAATTCAAATGGATAATGTTGACTAAATCTTCCAGGATCTTCCAGAACATTCTGGAACCTTCCAGAATCTATCACGGACCGGGCTATGTCTGGTGGTCTTTTCGAGGTCCAAGTCTGTGTCTGAACCCCTTATCTCGGCAAATGCGCATATGGCACGGGCTCGGACTGGCGGCCCGTGACATTACGTATAAACATTCTCAACTGCTCATGCACTCTCTCACGACCTATTGTTGTTTTATTTTTAAATTGCAAGATCATAGAAGAGCAATTAGAAATTGAGTTAGACGTAGATGATGGCCTTCTAGAGCTCTTTTTCGTTCATGGAGGCCATAAAGTTAAGATTTTAGATTTTTCATAGAACAAAAATGAGCCATGAGTAATTTCGAGTGTAGTCGAAATATCACTCTTTAGGTGTGGTAATTGACATAAAATATATATTAAGAGGACGATGACATTTAAACTACAAAGGAGTGAGGACGGACTATCCATAGTTTATAGCTATTGGCTTTAGAGTCTTAAGAAAGATCTTTTAAGAGAGTAAACGATAGTTATTATCATGATTTCTATATGAACGACTTCAGGAGTGTTGTCACAAAAATAATTTTTTCGATGATAAAATTCAAGCTATTTGTGACAAAATGTACTTTTAGTAATGAAGTAAATATTTTATTTTAACAAATATTTTGTTCTTATAAATAACTATTGAGATATTTGATTTTAATAAAACAAGATGAAAAAATATTTTTGGACTTAAACAATATTGTAAAAATAATTCTAAGTCCATTTAGCTTGAAAAATATGTTTGAAAGGTTTTTTGTTAGGATGAAACAACTCGATTTGGCCAAGAGGGTTGAAATGACAAATAAAAATTTGAAGGGAAGTAAATGGAAAATGAAAATTTAAGACACAAGGATTTATAGTGTTTCAAGCTTCTAACAAGCTCTACATCCACTATCTTAGATCCCCACTAAAGATTTCAATACAATTCACTAATAATTTTCCCTTTTCTAGGCTAAGGAAGCAACCGTTACAATCGATCAAAGCTTTCTACTCAAAGCTTGATCCAATTCACTTTTTTACAAGAAGTTTGTTTGCAAACAAAAATATCCTCACAAAGATAGGTGTTTGCCCAATTACAAATACACTCAACCCAATCTTGAATTAAGAAATTACAAAGAAAAGCTCTCAAGATAGTTACAAAGAATATGACTTTAATAGGTTCAAAGAGTTGGATTTGTGCTTAATTCTTCAAAGGATGTTCAATAGTTGTTGTAGCTTTGGAAACTTGATTTATATCCCCTCATTGATTTTTAACTGTTTGGGTGGTTGTGATCATCAATAGAGTCGTTGAGCTGCTTTCTTCTCACAATAAATGTTGTTTGGTAACCTATCGTATTGGTACATGCCATAAGAAAAAAAGTCGTTGTACAAAGGCGTATCTATACACATGAAGGCGTACCGAAACGAGCATAGTGTAAAAACAGGGGCGTATCGAAATGATAAAGATCGTATCGGTACAATTTTGCTCACTGAAATCTGAGGAAAAAGTCTAGTGAAAAATGAATCGGTACGAGTTAACCAATTTTCAAAGTTTGGTGAATCCAACAACTGACAAGGTAACAATCATATTTATTAAATGCAAAGATTTGAAAATCTTACACCCCTATCGAATCGATACATGTAACCAAGAACACAAACCCAGATGAAGGCCGTACCGAAACGGGTACAACCATATCGATACGTTTTTGCACTTAAAATTCCAGTAGCTAAAAGTTGTATCGAAACACACAATGGTGTATCGATACACCTGGACGTTTTTGGTTAGTTGGGTATAAAACACTTAGAAAATTTTTGGGGTTTTAAGTTTTTGACTTAGAATCAAATTTAGGTTCAAATTCTTGTCATTTTGTGAGACTTTCGAGTACTTAAAAATTTATTTACTTTTACAATTTGGTCCTTAAACAAATTGTTATATCAAAATCAATTATTAGTTTTACACTTTTGTAGTATTTTTTACTTGAACAAATGCTTTCAAAATTGTCTAAGTGTCAAAAACATGCCTTGAGTATCGATACATTAACCTATTATCGATACCCAACAGCCTATATCGGTACAACATATCGCCTACCGATATACAGTGTTTTTCAAAATTCCAGTGTGATGTTTTGGTACCAGTACGCTCCTTTGAGTACCGGTACTCAAAGCCTTGTACCGATACTCAACCCTTGAGTAGCGATACGTAGAGCCTTCAACGACTAGTTTTATTTGAATTTATTATAGGTACCGATACCCACTTTTAAGTACCGATATCCACTGGACAGAACTGCATTTTATGAAGGAAAAAATACATTCCAACAGCTCCAAACCTTCCCCAATGATCATAAACGATCATGAACTCATTAGAGAGTTTAAAAGACTTCTTCAAGCAGCTATGAAACATTAAGAAACATCACTGCCAACATTCAATGTCAGAGAAATCTATTTTGTGCTTGTAAAGTTTATTTTTTTTCATTAGAAGACACTTGTGAGCTTCATTGTCAAAATTGCTCAAGTGTCTAGATTTAGATAAGAGCTTAAATTTACAAACAATTTACCTTGTGAGGTTTTTCTCTTTGAAAGTGTAACGATTAAAAAATTCCGTTAGAAGAAGTTACCCGTGTTTCTAAAAGAATTTAAAAAATGGGAATTCTTTAAAAATCATATTTTAAAATAAAACTTGAGTCACCACTGGTCATTTGGGTTAGGTAGACCAGACACCAAAAAACAAACCAAAGATTCTTATTTATTTAGGTTCGGGAGTCGGTTACGTGTAGGGAAGGGTTCGCAGCCCCACCAAGCCTAAACTTGGTACCAAATTGATTACCATTTTATTAATATCGGATTTGCGAGTTAAAGTGATATTTAAATTAAAATTTAGTTTATACATGTGAATTCATTTTAAAGGGCTCCAGTGTTCGAGGAATAAACGACAACTACAACCAACACTTTTGGATCTAGCTAAGTTTACCCTCGAATAAAGAAGCGTCGCATTAACAATTTATATCCCAGATGCAACATAAAAAAACATGGCAAATGTAAGCAATAAAATATATACATCAATCAAGATACAAAACTACATACTACACCACATATTACATGAAAACATATATATGACATACGATAAAAACAGATTGCACGTGAAGCAATATACCACGAAGGCCGCCTAAATAAACATGCACATATATGCAAATGAAATTCACCCAAATCATTCCAAATAACGCAATGTAAACCCAAACATTTAAAAGATAACAACAATAGATACAACTATGACATGGATCTAGATAACTAGAAAAACAAGACAAGTAAAAGGATAACACTTTAAGATGAAACATATCAAATATGACAATAAGCATAACAAAATAAACAAATAAAATGAGGATGAAATTGCAAATAAAAAAACAGTGCTGAAAATTAAAAAGAATAATTAAAAACAAGGCTGAAATTTAAAATGGATGAGAACATGGGGGCAAATATTAAACCAATTAAAAAGACAAGGGTTTAAGAGGGAAATAACCTATTGGGCACGGGCTAAATTGAAAACATTTCAAAATGACAAGGACTTCAGAGAGGGTTTCGGAAGGCGGAAGGGTAGAGGAGCAAAATCATTAGGGCGGAGGTCCTTAAGAGCAAATAGATCATTTTATTTTCGAATCCCACTGTAAAACACACTAACCGGCCAAAATGTACTCTTTCGCCATTTTTTTGCTTTTTTTTTAAAATTTTTTTGCCTTTTTCTCTGAAATAAAACGCGAAAACCCCTTATTACTCCGTTTTTCTGATCAAACACCCAAAGAAGGGATGAACACCTAAGGTGCTCACCGTGTTCATCATGAACACCACTCAGAAAGCTGAAAGCCACCTTCGTCCACCACTAAACTCAGACGGGAGTTTTGCTAGGTTCTGCCGCTGCTAGTCAGCACCGAATCCCTAAAAAAACTTTTTAAACCCTTTTTTCGTTTTAAAAACTATAATCAAAACTCGATGTGAACTATGTAGACTTAGTCGATGCTTTCGAGACAAACACCTAAATTAAAAAAAAGAAAATTTAAATAATAAAAAAGAAAATTTAGAGTAAATATCTTGTATTACTCGGAAGATGGATGATTACAAATGAGATAAAAAGACTTATATTTATACTTGAATCTTTTTACAATGAATGTCTGAGATCAATTTATATTAGCGGTTCAGACCGAAAGCTACATACCACATAGATGCTCACATTGGTGAATATTCTCATCTCTTGAAATATTCGCCAGTAAAATGTCATCTATTAATTTACCATGCTCTAGTCCCCAACGGCCGCTCTAAGCTAGGTGGCCTTTTAGGTAAGCTCAAAATTTTACAAAGAACTTTTTGAGCACCTTGTGTTGCATGTATATTAGTTGCTAACTCGCGAGCCATTGATATCTTTTCGCTATAAATTGCCCTCAAGAAATTCACTTATTTATGACACCTGTGAATATATTTAGGATAAATTATATTGGTAATCACTTAATTATTATCGTTTTTTATTTTTGGTCTTCAAATTATTTTTTTGGTAAAATCGTAATGTTACATATATGTTCTATTTTAGTCACTAGTCTTTAAGTTTTAATGGAGATGATGATGTGACATGATATAATGACTATTTTGGTCCCTAAATTTTATACATTCTATCAATTAAGTCTAATTTAAAATAACTCAACAAATTTTTTGGTCAAATCTTAAATTTCTCATTTTCTTCTTTTTTGAAACAATTCAAAAGGAAAAAAAAAAAGAGAGCAAAAATTAGCTTTGACGAAGTACGGAAGTAGAACATAAACCAGGCTCAAAAGAGCAGAAATTAACTTCCTTTGAATTGGTTTATGTTCTGCTTCGTTAAAGCTAAATTCTGTTTTTTTTCTTTTAAATTGTTTCAGAAGAAGAAGAAACAGGATGAGAAATTTAAGATTTGACCCAAAAATTTGTTGAGTTATTTCAAATTAGAATTTGATTGATAGAATGTATAAAGTTTAGGGAATAAATGGTTATATATCAGGTCATATCATCGTCTCCGTTTAAACTTAACGAAAACGTAACGGTCAATGGCTAAAATAGAACGTATATGTAACGATAGTGACAATTTTGTTAAAAAATAGTTTGGTGATCAAAATAAGAAAACAATAATTGTTGGGCGGCTATGATGTAGTTTACCCCTATATCTATATAATTATAATTATAAAATATCATTTCATTTTCAAGTTTGCATTAAACAAAAATTATGTTAATTATTTAAATATATTTTAAATTAGTATTTTATATATTAAAATATTATTGATGTATTATAAAATATTTTTATTGTAAATTAGGTTGATATATTTTATATATTATAATATTAAAAAAATCTAAATATCGTTAAATTAATTTATTTTTATTTTACATGTTTATCTATTTAAAAATATTTGTTGACCGTACTACTAAACACCACTAATCTTAAATCGACTCTTCAAAATCACTTTTGAAAATCAACTTAATAATTCTTCCAATATAGCCCATCCTATCTATATTGGACAAGTAAGAAGCCACAAAAACTCACCTATTATGTATCCAACATACTCTTCTATAACTAATAATGCAAGGTTGGATGAAAATTTAATTTGGCTCCGGTTGATTCGGTTAATGTATAAAAATTTTCGATGTTTAATTAATTCAGTTGATGCATATTCAGCTAAGTTATTAACATAATCCGCCGTTTGAACATTTGTAATACGGAGGAAAATTAAGAATTTTTAGGAGAAATTAGAGGGAACAAATTGCGAATTAAGAAAACTGATAATATCTAAGTACAAGTATCACCAAAGTTAATTACAAAATAAAAGTGTAAACACCAGATTAGGAGAAGGTATCAACTTTTACCAATGATGTATATAATTTACATGCCATGTTGCTACTTGCTATGATCAAAGTCTGATTTTCAAACAAGATACCAAAAAGGAAAATACAGATTCTATTTGTATAAGAAATGAATTCACTAAATTAGAATACCTTGTTTTCTTTGTCCAACTGTCTTGTAAAGCCTAATTATTCCTACTTTTCTGAAGCCAAAAAAGACCAGACAATTCCCACTATCCTTTTTCACATCAACAAGAGGCAGTTGATTCATCCAGCCGAATAAACAGGTCGAATTCTGTTCGGTAAAGGCCTTGCAATAAGTCCATCAGTTGCCCAGCCCACTGATTCACTGTCGACTTTAACGTGGTTGAATTCCCTTTGCGCATACTCGAGAGAGATTTGTAGCCTACCCCCTTGTCTGCAGTCATTGGAGGCACCCCTTGATTCGATTCCTGCATTCCTCTCCAACCAGTACAAATAGTTTACCTGGAAAAGTGACTTCAGCATATCTTGTGGACAACAACTTTCTTTAAGCACCACCTGGTTTATCCAGAAAGAATCTTGAATCAGCATCGACGATTCTATTATCAATTCCATGCCTAGTAACTAGCCTACTGCACTACATCATCATTGAGGTTGTCCTATTTTGATGGCAAAGTATTTAACAAATTTAAGAACTAATTGTGTTCAGGAAGTTGTAAGGGTGTCAAATAAGAAGAGTGCTATAGGAGAGATGAGAAGGAACCGAGCTCAGCCTTTCAAGAATAAGTAAAGAATATTGCCTTTGTGGATGTGAGAGAGTAAATGAATAGAGGCTAAAAGCCACAATGGTTATTTACTTACACAGAATTTTCCTTCTTGTTCGGTCAGAATGTACCCCTCATCTTTATACAGACTGAATAGAGCCAGTGCATCCTCCTTGTTGTTGACAATATCACTGAGTTTCGATCCCAATTGCAGCCGAACCTCAATTTCAGAAGCTGCCTGCTTTGCTTCTGAAGATAGTACATCCGACCGTTCCTGAGAATGGGAATTCATGACAGAATCCCTTAGATTTTATACTGAAATTGTTACAACCAACACTAGAAAAAGATTCTAGAATTTTTTTTACTGGTGCATATGTTAGAAAGTTGAATTGGTATGATAGATTATCACAACATCCCAATTCCCATGCTTGAGCTGAATGCAACGATCAAGGACTAGAAGTCTTGAGCCATGGTAAAAGTTCATGTTCTAGAGAGCTAGTTAGAGTTTTAAACAAATCCCTTCATGCAAGTTTTCTTTAAATTAACAAGAAAATTAGTTTATTCACAAAGAAGAAATTTTCAAAGTTCTAACCTTCTTAATCTCTTAGGTTATCCAAGTTTCTACTAATTCCTCAACAAGGATATGCATTCAATAGAAAAAAATAATCTCAAAGGACTCCTTAAGTATTGACCCTAATTAATCAATCCAGACTTTTATACTTTGTCAATTGGTAACCATCTTCTGAGAGAGCTAAGAGAAAGACAGTAACCCACTCTGTTTGCAGACATAAAATTCAGGAATGGTACATCCGGAAAAAGTGGCTCCTCGTCATTGACCTCTTTGACTGAAGGCGACTGGCCACTCAACAGATATTCGCTGAAAACTAAACCTGTTAAAACAATAACATTTCCATTATTTAATGAACTAGAACTCTCATTTAACAACAATGTTAGCAGAGATACATTACTCGCACGATAGGGATTTAAAGTCCTCAGTTGAATAGATTGATATGATTTCAGATTGCAGTACATATGGATCCAAGTAACCACACCAAATGAAGCAAGGGCGACAGATGTAGATGAGCCAAAACAGTTTGCCAATGCTATACCAAGAGCAATTCCAATCGACTTGCTCACCATTCCCTGAGCTTCACCTTTTGCAATTACCTAAAACAAGTAGTTAACTAAGTAAAGCCAAGGTCACAATATCACTTGCAGGAATGCCACTATCATGCAGAATCCAATTGGATTATACTTAAGGAATACACTTTAGGGGTATTAACTGCATACCATGCGGATACGACATAAAAGAAGAAACAAACTTTACCTCTGCAAAGTTCCTTTGAGCGGCGAAACCGGCATAGAAACAACTTCTAGTAGCAGCCTGGAACATATCAGCGCTATTGATCAAAGTGAGAGATAAAGGCAACAAGTACAGCACTATACTTAATAACTTGAATACCTGGATGAGAGTAGCTGCTGATCTTGCAGCCCCAGCAAGAGCACCAATAAGAACAAAGAGATGGGGAAAAGCAGGGGTCAAGATTTCCAATCCGAAGGCAGCATTTTCAAGGAGATCGGCAAACAACCTCCATCCTTTCGGATTGACATCAAAATGTCTTCCGTATTTGGACAGCATGATTTTACTCAAATACCCAATTCCATCCTTTAACACCCAATTGATAGCAGCAGCCGTGGGAATAGCCCCTTTCCCCAACCCGACAGCATAAAGCAATGCCTGAATAAGAGCACCAAATGTTCTATACAATTCCTAAATCAGAAAATAAGAGCGAGCAAGCAAGCAATTAAGACAAAAAAATTACTTGGGTGGCGAGAACGCCACTGATTTGGCTAGCAACGCCCTGCACGCCTCTCCAAAGAGAGTAATCAAGATAATCGCTGGTAACGCTGTTGGGGAAACCTTCGGGGAGCAACAACCGCATCACAAGGTCTCTGCATTGCCCCCAAAGAGTTGACAGCGACAACGATTTTGTTAAATTCACAATCCCGTTCGAAACAACAAATACATCATCTGAGAAATCAGCGATGAGCTTAGTCCACCTGCCCCCTGTCACTTCCCAAACGACGTCATCTTCCTCTCCATTGGTTCTCGCGAGAGCGGCAGATAATTGGGAATGACAGAAACAAGCAAGGAGTGAAGAAAGGAATAAAAGAAAAGGATAAGAATGAGAAGATAACGATGACGAATCGTCGTCCCACCACCAAGAATCGGACCCAAACGGGCCATGATCGTTGTTGTTGTTGTTGCCGCCGTCACATCCGCCACCAACAGATAGCAAAGGAAAGGACCCAGAGTTAGCAGCAACAATATCAATAGTTGGTTTACAAGACGCTTTGATGGGTAAGAGGGAAAAGAGAAATGGGGTTGTAGGCGCACGGATTGACGGAGAAGATGATGAGGAAGGGAAGACAAAGGGTGAAGAAATGAGTAAAGGCCTGCAACTGAAAGCGCAGGCCATCACACGTATAAAGAGCAGCGTCACTTTGGAATCGTGGTTGTTACTTCATGTGAAAATCAATAATAAACATAGTTTCTGTAGAGAGTCAGCTGAGGGAAGGGTTTATACGGCGGTTCTGTTAGGGCGGCTTTTGTCAAAGTAATAAGTGCATGTTCCATCCAAATAACTTGATGGTGATGCCGATGAACGCTAAAAAGATTGAAGAAATGGTTTATACATCGCCATTTTAACTTCATCAACCACGAGCTGACGCCGTAAATCAGAGCTTTCGTTTATCGGATTGTATTTCTGAATCGAAGAGTTTTTTTTTTTTTTTGAATGTTTGAATCAAAGTTTTAAAAAAAGATAATGTAATCCTATACAGGGTTGTAAAAACAAGTCAGAACCTGGAAACCTGCCTGAAACCTGCTCGAGTCAGAACCTGATTTGACCTGAGAATTTGATGACCCGAACCCGAACCCGAGTTGAACCTGTTATCGTAGCAACCGAACCCGATCTGTGTCCGACTGAAACGAACCCGAACCCGAGACCGACCTGGCAAATTACCTGATATTACCTGACTGAATCGACCCGAGATCCGATTTTACCCGACCTGTTTTGAACCCGACCTGTTTTGAACCCGACCTGTTTTAAACCCGACCTGTTATTAGACCCGACTTGTTTTGGACCCGACCTGTTTTGTACCTGAACTGATATTGACCTGGTTTGATAATTGATACTTAATAAGTAATAATGATATTTTTAATATATGATATGAAGTAATATTATGAACTATTATGAAAAAGTCTATATCTATAATTTGAATAGTTTAAAATGTTAAGTATCTAAGTATTATATATATAATTAAAATATTTATTTTTAATAAATAAAAATTTTGTTTAATAAGTAATTAATAAAAATAAATATAAACTTGATAAATAAAAATATTTATTTTTAATAAATAAAAATCTAATATATACTAAAATACATAGTACATATATAAATTTTACTAAGGCATATATTTTAGTATATATATTTTAATTCATACTAATTTGATATTGTTTATTTTAACTTCTTTCTTAATATATAGACTAAGGCATACTAAAATACATAGATAGTATATATTTTTATAATTAATAATTTAAATCTTTCTCAATTAATTGATTAATTAGTATTGTTTATTTTAAGTCTTGAAATTTTTTATAAAAATTTACAAAGGTACATTACACCAAAATGTTTTAAGTTTGTAAAATATTTAAGTTTGAATTTTTTTTAATTGGTAGTGTTTATTAAAAGGCATTCCTTGTTAGTTTTCTACAATTAGTAATTGGTGTTTGTTTCTTACAAAACAAGTAAAAATGAAATATAAAGTAAAATGTACAATTTTTTTAAGAAAAGGGCCTCATTAAAAACCCCTCTAAACCTAAGTAGGGGAAAAGAGTGCCCATAATAATATTAATGAAACTAAAAAAGTGTATAAGTTTACAAACATTGGAATCCAACATCAGACTTACAAATCCATCAGACTTACAAATCCAGCAACAAAATTAAAAATTACAATCCAGCAACAACCACATTTTGCGTCCAGCAACAAAAAAAAACAAAGCATACCAGCAACATCAAAATAACAGCAACAACAGCAGGTAAATTAGAATCCTACAAAATGAAAACAAAAACTTACAACAAAAAGAAACAATAAACATAAGTGTAGAAAAATAAATCACAAACAGAATCCAAAACAAAAACAACTATCAAAGTCCATATACCTTAACCAGGAGGATCACAATCCTACAAAAGTCCACACCACATTTCACTCAGTATTAATGTGCTTGCTTTGTTTAAGGGGGCCTACACAAGGAATAAGAATCAGAAACAATAGATCACAAAAAAAATCAGAAAATAATAAACATAAGTATAAAAAAAATAAGATATACCTTCCTTAACCAATAATTGGATCTGCACCAGAAGCATCAAAGATTGGAGAATCATTCACAACACTAAGATATTTTTCATCTCTTTCCTCTGGTTTAAAGCCATACAACCAATTGCGTGTGGTCACAAACATCTCAACATTCTTAGGCAACAACCTAGACCTCAATTTGGTCAAAATCCTACCCCCCATACTAAAGGAAGATTCTGAAGCAACTGAAGTAATCAGAATGGCTAAAATATCTCTAGCCATCTGTGATAGTACTGGAAAAGAAATAGATTGAGCTTTCCAGTATTGTAAAATATCAAATTTAGCATCTTTAGTGCGAGGGAGAAGGGGCAAGGAAATGTAGGAGTCAACATCGGATTTTCCACTCCTAGAAGCAGCTAAATTGGCATCGAAGTTCTAAAATAAAATAGATAAAAACTTTATAAATAAACTGCAATTGAATCTCAAGCATTAAATAAACTTAAAAACAGAAGCCTAAGTGAACTTAATCAAAATGAAGAATTACCTGAAACAGATTGGATTTTTAAAATGTTCGAGGCCGACCGGAACTCGACACAATTGAACCTTGAGAGGATGAGTTACTTTGGACAGAAGAATTTGATGAAGAACAAAGCACAGTCTTTGAATAATATATATACATATTAATGAACTCATTATAAATTGTGCTTACCCTCCTTTCAACCTCATCCTCAACATAGAGGACACCATACAACTCTTTCAAAAGTTGTAATTTATATCTAGGGTCAAGCAAAACAGCAAATGAGAGAATAGTTGAGTGATCGGACCAATATTTCTCATACAACTTAAGCATTGGTCCTGCCATTGCAGAAATACCTTCACAAGGATCACTATGAGCATCACATAACAATTTCTCAATGGCTACAACATTTTCTAAGTACAAGTTAGAAGTGGGATAGTTGGATCCAGAGAACAAAGTAGTAATCTCATAAAAAGGCTCAAGGAAATCACAAATTAACTGTACTGTATCCCACTCAACATCAGTAATTAAGCTCAAGTCATTCTCCCTATTGACTAGCAAATTGATAGCTGATTTAGCATCAAGTGCCCTACAAAGCATCAAGAAAGTAGAGTTCCATCGAGTAGGAACATCTAATATCAACTTCCCAGAAAAATCAGAACCACAATCTTTAACAACCAAATCAAAGCTACAAAGTCTAGAGTCAGAAGAATCTATAAACTTAACTACTTCACGTAATTTAACAACAGAACAGTATATTACCTTCAAGCCTCTTTGAACTATCAAGTTCAAAATATGAGCTGCACACCTTACATGAAAATATTTACCATTGCAAGGAAGGGGAGAAATTGCATGCAGATCATCTTTTAGTCTCTTAACCATTTTCTCATTAGCAGAAGCATTATCAAGAGTAATTGTAAAAGTCTTTTTTTCAAGACCCCACTCACACAACATCGATTTGACAAACTTATAAATGGACTCACCATCATGGGGTGGGGGGAAACGACGGAAGTTAAGTATTTTAGATTGAAATTTCCAATCATTGTCCACAAAATGAGCAGTTAAAGCAAAATAAGAACGAGAAGTACAAGCAGACCATCCATCACAAGTAAAACAGATTCAACTTGAAATAGCATGCATGGACTCAAGTACCAATTTCTTATGCTTCTCATACTTTGACATGCAACATTTAGTAACAGTATACCTCGAAATATCCTTCACATTAGGATTCAAATATTGATGCAAAGCTCTGAGTTTTTCATTCTCAATCATACTTAATGCATAACCATGACAAAGTATAACCTCAGCAAATAAATCACAGTAAGTTTTCTGATCAAAGGAACTCTCTGAACTAGTTTTGGGAGTAGTAGCAAGAAAGTCTTTGTAAGCAGGGCATTTTTCAGTATGCCTTTTAGGATTAGAAGTCCCAATATAAGAATCAGCTTTATAAGTTTTGGTTTTGCAGTACTTACATTGAGCAAACATACCTTCTTCAAGCATAACAAAGGTATAATGACTCCAAACAGGAGAAGTTCTTCTTCCAAAGTCTCCTAAATTTGCAGATGTAGCTCTCCGCTTCGAGGCATGAACAGTTTCAGACAGTTGATCATTGGCATTTTCATTTTCTGGTAGGTCTGGTACAGAACAAAGACAATAAAATGCAATTGTAGTTAGAAAATATATAACAAGTTAAGAGAAAAAGAGAAATTAAGAAGCAAAATTATTACTTACTTCTTTCAATAGGATAGTCCAACTCATATGAAAAAGAATTCATGTTTGTGTTAAAAACTGAATTTGCAATCTGAAATCAAGCAAAAACTAATACATTAAGTGCTTAGAACTAAAATTCACAAATACTGAATTGTAGCAGAGTCATCGATCACACTAAATTAGAGCAGCGGATTAATGAATTGGAGAAGATCGAGGACATAAACTACCTGGATCCGGATCAATTGAAGGAACTAAAATAGAAAAAGATTGAATTGTGGGATTGTTTAAAATTACAAGAAGATATTTGGCGTCTGAAATCTAGAATAAACTGGCTGCAACAAGGGGATTTGAAATCGAAATTCTTCTACAGAGCAGTAAAGATACCAGTGACTCCACTAAAAGGTTAAAGAAAGGAAGAAACAATGATTCAAAATTATAAATTCGTGTTTCAAAAGAATTAAAATATTACCAAATCAAGTTTGGTCCACAATTGCTTTCGGTGGCTTTCGGTGGAAAAGCCACTTTCAACACCCTTTTCATACAAATTAACAATCAATCCCGTTTAAATTAGACCAAAATATAATATTAAATGGACGGATAATTTCATTGCTTATTAGATGATTTTCGTTGGTAAAATCTGAGGAGCGAGAAACCAAAATTAACACCTTTTATGGTTAGTGATTCAATTTTAGGGTTTTAGGGTATGTGTTTTAGTTTTAAAGGTTTGATTTTTAGGTTTCATTTATCTTACGTGTAGGGTTTAGGTTTATTGTTAAGGCTTATAGTGTTAGGGTTTAGTGTTAGTGTTTTATGGTTTAGTTTTAAAGGTTTAGAGTTTTATAATTTTGTATCATGGTCAGTGATTTAAATTTAGGGTTTTAGAGTATGTGTTTTAATTTTAAAGGTTTAATTTTTAGGTTTCATTTATCTTACGTTTAGGGTCTAGGGTTTATTATTAGGGCTTATGGTGTTAGGTTTCATGGTTTAGTTTTAAAGGTTTAGGGTTTTATAGTTTTGTTTAATGGTTAGTGATTCAATTTTAGGGTTTTAGGGTATGTGTTTTAGTTTTAAAGGTTTTATTTGTAGGTTTCATTTATCTTACGTTTAGGGTCTAGGGTTTATTGTTAGGGCTTATGGTGTTAGGGTTTCATGGTTTAGTTTTAAAGGTTTAGGGTTTTATAGTTTTGTGTTATGGTTAGTGATTCAATTTTAGGGTTTTAGGGTATGTGTTTTAGTTTTAAAGGTTTAGGGTTTTATAATGTCAATGTACGTATCATGTACGCATGAAACCCTAAACCCTAATCATAATGTATATATGTAAATTATGTATGTATCATGTATGTATGTAATATGTATGTATTTATTATTTAATGTACGTAGGAATTTAAAAGTCTAAAACCCTAAACCCTATAATATATATACATATGTATAGTGTATACATATACATTAATTAATATAATGTTATATACATATGTATTATAATATATATATATTTAATTTTATTTTTTTATAATTTATAGTACTTAACATCTAATTAACTAATTTTATTTCAAGTTGAGCCCTTTTTATTTTTATTTTTTTAATTTAGACTATTGTTTTTAACTTTTTAATATCGTAATATTTTTTATGTTAGTCTCTAAAACTTTTATTTAATTCTAAAGTGATCCCTATTCATTATTTTTTTTATATTCACCCAATGTTTTTTATTTATAATTTGGTACATTTCTTCATTAGTTTTTTAACTTGATGTTTTTCCATTATAGTCTACAAAGCTTTATTTGTATTCTAAATTGACCTCTATTCATTTTTTAAAAAAATTAGTCCGATATTTTCTAATTTTAATATGATATTTTTGTTCATTATACTCCCTAAAACTTTATTTTTATTCCAAATTGACCACAATTCATTATTTTTAAAATGTTTCATTGTTTTAATTTGATATTTTTGTTCATTATAGTACTTAATACTTTATTTTTATTCCAAATTGACCCTAATTCCTTTTTTAGTATTTTATAATATTTTTTATATATTTGTTCATTATAGTCACTAAAATTTTGTTTTTATTTCAAATTGACACATATTCATTATTTTTCATTTGTCTGATGTTTTATACTTTTAATTTGTTTTTTTCATTATAATCCCCACAAGTTTATTTGTATTTCAAATTGACCCATATTCATTTGTTTTTCAAATGAATGCCTAATGTTTTATAATTTTAATATGATATTTCTGCTCATTCTAGTCCCCAAAACTTTATTTTTATTCCAATTTGACCCATATTCATTGTATTTTTACGTTTTCTAAATTTATTTTGATATTTTTGTTCATTATACTTCACATAACATTATTTTTATTCCAAATTGACCCATTTTCATTATTTTTCTTTTCATTATTTTTTAAATTACTTCAACCTGAAATGAACCCGACCTGAAGTCCACCCGAACCTGAAATGAACCCGACCTGAAATGAACCCGACCTGAAATGAACCCGACCTGAAGTCTACCCGAACCTGAAATGAACCCGACCTGAAATGAACCCGACCTGAAATGAACCCGACCTGAAATGAACCCGACCTGAAGTCTACCCGAACCCGAAATGAACCCGACCTGAAATGAACCCGACCTGAAGTCTACCCGAACCCGAAATGAACCCGACCTGAAGTCTACCCGAACCCGAAATGAACCCGACCTGAAGTGTATCCGAACCCGAATTAACCTGTCAATTATCTGCATCGGACCCGACCCGTTTTGACCCGACCTGGAATGGACCCGACCTGAAATGGACCCGCACCCGACCCGACTCGAGTCAAGACAGAAAAATGACCTAAAATGACCTGTATCCGATTTTACCCGACCTGAAAATACCCGACCTGAAACCCATCCGATTACCTGTTTTTACAACCCTAATCCTATATTTTAACAAAATATATAATATGGCAATGTAAATTTAAATATTAAATGTGATATTTGTTGTTGTTGTTTTTTTAATGTTTGAATCAAAGTTTTTTTTTTTAAATAGGGTTAACTATTGGGATAGTCACTTATATTTCTTCACAGTACAGTTGGTCACCGATTTTTAAAAACAATCAGTAAAGTCACTTACATTTTCATCTAAATCGGTAGCAAAAATGGTACATTAATCCACACTGACATCACATATGTTTTGTATTCTTTTTTATCCTCGCTAAATAGGCTTTCAGTTTGATTATGTCTTTGTTGTTTTTTTTTTTTGAAAAAGTATAATTTCATTCAACCAAACAACAACAATCAAAAGGAAGCAAAAACTAACAGGTCTGGCTTTATTTGGGCCCAACAAAAGGGAACAGAAGGCGTCCACAATTAGGAGTGAGCAAAATTCAATTTGACTAAAAAAATTGAATAACTTGACTTGAGGTGAATATATTCGACTCGTCTTAACTTTACTCGAAATCTCATAAACTCGACTTGACTCAAAAAAAAATTAAATAAAGTTTGAGTTGTAAAATAGAAATTCGAATAACTCGAAATTTTTAGTAATTAATGGATTTATTTTTAAGTTCTAGACAAGTCCCTCAATTTTTTATGATATATATATATATATATATATATATATATTGATATATAAAAATATGAAGAAATATTGTCACATATGAAAAAATATGAAGAAATATATATGTGCATACCTTATATGATTAGAGAAAGTTGTTTAAATTGGAATCAAATCGTAGCGTAACATGATAAATAATTACAACTAAATTTTTATAGGAACTCGAAAACTCGACTCGAATTTCTTAAACTCGACTCAAATCGAAGAAAAAAAATTCAAATAAAGTTTGAGTTGTAAAATATGACGCATCAACTTGAATAACTCAAAAAAATTTTACTCGACTCGATCAAAAGCTCACCCCTATCCACAAGAGAACCAGGGAACCAAAGACAAAGAGGCTAAAAACAAAGCCCAAAACAAAACAAACAACCGAAACCCTAACAACAGAGTAGTAGAAGGAGGCATCTGTGAGTATCTATGGAGAAAAGGTGTGAAACCTAAATTGATTTTGATATAACAAATTGTATAAGGGCTTATTTGCAAATACAATAAATTTTTAAGTATTTCAAAGACTCATTAAATTGACAAGCTTTTTGAAACCAAAGGATCTTTCAAGACAAAATATTGTAAGTGTTCAATAAAAATTTAAGTGTTTTTCAAGCAAAATTTCAAATCTACGCCCAAGCGTATCGATTGTTTAGCCCGTATCGATACGATATTCATCTGGGTAAATTTTCAAGCCATAGCGTACTGATACGGTTACACCCCGTATCAATATGATTTCGATGATGATAGCAAATCTTTGTATTTAATAATTCGAACGTTGCTTGTTAGTTATGGGAATCCCAAATTTTTAAATGACCGTTAACCGTATCGATACGCCTAGATAGCGTACCGATACACTTTTTTTCAAAACACAATTCAGGATTCCAATGAGCAAAAACCGTATCGATACGGTATTTCGTATCGATACGCTCCTTATAACTGTACCGATACGCCCTTCTCGTGTATCGATACGCCCCTGTTTTTCAATCACAACAGCTCTTTCTTCATTGAGACATGTACCGATACGGTCACGAGGGTACCGATACGGTGTGCAGTTGAGGAGCATTTATTGCGGAAAAAATACAGTCCAACGACTAGATTAATGACCTCAACCACCCAAACGGCTAGAATTCAATGCAAGGGTATAAAAGCAAGCCTCCAAAGCTCAAACAACAACTATTGAACCTTCAAGCAACATCCAAGCAATTATTCCAAACCCTTGAGCTTATAGAGTCAAATTTGTGTACCCAACTTGTAAAATTCTTCATTGGTTATCTTTCCTTCAAGTTTGGGGAATGTTTGTTTGTAACTAGGCAATTCATTACTTGTGAGAGATAAATTTCTGATTGTCTATCCTTCTTTGTAATTGTGAGTGAATTTGATTAAGCTTTGGGTAGAAAGCTTAATCGGTTTGTAAGGTGTTGCGTGCAAAAGTGATGCGCAATTAGCGTGCAAGTGTACACGGTGCCAAGTTATAGTATTTAAAATATCGCCTCCATAGGGATTGTGACAGCTTTTCGGAGTTCACTTTTCTGCCCAAGTAAAGTAAAAACACAGATATTAAGAGTTGGTTTGATTGAAGCTAAAACTAAAACAAGTGAAATAAATTGAGATATCAGAGTGAGAGAATGGCCCGATATTTGATGTTTCGTAGTGTGGAGAATTGATGTACTGTCTCTGCACAGTTTTGCTGATAAACTTAACAACTTCAGCCACCACTCACAAGTATACCTCGGCAGGCGCCCGCCTCGGTAGAGTTGTGTGAGATCACCTGGGCAGTTAAGCAATGATTCAAGGTTCGACAAGGCTCTATTCTATGACTCCCTCTTCTCCCGAAGCTTGAAGTACTATTGGCGAACACGTCTTGGATGATACCTCCCGACGTGAATTTAAGGGCGAACACCAACCAACTGCGGATCCTCTTTTAGCCGCTGAACTTCTTAACTTATCCCTTAGCTGAAGTAGCTTTACCCTATGGTTGGATAAAACCGTTTTTACTCGTTTCGTGAGTTCAACTCTCCCAATATTGAATAAATGGATTGTCGCCCTCTTCTCTCCCGATAAAGATTGCAACAATGAAGAACCAAGAGTAAACAAATCTTGAATTTTATTGCAAAACTGAAATCCTAAGCAAATACTGCAAGACTCTCACAACTACTACGCAACAAACCCTTAGCCCAAGGGAAGGTTTAGAACATGGTGGGTTTTGACGGCACTAGGGTTTCGACAAGAAGAAGTTTATCTCAAATCTCAATTGTGTTCTCTCCTTCAAGTCGATTACATATATATAGGGAAGGAGCCTAGGTCTAAGTTGATTTAGGGTAGGAATACTAGTTAGAGTATGATTACAACTCATTAAAAGATCATTAAATACACATATATTCCCGTTTGACTTTTCTTCAACTTGACTTTGACTTGGCTTTTCTTTGTCTGCTGGGCTCCAATGCACATACAAGTGGTCTCTAAAAATCAGGCTTGATGAGTTCTTTCTATCGCATACCACTTTGCATTTTTTCATTCTTCCTTGAAGTGTCGCCTCGACGGCAAGTAGTCGAGTGCCTCGGCGGAGATATGGACTGGTGTACAGGGGTTGGCATAACTTTACATTCTGGTTCTTTCCTCGTCGATCAACTCTCCTGATGCTCTAAAAGCTTCATCCTTCAGCTCCCAGCTTTCTCTTCATCTGCCCTCTTTGCTGCCTCGGCGGCATCTGCCTAGGCGAGTACCTACGCACAGGGAAAAAACGCACTTGATCAGTATCATATGTATAAAATCAACTAAATTCATCAAATAAGGCAGATTGACTAATCCATGCTATTTTGTGTATGTTACCTACTAAATACAACCTAAACTATACTTAAGAATAACAACAATTGAGCTAAACTAGGGTATAACTATATGACTTTTGCACGTAAGAGTGATCAATTAATTGGAGTATGACGGTGGTGGGTCTTGCTCTTCCAATTCCCAATTTTTCAAACACCGCCTTAGGAATCACATTGATGCTTGCCCCAAGGTCGTATAAGGCCTGCCTCTCATATTGGCTCCCAATAGCGCAAAGTATGAGGAAACTGCATGGATCTTTCAGTTTGGGCGGTGATTTGTTGTGTAGCATGGCCATGCATTCTTCCGTCATGGCTATCGTTTCAAATTCCCTGATTCTTTTCCGTTTGGAAACCATATCTTTCAGAAACTTTGCATAGTTTGGCATTTGTTGTATGACTTCCACCAGGGGTATGTTGATGTGCACTTGCTTGAGAATGTCCAAAAAAATTTTAAACTCGTGATCTTTCTTCTAATGTTTCAGTTGTTGTGCATGATCTTCACGATTCACGGTGGTACTAGAAAGTCTGTCGGGGTGGATGGTTTTGGGTCTGCTGCGACGATCTTGCTTGCTTCCATCTGGGTGACTGATTGGATGGCCTTACACTACTCGTAAGTGGGTTTTCTTGCGAATTCAGTATCGCTGGGCAATCCTCCCATAAGTCTGGTGTTCAAAATTTGAGCAAATTGTCCCATTTGAGTCTCTAGTGAATTTAAAGTTGCCTCATAATTCTGCATTTTCATCTCGGTCTTGTCCATGAAGGCTTTAATTTTCTTAACAAATAAATCCATGTTGGACATATATGTACATGTTTGAGTCATGAAGGCAATGAGACTCTACTCCAAGGCACTGGGTGTTTTCTGTTGCTGTGGTTGCTGTCGCGACATCGTCTATTGAAACCCTTGCGATTGATTCGTATGAGTGGCTGGATTCAGAGCGTTGTTGGGGTTACCCCATGAAAAGTTAGGGTGCCTCTTCCAACCAGGTTTGTAGGTGTTCGGTGTGGGGTTGTTGTTTCTGTTGAAGTTTCCTAAAAGTAGCTGGTCTCTGTCCCTTGTTGGCACTCAGATGAGTCATGGTCTCCCCCACATTGGTCACAAAAGGCTTCAATTGCTTTGACTTGCTGTGTATTATTCTGCCCTTGCATAGCTTCTACCATCTTTTTCAACCGGGCAACGTGTGCTTCGAGTGCATCTGATGTTCCTAGCTCGTTTTTCGTGGCCTGCCTTCTTATGCCTCCTCGACGGGCATTAGGAAATTGATAGTCATTTTTGGCCATCATGTTCAAAATTTGAATTGCTTCGGCGGGCTCCTTGTCGAGCAATGTACCATTGGCAGAGGAATCCAGCATCATCCTTGTTGGTGTGTTCACACCGTTGTAGAATATAGATACTAGTGTCCATTCTGGAAATCTGTGGGAGTAGCATTTATTCAACAATTTGCAGTATCTCTCCCATGCATTGTACATTGGTTCATCATCTGCCTGTCGAAACGTAGTGATGTCAGTCCGCAGTTTATTAGTCAAATTGATATGATTAAATCGAGCTAAGAAATCTTTGCATAATTCTATCCAAGATTCAATGGACTCCGATGGTAGGCTGTTAAACCAAGTCTTTGCCCTATCCATCAGTGAATAGGGAAATAATCTGAGACGTAGCACGTCCGGATGAACTCTATGGATTTTGAAGGACTTGCAGATATCTAGGAAAGATTTCATGTGCTGGCGGGCATCTTCAGTGGCGGAACCTCCAAACTGTTCAAGCGTATTCAGCATGTTGAACATGACGGGTTTGAGCTCGAAGTGGTCCGCTTCTATTTCAGGATCGATCACGCCCGAGTTCAGCCTTCTACGATCTTCCTCCAGGTAGTCTTTAACTAACCGCCGAGCGGCAGGAAGTTGTCTGTTATTGCCTGCCGCGACATTGTCACCTTGGGGTGGTGGTGGTAGGTTCTGGACGTTTTCTAGATCATCCAAAGGTTCCTTGTTTGCTTGTCTTAATCTGCGCGCAATACTTTCAGGTTTTGGTTTGTATTCTCGCAAGGGTGATTTTTGGTTGGCTCTGGCCATAAACCAAAGAAAACCAGGAGGTTAAACGAAAAAAATAAAAAGTACAGAAAAATAAAAACAAAAAGTTGTACGACAATCCCCGGCAACAGCGCCAAAAACTTGTTGCGTGCAAAAGTGATGCACAATTAGCGCACAAGTGTACACGGTGCCAAGTTATAGTATTTAAGATATCGTCTCCACAGGGATTGTGACAGCTTTTCGGAGTTCACTTTTCTGAAAAAATATAGTAAAAGCACAGATATTAGGAGTTGGTTTAATTGAAGCTAAAACTAAAACAAGTGAAATAAATTGAGATATCATAGTGAGAGAATGGGCCGGTATTGGATGTTTCGTAGTGTGGAGAATTGATGTACTGTCTCAGCACAGTTTTGCTGATCAACTTAACAACTTCAACCATTGCCCACAAGTATGCCTCGGCAGGCGCCCACCTCGGCAGGCGCCCACCTCGGCAGAGTTATGTAAGATCGTCTGGGAAGTTAAGCGTTGATTCAAGGTTTGGCAAGGCTCCTTCTATGACTCCCTCTTCTCCGGAAGCTTGAAGTACTATTGATGAACACGTCTAGGATGATACATCTCGACGTGAATCTAAGGGCGAACACCAACCGATTGTGGATCCTCTTTTAGCCGCTGAACTTCTTAACTTATCTCTAAGCCGAAGTAGCTTTACCCTATGGTTCGATAAAACCGTGTTTACTCGTTTCGTGAGTTCAACTCTCTCAATATTGAACAAATGGGTTACCGCCCTCTTCTCTCCCGATAAAGATTGCAACAATAAAGAACCAAGAGTAAACAAACTATGAATTTTATTGCAAAACTGAAATCCTAAACAAATACAGCAAGACTCTCACAACTACTATGCAAACAACCCTTAGCCCAAGGGAAGGTTTAGAACATGGTGGGTTTTGACGTCACTAGGGTTTCGACAAGAAGAAGTTTCTCACAAATCTCAATTGTGTTCTCTTCTTCAAGTCGATTACATATATATAGGGGAGGAGCCTAGGTCTAAGTCGGTTTAGGGTAGGAATACTAGTTAGAGTATGATTACAACTCATTAAAAGATCATTAAATACTCCTAGATTCTCATTTGACTTTTCTTCAACTTGACTTTGACCTAGCTTTTCTTTGTCTACTAGGCTCCAATGCACGTGCAAGTGGTCTCTAAAAATCGGGCTTGATGAGCTCTTTCTATCGCATACCACTTTGCATTTTTCACTCTTCCTTGAAGTGCTGCCTCGGCGGCAAGTAATCGACTGCCTCGGCGGGGATATGGACTGGTGTGCAAGGGTTGGCACAACTTTACATTATGGTTCTTTCCTCCTCGATCAACTCTCTTGATGCTCCAAAAGCTTCATCCTTCAACTCCCAGCTTTCTCTTCATCTGCCCTATTTGCTGCCTCGGCGGCATTTGCCTGGGCGGGTACCTACGCACATGGAGAAAACTCACTTGAGCAGTATCATATGTATAAAATCAACTAAATTAATCAAATAAGGTAGATTGTCTAATCTATGCTATTTTGTGTATGTTACCTACTAAATGCAACCTAAACTATACTTAAGAATAACAATAATTGAGCTAAACTAGGGTATAAATATAAGACTTTTGCACACTTAACATAAGGTTGCCTCCTAATCCGAGAAAAAAAGGGAAGAATCAATAGTGGATTGGTTGAAAATCCTTAGTGGGAGCTAAGGTAGTGGATGTAGAGCTTGTTAGAAGTTTGAACCACTCTAAATTCCCTTGTCCCAATTTTTCATTTATTCCTTCACTCCCTTCAAAGTTTTAATTGCCAATTCACCCCCTCTTGGCCATTTGCAAGTGTGTGATCAACTTAACAATTGGTATCAAAGCCACACTCATTGGAAGGATTACAACCCTCTTGAGTCGATTCTAGGAGAGTTTGATCAACTAAGAAATGGCATTTACCTCTGGCAACAACCTCTACGAGTCACAATCCACTACAAAGCCTCCTTATTTTAATGGGGACAACTATCCCTATTGGAAGAATATGATGGAGCTATTCATCAAGTCAAATGATTACCTTGTGTGGGATGTTGTGGAAGATGGCCCAACCATCCCCTTGAATAAAACCGATGAAGGAAGACTTGATCCAAAGTCCAAGCAAGAAATGACCGACGAAGAATGAAGAAAGCTTCAAATCAACGACAAATCTTTACATTTGATATTTTGTGCACTTGGACCAGATATGTACTCGAAGATGTCTTCGTGTACAAGCGCTAAGGAGGTGTGGGACAAGCTAGAGACCACATATGAAGGGACCAACGACGTCAAGGAGACCAAGATTGGAATCTGATGAGTGTTCAAAAGTACTATTTTTATTACCCTTTTTACTCATTATTGTTAGACTTAGGCACATTTTAGTTGCATTATTAGGCATTCATGCATATTTTCACAATTTCCTTCACCATTATTCTTGAGTTCACAATTTAGTTATTTTGTGGGAAAAGGTGTTGCTTGGTATGTGTTTTGATGCATGCATGTTAATTGATCGGGCATTCATTGCCACCACAATTCATTACCGGACCTTACCGAGTGATCCTAACCGAGTAGAACCAAGCCGTGTTATGCGATGCTTACCGAACCTTACCGAGTGGAGCCATGCCAAACCCTACCGAGTGATGCTGAGCAGAGACGATTGAGTGATGCTGAGCACACCTGGCCGAGCGAAGAGGACCTAGAGACCACTACCAAGTCATTGTCGCGCATAACTATGCCGAGCCATTGATGAGGTAATGAATTGCCTCGGCAATGCCCGAGCAATTTTCGACAAGGGAGAAAAAGAGCAAAGTGGTAGGCGACTTGAAGAGCGTAAAGAGCTAAATTTTTAGAGATAATTTGTATGAAGATCGGAGCTTGGATATTCATGAAGAGGTCAAAAAGAGATTAAATCCCAAGAAAATAGGAGTTTTAGTTTGAATAAAATTAAAAGGGATTTAATATTTCTTTTATTCAATTTAATTCTAACTTAACTTCTTCCTCAAGAAAGACTTTGGCCTAGCCATCTCCTATATAAATAAGGCCAAGCTGTCAACTTCAAAGGGAGTCAGTTTGAGCGAAAGAAACAATGGGGCTGTTTGAATTCTTCATATTTCTCTTCTTTGTTTCGGTTAGATTCATGCTAGGGAGATTATTCTTCGTATATCTTTTGAACCTAGCCGTGAAATAACTTGATTGGCTTGGGTTATTTCAGCTTTTGTGGTTTTGATAAACAATTAGATTTGTTTAGGTTTTTGAAGTTGCAATTTTAATTCAAGGTTTGCTCATTCTTGGTTTTTAATCTTGTTTGCGAGTAAATTGGGAGAGGATCTCGTGAAACCATCTATTTATCTAATATCATGATAGTTAGATTCACGAAAAAATGAGCATGGTCTTTATTCAATCAAATCGATGATGAAGGCTAATTCGGCCTAGGAATAAGTTGCGAATTTCACGGCTAAGAGGAGCACAAGATTGTTTGTTGTTCACCCTTGATTCACGCCGGGAGGTATTATTAAGGCTTGCACAATCAACTAGTATTTCGACTTAGGGATAAGAAGAAATTATTAAAGAACGCTTCGCCGAACCTTGAAGGTTGCCGCTTAGTTGCCCAAGCAGTTGCCCTGGCAATCATTAGCCCGACATTGTTATATTAGTTACCCCGACAACCGCTATACTAGTTGTCTTGGAAACCCGATTGACATCACTTGCCGCAGCAATTAAGTTGCCATTGCACTCTTTTACGGAGATGATCCATTCGACTATCACTCCTCAACTCATAATAACCCGGCTTATTCTCTCTTATATGATTACATCTTTCTTTTATTTTATTGCTCTTAGTTTAGTTGTTAATTAGAACTTCCACAATCACCTACTTGTGTTTTTATTTTTTTTACAGTGCAGTAACTTAAGCAAAGTGGCCCAAACTAATCCCTATGGAGACGATACTCGATACTTATATCACTTTATTAATTGCGACGTGTATACTTGCACAATTGTGTAGCACTTATTACATGCAACAGAATCCTTAACTATAGCTAGGAGAGCTTCAAGATGGAGCCCGAGGAAAGTGTCACTCAAATGTTCGATCGTTTCTCGGTCATCGTCAACGGTCTCAAGGGCTTCGGTGAGACCATTCCCAAAGACAAGCTAGTCCGGAAGCTTTTCTATTCTCTCTCTGATTCATGGGAAGGAAAAAGAACCGCAATCATCGAGGCGAAGAATTTGAAGACACTGAAGCTCGATGAGTTGGTAGGATCTCTCCTCACTCATGAGATCATGAAGAAAGGAAGAGAAGAAGAAAAGAAGAGAGAAGATAGAAGAGTAGAGAAGAAAAGGGAGGGGAGGGGAGGGGAGAAGAAGCAAGGAATTGCTCTCAAAGCTTCACATAAAGAGAGTGATTCTAGTTTAGATGAGGAGGAAGAAGAATTGGCAATGATAGCCAAGAAATTCGCTCAGTTCATGAAGTCCAATCGGGGAAGAAAGTTCTATAGAAGAGGAGACTTTAAGAACAAAAACAAAGAGGAAGAGAAGGACCAACTCATATGCTATGAGTGCAAGAAATCAGGGCACATTTGATCCGATTGCCCCCAACTTAAAAGGAAGAGCTTCAGGAAGAAGAAGAAGCTCAAGGCTAACGTTGCTACTTGGAGTGATGAGGAGTCATCCGAAGAGGAGCAAGAAGTTGCCAACCTCTGTCTCATGGCGTTTGAGGAGGATCCAAAGTTAAACTCTAACTCATCATCATTTGACTTTACTTTTGATGAACTTCAAGATGCATATGATGAGTTACAAGAGGTGTATGATGAGTTGGTTGAGAAGTTCAAGGAATTGGTTTTGAAAAACAAGAAAACAATTTCTGATTTACAAACCCAAAATGATTCCTTCTCCAAAACCAACTCGAAACTTGAAAAGAAGATTTTGGTTTTACAAGATGATCAAAAGTTTCTTGAAAAAGAAAATATTGATTTAAATAATATTCTTTCTGAGTTTCATGATGAACACCACAAAGTGGTGAATGAAGTCAAAGCTTCTTTAAGCAAAGTTGGTACTTCTACTTTTGAAAAAGATCAATCTTCAAAAACCAACTAGGTGAAAAGAAACTTTGTGAACCACAAACAAAGAGGCTTCCAAAGGCTCTCTAGAGGTAAGAGGATTAGGAGTGTATGAGTTCCTAAGGAACTTGTAGCTTCTAATAATATTAGTGATATGTCTCCTTGGATTCCAAAGGGAACCAAGGTTTTGGGAGCTAACACTTATGGACCCAAAATGATTTGGGTACCAAAAATCAAGACTTAACTCTTTGTTTGTAGGGGGAGCATTGCTACAAGGCCAAAGCTTCAAGTCAAAACACATGGTACCTTGATAGTGGATGCTCAAGACACATGGCCGGTGACAAGAGTAGATTCTTGGATCTAAAGCCTAAAAGTGGTGGAGTAGTGACTTTCGGTGACAACTCCAAAGGCCATATTGAAGGAATAGGCTCTATTGGTAATCACTCTTCAATCTTAATTGAAAATGTTCTATGTCAACGGTCTAAAACATAATTTATTGAGCATTATTCAACTTTGTGATAAGGGTTTTAATGTTCTCTTTGATGTTAATGGTTGCAAGATAATGAACAATGAAACTAATAAGACTATGCTCATAGGTCATCGCATAGGTAATATATATATGGTGCATCTAGATGACATAAACATTTCAAGCGCATGTTTTGTAGCTAAAGATAAATATGATGCATGGTTATGGCATAGGAAACTAGGACATGCTAGCATGAGTGTCTTGGAGAAATTGCTTTCCTAAGATCTAGTTAGAGGTTTACCCAAGATAAAATTTTCATTAAATAAAATTTGTGATGCATGTGTCAAGGGTAAACATAAAAGAACCTCATTTAAACCTATTATTGGTGTTTCAACTAGTATGGTATTATAATTGATCCATATGGATCTCTTTGGGCCTATTAGGACAATTAGCTTGGGTGGAAAATCATATGCATTTGTGCTTGTTGATGATTTCTCTAGATACACTTGGGTTCTTTTTTTAAGTACTAAAGATGAGGCTTTAGAAAAATTCATCACATTTTCAAAAATTACTCAAAATGACATTGGTCAAAATATTACCCATATTTGAAGTGACCATGGAACCAAATTTCAAAATCTAGGTTTTGATGATTTTTGTAAAGAAAATGGTATAAGCCATAATTTTTCTGCACCTCGCACTCCTCAATAAAATGGGGTAGTTGAGAGGAAAAATCGAACTTTAAAAGAAATGGCTAGAACCATGCTTTGTGAAAACAATTTACCTAATTATTTTTGGGCGAAGCCACAAAAACTTCTTGCTCTATTATTAATAGAGCAATTATTAGGCCACTTTTAAATAAAACCCTCTATGAGACTTTAAAATCTAAAAAGCCTAACATTAGTTATTTTCATCCTTTTGGATGGAAGTGTTTTGTTTTAAACAATGGAAAAGATAATTTGGGTAAATTTGATGAAAAAAGTGATGAAGTTATTTACTTAGGATATTCTTCAAACTTTAAAGCTTATCGAATCTTTAACAAAATAACCTTAGTTGTAGAAGAGTCAATTCATGTGGTTTTCGATGATAACCTCCTTCCGAGGAAAGATTCTTGTGATGATGATGATGATGATGTAGGAATCGTTGAAGCTAATGATGGTGGACAATCATTAAAGGTGGATGAGGTTCCAACCAAAGAGGAAGAAGCACAAGATCCTCCCATAGAAGCCTTGAAGGACATGAATCTTGGAGAAAAGAAAGTGAGCTACCTAAGGAAACTCAACTATGTCAAAGATGGTCAAATCTTGGGTGGTCCATCCAAGGGGGTAACCACTAGATCATCTCTTAAACTTATGAATAATATTGCATTCATCTCATGCATAGAGCCCTAAAATATCAAAGAAGCATTAAATGATGAATTTTGGATATTGGTTATGCAAGAGGAATTGAATCAATTTGACATGAGTAATGTTTGAACATTAGTTGATAGATAGTAATAAGTCAACTATAGGAACTAAATGGGTTTTTAGAAACAAACTAGATGAGAGTGGTAACATAGTGAGAACCAAGGCTAGGTTTGTTACTTAAGTTTACACTTAAAAAGAGGGAAATGATTTTGATGAGACCTGTGCACCCGTAGCTAGGATGGCAGCAATTAGGATGCTTCTTGCATTTGCATGCTTTAATGAATTCAAGCTTTTTCAAATGGATGTCAAGAGTGCCTTTTTAAATGGTTTTATAAATGAAGAAGTGTATGTAGAACAACTACCCGGTTTTGAAGATCCAAACTTTCCAAACTGTTGGGCTTGATAGGCTCGGTTTCCTTCAACCGTTATGGATTGCCAAGTGGTGGAGAAGTTGATTTTTTTGGTGATTGAGGTGTGGAAGCTAAAAGATAAAAAACACGATAATTTAGAGTGGTTCGACCTTCTAACAAGCACCTACATCCGCTACATTAGCTTACCACTAAGGATTTCACAATCAATCCAATAATTGATTCGCCCCCTTTTCTAGGATTAGGAGAAACCCTTATAACGATCAAAGCTTTCTAGCCCAAAGCTTGATCAAACCCTCTCTACAAGAGATAAATATAAGCAAACTAAAATACCTCTTACAAGGTTGATGTCTGCACACTAAAGCACTCACCCAAACCTAAACACTTGAGCAAATTTGACAATTTAGGCTCACAAGTGTTGTCTATACAAAGAATGGATAAATTAGGCTCTAAAGACAATTTGGCATCATATGGTTGTTGACAATTGAAGCATTACCCTTCCCTTGATGCTTGGAGGTCCCTTTTATACTCCCAATAGCCGTTGAGGACCATTCGGGTTGAATTGGTGCCGTTGGAGACTTTATTTCCCACAATAAATGCAGTTCTGCAACTACCCATATCGAAACGGTACCTGCTTGTTTCGAAACACGACTAAAACAGAAAGAGCCGTTATGCGCACTGAAGAGGTTGTATCGAAACATCTTGGGTCGTATCGAAACGTCCGTATTGAAATACCAAGTGTCGTATTGGAATAGCCTGTAATTCAAATAGTCGTTGAGATATAGTCGTTGGGGTTATAGTTGTTGGGGTGTATGCCACGTGGGCGTATCGAAACACCAAAGGGTGTTTCGAAACAACACCTATTCGTATCGAAACAGGTGACCCCTGTATCGAAACGAGTTCTGGCAGTTTCAAAACGTATCGATACAAATTATGCATGTATCGAAATTGGTACATTAAAAACACTAGTTTGGCTACTTAAAAAACGTTTTAAACATTGCCAAAACCTTTTGAAACATCTTCAAACTTATTTTCAAGTTGTTTTTGACTTAGATAATGTTTTAAATTCTTTTCAATTAAGTCCAAAACATTTTTCAATTGTTATATCAAAACATATATTTCTACAATTTCCCCCTTTTTGATATAATAAAACCAACTTGAAAATTGTTTGGGATTCTCCCCCTTAGTATTTAAAATTTTGAATAAGAGATTTTAAAATTTGAATGAAGTTAAAGCTCCCCATTATTCTCTTGAAAAATCAAATTTTCAAATCATTTCTCCCCTTTTTGTTATATCAAAAAGAATTTAAAAGACATTAGGCTCAATATAACATAGGATGTTTAAAGAGTTTTGACACAATTAAAAACTTTTGGTTTTAAAATTGGCTCCCCTTTACTCAAAGCATGAAATATGTTATTCCAAACAATATGATAATCTAGTTGAATTAAAATAAATAAATTAAAAGAAAAACGAATAAATTCAACTAAAGTTTACCACACTTGAATCCAAGTGAGGATGTGAAGCCTTCCTTCTTCAAGTGTTCTCTTTGTGTGCATGGAGCTCCCCCTCAATTTTGGACTTGTTGATCACTCTCCATCACACCTAGACAAGACAATCAAGTAATTTTTGGTATCCAAATTGCTTTGGATCCATAGACGTTAGTTGCACATAATTTAGTCCCCTTAGGAATCTATTTTTGAATTTCATCATTTTTAGTTGAAGTACTTAGTCCTTTTCGGACCCAAATACTTCTAAAAACTTTTCCATTAAAAAATTTAGGGGCACTAGATTGTCTAACATAAAAATTTGATTTTCCCAAATTGTTTTTCTTTGAAGTTCATTGTGTTGAGTTGTGTGGAGCTCGATTCGTTCAACCGATGTTGCTCACCAAGTGGTGGAGAGGTGGATTTTTGGGTGGAAGGGTTGTGGAAGCTAAAAAGAAATGTGACACGATGATTTATAGTGGTTCAACCTTCTAACCAAGGTCTACATCCACTACCTTAGCTCCCCACTAAGGATTTCACAATCAATCCACTATTGATTCGTCCCCTTTTCTAGGCTTAGGAGGTAACTGTTGGGTTGTGTGGTGCTCGATTCGTTCAACCGATTATGCTCACCAAGTGGTGGAGAGGTGGATATTTGGGTGTTAGGGTTTAGGAAGCTAAAAAGGAATAGACACAATGATTTTAGAGTGGTTCGGTCTTCTAACAAGCACCTACATCCACTACCTTAGCTCCCCACTAAGGATTTCACAATCAATCCACTAATTGATTCGTCCCCTTTTCTAGGCTTAGGAGGAAACCCTTTACACCGATCAAGCTTCTACCCAAAGCCTTGATCAAAACCCTCTTTTACAAAGAGACAATAAAAGCAAACTTAAACCCTCTAATAGGTGTTTGTTTGCACAATGAAGCTCACACCCAAAACCTAAAACACTTGAGTAAATTTGACAATTTTGGCTCACTAGTGTTTGTCTATACAATAATTGACACTTTAGGCTTTAAGACAATTCTTGATCATTTGTTGATTGACAATTGAAGCATTAGCCTTCTCTTGATGCTTGGAGGTCCCTTTTATACTCCCAATTGAGTTTGTAGCCGTTACTAGCCGTTGGGATCAAATTGGAGCCGTTGAGGACTTTAATTCCCACCATAAATGCATTATGCAGCTCCCCGTTTCGAAACGCTCGATGCCGTTTCGAAACACTCTCAATGTAGAAAGAGCCGTTGCAGTTTGTCAGGGCATCCGTTTCGGAACGCCTCCTGGCAGTTTCGGAACGCCTCATGTCCATTTCGGAACGCCTCCTGGCCGTTTCGAAACCCGTATCGAAACGCTATAGGCCCGTATCGAAACGCTTGCATTTAAAAGTTGGTTGGGAAAATAGCCGTTGGGGTTTATGAGCGTTGGGGTCATTGCCACGTGGGCGTATCGAAACGGCCTAGCCCGTTTCGAAACGCTGGGCAAAAATCAAGTCCAGGGAAAGCCCGTTTCGAAACACGTTTCGAAACGAATATGCTACTGGAATCCCCTGTTTCGAAACACCTGGACAGGTTTGAGAAGTTTGGCTTTGAAACACATTAAAAACCCATTTAAAAACGTCCCTAAACATAGTTTCAGAATATTTGGACTTTGGAAATTGTTTTAAATACTTTTCAAATCAGTCCAAAACATTTTTCAATTATTATATCAAAACATTAGTTCTACAATCTCCCCCTTTTTGATATAATAAAACTCTCTTGAAAAATTGTTTGGGATTCTCCCCCTTTAACTTTAAAAATGTGAATAAGAGACTAAATATATGAAATCAAGTAAAGCTCCCTCTTATTCATTTGAAAATTCAATTTTTCAAACCATTTCTCCCCCTTTTTCTTATATCAAAAAGAATTTAAAACATTAAGTTCAAAAATAACAATAGAGGTAAAAGTTTGACAAAAGTAAGAATTTGGTTTTAAAATGGCTCCCCCTTACTCAAAGCATCATCCAAATGTTAGTCACAACATATATGATCATCTAGTTGAATTTAAAACAAAGATAAACAAATAAAATCAAAACAACTAGAATTTTACCACACTTGAACTCAAGGTAGGATGTGAAGCCTTCCTTCTTCAAGTGTTCTTCCTTGTGTGCATGGAGCTCCCCCTCAATGTTTGACTTGTTGAACATCTCCATCACACCTAGCAAAAGACAATCAAGTAACTTTTGGTATCCAAATTGCTTTGGATCCATGAACGTTAGTAGCACAAATTTTTGACCCCTTAGGAATCCATTTTTCAATGTCATCCTTTTTAATTGAAGAGGTTAGTCCTTTTGGGACCCAAACACTTCTAAAACATTTACCATTTTTAAATCTAGGGGCACTAGATTGTCTAACATAAAAATTTGATTTTCCAAAATTGTTTTTCTTTTCAAGCTCTTTGGAAATCAAATCTTTTTCTTCTTGAACATTTTGAAGCAATTTTTGTAAATAAAAACATTTTAATTCAAACTCTTCAAGTTTTGCTTCAAGTTCAAGTTTGGTTTTAGAAAGCAAATCATTTTGAATTTTTAACTTTGAAACCAATTTTTTGTTTTTCAAAATGTGGCTTTTAAAATCTAAAACCAAATCATCATAGGCATCTTATAATTCATCAAAGGAATAAGAACATGAAGTAGATGAATTAGAAGTTACCCTTGAATCTTCTTCGATGGCCATAAGGCAAAGGTTGGCTTGTTCATCGTCGGTGGAGTCTTCATCACTCCAAGTAGCCAAATGTGCCTTCTTCTTATGGCTTGAAGTGCTTGCCCTCTCCTTTCTCTTAGGTTCTCGTTCAAGCTCTCTCAAGGCTTTCTTCATGAACGGGGCACACTTCTTGAAGAGATGAACTATCTCTTCTTCTTCATCCTCCTCTTCACTTGAGTAGACATGATAGCAAGTGGAGGATTTGAGAGCCATGGCACTAGCATTGATGCCAAGCCCTTTGATTTTCTTCTCTCCCATAGCTCTAATTTCTTCCCTTTTCTTCTCCTCTTCCTTGTTCTTCTTCATAATTTGATGAGTGAGAAGAGACCCCATAAGTTCATCAAGCTTCAAAGTCTTCAAATTTTTGGCTTCGATGATGGCGGTCCTCTTTGAGTCCCAAGACTCGGGAAGTGAGTAGATGAGCTTTCGGACAAGCTTCTCTTCCGGGATGGCTTCTCCATAACCTTTAAGACCGTTGGTGATGGTGGAGAACCTATCAAACATCTTCTCGATGTTCTCTTCCGGATCCATCTTGAAGTTCTCATACTCTAATGTTAGGAGCCCAATCTTGGTCTCCTTGACTTCATCGGTCCCCTCGTATGTGACTTCAAGCTTGTCTCATACCTCCTTGGCACTCTCACAAGAAGACATCTTCTCATAGATGGATGGGCCAAAAGCACAAAACAAGATGTGCAAGGCCTTGCAATTAAGCTCCATCTTCTTGCGATCGTCGGCACTCCACTCCGCTTTGCTTCGTTGAGGCACGAACGGACCATCTTCAACTATGTCCCATAGCTTGTAATCTCTAGACTTAATGAAGAACTTCATCTTTATCTTCCAATGGGCATAGAATGTTCTGTCGAAGAAAGGCGGTTTGTCTATGGATTGCGCCATTTTGAGCCGGTTGATGAACTAGTGATCGAGCTTGTCGGATCTCCTCAATAGGATGTTAATCCTCTTCGATTGAGCCAAGCTATGATACCAAATTGTTGGGTTGTGTGGTGCTCGATTCGTTCAACCGATTATGCTCACCAAGTGGTGGAGAGGTGGATATTTGGGTGTTAGGGTTTATGAAGCTAAAAAGGAATAGACACAATGATTTTAGAGTGGTTCGGTCTTCTAACAAGCGCCTACATCCACTACCTTAGCTCCCCACTAAGGATTTCACAATCAATCCACTAATTGATTCGTCCCCTTTTCTAGGCTTAGGAGGAAACCCTTTACACCGATCAAGCTTCTACCCAAAGCCTTGATCAAAACCCTCTTTTACAAAGAGACAATAAAAGCAAACTTAAACCCTCTAATAGGTGTTTTTTTGCACAATGAAGCTCACACCCAAAACCTAAAACACTTGAGCAAATTTGACAATTTTGGCTCACTAGTGTTTGTCTATACAATAATTGACACTTTAGGCTTTAAGACAATTCTTGATCATTTGTTGATTGACAATTGAAGCATTAGCCTTCTCTTGATGCTTGGAGGTCCCTTTTATACTCCCAATTGAGTTTGTAGTCGTTACTAGCCGTTGGGATCAAATTGGAGCCGTTGAGGACTTTAATTCCCACCATAAATGCATTCTGCAGCTCCCCGTTTCGAAACGCTCGATGCCGTTTCGAAACACTCTCAATGTAGAAAGAGCCGTTGCAGTCTGTCAGGGCATCCGTTTCGGAACGCCTCCTGGCCGTTTCGGAACGCCTCATGTCCGTTTCGGAACGCCTCCTGGCCGTTTCGAAACCCGTATCGAAACGCCTGCATTTAAAAGTTGGTTGGGAAAATAGCCGTTGGGGTTTATGACCGTTGGGGTCATTGCCACGTGGTCGTATCGAAACGGCCTAGCCCGTTTCGAAACGCTGGGCAAAAATCAAGTCCAGGGAAAGCCCGTTTCGGAACACGTTTCGAAACGAATATGCTACTGGAATCCCCTGTTTCGAAACGCCTTATGGTGTTTCGAAACACCTGGACAGGTTTGAGAAGTTTGGCTTTGAAACACATTAAAAACCCATTTAAAAACATCCCTAAACATAGTTTCAGAATATTTGGACTTTGGAAATTGTTTTAAATACTTTTTAAATCAGTCCAAAACATTTTTCAATTATTATATCAAAACATTAGTTCTACAGTAACCCTTACAAACGATCAAGCTTCTACCCAAAGCCTTGATCAAAACCCTCTTTTAAGAAGAGATAAACAAAGAAAACTTAAACCCTATAATAGGTGTTTGTTTGCACAATGAAGCACTCACCCAAAACCTAAAACACTTGAGCAAATTTGACAATTTTGGCTCACTAGTGTTTGTCTATACAAGAAATGACAAATTAAGCACTAAGACAATTTCTTGATCATTTGATGTTTGACAATATGAGCATTAGCCTTCTCTTGATGCTTGGAGGTCCCTTTTATACTCCCAAATGAGTTTGTAGCCGTTACTAGCCGTTGGGATCAATTTGGAGCCGTTGAGGACTTTATTTCCCTTCATAAATGTTGTTCTGCAGCTATGGGTATCGATACGCGTGGAACGGTATCGATACGGCCTTCATAAGAACTAGCCGTTGGGCTCTTGCCAGCCTGGGCGTATCGATATGCTTTAGGGCGTATCGGTACGGGTTCATATTTAAATGGCCGTTGGGAAATAGCCGTTGGGGTAGTTGAAATGGGATCGGTACGCTTACCTGGCGTATCGAAACGACCCCACTCCGTATCGATACGGCAAGGACCTGTATCGATACGGGTTTTGACAGTGGACAAACTGGGGCAAAAAGGTATCGATACGGGTAAGACCGTATCGGTACGGGTACTTTGAAAACACAAGTTTGGCTATTAAAAACATGAAAAATCTTTGCCAAAAACCTCTTAAAATACCTCAAACATAATTTCAAGTTGTTTGGACTTAAAAACAAGTTTTAAATTCTTTTCAAATTAGTCCAAAACATTTTTCAATTATTATATCAAAACATTAGTTCTACAATCTCCCCATTTTTTATATAATAAAACTAACTTGAAAATTTGTTTGGGATTCTCCCCCTTTAACTTTAAAAATGTGAATAAGAGATTCAGGATATGAAATCAATTAAGGCTCCCCCTTATTCATTTGAAAATTTAATTTTTCAAACCATTTCTCCTCCTTTTTGTTATATCAAAAAGAATTTAAAACATTAAGTTTAAAATAACAATAGAGGTAAAAACTTTGACACAAATAAGAATTTGGTTTAAAAATGACTCCCCCTTACTCAAAGCAACATCAAAAGTGTTAGTCCATCATTAATGATCATCTAGTTGAATAAACTAAAACTAAAACAAATAAATGCTAAAACAACTAGATTTTTACCAACACTTGAACTCAAGGTAGGATGTGAAGCCTTCCTTCTTCAAGTGTTTTTCCTTGTGTGCATGGAGCTCCCCCTCAATGTTTGACTTGTTGAACATCTCCATCACACCTAGCAATAGACAATCAAGTAATTTTTGGTATCCAAATTGCTTTGGATCCATAGACATTAGTAGCACAAATTTTAGTCCCCTTAGGAATCCATTTTTCAATGTCATCCTTTTTAATTGAAGTGGTTAGTCCTTTTGGGACCCAAACACTTCTAAAACATTTTCCTTTAATAAATCTAGGGGCACTAAATTGTCTAACATAGAAATTTGATTTTCCAAAATTGGTTTTCTTTTCTAGCTCTTTGGAAATCAAATCCTTTTCTTCTTGAACTTTTTGAAGCAATTTTTGTAAATCAAAACATTTTAATTCAAACTCTTCAAGTTTTGCTTCAAGTTCAAGTTTGGTTTTAGAAAGCAAATCATTTTGAATTTTTAACTTTGAAATCAATTTGTTGTTTTTCAAAATGTGGCTTTTAAAATCTAAAACCAAATCATCATAGGCATCTTGTAATTCATCAAAGGAATAGGAACATGAAGTAGATGAATTAAAAGTTACCCTTGAATCTTCTTCGATGGCCATAAGGCAAAGGTTGGCTTGTTCATCGTCGGTGGAGTTCTCATCACTCTAAGTAGCCACATGTGCCTTCTTCTTATGGCTTGAAGTGCTTGCCCTCTCCTTTCTTTTAGGTTCTCGTTCAAGCTCTCTCAAGGATTTCTTCATGAATGGGGCACACTTCTTGAAGAGATGAACTATCTCTTCATCTTCATCCTCCTCTTCACTTGAGTAGACATGATGGCAAGTGGAGGACTTGAGAGCCATGGCACTTGCATTGATGCCAAGCCCTTTGATTTTCTTCTCTCCCATAGCTCTAATTTCTTCCCTCTTCTTCTCATCCTCTTTATTCTTCTTCATGATTTGATGAGTAAGGAGTGACCCCATGAGTTCATCAAGCTTCAAAGTCTTCAAATTCTTTGCTTCGATGATGGCGGTCCTCTTTGAGTCCCATGACTCGGGAAGTGAGTATATGAGCTTTCGGACAAGCTTTTCTTCCGGGATGGCTTCTCCATAACCTTTAAGACCATTGGTGATGGTGGAGAACCTATCAAACATCTTCTCGATGTTCTCTTCCGGATCCATCTTGAAGTTCTCATACTCTAAGGTTAGGAGCCCAATTTTGGTCTCCTTAACTTCATCGGTTCCCTCGTATGTGACTTCAAGCTTGTCCCATACCTCCTTGGCACTCTCACAAGAAGACATCTTCTCATAGATGGATGGACCAAATGCAAAAAATAGAATGTGCAAGGCTTTGTAATTTAGCTCCATCTTCTTGCGATCGTCGGCACTCCACTCCGCTTTACTTCTTTGAGGCACGAACGAACCATCTTCAACTATATCCCATAGCTTGTAATCTCTTGATTTGATGAAGAACTTCATCTTTGTCTTCCAATGGGCATAGTGGGTTCCGTCAAAGAAAGGCGGTTTGTCGATAGATTGTGCCATTTGAGCCGGTTGATGAAAAAGTGATCGAGCTTGCCAGATCTTCTCAATAGGATGTGAATCCTCTTCGATTGAGCCAAGCTCTGATACCAATTGTTGAGTTGTGTAGAGCTCGATTCGTTCAACCGATGTTGCTCACCAAGTGGTGGAGAGGTGGATTTTTGGGTGGAAGGGTTGTGGAAGCTAAAAAGAAATGTGACACAATGATTTATAGTGGTTCAACCTTCTAACCAAGATCTACATCCACTACCTTAGCTCCCCACTAAGGATTTCACAATCAATCCACTATTGATTCGTCCCCTTTTCTAGGCTTAGGAGGTAACCCTTACAAACGATCAAGCTTCTACCCAAAGCCTTGATCAAAACCCTCTTTTACAAAGAGATAAACAAAGAAAACTTAAACTCTCTAATAGGTGTTTGTTTGCACAATGAAGCACTCACCCAAAACCTAAAACACTTGAGCAAATTTGACAATTTTGGCTCACTAGTGTTTGTCTATACAAGAAATGACAAATTAAGCACTAAGACAATTTCTTGATCATTTGATGTTTGACAATATGAGCATTAGCCTTCTCTTGATGCTTAGAGGTCCCTTTTATACTCCCAAATGAGTTTGTAGCCGTTACTAGCCGTTGGGATCAATTTGAAGCCGTTGAGGACTTTATTTCCCTTCATAAATGTTGTTCTGCAGCTATGGGTATCGATACGCGTGGAACGGTATCGATACGGCCTTCATAAGAACTAGACGTTGGGCTCTTGCCAGCCTGGGCGTATCGATACGCTTGAGGGCGTATCGGTACGGGTTCATATTTAAATGGCCGTTGGGAAATAGTCGTTGGGGTAGTTGAAATGGGATCGGTACGCTTACCTGGCGTATCGAAACGACCCCACTCTGTATCGATACGGCAAGGACCTGTATCGATACGGGTTTTGACAGTGGCCAAACTGGGGCAAAAAGGTATCGATACGGGTAAGACCGTATCGGTACGGGTACTTTGAAAACACAAGTTTGGCTATTAAAAACATGAAAAATCTTTGCCAAAAACCTCTTAAAATACCTCAAACATAATTTCAAGTTGTTTGGACTTAAAAACAAGTTTTAAATTCTTTTCAAATTAGTCCAAAACATTTTTCAATTATTATATCAAAACATTAGTTCTACACATTGGAAATCAAATCTTTATCTTTCTTAAGATCATAAATCTCCTTTTGATGATCTTTTTCAATTGTTTGAAGCAATTCTTGTAAACTTGAAATTTTAAGTTCAAAATTTTTATTTTTTCTTCAAACTCTAAATTAGTTTTAGAAAGCAAATCATTTTTTTCGGTTTTTAACTTTGAAATCAATTTCTTGTTTTTCAAAAATGAAGCCTTGAATTCAAAAATCAATTCATCATAGGATTCTTGTAACTCATCAAAAGTATAAGAATTTGAATAAGATGAGTTAGGAGTTACCTTTCCCTCATTGAGCGCCATGAAGCATAGGTGGGCTACCTCATCATCGGTGGAGTCTTCATCACTCTACGTTGCCATATATGTTTTCTTTGAAGATGATCCCTTTTTGTTGAACTTGTGGGAATCCTTCATCTTCTTCTTCGATTCATGCTTGGATTTAGCCATCTCGCTCTTCATGAATCGGGTGAATTTCTTGAAGAGATGGTTCATCTCTTCATCTTCACTTTCCTCCTTGATTGAATTTACAAGTTGGTATGTGGAGGATTTGAGAGCAACGACACTCGCGTTGATGCCTAGCTCTATGATTTTCTTCTTCCCCATCTTCTTTATCTCTTCCTTCTTCTTTCCCTCTTTTTTTTTCTTTTTTCATTATTTCATGAGTGAGAAGAGACCCCATAAGTTCATCTAGCTTCAAGGTCTTTAGGTTTTTGGCTTCGATGATGGCAGTCTTCTTTGAGTCCTATGACTCGGGAAGAGAATAAAGAAGCTTTCAGACAAGCTTGTCTTCCGGAATGATTTCTCCATAGCCTTTGAGTCTATTTGTGATGGTGGAGAATCTATCGAACATATTTGTGATGTCTTCACTCGGTTCCATCTTGAAGTTCTCATACTCGTAGGTGAGGAGGCCAATCTTGGTCTCCTTTACTTCGTTTGTTCCCTCGTATGTGACTTCAAGCTTGTCCCATACTTCCTTGGCATCTTCACAAGAGGACATATTCTCATAGATGTTGGGGCCAAATGCACAAAAGAGGGTGTGCAAGGCCTTGCAATTAAGCTCCATCTGCTTGCAATCATCCGCACTCCATTCCGCATTTACTCTTTGTGGCACATAAGGACCCTCTTCAACAACATCCCAAAGCTTGTAGTCTTTGGATTTCATGAAGAACTTCATTCTTATCTTCCAATGAGCGTAGTTGGTCCCGTCAAAGAATGGCGGCTTGTCGATGGATTGCGCCATTTGACCGGTTGATTGAATTTTGTATCGAGCTTCCAGATCGCCTGAATAGGATGTTAATCCCCTTCTATTAAGCCTCACCCTGATACCAATTGTTGGGCTTGATAGGCTCTATTTCCTTCAACCGTTATGGATTGCCAAGTGGTGGAGAAGTAGAATTTTTTGGTGATTGAGGTGTGGAAGCTAAAAGATAAAAGACACGATAATTTAGAGTGGTTCGGCCTTCTAACAAGCACCAACATCTACTAACTTAGCTTCCCACTAAGGATTTCACAATCAATCCACTAATTGATTCGTCCCCTTTTCTAGGATTTAGAGGAAAGCCTTACAACGATCAAAGCTTTCTAGCCCAAAGTTTGATCAAACCCTCTCTACAAGAGATAAAGATAAGAAAACTAAAATCCCTCTTACAAGGTTGATGTTTTCACGCTAAAGAATTCACCCAAACCTAAACACTTGAGCATATTTGACAATTTAGGCTCACAAGTGTTGTCTATACAAAGAATGAATAAATTAGGCTCTAAAGACAATTTGACATCATATGGTTGTTGACAATTGAAGCATTACTCTTCACTTGATGCTTGGAGGTCCTTTTTGTACTCTCAATTGAGTTTATAGCCGGTGAGGATCGTTGGGGTTGAATTGGAGCCGTTGGAGACTTTATTTCCCACCATAAATGCAGTTCTGCAACTACCCGTATCAAAATGGTACCTACATATTTCGAAACACAACTAAAACAGAAAGAGTCGTTATGCGCATTGAAGAGGCCGTATCGAAACATCTTGGGTCGTATTAAAATGCTCGTATCGAAATGCCTATTGTCGTATCAGAACAGCTAGCAATTCAAATAGTTGTTGGGGTGTATGCGATGTGGGCGTATTGAAACACCAAAGGGTGATTCAAAACAACACCTATTCGTATCGAAACATGTGACCCCCTGTATCGAAACGGGTTCTAGCAGTTTCAAAACGTATCGATACAGATTATGCCTGTATCGAAACGAGTACATTAAAAACAATGGTTTGGCTACTTAAAAACGTTTTAAACATTGCCAAAACCTTTTGAAACATCCTCAAACTTATTTTCAAGTTGTTTTTTACTTAGAGAATGTTTTAAATTCTTTTCAATTAAGTCCAAAACATTTTTCAATTATTATATCAAAACATATATTTCTACACAAACCATATTTTTAAACTAACAAAAGCTTTATATGGTTTGATACAAGCTCCTAGAGCTTGGTATGAAAGACTTTCAAACTTTTTAATTGAAAAGGGTTTTGAAAAAAGGAAGGTAGACACTACACGTTTCATTAAAAGTAATGGCAATGATATATTAGTAGTTCAAATTTACGTTGATGACATTATATTTGGTTCTACTAATGAGTTTTGTTGCCAATAATTTTCTAAGCTAATGCAATTTGAATTTGAGATGAATATGATGGGGGAGCTCTCATTCTTCTTGGGACTACAAATCAAGCAAAGGAAGGATGGCATCTTCATCAATCAAGCTAAATACATCAAGGATATGCTCAAGAAGTTTAGCTTGGAGGATGTGAAGCCTCAAGCCACTCCTATGAGCTCATCAATTAAGCTTGACAAGGATGAATGAGTTAAGTGTGTTGATTCTAAGATTTATCGTTCCATGATTGGATATTTGCTTTACCTTACCGCAAGTAGACCCGGTATCATGTTTAGTGTTTACTTGTGTGCTAGGTTTCAAGCTAGTCCTAGAGAATCTCATCTTACAACCATTAAGAGAATCTTTAGATACCTTAGAGATACACCTTGTTTAGGTCTTTGGTATCCTAAAGACTCTTCCTTTGACCTTCATGCCTTCTCCAATGCGGATTATGAGGGATGTAAAGTAGATAGAAAAAGTACCTCCGGGACATGTCAATTCCTAGGTAGTATGCTCATATCTTGGTTCTCTAAGAAACAAAATATTGTAGCCTTATCTACCACCGAAGCGGAATACATATCGGCCGGGAGTTGTTGTGCTCAAGTCCTTTGGATGAAGCAACAATTTTTAGATTATAGAGTTGATGTAGGTATCATGCCCCTTAAGGGAGTGACAACACTAGCGCAATATGTCTCACTAAGAATCCCATCCAACATTCTAGAACCAAACACATAGAAATAAGATATCATTTCATTAGGGATCATTTCTTAAAGAAAGATGTAGTTCTAAAGTATGTTGACGTCTTAAACCAATTAGCAGATATTTTTACCAAACCTCTAGATACAGTTACCGTTGGGGCTTTAAATATGCATTTAAAGAGAATCATCTTTTAATTAAAACACAAACCCCTTTACCCAAATACCCTAGCCAAAAAACCCTATAAAACCCCTCAAATCTCTTCAATTTTTCATACAAAACCTAATTTTTTTGAGGGGTTTTCATCAACTCATCAAAGTCAAGCTTTGCTAGTAATTTGGTGCATTCTCATCTCATCATTCATCTATTCACCATAAATCAAGGTATAAACCCTTTTCTTTTCTTTTTAATTTTTGTTTAATATCATTGGTTGTTTTTAAACGATTTTTGTATAAAACATATACATATAGTATGGGTTTTCAAGTTTTTGCAACAAAAAAACTTTAAAATTCGAATTTTTTTATTTGAATATAAAATTATATCGTATATTTTTTTAATTTTTTTTTTCAAAATTCTTTTAACCAATATTTTCTTTTATACTTGTATATATTTTTAACCTAAAAATATAGTGTTTTTATCAATACCTTGAATTATTGGAATTTTTCTTTGGATTGAATGTGATGATAATTGCATACATTTTTTTCGAATTGTTTTGATGTCATTTTTAGGATAATGGGGCCCAAAAAGAGATCACGAAGAGTTTTACCTTCTAGTTCATCAAATCCTACTCGTGATGATGAGGGTAATATCAAACCAAACCTCCTTTACATTATCCAACATAGTTTCCCTACCGCGTCGGCTATGGCCAATTATAAATTTTTTTAAGGTTTTACTCTTAGGAAAGAACGGGTTGTCTCAATTCCTTTTTTAAGCTCTGGTCACTTTAAATTTTAGTATCTTGGTTTATTTCAACAATGGAAATTCATGAAAATTTTGGGTTTACCCCCGGTTTTATATCGAAACCTTGTTATAATGTTTCAAATGCCATTTGCATTCATGATGCCCAAAGAGAACATGTTGTTGCTATTGAATCTCATCTTATGGGAAAAACTTTTCAAATTGACAAAGATACACTTTGTAAAGCTTTTGGTTTTGAAAATATCGGAATTGATGATAAAAATTCTTGGTTCCGTAACCGTTTTGAATGTCCACGACCGAATCCTTCACCTTATTATCTCTTGGTGGATTCGTCCCTCCGGTGGGAAATTTTCAACTATTTGTCAAGTCGGTGACTTTTGGCTTTGTTGTTTTCATGAGGGTAAGCGCCCAAATCTTTGCAATATTATGTTTGTCACCCTTTTATATCTTGTCCAAAATCGTCATACCGAATAAGTCAAATCTTTTTACTATAGGACGACTTTGAGTCATTTGTTTCATTTCGGAGAAATAGATTGTTCCTATGACTATCCCGAACCCCTTGGCCTACCCATTGATGAACGTTCCCTAAACCGCTCTCATTTTGAGTTCATCAACAATGAATGGGTTCGTGTTCCTCGACCTCGTCGTCAACAATATCAACCTCCTCTGGAATCTCCTCAAGGTCCTCAAATTGCTCAAACCTCAATGGATGGTCTCATGACTTTTCTTACCGAGCAATTCATCACCATGTGGATGGACATGAACTCGAGATTTGCAGCCATCGACACTCGTTTCACCGCATTGGAAGATCGTTTGTGGGAGATGGAACAACGACAAACCTCCATGGATATTTCTCTCATCGCTCTTCATGGCTCTTGGATCAATTCTAACCGTTCTCAAGCCACACACGATGATGGGGATGAAGAATATGAAGAGGATGATGATGGTGGGAACGAATAGAGCTTTGCATATCATGCCATATCATTTAGATTTCTAGTTTATGCACCTATCTTTTTATGTTAAGAACATATCCTTTGTTTTTATGTTTTTTAGGATATCAATTTGGAATAATGTTTGAAGTTATGTTTGCTTTGGATATTTTTTATTGCCTAATGATATTATGTTGCTTCTTTATGCTTTAAAGTGTGCTTGATGTTTATTATCCCTATTTTATGCATTGATTATTTTTGATCTAATAAAAAGGGAGAGAAGTGTAAAAGAGCCAATTTTTGAAAACATATCTTAAATTAAGGGGGGTAAACTTTTCAAAGTTTTCAAAACTTAAAAATTTATACTTGATTTTATTATATCAAAAAGGGAGAGATTGTGAAACCTAAATTGATTTTGATCTAACAAATTGATAAGAGCTTATTTGCAAATACAATAAATTTTAAGTATTTTAAAGACTCACTAAATTGACAAGCTTTTTGAAACCAAATGATCTTTCAAGAAAAAAATATTGTATGTGTTCAAATTTTTCTAAATGTTTTTCAAGCCTACGCCCATACGTATTGATACGTTTAGCTCGTATCGATACAGTTTTCCTTCACTAGAAAACCAATTAACCAAGGCGTACCAATACGGTTAAACCCCGTATTGATACAATATTCATCTAGGTAAATTTTCAAGCCATAGCGTACCGATACGATTACACTCCGTATCGATACGATTTCGATGATGATAGAAAATTTTTGTATTTAATGATTCGAACGTTGCTTCTCAGTTATGGGAATCCCAAATTTTTAAATGACCACTAACCGTATCGATACGCCTAGATAGCGTACCGATACGCTTTTTGTCAAAACACAATTCAGGATTCTAGTGAGCAAAAACTGTATCGATACAACATTTCGTATCGATACGCTCCTTATAATCGTACCGATACGCCCTTCTTGCGTATCGATACGCCTATGTTTTTCAATCACAACAACTCTTTCTTCTTTAAGGCATGTACCGATACGGTCACGAGGGTACTGATACGGTGTGCAGTTGAGAAGCATTTATTGCGGGAAAATGTAGCCCAACGGCTAGATTAATGACCTCAACCACCCAAACAGCTAGAATTCAATGCAAAGGTATAAAAACAAGCCTCCAAAGCTCAAACAAGAACTATTGAACCTTCAAGCAACATCCAAGAAATTATTTCAAACCCTTGAGCTTATAGAGTCAAATTTGTGTATCCAACTTGTAAAATTCTTCATTGTTTATCTTTCGTTCAAGTTTGGGGAGTGTTTGTTTGTAATTGGGCAATTCATTAGTCTTGTGAGAGATAAATTTTTTATTGTCTATCCTTATTTGTAATTGTGAGTGAATTTGATTAAGCTTTGGGTAGAAAGCTTAATCGGTTTATAAGGTTGCCTCCTAATCTGAGAAAAGAGGAAGAATCAATAGTGGATTGGTTGAAAATCTTTGGTGGGAGCTAAGGTAGTGGATGTAGAGCTTGTTAGAAGCTTGAACCACTCTAAATTCCCTTGTCTCAAATTTTCATTTATTCCTTCACTCCCTTCAAAGTTTTAATTACCAACTCACCCCCTCTTGGCCATTTGCAAGCGTGTGATCAACTCAACAAAGGGTGGCGCCGAGCGTCTGAGCCAATGGTGTGTTCTCTAGGAGGGTATGCCTTGGAGGTCGAGGACAACGGGTTATCCAAGGAGGCATGGCTGAAAGACACGACAAATGACCGGCTAAAAGAGCCTCAAAATCCTTTTGCTTCTTCTTCTCAACGAAGGTGTTGTCGGAGAAGCAAACAAACGTAGAGAAAAAAGCTGAAGAGAGATCAAATTCACAAAACCAGTGGGAGATGGGGAGTAGCAAAACGAAGGGCCACAAAAGTCCTCCTCCCAAACCTTAAAACCATTCTCAACATAGAAAGTTTATCTTCCTCCTTTCAAAAGCTTACCTATGCCTGGGCCAAGGTTTCCAGAAACAGAAAGTCTCATCGAGTCAACTATGGGGAACAAGAAAACAACAAGAAAGAAGAAAAAAAGAAATGAAAGACAGTAATTTACTAAACAAAGGAAAGAAAGAGATTAAGGAAGAGGGAGGCCAGCAGCTGCCGCCTAGCAAAGCAACTAACCTTCAGAGAAAAAAGAAAAGATTGAAAATAGAAAAAAAATTCACAAATAATGAGATTTTCAATTTAGAGGCTCCAACATTAGTATTAAGAAAGGGTGGGTTCTGAGTACAAGAAGATACAAGTAAATATAATGTGATATTTGTTGTTCTCGTCTTTACTCCTCCGTTACAACAATTTCGCGATTGCTTTTCCATAATCATCCCTTCGCTACAACTATATCGCATCAAGTGTTGTATCTCTACTTTCGAATCCTTCTCAACCACCCTTCGTTACACTTTTGCATATGTAGTTGTGAAGTTTTTATAGTATTTTCTGATATGATATTATTAAAAGACTACAATACAATTAACATGATGACTATTAAGTCAATTTGACTCTAGTTAACTCTACTAACTGACAGACAGATCTCTACTACCAACTCATCATTAGCTATCAAGCCTAGGATTGACACCACCCATCGAAGTGACATTTATATGCCAATAAAGGTTAGACAGAGATGGAAGATTCAGACCCTCACTCTACTTCTTATCTTCTTCTTCACATAATAACCGACTGCGGCTCTCCATCTAAATTAGAGAGGGTGAACTGTTCAAAGCTACCATCATCTTATTCTTATCATTAACATTATTATACTTTGATAAAAAAATGTATATTATGACAATTTTATTAAAGAAACAATTTCATTATGATAGAAGAAAAAAATAAACAATGCAAGCCTAAAACTTTAAAACATGCACCCATAAAGATAAATAATCATGGGCCAAAATCCAAAAAGCCTAAAATAACATCTAGGTCAAAAAAATATAGTTGAGTATGGTTAATCATAGAAAAATAGAGAAGATGAAAGATCATCACAAACCAATCAATCACCATATGTAGATTTGGGATGAAAAAATAGACCGAAAGAACTTTTTGATTAGAGATGACTTCACTACCCCGCCGATTAATACTTCGCATCATCGAAGGACTGGTATCAAAACTAACAACGACAACCAAAAGACAATGCAACAATGCTAAAAAAGAGCCAAAACGATAATTAAACAACAATCGTCATTTTTATTTTCTCGAGAGAAGGAACATACCCATCGACGGGTAAGCTCCCAACATTGATAAATGAAAGAGAGAAAAAAATGTAGGAAGAGAGTCAAGGCAAACACAAGAAAAATAAAACGAAGAACAGACCAAGAGTAGAGAAAACGAGAAGTGGAAATGATGGCCAAATGAGAAACTAGACGAAGAGTACAGAATAAATAAAAATTTTAAAAATATATAAAAAAAGACACCGAAAAATAAAAATCGAAAAGAACAAGAAACAAAATAATTTTTTTGAGAAAAAAGACACCGAAAACAAAAAATATATAAAAAATTACGAAAAAAAAAACTCACAACAAAACCTTTCAAAAAAGTTGTTAGCGAAGGGTTATGTCTAACCTGAATCAAAAAGTGATTTTCGGCTGAAGCTAAAGATTACCGATTTGAACAAAGATCCAAAATGAACAAGCAACAAAAAAATTAAAAATGCTCTAAAGTCATAACAATAAAGCCATGAGAGATAAAAAAAAGGGCTAGGAAAATTGATAGACTGACATCAGAACTGTTAGAAAATGACTCATTTAGTTGTAAAATGAAAGAAGAAAATAGAAAATTATTAAGAAAAAGTTTTGGATGAAAGTTTAGGAGAAATTTCTAATATGATACTTTTGCTTACATAAAATATCAATATTTATATTTTACCAAAGTATCTAATATAATATATCATTTTATGTATTATTACAATATTTGCAGTTAATATTAGGGAAAATACACGAGTGATCATCCAACTATCATTTTTTTTGTTTTGGTCACTCAACTTATTTTTTCGTCAAAATCGTCCCTCCCGTTATATACCTTTCCTATTTTGGTTCCCTCCGTTAAAAACCTAATAGAATGTTGATGTGGATTTTTTAAAATATTTTAAAGTATTATTTTCTCTTTCCTCCATTTATTATTTTTTAAAATTTTATTCAAACCAATGTGATGGTAACACTTGTCACCACCACAACAAAGAAAATAAATAAGATTTGTTGAAGTGCTTGGAGTTAAACCCACTTCTCGAGGCAAATAAGCAGGTGTACTTGCTGCTAAGCTAAACGCCAATTGTGGTCATGTTTTACCACAAAATAATTTTAAATTAAAAAACCTAAAAAACCAAAGAAAAATTTAAAATAAGGAATTATAGAAGTCGTGACTCGAACCCACATCACGTAACATAAAATGCCCAAGTACGTACCAAATGTCCAAAGAAAATCTTATGATTTATTTCTACTAAAATTTATATTTAACCAATGTTAAGTTGCCAGCAGCACAAAATATAATATTAAAAGTAGTAGAGTGAATCGAACACAAAAGTTTTTTGATAAAAATTTAAATATTTAAACACCAAATTAAACTAAAAAGTTGTGATACTTTTAATTTAAATTATATTTAATTGAATTGTGATTAAAATTAAAAATAAAACTAAATTTCATCTTTTCACTTTGTTCGATAATGACAAAAATAACTAAATAATCATTTATTTATTTTATAAAAGTAATATTAAATTATTTTAAAAAGATCTTATATCATTTAAAATTAACAAAAAAATAAAATTTAAAAAATTTATATTCTATAGTAAATAAATATTATCAATTTAATTTTTAAAATAATTTAATATTAATTTTATACAAATAAATAAATGATTAATTTTCCATTATTGAACAAAGTGAAAAGGTAAATTTTAGTTTGATTTTTAATTTTAATCACAGTTTAGTTAAATATTATTTAAGTTACAAGCATCACAACTTCTTTAACTTGGTATTTAAATATTTAATTTTTTATCAAAAAAATTTTGTGTTCGAATCATTCCACTACTTTTAATATTTTATTTTGTCCTGCTAGTAACTTAACATTGGTTAAATATAAACTTTAGTAGAAATAGATCAAAAACATTGCTTGGGACATTTGGTTTGTACTTGGGGCTTTTATGTTGTGTGATGTGGGTTCGAGCCCCAACTTTTACAAGTTCCTTGTTTCAATTTTTTCTTTTGGTTTGGGATTTTTTAATTTAAAATTATTTTATGGTAAAATATAACCATAATTGGTGTTTAGCCTGGCGGTAAGAACAATTGCTTATGTGCCTTGAGATGTGGGTTCAACTTTTAGTAGTTTAACAAAACTTATTTATTTTCTTTGTTGTGGTGGTGATATGTGTCACCATCACATTGATCTGAATAAAATTTTTAAAAATAATAAATGGAGGAAAGAGAAAATAATAAAATAATATTTAAAAAAATTTTAAAAAAATTCACGTCAGCATTCTGTTAGGTTTTTAACGAAAGGGTACCAAAATAAAAAAGGTATGTAACGAGAATGACGATTTTAACGAAAAATTAATTGAATGATCAAAATAAAAAAGAGATGATAGTTAGGTGACCACCCGTATAATTTTTCCTTAATATTATGATATAAAAGTAAAGCCCTAAGCAAGCGCTCAGGGTGCTTTTGCTATACGTCGGAGTTAGCAATGTAGTAAAAAAATGTTTGCAATATATATATATATATATATTTATTAGATTGCGTTAAAGTCTTTTTCATTAGAAATTGATTTATTATAGAACAAATAAATTTAGAGTAATTAGAATTGGTTTAACTCAAGAATATATATGAATAAATATTATTTTTTAATCACCTTTAGACTATTAAAAAAATGGGTTTAACTCAAATAAAATATAAAGATTCTCCTATAAATTTATTAGTATCTTTTTTCTCTGTCTGGGTCGGGATTTTTATTTTCCACTGTTGTCAGTGTTGTAATAATTTTTTATTTTAGCATTTAATTTGTAAATAATATAATAAATAAAACTTTTGACTGAACATTGATTGAAGTTGGAAGAGGTGCATATTTGTATTTTAATAAAATGTTCAGTTTTTTTCAAATTCTTTTATTTATATTTTTCAATATTATTATAATATTCACGTATTAAGTTTTCATCGGCTGATTTGCCACTAATAATAAATTTATTTTTAAAATAGAAAAATGATCGATCTTTTTATATCATTATATGTTTATTTTTATAGATTTTTAGATTATAATTATATTTTTTATATAACTATCGATATCTAATTTATTAGTTGATTAATCGATATCAGTACTGTAGAGATTCATTATGAGTAGTAGCGGAATTATTTATTGATGGGCCAATTAAAAATATTTAAATTTAGAGCGAGTTAACAATATAAATTATATGTTTTTAAGGGACTAAAATATAATTTTACCATTACTTTAATTTATTTTTTTCAATTTTTAAAATTTGGGGATAGGGCATGGCTCCCGCTAGTCCCTTAAAAGATATCGCCCCTAATTACGAGAACGACTGTCCTGATCCAATTTCATAAAATGAAGAGATATGGAAAAATCATACTTCAATCAAATTAGAATTAGTTAGAATGAACTTAAATGAAGCTATTAGACTATTCCAATATCCGATCGAACAATTTTTTTTACCTTTTTTTGGTGTTTCTTTCTATGTTTCTACACTAAAAAATTAAATTTTAAACCATAATCTTAAATTCTAAATGTTTAACCATAAACCCTACAAATATACCATACTCTTAATTCCATAAACCTCAACCCTAAATTTTAATTTTAAACTTATTTTTTTGTAGTGTAGAAATATAAATAAAGGTAAAAGAAAGATAGGATTTCTATTCCCATTTTACTGCTTAAGCTGAATAATAGTAGATGTGAAACCAACCATTTTTTAGTCATCACTTTAATAAAATGTTTAATGTGATATCGATAATTTTTTAAGTGTTTATTATTATAAATAAATATTTTTGGTCTATAGATATCTATTTTTAAACTTTCGCTTAGGACCCTAAAAATATTTGAAACGATTCAAAGTACATTATTTTATAACTGCCATTAAGTGCTATAATTAAATGTCAAATACATTTAGTTCAAAAAAAATTAGTGGAGGCAAAATATAATTTTTAAAAAAATTAGAGAAAGGGGAGATTTACCTATCTATTTAACATTTTTTTAAAATTCTAAGACTTTTCATTGTTTCAATTTATTGAAATCTGGGAAAAAATAATTGCATTAAAAAAGAAAACACGGTATTATAATTGATGAATGGTCTTAAAATTTTTTAAATTCTAAGATGTTTCATTAATTTTTAATCTCTATTAATTGAATATGGTCATGTTTAGTAAAAATAGGTTATAGCCAAAATTAAAAGTTTGAGCTAAAATTAGAGGTTTGATCGGTCAAATTCGCTATTGCGGATGTTTGGTGAATAGCGGATTAGAGTGAAACCTCTAATTTTGAAAAAAAACTACTAATAGGAGCTTTTTGAAATTATAGGTTTTGATATAAAAGTTATAAAGACCATTTTACCCTCAATAACTACAAAAATATCTCAAAATAATTTAAATTTGACATTTTCTAATTTAATTATTCACCCACACGTATTTACATTGTGACATTTGTAAATTAATACTTTTTATTTCTTTTCTTTTTATTCTCACATATTTATATTTGTATTTGTTGAGCATTATAGGCTCGATTTCCTTCAACCGATTTAGTTAGCCAAGTGGTGGAGAAGTTATATTTTTTGGGTGATTGAGGTGTGGAAGCTAAAAGATAAAAGACACGATAATTTAGAGTGGTTCAACCTTCTAACAAGCACCTACATCCATTACCTTAGCTTCCCACTAAGGATTTCACAACCAATTCACTAATTGATTCGTCCCCTTTTCTAGGCTTAGGAGGAAACCCTTACAACGATCAAAGCTTTCTAGCCCAAAGATTGATCAAACCCTCTCTACAAGAGACAAAGATAGGCAAACTAAAACCCCTCTTACAGGGTTGATGTTTGCACACTAAAGCACTCACCCAAACCTAAACACTTGAGCAAATTTGGCAAAATATAGCTCACAAGTGTTGTCTATAACAAAAGTGTACAATTAAGCTCTAAAGACAATCTCTCATCATAATGTTGTTGAGCATTAACCATCTCTTGATGCTTGGAGGTCCCTTTTATATTCTTAATTGAGTTTGTAGCCTTTGAGGACCGTTGGGGTTGAAATAGAGTCGTTGGAGCCTTTATTTCTCACCATAAATGCAGTTCTGCAGCTTAGCGTATCGATACTCCTCAAACTGTATCGATACGGTCTCGATAAGGAAATAGTCGCTGAGACTTTCAACTGGTGCGGATCGATACGCGTGGCAAGCGTATCGATACGGTCCTGCAATTTAAAAGACCGTTGGGGGTAGTTGGGCGTATCGGTACGCGAACTAGCCGTTAGCTATTTAAAACATACCATATCGATACATCAAGACGTATCGATACGAGTTTTGGCTACTGGAATTTTGTTGTAGCTGAAACCCTAGGGAGTATCGATACAGTACTAGACCGTATCGGTACGGGTACTTGAAAAACACTGGTTTGGTTACTTTAAAAGCATTTTAAGTTATTCCAAAGCCTTTTAAAAACCCTTAAATATAATTTCAAGTTATTTTGACTAAAAGTATATTTTAAATTCTTTTCAATTTAGTCCAAAACATTTTTCAATTATTATATCAAAACATATATTTCTACAATCTCCCCTTTTTGATATAATAAAACTAACTTGAAAAATTGTTTGGGATTCTCCCCTTAATATTTTAAAATTTTGAATAAGAGATTTTAAAATTTGAATGAAGTTAAAGCTCCCCTTATTCTTTTGAAAAAAATCAAATTTTCAAACCATTTCTCACACTTTTTGTTATATCAAAAAGAATTTAAAATATATTAAGCTCAAAATAACATAGGAGGTTTAAAATTTTTGACACAATTAAAAACTTTGGTTTTAAAATTTGGCTCCCCTTACTCTAAGCATCAAATATTGTTAGTCCAACAATATGATAATCTAATTGTAAAATAAATAATCTAATTAAAAGCAAAAACAACTAGAAATTTTACCAACACTTGAACTTCAAGGGAGGATGTGAAGCCTTCCTTCTTCAAGTGTTCTTCCTTGTGTGTATGGAGCTCCCCTCAAATTTGGACTTGTTGATCATTCTCCATCACACCTAACATAAGACAATCAAGTAATTTTTGGTATCCAAATTACTTTGGATCCATAGACATTAGTTGCACATAGTTTAGTCCCCTTAGGAATCTATTTTTAAATTTCATCATTTTTAGTTGAAGTACTTAGTCCTTTTGGGACCCAAAAACTTCTAACAACTTTTCTATTAAAAAATCTAGGGGCACTAGATTGTCTAACATAAAAATTTGATTTTCCCAAATTATTTTTCTTTTTAAGTTCATTGGAAATCAAATCTTTTTCCTTCTTAAGATCATCAATCTCCTTTTGATGATCCTTTTCAATCGTTTGAAGCAACTCTTGTAAACTTAAAACTCTAATTTCAAAATCTTTGATTTTTGCTTCAAACTCTAAATTAGTTTTAGAAAGCAAATCATTTTCGGTTTTTAACTTTAAAATCAATTTCTTGTTTTTCGAAAAAGAAGCCTTGAATTCAAAAACCAATTTATCATAGGTTTCTTGTAACTCATCAAAAATATAAGAATTTGAACTAGATGAGTTAGAAGTTACCTCCCCCTCATTGAGGGCCATGAAGCATAGGTGAGCTACCTCATCATCGGTGGAGTCTTCATCACTCTATGTCACCACATATACTTTCTTTGAAGATGATCTCTTTTTGTTGGACTTGTGGAAATCTTTCATCTTCTTCTTCGATTCATGTTTTGATTTTTCTTTCTCCTTCTTCATGAATCGAACAAATTTGTTGAAGAGAATGGTCATCTCTTCATCTTCACTTTCCTCCTCGCTTGAATAAACATGTTGGCATGTGGAGGATTTGAGAGCAACGACACTCGCGTTGATGCTTAGCTCCATGATTTTCTTCTTCCCCATCTTTTTTATCCCTTCCTTATTCTTCTCCTCTTCTTTTTATTGCTTCATCATTTCATGAGTAAGAAAAGACCCCATGAGTTCATCTAGCTTCAAGGTTTTTAGATTTTTGGCTTCGATGATGGCGGTCTTCTTTGAGTCCCATGACTCGGGACGAGAATAGAGAAACTTTCGGACAAGCTTGTCTTCGAAATGATTTCTTCGTAGCCTTTGAGTCCATTTGTGATGGTGGAGAATCTATCGAACATCTTTGTGATGTCTTCATCCGGTTCCATCTTAAAGTTCTCATACTCGTGGTTGATGAGGCTGATCTTGGTCTCATTTACTTCGTTTGTTCCCTCGTATGTGACTTCAAGCTTGTCTCATACTTTCTTGACATCTTCTCATAGATGTTGGGGTCAAATGCACAAAAGATGACGTGCAAGGCCTTGCAATTATGCTCCATCTTCTTGCAATCATCCGCACTCCATTCTGCCTCACTTCGTTGTGGCGCGAAAGGACCATCTTCAACAATATCCCAAAGCTTGTATTCTTTGGATTTGATGAAGAACTTCATTCTAATCTTCGAATGGGCGTAGTTGGTCCCGGTGAAGAATGGTGGCTTGTCAATGGATTGTACAATTTGATCGGTTGATTGAGTTGTTTTATCGAGCTTCTGGATCGCCTCAATAGGATGTTAATCCCCTTTGATTGAGCCTCACTCTGATACTAATTGTTGGGCTTGATATGCTCGATTTCCTTCAACCGATTTAGTTAGCTAAGTGGTGGAGAAGTTGGATTTTTGGGTGATTGAGGTGTGGAAACTAAAAGATAAAAGACACGATAATTTAGAGTGGTTCGGCCTTCTAGCAAGCTCCTACATCCACTACCTTAGCTTCTCACTAAGGATTTCACAACCAATTCACTAATTGATTCGTCCCGTTCTCTAGGCTTAGGAGGAAACCCTTACAACGATCAAAGCTTTCTAGCCCAAAGCTTGATCAAACCCTCTCTACAAGAGACAAAGATAGGCAAACTAAAATCTCTCTTACAAGGTTGATGTTTGCACATTAAAGCACTCACCCAAACCTAAACACTTGAGCAAATTTGACAAAGTATAGCTCACAAATGTTGTCTATACAAGAAGTGTATAATTAAGCTCTAAAGACAATCTCTCATCATAATGTTGTTGACAATTGAAGCATTAACCATCTCTTGATGCTTGGAGGTCCCTTTTATACTCTTAATTGAGTTTGTAGCCATTGAGGATCGTTGGGGTTGAATTAGAGCTGTTGGAGCTTTTATTTTCCACCATAAATCCAGTTCTGCATCTTAGCGTATCAATACTCCTCAAACTGTATCGATACACGTGGCAAGCGTATCGGTACGGTCCTGCAATTTAAAAGACCGTTAGGAAAATGACCGTTGGGGGTAATTGGGCGTATCGGTACGCGAACTAGCCGTTAGCTATTTAAAACATACCTTACCGATACGATAAGGCGTATCGGTACGGGTTTTGGCTACTGAAATTTTACTGTAGCTGAAACCCTAGGGCGTATCGATACAGTACCAGACCGTATCGGTACGGGTACTTGAAAAATACTGGTTTGGCTACTTTAAAAGCATTTTAAGTTATTCCAAAGCCTTTTAAAAACACTTAAACATAATTTCGAGTTGTTTTGACTAAAAGCATATTTAAAATTCTTTTCAATTTAGTCCAAAAGATTTTTCAATTATTATATTAAAACATATATTTCTATGATATTTAAATTCAATAATAAATTAAATTGTATTAAAAATAATTATATAAATAATAAATTAATATATAAATCCTTCAAATATGCTCAGTAATGTTATATTAAAAAATTATTTTTATAATCTAATTAATATTGATAGATATAAAATTATTGATAACTAATAAACTATTCAAACAAGTATCGAATGTAATCCGCTATCAGTAATGTCCTTATATGTTATTTTGCTTGTTGAAATAATCAAACAGCTATAAGCTATCAGTTAATTTTACCAAACACTTTTATACAATCAGCTAATACAATCCGCTAGTCAAATCAATTAATACAATCAGCTATCAGCTAATTGCCAAACATGGCCTATATATTTTAAATTACCAGTTCAAATAGATGGAATATGAATATATTATACAATTTTATGCACTATTATTTAGTGATTAAATATATTGGCCCTGTTTGGCAATTAGCGGATAGCTGATAGCTGATAGCGGATTACATTAACTGATAGCTGATTGCATTAGCTGATTTGACTAGCGGATTGTATTAGCTGATTGTATAAAAGTGTTTGGTAAAATTAACTGATAGCGGATAGCTGTTTGATTATTTAAACAAGCAAAATGACATATAAAGACATGGTTATATTTAATACTTGTTTGAATAATTTATCAGTTATTAATATTTTGTATCTAATAAATATTAATTAGATTTGTAAAAATTATTTTTTAATATAAATTTTCTAAACATTTTTGAAAGATTTATATATTAATTTATTATTTATATAATTATTAAATTTTTTATATGCACATATAAATATGTGATAATAAAAAATAAAATTAACTTACAAATGTCACCATATAAATTAGTAGTAACAACAAATAAGTCCAATATTTAATATGTTTTTATTTATATTAAAAAATATTATTATTTAATTTAGGTTATTTGGAGATTTTTGGTAATTGTTAAGGGTAAAAGAGTCATTACAACTCTAATATCAAACCTCTAATCTCAAAAAGCTCATATTAGGAGCTTTTTCAAAATTAGTTTTTTCACCCCAATCCGCTCTTTCAATCCGCTATTTATCAAACATTAATATTAACGAATTTGACTAGTCAAACCTCTAATTGTACCTCAAACCTCTAATTTTTGCCCAAACTGCTATTTACCAAACAAGGCCATTATTTATAAGAGTTGTTTTTTCACGTATAGATTGTGTAAAATAAATGTTGCACAATTTATTTATAGTCTAAATCTTGAATTTTCAAATTATATACCATCAACTTTTAAAACCTAAATTATGAACTTTGAACCTTAAGTTATAAACCTAAACCTAAATTATAAATTATAAACTCTTAAACCATATAAACATGATTCATTGTAAAATTAACAGGCTTGTGCAAATTAAACTATTTAATTTAAATGATAAATTTTTATGATTGATCGAGTATAGTTCGACTGACATTATAGTTGGTATAATATACAGAGGATTTAAGAACGATCATGCTTCAAACACTCAATGTCACCCTATTTATGAGCGTGGAGGAGTTTGTGTAGTGTAAGTTTTGCATATTGATGTATAACCCCTTTCATTTTTAATATTTTTGTTAATTGATAATATCATTTTTAATATTTCAAAGTTCTTTTTTTTTTTTTTTTTTTTGTAAATAGATTATAAAGAAAACCAAGATAAACTATGGATCAACGTCCATGCGTAGAAATTATTGAAGCACAACTGGTGGATGCTCCAATATTGCAAGTCCAGTGGAATTTCCTCTACCAAGTCTTGCAACAATTTGTATTGTTGTTGTATTCACATCGAATCTCTCGATCTTGATCTAAAAGTGCACGTATACGTCGAATTAGCTATGAGCCTCGTCCCTGCTAGTATACCCAAAATCATGTAATTGTCAATGGAGATATGTGCCCCAAAGGCTCCCATGAAGATTCCAGTCGCATTAAATGTAATCGGTCGACGAATGGTTGGAGGATATCGGCCTCTTCTTCCGGGGCGAAGGCCATGCAAATGCTAAGCTCTTGCACTGCCTTGCCATATTCCCTGACGTTTTAACATCAAATCATAATATTTCACCGTCATCACCCTACAAAAACACCCTTGCTTTTGAACAAGTTTCAGAATTCATAAATACCTATTATAGTACAGCATCATGCCATGGTCTCTCCTTAGGGACCAGTTATGTGGCTGCAGCATCAACAATCTTTCTGAAGCCATGATAGCTAGTCTGCAATGCACAGAAACCTAATGTTTAGATTAGCCAGATATCAAAATTTTAAAAACTTCGTATTCTATACAATGTCCAAACACTTCGGTTCGGTTGGTTTTTTTCGGGACCTGCATGAAATCATCAGAAAGTTATGATACTAGATTAACATAGAAAGATTAGAATATACCGAAGATCTTGAGGCCGCAACAAAGGGACATTTGATTTATCGATTTGGTTAGGTTTGTCATTGGTGTTATGAACCTGCCTTAGGGGAGAAGTCAGCATCAAACCAGGATTTGATCTCGAAGCACGTTTCCAGTGAAGCCTCTGCAATTTTTTTAAACTTTGTTTTTTCAAGTTTACAAGAATGTGATTTAAGAAGTTGACTATTAGGATTAAGGCTTACAATTAAATTGGCTAGAGCGATCCCAATAATATCACGGTTTGTAGCCATCTCAAGCCCTAAAAGTGATGTGCCAGTTAAATCCGATGCCATTGATCTAGGGTCCTCCACACACCTTCCATTTACAACAGCGAACAAGCTGTGTCCTGAAGTCACAGTGAAGAGCTCCTACAGAGAGAAGTTAGGCCAGAAGTAAGAAGAAGAAGGAAGTTGTCTCTAAGCAGAAACGTAACCACGGGGGATGGATGAGACAAACGAGTCGAACTAAGAATCATGCACCATGAAAATGAACTTTCAAGATTACAAGTACCTCTGGGTATGCTGTCTGGGGCCATATCAGAAAATCCTCCCCAACTCGAGACCCCACAATAGTTAGACCAAGTCGCCGACAAACTTCAATGTAGATTATGCTAACCAAAATTGCTGTAATTAACAAAATCATATTATTAGACTGCCTAAACTGAGGACATAATGGTGGGGAAGCAAATATTACTATAGCAAAAACCATTGCAGTGCCACTAGATCAAAATTATGACATGAAACTTACCACTGCCACATCCAGAGCTCAGCACTGAGTGTAAGTATGAATGCTTAGAATCTACAAGAACAGGGCATCTTTTAAAGCCTCTTAACTCAAAAAGAACTAAATTGACTGCCTGCAAAACTTCAACCAGATGGCAGCCTATTTCCCTCGAAACTAGCTCTGCCTCGACTTCTTTAGTAATTGCATCCAACTCACTCAGCCATTCAGATATGGTCTTTCCACCTAAAGGCATTTGCTCCATAGAATCACACTCCTTGGTATCATACGAGGACGAAACATTCATCCTTTCATTGAGGAGGGAACGAGCGTCCATCTCTCGGTTGTAAGCCATGAATGCCTCGTCTTCAGCTGCAACATAAAGCAAAGCCTACACAAAAAAGATATCAAGCAAAATAAAAACTTCCAACTCACGTTTCAAGAGCATGAACGAAGCAACGACAAGAAAGCTCCTTAAATAACAACTTATCAACCACAACATGACAGATGAATTATCTATTGGGTAGCACCATTTGTGAAGGTCAAACGAAAAAAATAAGATGATGTAGGCAGGTAGCCGTCACTGATTGTATCCGTACCTTAGCAAGTGAGACGTCTTTATCTTTGGAGTGGAAGGAGATCTCCCGAGTGAACTTGTCCCTTGCGGTCTTTAGAGCCGGTGGCATTGTAATTCGAGTCCAACAGAGTATTAGAAAATGAAAATGTAAAAACAAGATGATTAACATGGTGATGCAGATATCCAGAATGGATGAACAACACACACACACATATATATAGTATATAGATGAAGATCAACCTCCTGGTCAAATTTGTGACGACAAGAAGTTGAAGTAGCAGCAGAGGTCCTACTCCTCCATCTCCTTAAGTCCCTGTGATCATACCTGATGATCGGTAAGAATAAATGGATATTCCTACTAAAAATTGCTTCTTCTGTCTCTCTATGGTTCGATTAGGAGATACCAAACAGTCGAATTATAGTAAACCCGCTTAGCAAATTAAATTACTAGGTATAGAAAAAGGTTCAATGATCAGGGAATTACCTAATAAAGCAAAAATTGAAAGAATTACCTGATAAAGCAGTGATCAGCAAATGTTTGAGAAACCATAGATGTGGCGGGCACGCAACATACGGTGCACGGCATTGTTATGAGAGAGAGAAACGCAAAATGGAAGAGAATCAAGCGTATGCTCTAAAGGGAGACGGGGAAGCAGTGAATTTGGAAGAAGAAGAAGAAGGTTCCATGATTCCCAAACACGCAAGCAGGATAACAAGATGAACCAAATGAAGAGTGATTTAAGGAGAAGAATTACCAAAATCCATAACAAGTTGAGCAGCTAAAATTAAAACTCAACCAGATTAGTTTGTTTTCAAATTGAGAGGGTAACAATGGAATTGGAAGTTTACACCAGGGTGGAATGGAACTGTACAAGATTGGAAGGGTAAGGTGACCGTTTCTTCTTCTCCCTTCCTTCAACATAACCGATACGGTAACTGCTACACCTGTCAATCACCCATATTCACACAAAAATTATGAAATTGCAAAACAGTTTACCACCAATATTTTCACTTTATTGTTTTTGTTCAAATTTGGTTTGACACCGTCGTTACATTTAGGGCTGATAATTGGCTCGCAAACTACTCGGGTTCGGTTCAATCAAAGTTCAGCTCGAGTGAGTTTGATTTGAGTTTATGCTCGGGTTGAGACCTTAACAAGTTTGAGGAGAGCAACAAGCCGAACTTGAGCGAACCGAGCTCAAATACAATTTGAGCTCGAGCCTAAAATTTCAAACTTGACTAGTTTCGAGCGCTTTTCCGAGCTTGGGCATGCTCAGCTCGTTATCCGCCCTAATTACATTACACAACGATCATATTTTTTTGTACAACTCTTGAAAATTTAACAATATAATTAATCATTTAACATACTGCATGTTGTCAAATCTGAATAATCATAAAATTTATTAATATTGTGCAAGAATCTCATAAAAAAACTGACGTGATTTGATTTATAAGCAAATAAATTAAGTTGTACCAATTTATAAATCAAATTCAGAATAACGTCCATGTCTTTCGTAACAGCTATCTTTGTAAATATATTTAGTATTTTACTTTATATTATAATAATATCTTCCCTAACGTGCACATCTTTCGTAACTGCTATCGTTGTAAATAATCATAAATTGTATATAATATATAACGTTCTTATCTTCAGTCTTTGAGTACACTGCCCATTTATGTCGAGACTATGCTCAGCCCTTGTTGTCCCAATAGCAAAGGATAATGTAATTTATTCAGGTGACTCGGATTCGAGCACAAATTCTGCATGGTGTGTATACCTTATTAAAAAAAGATTAAGAAAGTTAAACATATACTACCTTTGTATTGCACCAGTATATCAAAAAAAAATTATGTCGAGACTCGAGACTATGTATGTTGATGTAGATTTGAAAAATATACCTGTCCAATCCAACAAAAAGGCAATGGTTTGCTGAAGTAAAACCCTGGACGCTGAATTAAAGTAACAAGCATGGTTTCAGCTTTTAGCTTGAAACGCCTAATACGTTACATAATTTGGTACTAGCTCCAATGATCACCCTCAACCAACCAAAAAAATATAAGGGATTTTGCTCACAATCCTGTTCCATACAGAACACTCAAGGCATAGAAATAGAACATGCACTGTGAAACTCGGGAATCTCTCCGCTATAGTGATACATATTATACATCAGAATACGAGTACAGCCATTTCATCTCTCTCTGCTCCTTGTAATCTTGATAAGCTATGTCTAACTGTTGTCCCAACACCTCAGGTAAGCACTCAAGCTTATATCTTTCCTCCAGGAAAGGAACATTAGTCATTGCAAACCAACTCCCAGGGGAAAATAGCAAATAGCACATTGAAAAAAGAGTGCCACCTAGTAGTTAAAAGCTTTAATAAAATGGATACTGAGGCTCCTCCAGTAGTGGGATGCCAGCCAACCCATAACAGAAAAGTACACCGACAGAAAACAAACACGCTTTATATGGACTTTGTTAATGGCTTGAGGCAACCAAGACTTCATATGTTTTAGGAGTTTAACGAAGCTGATAGTGATTATAGATGTTAAAAATCCAGTGACAATACCAGCTTTGATTTCCTGCCCCAAATATCTGGTGTTCCCCTCATCGGAAAACCAAGACTGTAGAATCTTTGTGGATCTGTTGGCATCATAACAACCAATAATTAAATTGAAGAAAATAGCATTAATGAACACATGAAATATCAAAACAGACGCATTTAAAATGTCCCACTCAGAGATCCACTAATTGGCCAAGTGGTCAAGGATGCATGTTGTCCCATCTTGTACGGGTTCAAATCCCGGCATTTGCCTTGTGAATGCAATTATCTCTCTAATTAATAAAACAAATATCCCACTCAACCATTTTGCGACTAAGAACAGGAAAAGGAATGATCAAATGCAGTTACTTAACACTAAATTAATAACGAAAAAGAAGGCATAAAATTTTTTGCATCATTCTCAGCAAAATGTTGACTGCAGTCTAATGCTACAGAAATCATCCCCTCTTAGTTCAGCTTTCCCATCCGCTTCACTAGATCCCCCTAGCCTCTTTCTCCCTTTCTCCCTTCCCTTTCACTAGATTTCATACCTTCTTAGGCTTCTCAAGTGTACTTTCATTCTTTCCAAAATTCGAAAAGGACTATGCTGCTGTTCGCCTCCCAGAATACTGCTTAAAACAATCTAAGACAAACATTCCTATATGCATATATTACCAGAAAAGAAATTTCTATACGATTCTAATTACCATACCCTCAAAATTTACAGAGGAAAGCCATTTTTCTCTTAATGATGTAAGCTTTTAACCAAACATGTTTGGAACAAAATGAACCACATTAGTAATTCAAAGGGTATAAAGGCTAACTAGAAACACAAGTTCACCAAAATGTAGCAGAATACAAATAAATCCAAGGGTCCTATTTAATCCCAACCTAATTAAAAACAGAGTAAGGACATTATTGGGAAAAACACACACTGAAAACAACTTCCAGCAACTATAGAAAATAAATTTCAAATGGGAAAAAATACGTGTTAAACTCACATAATAAAGTATCGCTTCATCATCTCGATTAAAGAAGGATCTTTAGCTTGGCAACTGAAAAAACTATCATTGTACAACTTTACTGTGGGAATACCTGATATGTACCAGCAGTCATAGGTTTCATTCACCTGAAAAGGACAGATTCAATTATATAAAATTGCACTTTTAGAAGGAAGAATCAGGTCTGTACATCATCATGAGTAACAATGGAAACTAAAAAAAAAACACTACCTTGAACTTATCTTTGGTCAACCAAGCAGCACCAAAGTTAGGCCTGCAACTTAGCGGAAGGGCTTCATTCGGTGCCTCTGTTAGGGCAAATTGCATCAGACCTAAAGAATGGTCTCTGTACTCTACCTGCCATTGTTAAGCAGAAACTATGTAAAAGACATAGTTTTAGACTACCCAAAATCTCTGCCTTCCTACATAGTATCTATACTATCATAAACTAATCAGTCAGCACACCAAGAATTGGCAAATCTAAAATCCAATTCAAATATCATAGTCCGGAAACATTGAAATGGAAATGCAAATTCAAGAACCATCTAATCTATAATCATTTAAAAAATGAAGATGAATATGCATATTTGCGAAAGCTAAAGAAAATCCATAGTTTCCAAAATTAATACTAAAAAGGAGCTCATGACTTAAATCAGATAAGATATTCTTACCTTGAACACTGAACTCCAGTAGTAATCATGCCGACATTTAAATTTGTTGTTTTTGGAATGATAAAATACATGTTTTGCTTTATAATTCAATAATCCAAGCTCACAAACCTTGGACGACCTAATATCCACACCTGATTTCAAATTTCCAAGGAAAGAATATAGCATAAGAGGCAAGCTTGAATTACCTAGATATTACAAAGGGGGGGGGGGGGGGGATCCATAATTGAAAATACACATTAAATAACGATATCATAAGCGAATTTGCTAGCTATACCAGAAAATTTTGCAAAAATAAAATAAATAAATAATAAAAACATACAGAAATTGTTATAGAAGGAAATGGCAACGTTTGATCAGTAAGAGAAATGGAGAGAAATTTACTGCTTGAGACTATCTTGCACTGCGTGGGCATAAAAATCGGATCTGAAATTGATAGTTCCCCCATGAAAATGGCAAGGACGCCGACTAGAAATGATAAGGAAAAGAAAGCGAAGATGGGGAAAATAAGGGCAAAAGCAATTCGAAGTAACATGTTGAGGAAACCCTTGTTACAATTATCGGGGAGTTGTTGTGAATCCATGAATTCAAAGGCGTGAATCAACGGTAGCTAGATGAGTTTTGTATGTGTACCGGTCACCGGAATCATATATCCGGTGATCGGAGAGCTTTCAAAAGTCAGAACTTAGAAGAAAAAAGTATGCACGCTACGTCTACGATGAGGATCGTTGCATTTAGACGGCTCTTTTCCTTTTCCAACTATTCTTATGTTTCCTTCAAAAATTTAAAATAAAAATAAAAATAAAAATTATTCTTTTGTTTGTTAAAAGCGGGAGGTATAAATAACTAAAAAAACAAATAAATCTTCGTGTTTTAAAAACCAGAGGAGATTATTGGTTAAATTATGGAAAATGTAATTTTTAAAAGAATGGGAAAATTGTATATTTAAAAATTATTTAGGAGAATAATCGAAATTTATATTATAAAAGGGAGTTGTCACCCACTGTTATCGACTTACTTTCATAGAGTGACGAGTTGCCGACGACTTTGAGTATTTTTCTTCTTTATTTTTTTAATTTTAGGACTAAAATATAAAATCTTAAAATTTTATTGATTAAAAAAGTAATTAAATTAAATCATTTGATTTTTCAACTATAGGATGAGTCCAAAAATGTGAAAGATCATAACTTTCTGTTCGAGTGTTCGATTAAAACGAGTTTTTAATCCACGTGATTTTTTAAGATTTACACGCTGTCAAAGCGACATAATCGTCTTATCGTCGTTTTAACCTTTAATTTTGATTTTTCAATTTTTATTGAACCTTTTAACTTTTTGTCTTCAATCTTTTTTAACATGTAAGACTTATAACTTTGATATTTCTATACAAACATATATCGTTATTCATAGAGATTCAATATGTATACTTTTACTATATTTTAAATTTTTTATCTTAGACCGTATAATTTTAAGTTCCTTTCAATTGATTCCATGTAATTTTATCACATGACAAAAATAAAATATTTCGGAATCCAATAAAGTTACACAGTTTCTGAATGCAATATAGTTATACAATTATAGTAAATTTGTCTATTTTAAAACTTTTTAGTTTTTTCTCTTTAATTTTATTTTTTTTCATTTTAGTCCAAATTGCCAAAAAAATATCCAGTCTCCGATAACTGCCGACGACTCTCACCCTACCCATGAAAGTTTGCAACAAATGGTGATGATTTTCCTTTTACTGTAGATGTGGACCATTTTCCTAAATACTTTTTTAAACAGTAAAATACACAAATCATCACTCAACTATCTTCACACTCTTATTTTGGTCACTTAACTTTTAAACTTTTTAATTTACTAACTGAACTTTTAAATTGTTCTTGTTTTGGCCACTCTCAGTTATTTTATTATTATTTTTAAATTTGTTGCTATTTTTATTATTATTTAATATAAAAATAATATAAAATATAAAATTAAATTCAACTATTCGCCGGCCACCATTCACCGTTGTCGGACGCCACCTCCGACGGCCGTAGATGGTGGTCGTTCAGTCCCAAATTTCACTGGTCATTTCGTCTCGGCCCTTTGAGTTCGAATTTGACCTCTATTTTATCGAAAAGTGCTCCGAAGTCCACAAAAAAGAGAGATCGAAAGTGAGGAAACTGAAAAGTTTCAAACGATTTTTTTGAAGAAGGTGAGCCTTGTTAAAAAACCCCTATACATCGTCATTGGAAGCCCAATGACGAACCTAAGGGGGGGGAAAGAGTACCCATAATCTATTGATTATAAAAGATCATCCTTTACAAAGTTCAAAGCAACCTCGGGACAAACTGAGTCAAAATACAAAGAATGAAAGGAAGCTAAAGCCCATGTCACAAGAGAATGAGCAGCTTTATTAGCAGATGTAAGTGCAAAAACAGGCCTAAGCGCCGAGTGGTCCAAGAGGAGGCTAAGAACTGAGATGTCTTGCTCACGCGGTCGAAGCAACTTGTCGATGACTATCGCGCTGTCTGACTCAAGGATAAAGCCCGGCGAGAAGAACATAAGATTCGGCATGCCCAACATTCATGCAGCCGGGAGAATGTTGCGTAAGTCCACCGATAACACTACCATGCTCATCAGTCATCACTAGCTATAACTCTAATAGCAGTCCCTTGGTTCGCATCAAAGGCACCACCAACATTAATTTTTTATGGACCCAGGAGGAGGATGTTGCCAAGTAGCATCCGAGGCGACCGACACTCTAGAAAGGCCAACAATATTAGAGACAGTAGCATAGAAATCTGAGTGTAGCACCTGTGGGTTGGTGACAGTGGTCCAAAATGGCTGAAAATAATTCTCACGAACCAAGTGATTTCGACGACCCAGAGGCTCCAAAGAATAACCATGAAGCTAGAGAAGGATTCAGAGTCCAAGAGCAGGGTCGCTTTCTCGAGCCAAGCCAAGATGGAGGATTAATGCTGGATGAATATTGGCCAGCATAAGAGCCTCTTGTGATTCAAATGAGATTTACGGGTTTCGGGATATTTTCCGGTGAAATAAACACTAGATTCAGTCTTAGAGTGTCAAAACGAGTCTACCGGTGCAATTTGAGATTAAACGGTGGTGGTGATGTTTTTATATTTTTTAAATTTAATAATAATAAAATATGATTTTATTGTTTATTTTAATTTTTTTATATTTAATAATATTAAAATGTTTGAAAATAATAATAAAATATTTCAAAGTGACCAAAACAAGAGCAATCTGAAAGTTCAGTTAGTAAATTGAAAATTTTGAAAGTTGAGTGACCAAAATAGGAGTGAGAAGATAGTTGAGTGATGAACGGTGTATTTTACCCTTTTCTGAATATAACATTTTCCAAATTTTAAAAGAAAATTATTTCCCCTAATTTAATCGGGATAGTTCTACAGTAAATGACATGTACCCTGATGTACCACTATTTATATGTACCGCAATGTACCATCAACTGTTTTAATTTGTTTCTAAATCTTAAGGACTGAAACTGTTATTATCCCTTTATAGAATAAAATCTTAAAAAATAATTTTTATATAATTTTTTTCCAGATTTCTTTTATTTTTAATTCAAAAAATAATTAAACTTTTATTACTATAATAATTCTTACATTCACTTTAATTTAAGAGTAAAGTTCACAAATGATCACTAAACTTTGATCAATTATTCAATTTGATAACCAAACTTCCAATTGCTTCAATGTTACCATTAAACTTTTAGTTTTGTTTCAATTTGGCCATTGACCCATTAACAACTATTAAAAGGGTGATGTGTCTGTTAAAATATTTTGTATAATAACACATTTCACGTTTACAAATTCAAACAATTTAGTCCTAATTCGAAAGAAATAATAAATTTAACCCTCATTATTTCAATTTGACCTTATGTTTAGTTACAGATAATTTAATATTTTATTTTGATCCCTCAATTATAACTAATGTTATCTTGTCCCTTCCATTCCCAACCATACCCGATCCATCCTTTAAAAATTGAAATGAATCACTTTATTACCTAATTAAAATTTAGAGTTAGATTATTGGATGTCTTTTAAAGAAGGGATTTTATTGATTTGGTTAAAAACAAAAACACCAATCTCGATAAAAAAAATCTCTAAAACTTTAATGGAAGAAAAAGAGCACACATTGTTAGTGCTTATTGTAAGCCTTACAACTCAAAATAACAACATCCAAAAACACTCAAAGGATTCTAATAAGGCTATATGACCAGCATAGAAAGAAACCAATCCAAAATCTACCAAAGGACCATACGAGACAAAATGACACCATTACTCCAAGGCAAAACTGATGAAATCGGCCACACGAGCAATCCCTCTTTTGGCCAAGCTATCAGCGAGCTGATTACTATCTCTTGGATTATTGGATGCTATATAAATTAATTAACTTTTTTAATAAAAAAATTAAGTATTAAATTTAAAAGATATACTTAAATTTTCCTTTTTATTATGTATAATTGAATACACATAATAATAAATATATGTGTTTTTAGTGGCATACTAACAATTTTAAAAATTCAAGTATTAATTTTAAAAAATATACTTAATTTTTCCTTTACATAGTAATAATTTAATTAATTTTTATGAAATTTTAAAACATTATTGTCCGGCCTTTCTCTCGGATGTTTTTGAGTGATAATGTTGTTGGGGCACAATGCCTGGTGCTTGGGGTTTGACGTTATGAGCGCAGTCTTGTGTCTTACTGTTGTGTTGGGAATTGGGATGGTGGCTTTGTTTGCATTTTTTCCTTTTCAAGAGCTGTTTGGGTGGTGTATTGGGGACTGGGTTATTGTTGTGCCTTTTGGAACTTTTATCACATAATTATAATTATGGTGTACTCTTTTTTCTCTATTTAGGTTTAGGGAGGTTTTTAACGAGGCCTATGACTGTTTAAGTTTGTATGATTTGTTCTAATAAAGCATACTTACTTTGCCGATAAAAAAAGATAACATTAGTTAGAATTGAGAGATCAAAATAAAATATTAAATTATCTCTAATTAAAAATAGGGTCAAATTGAAATAATGAGAGTTAAATTTATTATTTCTTTTGAATTAAGACTAAATTGTTTGAATGCGTAAACGTGGAAGACTAAATGTGTTATTATACAAAATATTTTAACATCCACATCACCCTTTTAACAGTTGTTAACGGGTCAATGGCCAAATTGAAACAAAACTAAAAGTTTAACACTAACATTGAAGCAATTGGAAGTTTGGTTACCAAATTGAATAATTGATCAAAGTTTAGTGATCATTTGTGAACGTTGCCCTTAAATTAAAGTGAATGTAGGAATTATTATAGTAATGAAGTTTAATTGTTTTTTAAATTAAAAAATAAAAGAAAATCTGAAAAAATAATATTAAAATTATTTTTAAGATTTTATTCTAAAAAGGGATAATAATAATTCTGGTCCTTAAGATTTTAAAACTAATTAAAACAGTTAATAATACATTGCGGTACACATAAATAGTGATACATTGCGGTACATGTAATTTACTATAGAATTATCCATTTAATCGAGATTATTCATCGGAAGTAGTCTATAACCGTATGACTGTCAAACATTAGAGAGTTTATATAAAAGAAAATAAAGAAGACTATAAATAATAGAATTGTGTGAAGTTTAAAAAGCATACGACTAGAGTCAACAATTTTTCAGTGAAGTTTATGAAGTTTGAGTTGAGTTGAATTGTTTGAGTTTCTGTTTAAATTTAATTATAGATATTTATAATGTTATAATATTGATTGATTTTAATTTAAACAACTTTCTATAATTATATATGATATACATATATATATTTATTCATGTTTTCAATAAGCGTGAGTAAGATTTGTAATATTATTTAACAAATTAAATACCATATAAAATTATATAATATATCTATAATATATTTTTTTAAATGGATTTTGAAGAAAAAATATGGATGATAATATAAAGGAGTCAAGGAATTGATGACAATAATTTGTGCAAAGTTGCAGTCATAGAACTAAATTAATAAAATATAAAGTTGAGAGACTAAATTGTAAAAAGAAGAAATTTGTTTTTAAAATGGAATTGAAGTTACATAGTTGTTCGAGTTATTAAAGTCTTGTTTTATCATTCAAATTTTATTTAAATTTTTTTTAATCGAGTCGACTTGAAAATTTCCTTATTTTTTTTAGTAGAGTTTTGCTCTCCCCTAATCGCACGTTTATTTATGTTAAATAATATCTTACGTAAGTTTGATCCCCTTTCTATCTAGGCTAGATACATTTTGTGCTAAAGTGCCAGAAACTTTTTTTTAGCCATGTAAACGAATCGAACGAATAGAAATGAAGGTGTGTTTATGTTTGTTCGTTTATCTTTAATTGAATAAACAAACGAACACGAACAACTAAACGAACAAATTTTTTTTTGTTTGTGTTCGCTTGTTAAGGAATGTAGCTTGTTTGTGTTCATTCATATTCATTCGTTAAATGATAAACGGAAGCAAACGAACACAAATGAACGTAAACAAACATAAACCACAACAACAATTTCATATTTATGCTGGGGTGGGTGGAACTTGGAAGGCAGAGCAAAAGCAATGTAGTAGGCCTGTAAACGAACCAAACGAAATCATTCATTTAATTTTAACCGAACAAACGAACGACATTGATAGTTTACCCTTTTGTATATAAAGGCCGGTCTTCAATGAAGATATTAAAGTTTGTAATTAATAAAATACCGAGAGAGTGCCGCCTCTCTTCTTTACTTTTTTTTAAAAACATAATCCCAGCTATTTATGAAATTATCGTATTTAGTTTGTGTTTAAATTAACATGTATCTTCGATACGTAAATATATTTTTTTGACAAATTGTCTGTAATATCTTAAACAATAAATATTTTTGTAAGAAAAATCTATTTTTAGTTGTTATAGAGACTTTAAAATTTGGTTTTCCGTTTCTAACGCTTTCAGATGTATCAAAAATATGTTGCATTAGTTTTTTTATTGTTAATTATTTGTTGTGTAGCAGTCATTGTGATCTTTACTGTTTTTGTCCCTCCGGAACTCCTACGAATGGCAAAGTCAGTTTTCTCATTTATAGATAGATTCTTATATATTCTTATGTCTAAACACTCTATATTCTTCCTCGACTAGAAAAAAAATTATATTTTTCAACCAAACCAAACAACTGGAGTCTTATATTACTTTGTCATCTTCCTCTTTCTCTTACCTAAATTTTCTTTCAATATTTTTGTGTCGTTTTCATTTTTTTTTCTTTTGATTTTTGTTTAGCCGACAGCGGCACCATTTTTAATAGGATTATTATTCTATACACTAACGGTAGAAACTAAAAGTTTTTACAAGTGTTATAATTTTAGGTTTTATGAGCTTAGTTTATTTTTTTTCCTTTGATTTTTGTTTAGCTGAGGGCGGCACAATTTTTAATATGATTATTATTCTATACACTAACGGTAGAAACTAAAAGTTTCTACAAGTGTTATAGTTTTAGGTTTTATGAGCTTAGTTTAGGGTGTAGGGTTTAGGAGTTTAGGTGTATGGATTTTGAATTTAAGGATAATGGTTAGAATTTAGGATTTAGTGTTAGAATTTAGGGTTTAGAGGTTAGGATTTAGTTTTTAAGGTAATATGGTGAGGGTTTAGGCTTTAATCTATAAACCCTAAATTATAACCCTAAACTATAAATTTCAACCACAATCCTTAAATTCAAAACCCATACACATAAACCCCTAAACCATACACCCTAAACTACATCTCTAAACCCTAAAACTAAGGCACATGAGGAAACTTTTAGTTTCCACCGCCAGTGTATCAAATAATTACCCTTCTTAATATCGGTGTTTATTATTTTTATTTTATTTTTTCGTACTATATCTTTTGTTTTAGGGTTTAATATCGGTGTTTGTCGTAGTTTTCTTTATAATCTGTTACAAACCAACTAACTAAACAAACAAACTGAACTTAACCAACAATAACAGTTACCCAAGTTGATATACACTCAATAAACTCAATATTTCCCCTGCTTCTTCCTTGTCTTATTCCGGTAGCAACATCACAGGGCGTCAGGAGAGTGCACACTCATTTTCTGACGAAATTCACGAAAGTATGCTTTTGACAACGGTTTAGTGAGACCATCAGCTGCCTGATGTTTAGCAGACACGTAATTAACTTGAACCTTTTTGGCAGGAACCTTTTCCCGCACAAAGTGAACATCAAGTTCAACATGTTTGGAACGTGAGTGAAAAACTGAATTGGTAGACATTGCGACTGTGCTGGTATTGTCATTCCAAACCACTGGAGGAGTAGGCTGACACACACCCATGTCACTCAGAACTGTGTTTACCCATGTAACTTCAGACACAACATCGACAATACTCCGATACTCCGCTTCGGAGGTTGAACGAGACACTAATTTCTATTTCTCAGAGCTCCAGACTACCAAACAATTGTCGACATAGACACAATATCCCGTTGTTGACCGTCGATCATCCAAGTTGCAGCCCCAATCAGCATCAACAAAGGTAGTTACATGACCAATTCCCATGTCAGATGCAGTGAATTGCAGGCCATAGTCAAGTGTGCCGATAAGAGATCGAAGTATCTGTTTGACAGTCACAAGATGGTCCTCACAAGGGCGATGCATAAATTGGGCTACACGATGCACACTAAATGAGATATTAGGGCGAATATGACACACATATAACAACGCACCAACAACATTTCGATAAAAATAGGGATCAACAATGGGACTACAAGCATTTTGTACAAGTTTAGAAGACGATACCATGGGTGTAGGCGAAGGATTTGCTTGTCTCATCTTGGTCTTTTCCAACAATTCCAGCACATACTTCTTCTGACTAAGGAGTAAAGAATCTCCAAAATGAACATCTATGCCAAGAAAAAAGAGAGCTCTCCAAGATCTTCGAGAGAAAACGTAGAGTGTAGCTTGCGGATCACTTCTTCAATTGTCTCATCAGAGGATCAGACGATGATAATATCGTCGAAATAAACTAGCAAGTATGTATGATCACCATTCTCTATTCGAACAAACAAAGACGTGTCAACAACAGACTCTTTAAACCTGATATCAAGAAGATAATTGTGCAGTTTTGTGTACCAATTGCGAGGGACTTGTCGCAACCCCTATAAGGCCTTTTTCAGTAAGCAGACAAGACCAGAACCGTCCGGAGCAGATTGTTCAAAGCCTGGAAGCTGTTGCATGAATACCTCCTCATCTAACTCTCCATTCAAGAAGGCGTTGTTAATGTCTATTTGATGAAGCTTCCATTTGTTAGTGACAGACAAGGAGAGAAGGATATTAAGAGAAAAGAACCGAATTACCGGGCTGAATGTGTCACCAAAGTCTAGAAGGTGTGAGAAGGTCAATTCCTGCACTTTCTTGTGTCTTATTTTCAAAATAATGTTTGTAATTTCAACTAAGTTTAACAATGTTGTTCATGTTTGTTCAAGTGTGTGCCTCTAATGTAAGTTTGGTTTTGTGCAGTCCCATTTAACATAATCGTTGCCTTGAATTTGACTGTTAAATTGCTAAAGTAACTTTGAAAATTTTCCCACCATCTTGTAAGCAAACATCAAAACATCATTGTTATATCTTTTGTTTTTGAGAGTAATGTCTCTGCTATTTATATACGACTTCCGATCTCAATTTCCTTTTTTCCCTCTGCTTTGTCTTGCTGCAACCAGGTAAGAACGGTTCATATGCTGCTGGGTTGATGCCTTGTCTGATCTCATGAAACCCGCAACATATAGATCTCATGCTGCTCAGTTTACACGTATCCATGCTAGCATTATTGGTCTAACAGTTTATAAGTCTGTTAACCGCTCAGTAGCCAAATTGAAGCAAAACTAAAATTTTAAAAATAATATTGAAATAATTAAAATTTTGACTATCAAATTAAATGATTTAACAAAATTTAGTGATCATTTGGGAACTTTACTCATAAACAAATAAACAATGACAGTACAAAATAATGGAACCGGGCAGAATCTTACTTTTATCTAAAGTTGAGCACTTGAGCTGTTTCTGTGGTTATGTACCAAATTGAATAATTTACAGCCGGTATATCTTATGGGAACGTAAGGTATGCTACGGTATGACTATTATGCGGCACCAACTGAAAATGTTATAAAATACGGAACACGAAATTGAAAATATTATACTTTTTGATAATATTTTCAATTGGTGGTTAAGTATTGAAACTTAACTTCGACTATCAATACTTATTGCTTCTGATAACATTTTAAGTTTTTATAAATATCGAAATTTGTCTCTAAGTATGATATTGTCGCGAGACACCAACCTAAAATGTTATCAAAAAATGTATCATTTTTAATTTTATGTTCTGTATTTTATAACATTTTTTTGTTGGTACCACACCATAACTCTACCGCGACTATACTACACCGTAGACCTACCCATATCTTACGGCGTTTATTGAAATATCAGACATTTATGTTCCTTTTTTGGGCTTCTCTTGTCGGATTTTTTTACGACTTCCTCTCAGTAAAATAATATTATTATTATTTTACTATTTTTGGGGGGGTTTATGTCTTCAATATTGCTGGAAAGAACAGACTTTTATTTCTCTGGTGAAGCTTGTTTTCTGTATGGATTTCCTATTTTTAGTCATCACGTTGACAAAGACTTGGTTTTTAGATTTTCCCCATCATATGAAAGATATGAACTTGTGGTTCTTCTCTCTTGTACCTTTACCACCGTCCTCTGGAATTACTATCATTAGATACCTATCTAAATTAATTCAAATAAGTACCTAGTCAAACAATTTCTTTTCTTCCTTGTGCTTTCTCATTTCTTGTTGCTGCAAAAAAAAAAAAACAAAAAAAAAGTTTCATGCTTTGTTTTGAAGGGTATGTAACTATCTGCTTGTTTGCATTCAACCTTTTCTTCAATGTGAATGAAATGAGTTTCATGAGTTGTTTTGGAGTTTGCAGGTAGCTAAGTATTTCCGAAATAATGAAGCAAAGAGATGAAAAGAATCAGCCCCAACCTGATAAAGGTTTCAAGATTGTCCCTGCAACGTTACTGGGTTTCGCGTTGTGCGGATTATCTTTCTATCTTGGTGGAATCTTCTATTCCGAGAAAAGAATATTCGAAGGGAAGATAGTCCAAGAGGTTTCCAAGGCTGTTTCTTCTCCTAAACAATCTGCAGTGCAACCCCTTCAAAATAAATCCATTTCCTTCCTTGAATGCAGCATTGATTATCAAGACTACACTCCATGCACCGATCCCAGGGTAACACACCATCCTCTTCATTTTAATGGTGGCAAAGGCTGCTAAGCTACAATGCTATACTCATCATAACTCATGTTTATTGCTACAGAGGTGGAAGAAGTACGGTTACCGTCGGCTTACTTTCTTGGAACGCCACTGCCCTCCACCGTTTGAGAGGAAGGAATGTTTGGTTCCACCCCCTGATGGATACAAACCACCAATCAGATGGCCAAACAGTCGAGATCAATGTTGGTACAGGTATTATTTTACTATTTCATAGCTATTTCCAGATTTATGTTTCGAGGGTCGGTTGCTTTGTTTTAACATGTTGATCTGCTTTCAGGAACGTCCCATATGATTGGATCAACACGGAAAAGTCTAATCAAAATTGGCTAAAGAAAAAAGGGGACAAGTTCCTTTTTCCTGGTGGTGGTACTATGTTCCCCAATGGAGTGGGTGCATATGTAAACTTGATGCAAGATCTGATCCCTGAAATGAGAGATGGCACAGTTCGAACTGCAATTGATACCGGTTGTGGGGTGAGTGGCAAACATGATTCGATCGTTGCTCGGTGTTATAAATTCTAGTAACTCTTTTAATCCATGTATTTTCAGGTTGCAAGTTGGGGAGGTGATCTATTAGATCGTGGGATTCTGACGATTTCTCTTGCTCCTAGAGATAATCATGAAGCTCAGGTCCAGTTCGCGTTAGAACGTGGGATACCTGCAATCCTTGGTGTCATTTCGACTCAGCGCCTTCCTTTCCCTTCAAGCTCATTTGATATGGCTCATTGCTCAAGATGCCTTATCCCATGGACTGAATTTGGTAATGATAAAAGAAGTAAAATAATCTTGTAGATTTGGATGAACATATGCTAAACTAGTTCAAGATTCCTTGTTTCTTTTATGTCGAATGACCTTGTTTGATGAAGTGCCTTACCATATACACTTGCCACTTTTAAACAACAGATGCTCTTGCTTTCAGGTGGAATTTATCTCCTTGAAGTTCACCGCATACTCCGCCCTGGTGGCTTCTGGGTCTTGTCTGGCCCTCCTATAAACTACGAACACCGCTATCTTGGATGGAATACAACTGAAGAAGAGCAGAGAGCAGTTTATGAGAAGTTGCAGGACCTACTGACTTCAATGTGCTTTACAGTCTATGCCAAACAGGATGATATTGCTGTGTGGCAGAAATCTTCAGACAATAGCTGCTATGAGAAGCTCGCCAGTCCAGATCTCTACCCTGCCAAGTGCGATGACAGTGTCGAACCAGATTCAGCATGGTACACTCCGCTACGTGCATGTGTTGTAGCTCCGAGACCAAATCTCAAGAGAACATCCTTGGACTCCCTGCCAAAGTGGCCAGAGAGGTTGCAAGTTGCGCCCGAGCGCATTTCAGATGTTCCTGATGGGAGTGGCGCTGCTTTAAAGCATGGTGACACCAAGTGGAAAGTGCGGGCCGAGCACTACAAGAAGTTACTCCCTGCCCTTGGGACTGATCAGATAAGAAATGTTATGGACATGAATACAGATTTTGGAGGTTTAGCTGCAGCTCTCATCGATGATCCCTTGTGGGTTATGAATGTTGTCTCTTCCTATTCTGCCAACACATTACCTGTGATCTTCGACCGGGGCCTCATTGGCACATATCATGATTGGTAATTTCAAATACATATATATGAACTCTCAATCCTCTGCATACAAATGCTGCTCCGAGACTGCAATATGATTGCTTTCTAGGTGCTAGGTTTTACATGGTGTATTAATTAACTTGTTCTCCTTTTGTAGGTGTGAAGCGTTTTCGACATATCCTCGGACATATGATCTTCTACACGTTGATGGCCTCTTCAGTGCTGAGAGCCACAGGTAATAGACTATGATCACTGTACAAAAAGCCAAAGTAATGAACTCCGAATCATATCAAATGGTTTGCTGCACCATGTTCTGAAAATCATAGTTGCTTTCCCAGGTGCCAAATGAAGTACGTGCTGTTGGAAATGGACCGAATCCTTCGCCCGGAGGGGTACGCACTAATACGGGAATCCAGCTACTTCATCGATAACATCGACGCCGTCGCTAAGGCCGTGAGGTGGAACTGCCGTAAAGAAGATACCGAAGAAGGTGGGGCGAAGGAGAAGATATTAGTATGCCAGAAAACACTCTGGTATTCCTCTAACAACAGCAGCAGCACAATACAGTGATCCAAAAATTCAGTGTGACAATACAAGTCTCCCTGTCTGGTTTAACTATAATTATTGTTCCCAATAGTTGGGAGCCCTACTTTGATACACAAAGGATAATCAGATATCCCAAAGAAATCAAAAGAATCTCCAAATTCATGTTTCTCCCCCCCCCCCCTAAAAAAAAAGGAAAATCATTTTGTTGGCCTTTCTTGTTTGTATTTTATTTGTTGTTAACTAATTTAAGTCCAAATGTAAATCAAATCATTAAAAAGAGATCCGTCCATCAATTTGGACAACTGGAGGGATGTGTTTGATATATTTGTATCTTTTACTCCCACAATCCACATCAAAAGTAATTCCACATTATTAATTTTTCTCACTTTTTTTATTATGCATATATCAATTTTTTTCTAAATTCTTGTGTTAATTTTTCTAACTTTTTATGCATTTGATATTAGTTTCTTTTTAGTTTTTACAAGTGTGTTTATGCGTTTAATTATTTTTATTCAAATAATTATATATATGTTTATTTCATGTTATAAAAATTAACGAATCTTATACTAATATATTGATTTGTTACGCTAATTTAATTTACGATGAAAGTATAATTCTTATAAAATATAATTCAATATTTATAAAACTTTATCTATTGTTTTTTGTTTTAATATAATAATAAAATATTTTTTATGTTTAAATCAAAAATACTTTAAATATCATTATCATATACACTAATGATGAAAAAATAATCTCAAATTATTTTTATTCTGGTCACTCTACCATTAAAACAAAAGACGATGGGATAAACATAGTAACTTTATCAAAACGACGTCGTTTTAAATCTCTAAAAAATCACCAAAATACACCGTTTTGAATCCTTGTCACCAAAATACGTCGTTTTGAATCCTTATAAAATAATTTTTTTATTTTCTTTCTTCCCCCTCTCTTCATCTTCTTCCTAGCCTATACTCTCATTCTACCCAAACAATTCATATTCCAATCACTATCATCAAGGGCGGATCCAAAAATTTAAACTTGATAGTTCATCGATCAGTGTAATAATTTAGAATCAATTTATACAGATGCAATAATATATTGATAAGTGATAATTGTTGTGTAAGCAAACATGATTTATAGTTAAAGACATATTCACATTGAAGAACCAATCTGTGTAAATATTTTTAAGAGATTAGAACTACCTTACACTGATGTAATTGTGTTTTAGAGAGTAGAATAACTTACTCTAGTGAAATTAAGTATTGATAGTGGCAATTGTTGTGCAAGTAATCATAAGTTTTATATTTAAAACTCGATTTAGAATTTTCAGATTTTTTTAAAAAGATTACGAAATTAAAATCGTTTTAGGTTTCAAATGATCAAATCGGTTACAATTTATTATAAACAAAAAAAAATGGAAAAGGAATCTAGGTTTCAAAATAATTTGAACAATAAGAGATTTTTCAAATGAAGGTGATTACATGACTAAAAAAAATATTTTTTTGAAGGTAAACATGTTATTTGAGAACTAAAAGTATTTTACTAGTTTTAAATTCTATTTAAATTAATTTTTTATTTTAAATCAAAATTTTAGTTAAATTATTTGACATGAGTGTCAATGCATTTTGTTGGAAAAATTTGATAATTTTGGAGCTTTGAATAAGAAATTGATTCAAATGTTGTTGAGGAAAATGTGGAACCAAATGTTGGTTCGTAAATGTGTAGACGTGCACGACGTGGGTAACGCAAATGTCTGAACCGGTCTGCTCCTTCGTGGGCTTACAGATATTTTGACCCAAATTTGAAATGAATTTTCCTCAAATAAAAGCATAAATTTGCCAAATTTTATCTTGTAATTAAAAGGGTAAATATTGGAAGTTACCTTTAATTCAGATAATAATTTTGAAAATTGCTTTATAGGAGAATCAATTGATTCTCAATATTAAATGCTCCATTAAGTCAAATTTTCCACTTATACCCTCATGACAATCCTATAAATAGGGAGTAAAGCTTCTAAGTTTACAACCAACAAAAACCACAGAAATTTTTTATTGTTTTACTCTGTGGATTTTACACGTGGTTTCCGGTGATAGGCGAAGGCAAGGGTCGGTCCGTGATCTCCATAGTAGTGCAACTGTGGCTGATCTTAAGTTGTTGTATCCTGGAGACAGACGACCAATGAACTCGAGCACCATAGGAGTGGCCGAAAATCTGTCTTAAAGAAACTGCGTTCGTGCAGGCCTCAAGACGTTTCTTTTGGTTCTAAATCGGTTTAATTTATATATTGTTGTATTGTTCTTAATTTTGTACTGTTCGTTTAAATAATATTATTTTATCTTATTATTTATTCTTGGATTAACACTTAATTTCTACAATCTTAATATAGATTCTCAGTTTTAATCCAAGACGAACAAATTATTGTATCTAAAGCAATGATTCACACGATGAAGAAATTTTCACGCATAGAAAAAGGAAAGCCTAATCTTTTGGTGCCCGTAAATGCTCAAAGACATCTCAACGATTTTCATGGCAGTGAATGCACAAAGACAAGAAACGTTGAGATCACCAACACCACGGATTCAACACGATGCAAGCGGTTTTCTTGAGATAGAACCATAAATTATGGTATTATTCAGGTAATATTCCTTAATAAGTTTTCTTGTAAATATGACACTTTTAAAACCATAAATTATTGTTGGGTTGTGTGGTGCTCGATTCGTTCAACCGATTATGCTCACCAAGTGGTGGAGAGGTGGATATTTGGGTGGAAGGGTTTAGGAAGCTAGAATGTAAAAAGACACAATGATTTTAGAGTGGTTCGGCCTTCTAACAAGCACCTACATCCACTACCTTAGCTCCCCACTAAGGATTTCACAATCAATCCACTAATTGATTCGTCCCCTTTTCTAGGATTAGGAGGAAACCCTTACAACCGATCAAGCTTCTACCCAAAGCCTTGATCAAAACCCTCTTTTACAAAGAGATAACAATAAGCAAACTTAAACCCTCTAATAGGTGTTTGTTTGCACAATTAAGCTCTCACCCAAATCCTAAAACACTTGAGCAAATTTGACAATTTTGGCTCACTAGTGTTTGTCTATACAAGAAATGACAAATAAAGCACTAAGACAATTTCTTGATCATTTGATGTTTGAAAATATGAGCATTAGTCTTCTCTTGATGCTTGGAGGTCCCTTTTATACTCCCAAATGAGTTTGTAGCCGTTACTAGCCGTTGGGGATGAATTGGAGCCGTTGAGGACTTTATTTCCCTTCATAAATGCTGTTCTGCAGCTAACGGTATCGATACGCGTGGAACGGTATCGATACGGCCTTCATATGAACTAGCCGTTGGGCTCTTGCCAGCATGGGTGTATCGATACGCTTGAGGGCGTATCGGTACCCTTTGACATTTAAATGGCCGTTGGGAAAATAGCCGTTGGGGTAGTTAAACTGGGATCGGTACGCTGACGTGGCGTATCGAAACGACCCCCTCCGTATCGATACACTAAACCCTCGTATCGATACGGGTTTTGACAGTGGCCAAACCAGGGCAAAAAGGTATCGATACTGGTACACCGGTATCGATACTGGTACTTTGAAATCACGAGTTTGGCTATTAAAAACATGAAAATTCTTTGTCAAAAACCTCTTAAAATACCTCAAACATAATTTCAAGTTGTTTGGACTTAAAAACAAGTTTTAAATTCTTTTCAAATTAGTCCAAAACATTTTTCAATTATTATATCAAAACATTAGTTCTACAATCTCCCCCTTTTTGATATAATAAAACTAACTTGAAAAATTGTTTGGGATTCTCCCCCTTTAACTTTTAAAAATGTGAATAAGAGATTAAAGATATGAAATTAAAGATATGAAATCAAATTAAGCTCCCCCTTTGCCTTATGGCCATCGAAGAAGATTCAAGGGTAACTTCTAGTTCATCTACTTCATGTTCTTATTCATTTGATGAATTACAAGATGCCTATGATGATTTGGTTTTAGATTTTAAAAGCCACATTTTGAAAAACAAAAAATTGGTTTCAAAGTTAAAAATTCAAAATGATTTGCTTTCTAAAATCAAACTTGAACTTGAAGCAAAACTTGAAGAGTTTGAATTAAAATGTTTTGATTTACAAAAATTGCTTCAAAATGTTCAAGAATAAAAAGATTTGATTTCCAAAGAGCTTGAAAAGAAAAACAATTTTGGAAAATCAAATTTTTATGTTAGACAATCTAGTGCTCCTAGATTTAAAAATGGTAAATGCTTTAGAAGTGTTTGGGTCCCAAAAGGACTAACCACTTCAATTAAAAAGGATGACATTGAAAAATGGATTCCTAAGGGGTCAAAAATTTGTGCTACTAACGTTCATGGATCCAAAGCAATTTGGATACCAAAAGTTACTTGATTGTCTTTTGATAGGTGTGATGGAGATGTTCAACAAGTCAAACATTGAGGGGGAGCTCCATGCACACAAGGAAGAACACTTGAAGAAGGAAGGCTTCACATCCTACCTTGAGTTCAAGTGTTGGTAAAATCTAGTTGTTTAGCATTTACTTGTTTTATTTTTATTTCATTCAACTAGATGATCATATATGTTGTGACTAACATTTTGATGATGCTTTGAGTAAGGGGGAGCCAATTTTAAACCAAAATTTTTTAAGTGTGTCAAAATGTTTTTGCCTCTTATGTTATCTTGAACTTAAATGTCTTTTAAATTCTTTTTGATATAACAAAAAGGGGGAGAAATGGTTTGAAAAATTGAATTTTCAAATGAATAAGGGGGAGCTTAATTTGATTTCATATCTTTAATCTCATATTCACATTTTTAAAAGTTAAAGGGGGAGAATCCCAAACAATTTTTCAAGTTAGTTTTATTATATCAAAAAGGGGGAGATTGTAGAACTAATATTTTGATATAATAATTGAAAAATGTTTTGGACTAATTTGAAAAGAATTTAAAACTTGTTTTTAAGTCCAAACAACTTGAAATTATGTTTGAGGTATTTTAAGAGGTTTTTGACAAAGAATTTTCATGTTTTTAATAGCCAAACTCGTGATTTCAAAGTACCAGTATCGATACCGGTGTACCTGTATCGATACCTTTTTGCCCTGGTTTGGCCACTGTCAAAACCCGTATCGATACGAGGGTTTAGTGTATCGATACGGAGGGGGTCGTTTCGATACGCCACGTCAGCGTACCGATCCCAGTTTAACTACCCCAACGGCCATTTAAATGTCAAAGGGTACCGATACGCCCTCAAGCGTATCGATACGCCCAGGCTGGCAAGAGCCCAACGGCTAGTTCATATGAAGGCCGTATCGATATCGTTCCACGCGTATCGATACCGTTAGCTGCAGAACAGCATTTATAAAGGGAAATAAAGTCCTCAACGGCTCCAATTTATCCCCAACGGCTAGTAACGGCTACAAACTCATTTGGGAGTATAAAAGGGACCTCCAAGTATCAAGAGAAGACTAATGCTCATATTGTCAAACATCAAATGATCAAGAAATTGTCTTAGTGCTTTATTTGTCATTTCTTGTATAGACAAACAATAGTGAGCCAAAATTGTCAAATTTGCTCAAGTGTTTTAGGATTTGGGTGAGAGCTTAATTGTGCAAACAAACACCTATTAGAGGGTTTAAGTTTGCTTATTGTTATCTCTTTGTAAAAGAGGGTTTTGATCAAGGCTTTGGGTAGAAGCTTGATCGGTTGTAAGGGTTTCCTCCTAATCCTAGAAAAGGGGACGAATCAATTAGTGGATTGATTGTGAAATCCTTAGTGGGGAGCTAAGGTAGTGGATGTAGGTGCTTGTTAGAAGGCCGAACCACTCTAAAATCATTGTGTCTTTTTACATTCTAGCTTCCTAAACCCTTCCACCCAAATATCCACCTCTCCACCACTTGGTGAGCATAATCGGTTGAACGAATCGAGCACCACACAACCCAACAATTATGATATTATTCAGGTAATATTCCATATTAAATTTTGACTTTTAATATGGTATAATTTATGTCATAATTAAACTTTTTTATGATATTGTTAAGGTAATAATGAAATATTCCTTAAACATTTTTGACGTTAATATTATAATAAATATGACATTCAATATGAAAATATGGTAATTTTATAACCTTATATGCCAATCTTTCTTGGAATGAAAATAAAAATTTTAAATACATATTTGCATGTATTGTTAAGATAAAGTTTTATATTTGGTAATATTTTTGGTAATATTATGGATTTTATCGAACTCACAATTAAGACATATTTGCATGTATTGTTACCTTATAATGTGGACATTTTAAATATGACATGTATATAAATTATACTTTGTCATATTTTTTGTCTTAATTGTGATTCTTTGTATTTTTGGAAATTATGTGAATTTTATTTCGTACTAATAATTTCTTTTGAGAAATTTTGTAGAGAGAAATATGATATCCAGGCGAAGTCGTGTTTTGTTTTGGAAATAAAAGATCTCGTAAATAATTCGTTTCGGAAATTTAATTCTTGTCGTTTTAACGAGTTGCTTAATCTTCCAAACAAGAAATGAAATTAAAATCAAAGGATTAATTCCTTTTGATTTCTGTTGGTTAAACAGAACTAAGTTGGATTGATATCTCTGTTGTTTAACAGAAGATATAATGGAAATAAACTACTAAATTAGAATCTTGTGTTGATTCTAATTTTAGAAAAGAAAATAAATCATTGAATTTATTTTCAAGAGAATCTGGTATGATTCTAACGTTGCAAGGAAAATAAATCTTTAAATTTATTTCCGTAAGAATCAAGTATGATTCAATTTTTGTAAAAGGAAATAAATCATTAAATTTATTTCTATGCTAGAATCATACGTTGATTCTAACTTGTTAAGAAAAATAAATCATTGAATTTATTTTCGTAAGAATCAAATATGATTAAATTTGTGTAAAAAGAAATAAATCATTAAATTTATTTTTGTACTAAAATCATGTTGATTCTAACTTGTTAAGAAAAATAAATCATTAAATTTATTTTCGTAAGAATCAAATATGATTCAATTTGTGTAAAAGAAAATAAATCATTAAATTTATTTATGTACTAGAATCATGTGTTGATTCTAACTTGTTAAGGGAAATAAATCGTTGGATTTAATTTCGTGAGAATCTAGAATGATTCAACCTTGAAATAAATTGGTGAATTTATTTTGGAAAGAGAAATAACTTAAAGTTATTATTTCTTAAAGAATCAAGTATAATTCTATTTTAGAAATAAATCGGTGAATTTATTTTGGAAATAACATTGGTTACTAATTCCGACTAAGGTCTCGAATCAAAGCATAGAAGAATTTGGTTCTCTATGTTAAAACTGAATTCTTAAAGCCTATTCTGATGCATGTTATGAAGTGCACAGTGTTTAAAAATGGCTAAAGAATCGAGAGGGTCGTTGGACCGTAAATGGAAGATTCCAAATTGTTGTGAATCAAAGGTAGTGATTACGATTGATCATCCATGCTTGGAATGATTTCAAGAATAGAATCCATAAACGGTGATTGAAAGAAAATTTAAAAATGCATGTCTAGGATTGGTTCTTTGAGAGACTTGGTATTTAAGCGTGCCTAGTGCACCGCCTCTCTTTCATAAGTTACCTATGTGGTGCATTGTTTATTATTGTTCTTTCTATTAATACTGTGTGAACTTTTGTTTGGGGTTTAGTTTACTAAATCACCGTCGTCTAACAAAAGTTAAAAATTATGTTTCTGTTTCTGGTTTTAGTCTTTGACTAAATTTCTGACGTTTAACAGATTCATAATGCTTGGTTTTGGATTGTGTCTACGTGACACAATAGAAAAATCAGTGAAATTTATTGGAAAGATTTTCATACATGGCAACAAAAGATGTTGCATAATTGACCGTGATAAACCTGGTTAAATATCTGAAGGATGATCCTCCTATTATTAGAGAGGATAAGGTAAATATTGTTACCACCTTTAAATGTTACTAAGGTAAATATTGCTAAGACAAATATTATCACGGAAAACGTAATAAAAGTCAAAAACGACTTCAAACCATAAATTAGACGGTGTGTTCAAGAAGTAAAATTTCATGAAAAAAATGCTTTAATTTTCATAAGATGGGAACAAGTATTCAGACTATAGACTTCCAAACGATGGCAATGTTATTGCCATAACAATTGATATGGCAACATATTGGTTGAAGGAATATGTTTATTACCTCCATTGATGATAGCACAAAAACAATGTAAAGATGAAGCTATAGTGAAAATCGTTCTATATGAGCATGATGTTGAATCCTAAACTTAATTAAAGGTTTAAGATGGGGAGAAGCTCTATATGAGTAACGTTGGTACTATAATGTGTCTAACATGTGAAGGAAGCTGTTCTATAAGCTAATTACCTTTTTAAACAAGATTCCTCATAATTAAAGAGACTAGACACCATATAAGTTATGGAAGGCAATTAAACCTTCCTACAACTACTTGAAAATGTGGGGGTGTCTTGCAAAGGTAATGACCTCATTACTAAAGCAACTGAGAATAGATCCCTAAAAATGGTAGATTGTATTTTCATTGGCTATATAGAACATGGCAACGTATATCGATTTCTTGTGTATGAATCGAAGAACCCTGAGATTCACAAGCATGCGATAATGGAAGCAAATGATGCATTTTCTTTGAAAATGTATTCCCTTGTAAAGCTATGGAAGTTGGTCAAAGTTCAATGAAACGAACTTCGGAGATTATCGATAAAGATGACTCAAATGATCAACAAAGGTTTGAGCTTGAAATAGAGCCACAAAGAAGTAAACGAGCAAGGGTAGAAAAATTCTTTGGATCATTTTTCTAAACTTTATGCTAGAGGTTGAATCTCAAACGTATAATGATGTTATACATTCATCTGAAGGCATCTTATGGAAGGATGCCATTAAGAGTGAAATTGATTCCATCATGCAAAATCATACGTGGGGAATTAGTGAATCTTCCTCCGTGAATTAAACCACTAAGTTTTGAATGGATTTTCAAACGGAAAATGAAAGCATATAGAACAATTGATAAATATAAGGCCAGATTGGTAATAAAAGGTTACCGAATGCCTTGACTATTTCGATACATACTCTCATGTATCAAGGATAACCTCCATAAGTATGATACTTACAATTGTTGCTTTGCGGAATCTAGACGTACAACGAATAGATGTTAAAAGAGCTTTTCTAAATGGAGATTTTGATGAAGAAATATACACGGAACAACTTGAGGGTTATGTAGTTTCAAGTCAAGAGAGAAAAATATGTAGATTGGTGAAGTCCTTGTATAGACTTAAACAAGCACCAAAGTAAAGACATGAGAAGTTCGATAATGCCATGATGACAAACGACTTCAAGATAAATGAGTGTGACAAATGTGTATATGTCAAAACTACTAACATTGGATATATTATTCTATGTTTGTATGTTAATAACATATTCATTGTTGGAAGCAACAATAAAATGGTAAACGTACCAAAGACTTGTCAAATTCAAGATTGACATGAAAAATATGAGATTAACATATTTGATTTTGGGCATCCAAATCAAACGGTCACTTGAAGGTCTCATATTGACGTAGTCACACTACGCGGGAAAGAGAAGTTTGGCAAGGATGTTTCTAGCATAGCCAGAAATCCATTAAATACATGCCAACTTTTGTCCAAGAACAAAGACAAAAGTGTTGACCAAGTAGATTCAATAGACCAGATATTATTTCTATTGTGAGCAGTTCAAGTAGATTCACAAGCAATTCAAGTGAAAATAACTGAAAAACAATTGTGGGGGTATTGAGATATCTTAGATATACTCGAGATTATGAATTGCATTATTCTAGAGATCCTACTATTTAGAAGGATACTCTGATGCGATTGGATATCTGATATTCAAGGTATCAAAGGCACAAGTGGATATGTCTTAACTTTGGGAGGAGAAACCGTGTCATGAAAATCCTTAAGAAAATGGTTATAATCAAATCCATAATAGAATTTGAGTTGTAGTTCTAGACAAGTCTAGAAAAGAAGTCGGATGGCTTCAGAAATTTCTTGAAGAATATTCCTGAACGACCAATATAACACCCATCACCCCAGATTAGGGGCAAGGAGCGTTATATTAACTTGTAATTCGGATTCGTATTAGGCAACGGAAGTGTAGATTTTTTTTATTTAATCATGTATTCCATTCGAATTCAACTATATAGATTTTATTAATCTTAAATTCATTCATTTCACATAATCCATATATAATCTTCATATCATAGCATGTGCTTATTCGAATACATCAATAAGAGTACACTAATTTACTTTCATTCCTTTTGCATATAAACTATGCAAAGTTCCTTAACCTATTTTAGTCATTAGCATGGTGGGCACATGTAATTCATTTATCGTTCTAGTAATTTACTCAACATTCTAATTAAGTTTTTAATTCCATTTGAATAATATATATATATATACAATTAATTCATCATATTTGTAATTCAATTTCATATATTTCCAAACCATTCGAATGCTAGCCTATACGTTACAATTCGATTTCAACGTAGCAATTTAAGAATGTTTCTATAGGTAAGGATAATCGATTTCATACGTCATACATATAACATATCCGAATAACATCCATAGTGTTTTAGTTTCCCTTATACAAAATAACTACCCGGGGTAACTATAAACGGCCAAACCTATTGGTTGCCTATACAAAAAGAAATCCAACAAAAAGAATCATGCCCTAAAACATATACAAAGGGCGATCTATACCCAAAATATATACCCCTTAATTACATATCAAAATAGAGGGAAACTACTTATAAGGTTCATACATTATTTAAAGTAATATTTCATGAACATAACCATCAATGCAAACTACACTAACATGCTGACCGTTAATCCACCAATCATGAGCATAACAAAGATAAAGAAGGGCATACTTAGTCTTCGTGCGAAAGATATCGGAGGGTAGGTCAACAAGCTATAACCTGAAATTTTTGGGAAGGAAGGAAAGGTTCGAGTGATAAGTACTTCTAGTACTTAGTGAGGAAACCTTAATCTAATCAATTTCCATTTATATACCAAATGATCACACATTAGATCCCACTTTGTATTCTATTTCATTATCCTATTCCATTCGAATAGTTCAACAAACAAAGAAATTTCACAACCAATTGATCAACAACAATAATCATTCGAATTATATACATAACAAGGCATTTATATCTCCATTCAAACACAAGCAATCTAATACCAACCATATCATATTTATTTTCATAAAAATCATGAATCAAAATCAGTCTATCTATTTCTCAAATATCATGCTCAATTTGCATAACATATCGAATACAACAAATCATGATACCATTAGTATCATAATCGAATTATTCAAGGACTATCAATGATTGCATATTATTTCAATCACATACAAATTAAGATGGAATTAAAAATCAATTCATCCATTTCGAAATCATGATGCTCAATTCGAAATAAATATTCAATTTCATATGTTCGATCAATAGCAATTTCATATGACAAGCAGCAGCGAGCTGTAGCAGAGGATCAATTAATTTCATAATTTATAATTGACTTGCTACTAACCAATTCAAGAAATTTACCAATCAGTAATTTGAATTTCAAATTTCAATAATTTAATTTCTTATTAATTCAATTCGCAATGCCTTGGATAGTATAGTAAGCTAGGTATTCGAGTCACATATAACTGAAGTGTGAATCAAATTCACCATATAATAGGTACCATGTACCAAATTCATATCATCGTATCACATATCATAATGTCCGCAGACATTAAGCAAGAAGGTACACTTACGTACCACAATATCGAGTACACTAACGTACCGATTTTCTTATCGAGCTCAAGACTCTAGGCTAGTTGTACTACCTGGACAGACTGTACACACCAAGGGCTTTGCTTATTGACATTTAATTTCAATCGTGTAATCATTTACTCAATTTCTGAATTTCTTAATTAATCCTTTCGATTAATTTCTTGTAATTTCCATTTCAACGTCTCATTTTATCACATATGATCATACAATAGATTGCAATTCAATTTGCACATCTTCAAATCAGCATATACACACTTAAATTTCATGTCACATAGTTTAATTTCACATTTCATAATTCAATTTTTCAATCGAATTCACCAAATACATATATCATATAAGATCATCAATTGATCACATATCATATCGCAATATTATCAATTCATCAAACAATCAATATCAGTATCAAAATTTCAATATTCAGCATTTCAATTTCATCCAAAATCAGTCCAATATACTTCAATTCAAATTCGGTTCCTCTTCGTAGGACAAGTCTGGATTCAGTTCCACTTCTTCTGGTTCTAAGATATGAGATGGATCGGATCTATATTTTCTGAGCATAGACACATGGAAGACATTGTGGATTTTATCGAACTCACTGGGAAGTGCAAGTCGATAAGCCACTGGGCCAACTCTTTCTGTAATTTCAAATGGTCCAATAAAGCGAGGACTGAGTTTTCCCCTCTTTCCGAACCGAAATACTTTCTTCCATGGAGAGACTTTAAGAAAGACTTTGTCTCCCACATTATGCTGGATATCTCTTCGTTTCAGATCAGCGTAGTCTTTCTGCCTATCAAAAGCTTGTTTCAAACGAGAGTGGATGATTTGAACTTTCTCTTCAGTTTCTCTGAGCAGTTGTGGTCCCAACACTTTGTTTTCACCAAGCTCAGACCAACACAGAGGAGTTCTGCATTTTCTGCCATACAAAGCTTCAAAAGGAGCCATCTGAATAGACGATTAATAGCTATTGTTGTAGGAAAATTCCTTTAAGGGTAGGGATTTCTCCCAATTCTTCCCAAAGTCAATTATGCAAGCTCTAAGCATGTCTTCAAGAATCTGAATTACTCGTTCAGACTGACCATCACTTTGCGGATGGAAAGCAATGCTTAGATTCAATTTTGTTCCAATAGCTCTTTGTAGAGTTCTCCAGAATCAGGAAATGAATCTCGGATCACGATCAGAGACAATGGAGATAGGAACTCCATGTAGCCGAATTATTTCTTGAATGTACAAGTTGGCCAAAGTCTCTAGACTGTACTTGATACGAATAAGGATGAAATGTGCCGATTTGGTGAACCGGTCAACAATCATCCAAATAGCATCATGTTTTCTGGGAGAACAAGGAAGACCAGTCACGAAGTCCATAGTAATTCGTTCTCATTTCCATTGTGGCAATACAAGTGGTTGGAGTAATCCGGTGGGAACTCTATGTTCAGCTTTGACTCTTTGACAATTGAGACATTTAGATACGAAATCATTGATAGCCGTTTTCATACCAGACCACCAATACAAAGATTTGAGATCTTTATACATCTTAACCGATCCAGGGTGGACCGAGAAAGAACTCTCGTGTGCTTCTTCCAGAAGATCTCTTTTCAAATTTTCATCATTTGGAACACAGATTCTATCTTTGAAATAGAGGAGACCGCTTGTGTGAATACGGAATCCTTCACCAGACTTTGTATCCAGTTTGGAAATAATATCATGAAGTTCTAGGTCAGCTTTCTGAAGATTTTCAATCCTTGAAATGAGACTGGACTGAATTTGAAGTTCGAATAGGAATCCTTGCTTCTGATACACTCGGAGATGAGCATTGATAGCAGTTGGAGCTACAAGAATAATTTTAACAATTTTAGACAGAATTATTATTGCAGACATATTAAATTTTTATTTTCTTAAGGATCAAGGATTAAAAACTTTACCCACTGTCGGTTTACGACTCAAGGCGTCTGCAACCACATTGGATTTTCCTGGATGATAGTCAATGACTATATCATAGTCTTTCAACAACTCCATCCATCTGCGTTGTCTCAGATTTAGATCTTTCTGAGTCAGGAGATACTTTAGGCTCTTGTGATCGGTGAACAAATAACATTTCTCATCATACAAGTAGTGTCTCCATATTTTGAGAGCAAACACGATAGCAGCAAGTTCGAGATCATGCGTTGGATAATTCAACTCATGAGATTTCAATTGGCGTGAAGCATAAGCTATCGCATTGTCACCTTGCATTAAAACACATCCAAGACCAGCATGTGAAGCATCACTGTACACTGTATAATCTTTGCCCGGTTCTGGTTGGATCAAAACTGGGCATGAGTCAAGGCTGTTTTGAGTTGGTCAAAGCTTCTCTGTTGCTTTTCAGACCATTCAAATGGTTGGTCTTTACGAAGAAGTTTAGTCAAAGGTAAAGCTATAGAGGAAAACCCTTTGACAAACCTTCTGTAGTAACCAGCAAGACCAAGAAAACTCCGTATTTCACTGACATTTCTGGGAGGTCGCCAATCCATGATTGACTGAAATTTCTTTGGATCAACTTTAATTCTTTCTGCAAAAATTACATGTCCAAGAAAAGAGACTTCCGATAACCAGAACTCGCACTTGGAAAATTTTGCGAATAACTGGCGTTCCCGGAGAGTTTGTAAAACAATGCGGAGATGATCAGCATGTTCTTCTCGGTTGCGAGAATAGATTAGAATGTCATCAATGAAGACGACCACAAATTTATCAAGATAGGGCTTGAATACTCTGTTCATGAGATCCATGAATGCCGCCGGAGCATTTGTTAATCCGAAAGGCATTACCAGAAATTCATAGTGGCCATAACGAGTTCGAAAGGCTGTTTTTGACACATCCTCCTTTTTGACTCTCATTTGATAGTATCCAGATCGCATGTCGATCTTTGAGAATACTGAAGCGTCCCTAAGTTGATCAAACAGGTCTTCTATTCTTGGGAGCGGATATCGGTTCTTGATTGTGATCTTGTTCAATTGACGGTAGTCAATGCAAAGACGTATTGCTCCATCCTTCTTCTTTACAAACAGAACAAGTGCACCCCAAGGAGAAGTGCTAGGTCGAATGAAATTCTTGTCCTGAAGCTCTTGGAGTTGCTTTTGCAATTCTTTTAACTCAAGAGGTGTCATCCGGTACGGAGTGATAGACACCGGATTTGAGTCAAGCTGTATTTCAATCCCGAATTCAACTTCTCTAGTCGGAGGGAGACCAGGTAGTTCCTCGGGAAACACATCAATAAATTCAGAAACAACAGGCATTTCAGATATTCCAAATTCAATTTGATCTCGCAAGATCATGGATGCAAAAATGGAAGTGGGCTTTTTATCAATTAGGAGTATGGATTCTTTTCCTAAACCCTGAAGATACGATCTTTTATTTTGACAATCTACCCAAGCCTCATGTTTACTTAACCAATCTAAACCCAAAATTAGATCGAACTCACTGGATTGTAATATGCAGAGATCAATAGAGAATGTCAAATTGCTAATATGCAATGAACAATTTCTACATATTAGGTTAATGTTCGAATTTCCTCCTAAAGGGTTTGAGACTATCAGACTTGTTTTCACAATTTCAAGTTCTAGATTCAACTTTTCACTATAGACAAACATGTGAATGAATGAGTGGATCCCGAATCTATTAAGGCATAAACATGATGTGAGTTTAGCTCAACAGTACCTGCAATCACTTAAGGAGACTCTTCGTCATCTCTACCACGAATGTGGTAAACTCTAGCAGGAGCTCGAGATTCCTGATGAGTGGTAGCATTAGAATGAGTACCCTTGCTTTTCTTCTGATAACTCGGCTGGGCTGACTTAGCATTCCTATTCCGATTAGATGATGTCGGACTAGGAACTGCAGTGTTACGAGCTGGCATAGATTCAGGCTTATGAGGACAGTCTTTGATGTAGTGATCATCGCCACCACAAGCATAACAGAGATTCGCTTGAAGTCTACACTGACCACGGTGTGGTTTCTGACAAAACATGTAAGGAGGAATCTTTTCAGAATTTCCCGTACAATTAACTGACATAGTCGGTACTGAGGATCTGATCACTATAGCTGGTTTCGAAGTGTAATTGCTCCTCGGAGCAGAAGTGAAGTTAGAAGACCCTTCTTTCTGAAATTTGGTCTTTTTAAATTTCCATTGAGACTTGTCGTCTCGTTTCTGCTTTTTGTCAGGTCTATTGCCCCCTTTTCGCTTTTCAGCAGCTTTCATTCTAGCTTTGGTTGCAATAGCTCGATTAACAAGATTCTGGAAATCATTGATTCCCAAAGCAGTGAAGATTGGACTCAGTTCATCATTCATACCTTCAATGAACATTATGCATTTATCAGCTTCAGTCTTAATGTATTCTGCACCGTATTTGCAATACTTGCAAAAATCTGCAACGTACTGCTCAATAGGATGATTGGCATGTTTGAGGTGCAAGAATCTCTTTCTTCTTTCAGCTAAGTACTGCTCACTGATGTACTTCTTTTTGAATTCTTCAATGAAAAATTCCCATGTCACCAGTTCAGTTGGAACAGTTAGGGTAGTGGTTTCCCACCAATCCATAGCTTCATCAGCTAACAGAGCCACATCACACTCCAATTTATGGTCATCGGAGCACTATAACTGTCTGGTTACCACCTTGGTGGTGTTTTCAAGCCAGTACTCTGCATCTTCTGGTCTTTCTTCATTTGTACCAGCAAAAGTGTAGGCTCGATGCTGAGAAAGTTTATCTATCGGTGCTCTGCTAGGTGCGAAAGGACAAAAACGGTAGATTGTTCTTGTTTCAGATTTGTCAGAAGTTGATTGAACATCTCCTTCATACTAAGGAGACATTCCCTTTGGGCAGACTGAACCATAGGATTTTCAGGTGGAGGTTGTTCTGTGTTCTGAACAGGTTCTTTATCGGATTGCTCAACGATCTGAACATGCTCTTTAGTGATCCGTTCAGTGACTTGAGCAGGTTTTTTGATAATTTGCTCGGTGATCTGAGCAGACTCTTTGTTCTTCTCCTTTCTCGGAGTTTCAGTTCGAGTTGGTGGATTATCACCCAATCTCACACTTTCACCTTCGCTTGAAGATTCATGTGAGCTCCCATTCTTTGGGTCCTTTGGGTCCGTCAATTTCTATTATTCATTTAAACAACAAGAAGATCAGAAAGCTCAATACAATTATCTTAGTATGCACTATATGGGTGGCATACCTAAAACAGTGTAGATGCATGCAGACTCAAATAGACTTTTAGGACTTAACCTAAAAAGCTCTGATTACCATTTTATATAACACCCCTCACCCCAGATTAGGGGCAAGCAGCGTTATATTAACTTGTAATTCGGATTCGTATTAGGCAGCGGAAGTGTAGATTTTTTTTATTTAATCATGTATTCCATTCGAATTCAACTATATAGATTTTATTAATCTTAAATTCATTCATTTCACATAATCCACATATAATCTACATATCATAGCATGTGCTTATTCGAATACATCAATAAGAGTACACTAATTTACTTTCATTCCTTTTGCATATAAACTATGCAAAGTTCCTTAACCTATTTCAGTCATTAGCATGGTGGGCACATGTAATTCATTTATCGTTCTAGTAATTTACTCAACATTCTAATTAAGTTTTTAATTCCATTCGAATAATATATATATATACAATTAATTCATCATATTTGTAATTCAATTTCATATATTTCCAAACCATTCGAATGCTAGCCTATACGTTACAATTCGATTTCAACGTAGCATTTTAAGAACGTTTCTATAGGTAAGGATAATCGATTTCATACGCCATACATATAACATATCCGAATAACATCTATAGTGTTTTAGTTTCCCTTATACAAAATAACTACCCGGGGTAACTATAAACGGCCAAACCTATAGGTTGCCTATACAAAAAGAAATCCAACAAAAAGAACCATGCCCTAAAACATATACGAAGGGCGATCTATACCCCAAAATATATACCCCTTAATTACATATCAAAATAGAGTGAAACTACTTATAAGGTTCATACATTATTTAAAGTAATAGTTCATGAACATAACCATCAATGCAAACTGCACTAACATGCTGACCGTTAATCCACCCATCATGAGCATAACAAAGATAAAGAAGGGCATACTTAGTCTTCGTGCGAAAGATATCGGAGGGTAGGACAACAAGCTATAACCTGAAATTTTTGGGAAGGAAGGAAATGTTCGAGTGGTAAGTACTTCTAGTACTTAGTGAGGAAACCTTAATCTAATCAATTTCCATTTATATACCAAATTATCACACATTAGATCCCACTTTGTATTCTATTTCATTTTCCTATTTCATTCGAATATTTCAACAAACAAAGAAATTTCACAACCAATTGATCAACAAAAATAATCATTCGAATTATATACATAACAAGGCATTTATATCTCCATTCAAACATAAGCAATCTAATACCAACCACATCATATTTATTTGGGTAAACTACACCGGTGGTCCCCTAACTATGTCTGTCTTCCTACTTTGGTCCCACAACTTTGTTTTTCGGCAAAAGGGTCCCTTCCGTCACATAGTTTTCCTATTTTGGTCCCCGACGTTAAATAACTAACGGTTTTGCTGACGTGGCATTTTTTAATATTTTTTAAGGCTGACGTGGCATTTTTTTTAATATTTTTTAAATCAAAGTCGGGGACCAAAATAGGAAGACAGACATAGTTAGGGGACCAAAATAGGAAAACTATGTGACATAGTTAGGGGACCAAAAATATTAAAAAATGCCACGTCAGCAAAACCGTTAGTTATTTAACGTTGGGGACCAAAATAGGAAAACTATGTGACGGAAGGGACTCTTTTGCCGAAAAACAAAGTTGTGGGACCAAAGTAGGAAGACAGACATAGTTAGGGGACCACCGGTATAGTTTTCCCTATTTATTTTCATAGATATCATGAATCAAAATCAGTCTATCTATTTCTCAAATATCATGCTCAATTTGCATAACATATCAAATACAACAAATCATGATACCATTAGTATCATAATCGAATTATTCAAGGACTATCAATGATTGCATATTATTTCAATCACATACAAATTAACATGGAATTAAAAATCAATTAATCCATTTCGAAATCATGATGCTCAATTCGAAATAAATATTCAATTTCATATGCTCGATCAATAGCAATTTCATATGACAAGCAGCAGCGAGCTATAGCAGAGGATCAATTAATTTCATAATTTATAATTGACTTGCTACTAACCAATTCAAGAAATTCACCAATCAGTAATTTCAATTTCGAATTTCAATAATTTAATTTCTTATTAATTCAATTCACAATACCTTGGATAGTATAGTAAGCTAGGTATTCGTGTCACATATGAAGTGTGAATCAAATTCACCATATAATAGGTACCATGTATCAAATTCATATCATCGTATCACATATCATAATGTCCGCAGACATTAAGCAAGAAGGTACACTTACGTACCACAATATCGAGTACACTAACGTACCGATTTTCTTATCGAGCTCAAGACTCTAGGCTAGCCGTACTACCTGGACAGACTGTACACACCAAGGGCTTTGCTTATTGACATTTAATTTCAATCGTGTAATCATTCACTCAATTTCAGAATTTCTTAATTAATCTTTCGATTAATTTCTTGTAATTTCCATTTCAACGTCTTATTTTATCACACATGATCATACAATAGATTGCAATTCAATTTGCACATCTTCAAATCAGCATATACACACTTCAATTTCATGTCACATAGTTCAATTTCACATTTCATAATTCAATTTTTCAATCGAATTCACCAAATACATATATCATATAAGATCATCAATTGATCACATATCATATCGCAATATTATCAATTCATCAAACAATCAATATCAGTATCAAAATTTCAATATTCAGCATTTCAATTTCATCCAAAATCAGTCCAATATACTTCAATTCAGATTCGGAATCAACAAGGCAATTATAAAATTTTCAATTCAAACACATAGATCACAAATTCACATAGCACATGCAATAAATCCAAATTCCTTTATTCCTTCTTCCCTTATCATTTACCAACATTTAATTAGTCCAATTTCATGCTCAATATATATGCTAACATCAAATTAAGGGTAGTTGAGACTCTAATCTCAACTCTAAGTTTGTTTCACTCACAGTTCGCCAAGCTAATTCTGGATTCGGAGGCCTTTTGCTCGATCCGCAGTCGTTCCAAGTACGGTTTCTTCCTCAATTCTTTCTCCTCTAGGATCTAGTACAATTAAGCCAATAATAGGGAAATTTTCAGAATTTTATCCATTCAATTCAAATCTGAATTTTCTTTCGATTCCAATTTTAGTCCCTATACTATTATGGTTCAAACATGTCCAAAATCTAATATCACTGATTCATTTTAATTAGTGCTTAAACTTTCAAATTACTTACTTATTCATGTGAATTGCATTTTTAGCAACCTACTTATCAATTTACCAATGTTCTCTTCATCCGATTTTACCATTTAATTTCTCAATAGTCTTTCAATTTCACTTATTCATTTTTCACATTGTTTTGACCACTTAACTTAGACTGTTTCCCATTTCCAGCACATAACTCCAAATTTATCACCGTTTGTTTCTAAATTCAATTAACATGTTCAATTTCATCCTATTAAAATTTCAGATCAAAACTCCATATAGTTTATTTTCTACATTTTTTTCAAAGTTCACTGTCCAGCTAAGAACATTGTTGGATAGTTTTGCATGTTGTTCGAATTAAGTTCCCAGATTTCACCACAGTTATCAAATCTCATTTTTATAATTTCTCTACAAAATTAGACATATCAAAGTATGACATATCAAAATTCCATCATGAAATTTCTACTGATTAATTTTCTACAATTTTCTGAAGTTTCATGTTCTTACAACTATCAAATCTGTCCATGTTTGCTCTTGCATGTTCAAAAGCCTATTATTATTCAATTTTCTTAAGATTTCTCATGTTCTTAAAATTTCCAGCAGCATAACTCTTAGTCTCATCACTTCCATGATTTTAGAAGGACATTAAGACCACTAATTTATCAAGAATTTTAACACATTCGAATAGTAGAAGGAGAGAGCTACTTACTTTCGATTTTTCCTTAAATTTTCTAGACCAATTTCTATGCCATGCAAGCCATTATATTCTTCACCGAAAGCTCTCTAGTTTTCCTCTCAATTTTGTGGTTTTAAGTGTGTGTGTGAAATGAGCAATGGTTACTTAGTTTGGTATAGTTCGGTGTAGCCGGCTAAGGAAGAGAAAAGGGAGAGGGGACACATTTAATGAGATGAGACTACCAAGTCTTGTCTCAACTAATACCCCTTTTTTCATCCTTTAATTATACCACTCAATTATCTAAATCCTTAATAATTTTATCATTTCATGTTAATTCAAGGTTAACTTATGAATTTTAGACTTTAGCATGCATCTCTTGTATTTGATGCATCATTCGATTTAGTCACTAAACAATTAACCGAATTCTTCTTGAATCTTTCTTTAAAAATCAATTCAGTCCTTATTAAATCCATTACCAATTCAATAATTTAAGATTTTAATCTAATAATTCATCTAATTATTTAATTAAATCCCTAAACTTCTAGGCTAATTTTTGGGGTGTTACAACCAAAGCCAATGCCCACAATTGGTAGAGCACAGAGCTTTGTGTATAATGGGTAAGTCGAGACATATGTGTCGTCGACATAATATCGTTAGACAACTGGTCTCAAATGAAGTTATCTCTATTGATTTTTTGAAATCAAAGGATAACGTTGCGGATCCACTAACCAAAGGGTTAAGTCGAGATCAAGTTCAAAAAAAAAACCCGAAAAGAATGAGACTAAAGCCCATGTAAATTTAAGGTGCTATGTGAAGGAAAACCCTACCTAGTTGACTGGAGATCCCAAGATCTAGGTTCAAAGGGGCAACCTAATTGCATAGACCTGTGCGGTCACTGTAGGGGCTCTTATCCCCAAGTTCATTCCTATGATGTAAACAGTGATCAAAGTGGTTTAGGCTAAGCAATGCTGTTGAGTGGATCACACGATAGATAATAACCAAGAGGGGGGGTGAATTGGAATTTTAGTGATGTAGTAAGAGAAATTGCAAATCAAAAATTAATCGACACGGGATTTAGAGTGGTTCAAGTTCACCAACCGAACTCTACATCCACTACCTTAGTCTCACCAAGGATTTGCAACAATTCCACTAATTGTTCGTCCCCTTTTTCTAGGACAAGGAGGCAACCTTTACAATTTCGGTTAATTTTTCTACCCAAAAATTAACCCAATCCTCACACAAAAGAACAAAGAAATTTGTTGGCTAATAAGGTATCTCTCAATACAAATGATAGCCCAATATCAAGCACTCAACCCAATTGAACAAAATAAGAATGAAAAATACAATTGGGGTTTCTAGACAAATAATGGGATTTTAACACAAATGCTTGGATTTGATGATAGAATGTTTTCTTGAGGTTTCATGTTATGTTGCTGGAGCTTCTTGGGGTCTTTTTATAGCCTCTTGATGATTTCCAACCGTTGTGAGTGTTGGCTTTAAGATTATAGCCGTTGGCATGCTTTTTTACCACTTTCTTGCACTTTTCCAGCTATGAGTATCGGTACTCGTTAGTGGGGTATCAATACCTGTCTCACAAAAAAAATAGTCGTTGTGTACAAATAATAAAGGGGTATCGATACGCCTTCTAAGCGTATCGGTACGGAGTATCGAAACGGCACAGGCCGTATCGATACCTTTTTCTCGACATAGCTCACTGTCAAAAGTGGTATCGATACTAGGGTTAAGGGTATCGATACTGGTTAATGACCGTTTGAACTTCCAACGTTCATATTTTTCAAACTGACTTAATTAAATAAAACGGTATCGATACTGGGTTGTCCGTATCGATACTCCATTTAAACTCTTGATTTAAAATACATGTGTGTATCGATACTAGGGTTTGCCGTATCGATACGTGTTCCGACATTAGCCAATTTTGGCAAAAAGGTATCGATACTCCTTGATGGGTATCGATACGATCTGACGATTTTCAATATATTTGGCTTGGAACACTTAGAAAATATTTTGAGTTTGAGTTTGTAAATCAGTTTAAGGTGTTGGTGTTTCAAAACTTTATTTAAGGGACTTGTAAAAAACAATTTTAAGTTTTCAAATTGATCCTTAAGGATCTAGTTATATCAAAATCAAACATAGGTTTTACAATCTCCCCCTTTTTGATATAACAAAACCAAAACTTAAAATTTTGACAACTTTTGAAAATCTTTTACAATATAACTCCCCCTTAATATAAGCTCAATGTTTCTTTTGAGTTAAGAGCAAAAATATTTCTTAAAATCAAAATTCTTAACTTCCCTTTGATATAAGCTTGATAAAAAAACAGATTTTGAAGTTTGGTTGTGAGCTATTGCTATTCTTCTCCCCCTTTTTGTTAGATCAAAAAGTAATGTGAGATCATAAAGTGCATCAAATATCAAGAGTATAAAGATAAGCAACATAATCTTATTATATCATAAAACGGAAAATCCAAAACATAAGCAAACATAAATCCTAAGAAATCAAAGCATAGGTTTTAAAAAAAATCTTAGTCCTAAGAACATAAAACATAGGTGCAATAAAAAATATCCTAAAAGATATGCAATGATATGCAAGGAGAGATGTCTAGGCATTATCTTCATCGTCTTCATCATCGTCATCTTCATCTCCCAAAGGCTCATTGGTCCTCATGCTATTGCGCCATTCATCATGGAAAGCGGCAATGGAAATATTCAAGGAATTTTGCCCGCTCTCAAGAGATGTAAGGCGATTCTCCATACCCGTCATTCTCGTATCAAATGTAGTTTCCATAGAAGTAAGACGAGTATTCATGTCCGTGCGTAACCCGGTGAATTGTTCATTTAGATAGGTCATGAGATTATCCATATTGGGTTGTGGGACTTGAGGAGCTTGAGGAGCTTGAGGAGGGTGAGGAGCTTGTTGTTCTAAGGCGGCGGCGGCCTCGGGTGGAAGCTCGGTAAGACGCAACCAATTTCCATTAAAATAATGAAATTTGCTCCGAGCAAGAGATCGTTCGTCGATAGGATCGGTAAGAGAAGATGCAAGATCAAACGAACAATCAATATCCTTTTTCACAAAATAATAACTTAAGGCCGTACCATAGATAAAAGATGTGATGAGAGGAGTTTCACGATTTTGCACATGATAGGTGATTTCGTCGAACATGATACGAGCGAGATTTGGGCGTTTTCGTGTACGAAAACAACGGATCCAAAAATCATCCACTTGACGGATGGTAGAGTATTTGCCTCTGGAAGGACGAAACCACCAAGATACCATCAAATGTAGGATACGATCATGAGCATTGAGAACGGTTACGGAACCACCAAGAACATGCCCTAAGGCATTCTCATCTTTTAAACCTTCATCCTCTAATTTAAAAACCTCACAAATAGATTTGACATCAAGAATAATTTGCTTCCCCATAAGGTAAGAGCGGATGGCAACAACTTCTCCATTACGAACAATGCATTTAGCATTAGAAAAGAAAATCAAAACCAAAAGTCGATAATAAATACCCGGAATAGAGAGAAACTCCATGAACTTCCAAAGACGAAGAAGTGGAAGATATTCAAATTTGAAGCGCTCGGAGTCGAGAAAGGGTATGGATACGATCCTTTCCGCACGAATTTTGTAATTTTCAAATTGGCGGAAATAGGGAAGACCCGCGGAATTTTCAAAGGATTGGTTGTAGATCGTAGCATAATCCGGGCGAGCAACCGATCCGGGAGTAGAAGAGTCACCGGCAAGAATAACCCTTTGACGTTTCCTTGATTGCTCTTTTGGTGCCATGGTTTTGAAGATTGAAGATAATTTTGAGAAAGAGAGCAAAAAAGCTTTGATTCAAGAGTTTCTTTTTGAGTTGTGGTGAAAAATATGAAGGAGAAGATGCCTTTTTATAGGCAAAAACGGCTAGGGTTTATTGGATGTTAAAGAGTTTTAATTTTGGTAAAATTAGATCTCATTAAAAGCCTAATTAAAGCCATCAGCGCGATAGGGTATCGATACTCCTTAAAGGGTATCGATACGGGGATAGAATTGTCTTTCCACAAATTTGACCGTTGAAGGAGGTATCGATACTCATTATATGGTATCGATACAGGGATAGAATTGTCTTTTCTCAATTCTGACCGTTGGAAGAGGGTATCGATACTCCTGAGGAGGTATCGATACTCGTGAAGCGATGATAATTTATGGGAATTAGAATGAAGAACAAGTATCGATACCCATTGTGCAGTATCGATACCTTCTGCCCAGAATTTTGCCTATTTGGTTAACTAGAACCAAGGACATGAACTTAACATCTCCTAAAAGTATACAAATGATGTATGAATAGATTTAAGCATAATTTAACAGAAACATACTCCCCCTAACTATAGGCATGGATGAAATTAGGAGTCTATAAACATGATAATTTCACAAAATCAAGCACACTTAATCTTAAAAAGAGGTCCTAAAAAGTCAAGATAGGCTAGTTAGACCCAACTCTCTCCTAAGGGACCAAAAACGCTCTTTATCTAATGGTTTTGTAAAAATATCCGCTAATTGATTCAAGGTGTCTACATACTCTATAACCACATCTTTCTTAAGGACATGATCTCTAATGAAATGATGCCTTATTTCTATATGTTTGGTTCTAGAGTGTTGGATGGGATTTTTTGTTAAACATATTGCACTAGTATTATCACATTTTAGGGGTATGGTTTCTATTTTTACACCATAATCTAAGAGTTGTTGCTTCATCCAAAGGACTTGAGCACAACAACTTCCTAAGGATATGTACTCGGCTTCGGTGGTAGATAAGGCTACACTATTTTGTTTCTTGGAGAACCAAGATATGAGCATACTACCTAGGAATTGACAAGTTCCCGAAGTACTTTTCCTATCGATTTTGCAACCCCCATAATCCGCATCCGAATAAGCATGTAGGTTAAAGGTAGAGACTCTAGGGTACCAAAGACCTAAACAAGGTGTGTCTCTAAGATACCTAAAGATCCTCTTTACGGCTATAAGGTGAGACTCTCTAGGACTAGCTTGAAACCTAGCACACAAGCAAACACTAAACAATATATCCGGTCTACTTGCGGTAAGGTAAAGCAAAGATCCAATCATAGAGCGATAAAGCTTAGAGTCAACACACTTACCTCCTTCATCTTTGTCAAGCTTTGTAGATGAACTCATAGGAGTGGCTTGAGGCTTTGTGTTCTCCAAGCCAAACTTGTTGAGCATATCCTTTATGTATTTTGCTTGATTTATGAAGGTGCCATCCTTCTTTTGTTTGATTTGGAGTCCCAAAAAGAATGAGAGCTCCCCCATCATGCTCATCTCGAATTCACCTTGCATTAACTTAGCAAATTCTTGACAATGACATTCATTAGTAGAACCAAAAATAATATCATCAACATAAATTTGAACTACTAAAATGTCATTTTTATACATTTTTATAAAAAGTGTAGTGTCCACCTTACCTTTTTCAAATCCTTTTTCAATCAAAAAGTTTGAAAGACGTTCATACCAAGCTCTAGGAGCTTGTTTTAAACCATAGAGAGCTTTGGTTAGTTTGAAAACATGATTTGGAAATTTTGAGTCTTCAAAACCCGGTGGTTGTTCTACATACACTTCCTCATTTATAAAACCATTTAAAAATGCGCTTTTGACATCCATTTGAAAAAGCTTGAAATTATGATAACATGCATATGCAAGAAACATCCTAATGGCTTCCATTCTAGCTACGGGTGCATAGGTTTCATCAAAATCTATTCCCTCTTCTTGAGTGTAACCTTGTGCTACAAGTCTAGCTTTATTTCTCACAATGTTACCACTCTCATCTAGTTTGTTCCTAAAGACCCATTTAGTTCCTATTGTAGATTGATTACTAGGCCTATCAACTAATGTCCAAACATTACTTCTCTCAAATTGATTTAACTCTTCTTGCATAGCCATAATCCAAAAATCATCTTTCAATGCTTCTTTGATATTTTTAGGCTCTATGCATGAGATAAATGCAATATGATTCATTAATCTAAGAGAAGAACGAGTGGTTACCCCCTTGGATGGATCACCCAAGATTTCACCATCTTTGACATAGTTCAACTCCCTTGGATAGCTAACTTCCTTTTCCTCAATAGCCAAGTCCTTCAAGGCTTCAAGAGGTGGATCTTGTGTGTCTTCTTCTTTTGGTTGAATCTCATCCTTCTTTGAAGTTTGACCTCCATCAAAGGTATTTATGATTCCTACATTATCATCATCACAAGAATCCTTCCTAGGAAGGGGATTATCATCGAATACAACATGAATAGATTCTTCTACTACTAAAGTTCTTTTGTTAAATACTCGATAGGCTTTAGAGGTTAAAGAGTAACCTATAAAAATTGCTTCATCACTTTTTGCATCAAATTTACCTAAATTATCTTTTCCATTATTTAAAACAAAACATTTGCATCCAAAAGGGTGGAAGTAGCTAATATTAGGCTTTTTAGATTTTATAATCTCATAAGGTGTTTTCTTTAAAATTGGCCTAATAGTTACTCGATTTATAATATAACAAGCTGTGTTTGTGGCTTCCGCCCAAAAATATTTTGGTAAATTATTTTCACAAAGCATAGTTCTAGCCATTTCTTGTAAAGTTCTATTTTTCCTCTCAACTACCCCATTTTGTTGAGGAGTTCGAGGAGCTGAAAAATTATGGCTAATACCATTTTCATTTAAAAAATCTTCAAATCCTAAATTTTGAAATTCGGTTCCATGATCACTTCTAATATGTGAAATTTTAAGTTCAAGATCATTTTGAATTAATTTTGAAAATGTGATGAATTTTTCCAAAGCCTCATCCTTAGTACTTAAAAAGAGAACCCAAGTGAATCTAGAAAAATCATCAACTAGTACAAAAGCATATGATTTGCCACCCAAGCTCATAGTCCTAATTGGCCCAAATAAATCCATGTGGATTAGTTGTAAACATCTACTAGTAGAAATGTCATTAATGGATTTAAAAGAAGATCTATGTTGTTTACCCTTTGAGCATGCATCACAAATTTTATCGTTTGAAAATTTTATCTTGGGTAAACCTTTAACTAGGTTTAGAGAGACTAGTTTTTCTAAAACACTTGTGCTAGCATGTCCTAGCTTCCTATGCCACAACCATGCATCATTTTCATTTTGAGCAACTAAGCATGCATGAGATGTATGAATGTCATCTAGATGCACCATGTATATATTCCCTATGCGATGACCTATGAGCATAATATTATTAGTTTTAATGTCTACGATTTTACAACCGGTTTTATCAAACAAAACATTAAAACCTTTATCACATAGTTGACTTATGCTCAATAAATTATGTTTAAGACCATTGACATATAAAACATTTTCAATGAGAATAGTAGAGTGATTACCTATGGAGTCAATACCTTCAATGTGGCCTTTGGAGTTGTCACCAAATGTTACTACTCCTCCACTTTTTGGCTTTAGATCCATGAGTTGACTCTTGTCTCCGGTCATGTGTCTCGAGCATCCACTATCAAGGTACCATGAGTTTTGACTTTGTGCTTTGGCCTTGTAGCAATGCTCCCCCTACAAACAAAGATATTTAAACTTTTGTTTTTGGTACCCAAATCATTTTGGGTTCATGTGTGTTAGTTCCTAAAACTTTGGTTCCCTTAGGAATCCAAGGTGACATAGCAATAATATTATTAGATTTAACAAGTTCCTTAGGAACCCATACATTTCTAATTCTTTTAACTTTACTATGTCTAGGATAGTTACCTTGTTTGTAGTAGTTAGTCTTTTTCTTGGGTTGGTGTGCTCTAGAGGATTCTCCTACTTCATGCTTGACACTACCAACATTTTTTAAAGACTTTTTGAGCTCATTTAGCTCACTCAACACCTTTTGGTGTTCACATTTATTTTGAGATAAAAGATTATTAAGATCAACATTTTCATCTTGAAAAAATTTAAGTTCATCTTTTAATCCTAATATCTTTTTCTCAAATTTAGAATTAGTTTGAGTAAGTGAGTCATTTTTCTCATTTAATTCTAGGATAATTTTTCTATTCCTAATAACCGACTCCTTATACTTCTCAACTAATTCATCATATACCTCTTGTAACTCATCATAAGCATCATTTAATTCTTCATATGAAAAATCTAAAGTAGATGAGTTAGAGGTTACCAAGGAGGAATATTCCTCAAGTGCCATGAGGCAAAGGTTCGCCACTTCTTGTTCGTCATCCTCCGATGACTCCTCATCACTCCAAGTAGCAAGCTTGGCTTTGAGCTTTTTCCTCTTCTCAAAGCCCTTCTTCTTGAGTTGAGGGCACTCCGAACGTATGTGGCCGGGTTGTTTGCACTCGAAGCAAGTGATTGGATCCCTTCCTTCTTCTTTGTTCTTGCTTTTAAAGTCCATCTTCCTTTGGATTTTTCTTCCTCGGTTGGACCTCATAAGGCGTGAGAATCGTTTGGCTATCATAGCCAATTCTTCGAGCTCATCCTCATCACTAGATGAACTTTCATCAAGTTGGGAAGTTTTAGCCTTGAGAGCTATTCCCATTTTCTTCTTTTTCTCCCCTTCAAGCTTCTCCATTCTTTTTTCTTCTTTCTTTTTCTCATCTTCCCTTCCTTGCTTCATGATCTCGTGAGTAAGGAGAGAGCCTACAAGTTCATCAAGCTTTAGAGTTTTTAAATTCTTTGCTTCGATGATAGCGGTTCTCTTTCCATCCCAAGATTCGGGAAGTGAATAGAGTAGCTTTCGGACAAGCTTGTCTTCCGGTATAACTTCTCCATATCCCTTTAAACCATTTACAATTGTGGAGAACCGATCAAACATCTTTGACACCGTCTCATCGAATTTCATCTTGAAATTTCATTTACTTGAATCTTTTTTCTTTCCTCTTCACTCATTTCCGTTCTCCTTTTTAGCACCATTTTGCCTTCATTATCTTGCTTCAATGGAATATATGGTCCATCCTCAATGACATCCCATACAAGATAGTCACTTGATTTAATGAATAGACGCATTTTATTTTTCCAAAAGGAATAGTTCTCACCATTGAAGAAAGGAGGCTTTGTGGTGGATTGTGAGTCGTACATGCCGGGAGCGGAGGTTGAAGCCATCTCTTGATATTTTGATGATGATCACACTTCTTCCAAGGATCTCCTCTTGTGGTTGTTAATCCTCAAAGAGTTAAGCTCTGATGCCAATTGTTGAGTGGATCACACGATAGATAATAACCAAGAGGGGGGTGAATTGGAATTTTAGTGATGTAGTAAGAGAAATTGCAAATCAAAAATTAATCGACACGGGATTTAGAGTGGTTCAAGTTCACCAACCGAACTCTACATCCACTACCTTAGTCTCACCAAGGATTTGCAACAATTCCACTAATTGTTCGTCCCCTTTTTCTAGGACAAGGAGGCAACCTTTACAATTTCGGTTAATTTTTCTACCCAAAAATTAACCCAATCCTCACACAAAAGAACAAAGAAATTTGTTGGCTAATAAGGTATCTCTCAATACAAATGATAGCCCAATATCAAGCACTCAACCCAATTGAACAAAATAAGAATGAAAAATACAATTGGGGTTTCTAGACAAATAATGGGATTTTAACACAAATGCTTGGATTTGATGATAGAATGTTTTCTTGAGGTTCCATGTTATGTTGCTGGAGCTTCTTGGGGTCTTTTTATAGCCTCTTGATGATTTCCAACCGTTGTGAGTGTTGGCTTTAAGATTATAGCCGTTGGCATGCTTTTTTACCACTTTCTTGCACTTTTCCAGCTATGAGTATCGGTACTCGTTAGTGGGGTATCGATACTTGTCTCACAAAAAAAATAGCCGTTGTGTACAAATAATAAAGGGGTATCGATACGCCTTCTAAGCGTATCGGTACGGAGTATCGAAACGGCACAGGCCGTATCGATACCTTTTTCTCGACATAGCTCACTGTCAAAAGTGGTATCGATACTAGGGTTAAGGGTATCGATACTGGTTAATGACCGTTTGAACTTCCAACGTTCATATTTTTCAAACTGACTTAATTAAATAAAACGGTATCGATACTGGGTTGTCCGTATCGATACTCCATTTAAACTCTTGATTTAAAATACATGTGTGTATCGATACTAGGGTTTGCCGTATCGATACGTGTTCCGACAGTAGCCAATTTTGGCAAAAAGGTATCGATACTCCTTGATGGGTATCGATACGCTCTGACGATTTTCAATATATTTGGCTTGGAACACTTAGAAAATATTTTGAGTTTGAGTTTGTAAATCAGTTTAAGGTGTTGGTGTTTCAAAACTTTATTTAAGGGACTTGTAAAAAACAATTTTAAGTTTTCAAATTGATCCTTAAGGATCTAGTTATATCAAAATCAAACATAGGTTTTACAAATGCTTTTAATGACCATTGTGTGCTTTTGTGAGTCAAGCAACATAAGTCACATATGTGAGAGTGAAGTGGGGTCGCTTCAATGAGACTATTGGGCATAGTTCTTTTAAACTCTTGCAGAACCAGGTGATGTTCACGGCCATATGGACATACCCATGAGAACTAATACTCTTGTCAGAGAGGTAGTTGTGTGAAGTATATCATCGTTTACACAAATGGCGGAACAGTTTAAGGACATTACGTCTACTGGTCAGCTAGTAAATTAAATATACTTTCACAAGGGGAGGGTCAAGGGTGGACACCTACCTATCCTATGCAGTTATCGATCGTAGAATCTATCACCACATCAAGTCAAAATGTTTTTGATTAAATCAATTTCATTCATGCGGGGAATTATTGGAAAATTTTGATAATTTTGGAGCTTTGAATAAGAAATTAATTTAAATGTTGTTGAGGAAAATGTGGAACCAATTGTTGGTTCGTAAATGTGCAGACGTGCACGACGTGAGTAACACAAATGTTTGAACCGGTCTGGTCCTTCGTGGGCTTGCAGATATTTTGACCCAAATTTGAAATGAATTTTTCTCAAATAAAAGCATAAATTTGCCAAATTTTATCTTGGAATTAAAAGGGTAAATATTGGAAGTTACCTTTAATTCAGATAATAATTTTGGAAATTGCTTTATAGGAGAATCAATTGATTCTCAATATTAAATGCTTCATTAGGTCAAAATTTCCACTTATACCCTCATGACAATCCTATAAATAGGGAGTAAAGCTTATAGGTTTACAACCAACAAAAACCACAGAAATTTTTTATTGTTTTACTTTGTGGATTTTACAAGTGGATTTCGGTGATAGGTGAAGGCAAGGGTCGGTTCGTGATCTCCATAGTAGTGCAACTGTGGCTGATCTTATGTTGTTGTATCCTGGGAGACAGACGACCAATGAACTTGAGCACCATAGGAGTGGCCGAAAATCTGTCTTAAGGAAACTGCGTTCGTGCAGGCCTCAACACGTTTCTTTTGGTTCTAAATCGGTTTGATTTATATATTGTTGTATTGTTCTTAATTTTGTACTGTTCGTTTAAATAATATTATTTTATCTTATTATTTATTCTTGGATTAACGCTTAATTTCTAACATAACCAAGATTTTTTACGGGACTAACAAATATATTTAAAATAGTTGTAGAATGATAGTTTGGATAGGCCTTTACACGAAACGAACGAGAGTATTTTCATGTTCGTTCATTTAATTTTAATAGAAAAAATGAACGAACATAATTTCTTGTTTGTGTTTGCTCGTTAAATGATAATCAAACGTAAGCGAACACAAACGAATACAAACGAACATTGAGTATTGTTTAATTTTTTTTCTTAAAAAGTCGGAAACCCCATACATTGAGTATTATTTGGTTTTTCTTTTTATTTCATATTTTTAATATATGTTTTTTATTTTTTAAAATATAATAGTTTTTATGAAAAATAATAAATATAAAGGAACATGTGGGAATAAATTTAAATGAACATAAACAAACGTACAAGCTCATTGTTTGCGTTCGTTCATTTAATTAAATGAACTAAAAATTTTGTTTATGTTCGTTCGTTTAATAAATAAACGAACATAAATGAACTTCCCGCTGAACAATTCGTTGAACAGACTTATTTTTATTTAAATAAAAATACATAATATTTTTTAGGGTAAACTACACTGATAGTCACTAAACTTTTAGGGCACTTCACTTCGGTCTTTAAAATCGAAAAACTTTTATCATAGCTAGTAAACTTTTAATTCGATTTCATTACATCCACTAAAATTAAAAAAAAATATTGATGTGACACATTATAATCAGTTTGGTTTGAAGCTGATCTGACAGTTAACAATGTTAGATCGAAAAGTTAATTTTTAATTTCAATTGAGATTTTTAGTTTTGATTCACCAATGTTAACTATTGGATCAACTTGAAACTAAACTATGTTAAACTTCTAGAAAAACGAATATTTTCCACCGTTGGAATTGTTCGAAGACCTTTTCGTTAGTCGAAATTTTGACATTGGCAATAGTCGTAAATTTGAAAATTAAAGTTCTTTTTGAGAAAAATTTTTTAACGTGCCACATCAACATTTCTTAACGGGATTAACCACAGTGGCCATAATGAAAGTAAATTAAAAGTTTAGTGATAGTAATGAAGGATTTTCGATTTCAATGACTAAAGTAATAGTATCCTAAAAATTTAGTGATTACTAATACAGTTTGTTTTATTTTTTAATGGTGGGTCAACGCGAAATGGTGTATGCCCCTGACTATCAATATATATTATTTGACCAAAAATTTATATATTTTTTTAAATATGCTGGTGTGATGCAAGGGTATCATATGTTTAACTTTTTTAGTCTTTTTAAAGACGGCACACACAACATGCATTATTGATATTCGAACTCGGGTCTTAAAAGATGATAAATATCTACCTTTGCCATTAGGATACAAGGGGATGAGAGAAAAAATAGATATTGTAACGAGTGTTATTACGATATCAAGTAGTAAGGAGGTCTCTTTTCAATTAAAAGAAAAAGTAATAAGAAAATATAGATAAAGGGGATAAGAAGAAGAAAAAGATTTTAACAAAGATATTAAATCTAGAGAAGAAATTAGCCGCAGCTGAATGTTTAACAATTTTTCTATTTTTTTTTCTTTTACTATCTTTTATCTATTTATACTAACAATGCTAAAATATAATTACTATAAAATCTAGGGTAAACTATTATGGTAAATGTATTAAAATGACCACCCAAACTATTGAAATTGGATCAATGTGACAACCAGCCGTTAATGGGCTAACGGAAGGTGACGTGGCAGTTAAAAAATTAAAGGTATAATCACACATTTGGTCCTTATTATTTACACATTCTTTCAATTTAGTCCTAATTTTAAACTAATAAAATAAATTAATTAGGTGGTGACACGTGTCAACACCTTATTGGAGGAATTTAATTATTTATATTTGATTAATAAATTATTTTCCTCCTCCAATCAAGTGGTGACACGTGTCACCACCTATTTAGAGGAGAAAAACAAAATCCGTTCAACAGGGACAAAAGCAACAGCTTAACCACTGCACCAAGCACATGTTTATGCTAAAAATCACCAATTATATTATATGTCTTAACCACTGCACCAATTTGAATGGTAACAAACAATCGTAATGTTCGGAACGAATCGGCCATCCATTACATCAACATGGATCCAGTCACAGCCTGCCACTTCTACTGCTTTCACCTAGAAAATCATGGCATTCAAATGTCAAAGACAATATTCAAATAAGTTCAATATCGAAGCAATAGTGCAGATCATAGTCCATTATTTACAGGAAAATCAAAACATAGTTTCATAGTAAAAAAAACGAACAATATAAAACCTGCTCTCCCAACTTTGCAAAATTAGCGGAGAGAATAGATGGAGAAACAATGATATCGCTTTTCGAGAATTTATCGACTCGAGAGGTTGCCTACACTACTGTAGAGATTCTACTCCTAACAGTTTAAGAAAACAAAGTAACAAAAGCATATTAGAATGTTGTATGAAACCAGGAAGAAGAAATCTGACTGAAATCATACATCTGTTTCGAATCTTTTCAAGCAACGCATAGCTGTACTTTGTACCAAAAATCAGCACCTTAAGAAATTAGCCTCACGTAATTCATCTGAAAGGAGCATGGTGCTGTGGTAACAAACAATAAGACATAGTATAATATAATTGGTAATTGTTAGTACAAACATGTGCTTGGTGCAGTGGTTAAGGTGTTATCTTTGTTTCAGTTGAACCCAAGTTCAATTCCCACCTAAAGCAAGTTTGGAGATTTTGTTTTTCTCCTCTAAATAGATGGTGACACGTGTCACCACCTGATTGGAGGAGGAAAATAATTTATTAATCAAATATAAATAATTAAATTCATGTTGACACGTGTCGCCACCTAATTTATTTATTTTATTAGTTTAAAATTAGGACTAAATTGAAAGAATATGTAAATAATAAGGACCAAATGTGTGATTATACCTTTAATTTTTTAACTGCCACGTCACCTTCTGCTAGCCCATTAATGGCTGGTGGTCACATTGATCCAATTTCAATAATTTGGGTGGTCAATTGAGTCGATTTTTTTTAATGTGGTCATTTTAATATCATAGTATGGTGGTCATTGGGTTAGTTTACGCTAAAATCTAATAATTTAAGTGGCCCTTTAGGTATTTCATAACATTCTCTTAATTCCCGATTCATAATATTACCCCGCCTCCTCAAGGTTCCAACTTCCAAGCATGACTTGCTGTTAGAAATTTCTGTTGGTTTCCCATTGACAAAGGACCAAAATCACATGGTTACTTGCAAACTTTACTTGGGCCACGTTAGGTGAGTCTTCAAGCTCAATGGGCCATTCTCATTTTCACCAGAGTCAAATCTCGCTTTAACCAAGTTTTGTCTCATTTCAGTTCTTTATTCTTCAAAATTTCCTCCCACTCAAAAGGAAGTTTTCCATAAGTTGTTTCACCTTATCAATAAGCCTTGGATCTCTACGATACTCAATTCAAGGAAATAATAATAATAAAATACGATAGAATTATTATTATAACGAACAGAACAAAATAATTACAAAATAATATTTGAAATATAAATCAAATATTAAAACAGTAAATCAGAACCGTTTGTATCCGGACAGCATTTCGGATAAAAGAAATTTGTTTTTATAGGCGAGCAAGATTCTCAAAATCTAATTTTGAATTTCAAATTATTTAACTGGGTCTTGAATGAGGATTTAGAATTTGGGCTAAAATTTTTATAGGTCCACACTAGGCCCAACCAATCCAAATGTTTGCCCATATCATGCCTACATGCAAGGCACACTCAGCAAGCTTATTCAACAACCCCTTGCTTTTTTCGATTATATATACACCTTTTATATTTAGTCTCTAATTAAAGTGGGATTCAAGCTTACTAATTCCTCTTCAATCATTGTAAGTTGCCTACTTTGAACATTAATTTCTCATTTATCATCTAACCAATTTGAACATATAAAATATCGTTATAAAGATTTAATAGAGTAGAATATAAATACATAAATCTTAAAATTTGAATCCGATTTTAAACCGCCCCAACTTCACAAATGTAGGTCTAAAATCCCCATCAACGGATTGAGATGAGAGCCTTGACCTATAACCCATGTTGCTTTCGAAAACATGTAAGTTCGCTCTTTCGTTTCTTTCCTATCACATAAAAGTCTTACACCTTTCTTTCTTTCTTTCTTTTCTTCTGATGCTTTAGCGGTGAAGAAGCTGATGAATCTCAAAACCTAAACTGATTTTTCAGACAAAATTGGGTTTTTAGAATAATAATTCAATTACAATTTAAGTAAAGAAAATTCAAGAGATAAAGAATTGTTATTATTTCATTGTCTTGTGTCATCTCTAACGCTTTTAGTGATCAAATTTTGTTAGTCTATTCAAAGATTTTATCTTGAAAATATTATTCATCACTTTACTTTTTTAATAGAACAAAATAAGAAAACTAGAAAAGAGAGTTTCAGATCAAAAGAAACAATATTCATTCATACGATAAAGGAGGAATCTACATTTTTTGGGTTTTAAACCTTACAAACATTACGACGTCGTACACACAACCTAAAACAACCGTGCTGTAATTAAATGAAACTAGCTGAACGACGACATTTTGACGGTTTAAAGACGGTGTTATAATACTTCCTGCTAAGAAAAAAAATCTTTGATTTGAATGATTAAAGACAGTAAAGCTAAAGTCTTTGAAGGAGCCATCTTTGAGCAACATTGAATTATCCTTGTTTTTCTTTGAATGATTTGATTAAACATTTCACATTGCTCTTTTCAGCACACCCAAAATAACAAGTAAACCGGTAATAATATTTTCACCTAAACCTACAAGATAGATTGAACTTCCACAACAGAAAAAAAAACATTAGAAAGTGATTGCACATTATGAACCACAGGAGCAACACCAGTCCCTAGAGCTGAGGGTAGGGATGGAAACGAGGCGGGTCAAAGGGGGTTTTTTGGTCGCCTTAACCTTGACCCAAAATTTAAACCGTCTGACCTGAGTTTAATATATTTTATTTCCGACCCGACTCACATAATAAAAGCATAACTCAACTCTGATTCAACCCTAAGTTTATTATTTTATCGAATTAGGACCAAACTAATCAGATGTATAAATATGAGGACTAATTAAATAATTTTACTCAAACTTTCACATCATCCCACCGCAACGCAATTAGAGCTCAATGATCATTTTGTAACAATTAAAAATTTAGTGACCAAAATGAATATTGAGTCATAGTTTAGGGACCATTTATAAACTTCACCCATTAATTATACAATAAGAACCAGCCAAAAATTAGGAAGTGGAAAAGGAATAGGGTATGAGTCGTCTCATGGCCGTTAGTTGTCCAAAATCCGAATCAAAGGAGATAAGAAATGATGACGCCAGCCATACATACATGATACATCCGACTCCAAAGCGTAGAATAATGGGGTAATAATTATAGTGAACGACCGCTCCGATCGGGCCACTATAAATAGAGAGAAATAAAAATAACCCAAAAAGCAAGCGATTTCTTGGTTGACACGAGAGAGACGCCCGATTCTCAAGTCTCCAACCCAAACCCACCACAATAAATTAGGCATTTGGCTTCTTTATTCCAACACACGCTCGCAAATCATTCTCTTTTTATTTCTACGACAGACAGAAATTGCGAAGCTCTGGATTCCACCTCTTCCCGTCCTTGCCGACGGTGCTTATGCCGGTTGGTTTCCAGGTAACTAACTAACTAATTCCATTTCTTTTCACATAGATCCGATTTAATTCTTCTTTGTAATTTTCTGTTTAGGGTTAGATTAGAAGTTTCCTCTTCTTCTTTAATTGGATATATTTTTCTGTTTTTTTTTTTCGTTTTGGTAATTTAAATCTATTTGGATTTGGATTTCTGATTTGTCACAAAATTTCATAGTATTTATTGATTTCTTTAATTAACTGGTTTGTTGATATTTCTATTTCGTTTGTTCGTCTAATTTACTGATATGCTGCTTCTTTGGTTTATATAGAGGGAATATGAATTGTTTTTTTACCTATAATCAGACATTGCTTTTTTTCCGTCGTGATTTGACGAGTCGGAGGTTGGAAGCTAGTTATGCATTTTTTTTAATATTGCTCGAATAGGATAGCATCTGCGGTTTTCTTGAGATTTTGTTTTTCTAAAAACCTCGTTTGTTTCATGTCATATGCTTAAATCAGTGTGTAGGTTACTGGTTCATGTAAGACCTATGTTGACTCACGTTTCAATTGATGTTATTTTAATGTTAGATTGCACCGGGCTTGGATTTAAAGGGATTTAGTTTCCTTTTCAAGATATGGAGAAAGTCTGCTTCTGGTCAAATTGCAACCTCTTCCGGGTCTTTTTATTCCAAGAAGTGCTCGACTGGCGGTTTATCGTCCATGGAGATTCTCTTTTGGTTTCCTTTGTCAATTGCACTTAGTGCCTATCCTCTTTTTAATACTCAACACGAGAGTTGTAATGAATTTTAGTGCATCGTTGATACAACATCCAGTCATGAGAAAACGCCTTCCAGGTACATGATGTATTTTCATAATTATCTTTTATCATATTTGTTTACTGCTACTTCCTTTTCTAACCTTTATTATATTTTGTTTTCCACTTCTTATGATCACAGGGCTTGTAGTAGATGATTGAAAGTTGCTTGCTTAGCATTACCATTAGTATTTCTTAGTTAATGTTTTGCTGTTGCTGCTGATGGGTACTGATTACTGAGGATATGTTGCTTTACCGAGCATTCTGCAACTGTTTCTATTTATCATACATGAGTTAACTGCGATTAAGCCTTTGAACCAAGTGAGTGTATCTTGAGCTAGGATTCCTTCCTTCTGGCTGGAGCGATCGTTCTGGTTGTATCAGTATGTATTGTGGAGCTCATCCATTCCTATCGTTGATGCCTTTTTTTGGTCTTGAAGCTGTGGGTTTAGTACCAAATAAGGCTTTGAAGCCCATCCACCATATAAATTACGGCTTTATGTTATTTCACGTTTCCAGTGGAAATTAATGGTGGAGTTATCTGATCTCCAAAGCAGTTTGTTTTTATCTTATAGTTTTAAATACAAGCTATCTTCTACTGAAGATAATTGTCACATGTCTATCCTTGTTTCTTATAAATCTCCTGAATAAAGAAAGGGCTACTTGTTGTTCCGCAAGAAAATGGAGAGGTAAGTTGTTTAATACAGGATTTGCTAGACAGTATTTCTTTTTTGCATGGTCATTTATGCTTATCAACATCTGGGACGATGCTAGGTACACATTGATTAAGGAAGTTGGAGATGGAACTTTTGGTAGGGTGTGGCGAGCTATTCATAAGCAGTCTGGGGAAATTGTGAGTATGCCTGGGATTTTATTTACTTAATTTTAAGACCTTTGTTGTCTGTTACGTTGATATTGAAATATTCTTTTCAAATAAATATTTTCTGTTTTGAAGGTTGCAATTAAGAAAATGAAGAAGAAATATTACTCATGGGAAGAGTGTGTGAATCTGAGAGAAGTTAAGGTAATATGAGTTGCTTTATTCTTGTTTTGCTCGTAGTTATTTTATTTAACATGCCTGATAGTCTGTTTCTTTTGACAGTCACTGCAGAGAATGAATCATCTGAATATTGTGAAGCTTAAGGAAGTCATCAGGGAAAATGACATTTTATTCTTTGTGTTTGAATATATGGTAGGTGACCAGCTTTTATTTGTGTTCTTAACTATTGGGGTTTTGCTGAAACATGAAATGGTTCCAGGAATGCAACCTTTACCAACTTATGAAAGACAGGGAAAAGCTTTTTTCTGAAGTTGAAATCAGAAATTGGTGTTTCCAAGTCTTTCAAGGTCTTGCATACATGCACCAGCGTGGATACTTTCATCGCGACCTAAAGCCAGGTATTCTGTTTTAATTTTTTTTTCCTACAAAATTCTGTATATTTTTTTTTACATCTACTCAAAGAAATATCCTGTAACTGACCGCCCTTTTCTTTATAGAGAATTTGTTGGTTAGTAAAGATATAATCAAAATTGCTGATTTTGGTCTTGCACGTGAAATTAATTCACATCCACCTTACACGGAGTATGTCTCGACACGCTGGTAGGTTTGGTACATTCAGAATTTTGTGGTTTTTTTAATCTCTTTTCCTTTTGTGTGTGTATATGTGTGTATGTATATTCATTGCAACTTATCCGTGTCTTGAATTCCTTGTATTTTAGGTATCGTGCCCCTGAAGTACTTCTTCAATCACACCAATACAATTCAATAGTTGGCAAGTTTTCTGTGCATTCAATAGTGTTTCAGTTAAGGATAGAAGTGGCAGCAGCCCTTTGAGTATTTTTTTCCTACTTATTACAGATATGTGGGCGATGGGTGCAATCATGGCTGAATTATTCACCTTACGTCCTCTTTTTCCTGGAACCAGGTGTGTTCTTGTGATGATATCTAATTATCTTTTCTAATTTGTTTGGCAAGTACTGGTAGTTGCCTGGCTATTTATTTAATTGATGCTAGCCCTTCATTATTGTTTCAGTGAAGCAGATGAAATCTGCAAAATCTGTAGCGTAATAGGTACTCCAACTAAGGAATCATGGCCTTATGGGCTTGATCTTGCAAGGGCTATAAATTACCAATTCCCACAGGTCTTCCTCTCGATGTTCTCTCGCATAGATTGTAACTTTGTAGAATGAGTTCAAAGTTATTTATAGCATCTGCTGTTGCTATTGATATAATTTGAGTGTATAAAATCTTATATCATTTTTAATCTCTGTTATTTGACATTGCAGTTCACTGGTGTTCATCTGTCTGCATTGATACCATCAGCAAGCAATGATGCTATCAGTCTTATTACAGTTTAGTGTACTCTGTTGGTTTTTATTCCTTTGCACCCTACAGCTGGAAGGGCTTATGTGTTTGTGATTTGAATCATTAATATTATTCTTTGGATTGCTTCAAGACAAATTGACATTTGTTTTGCTGCTTGCTTAGTCTCTTTGTTCGTGGGATCCTTGCAAAAGGCCAACTGCTGCTGAGGCCCTTCAACATCCTTTCTTTCAGGTGGTGTTTTTTATAATTATATCACGGGACCTAACTAAGATGGTTAAAATGCATTTATGTTGTAGCAAGTGCTCCGCTGAAGGAATTTCTTATGATGTGCAGAGTTGTTTTTATGTTCCTCCCTCTCTTCGTCCCAGAGCAGCTGTTTCTAGAACTCCTCCATCTGGTTTGTTTGAAAACATCACTGTTCTTCTCTTATGTTTGGAGGGGGTGCATTATTTCAATTCATTTGTGGCTAATATCTAATTTTCATGCTTATAGCTGGGGTTAGAGGAACGTTGGAACAGCATTCAGTTAGGAGATCTTCTGGGCCTCTACCCAATACAAAGTTCACTGGCAGTTTTTCTTCTCTGAAGACGAATGCATCTTTTGGCACAGGTGACAGATTGTAGAATATGTATTAATATGGAAATAGTTTACTAATGATATTCGATGGAGAATGCATGAACTCATATCGTTAAAGAGCTTTCTTGCATATTATTAATATGATGGTGTGTTCTTGCTATGTTTATGATCATATTAGGACAGACATCACGCCTTTTGTGATGTTGAGCCTTGTGCTTACCGAAGGAAATTACAATTAAATTGGCAGTAGTGCATTTTTATGGAGTTGCATTCAGTTCTGTTATTGTTTCAAATCCTTTTCAAAATGAAACTGCAAACGTTTATTTCCTATATCTTATATTGTGAATTCTCTAATTTTTGTCGGACTCTGTAGGTGTGCAACGCAAACCGGAGACGCTTAATCAGGTAATTACTGTTTAATGTGTCATAATGTTTCTTCTTCTCAAATAATACTTATTTACATTGATACTAAATATGATCTTCTTTGCCCTCTCTAAAGGATCTGAGAAAGAATGATAAATCTGCGAAGAACTTTACCAAACAACCCAGGTATTGGCCACCAGGAAGAAAGGCTCCAAGTAAGCGACTTTTTTATTTTTATTTTTTGGTTCTATTAAAATATTTTAAAATTATTCTAGATTCAATTATATGTTTGACTACGTGAGATATTAACAGTCCATGGAAGTATAAGAAAAATGAAATCAATCTATCAAAAGAAGTAGTTCATTTCTGATATGCTTTTACCTGTTTTGGTTTTAGACAATGAAATAACATTGAAAATGTTCAGGGAGCGTATTTTAGCATTAGTATTATTTGAGATTATTATTATTATTATTATTATTGAGTTGAAATATATTGGTGGTGTGGCAGTATCAATGAGCAAGGATAAAAATGGTCATGTAGCGGCTGCAGATGTTGCAGAGAAGTTGGGAAATGTTACGATTGGAAATAGGAGGCAGTATGTTGGGCAAATACGGCCGCCAGCTATGAAGGCCGGGGTACAGTGGACTGCTGAATCTAATGACATGTTTCTTAGGCCAACCCAACAAATACATTCTGGCAGAAGTTTTACCAGAAAAGTAGCGGGATGAGCTGGCTGGCCCGCTGTTTTATATTTTATACTTTATAATGAAATAATAATGAGGTATCTCATTGGATGCAAAAAAAAAAGGTGCTTTGGTTTGATTTGTGTGTTTTTTTTTATGTCGAGTGGTTTTGCTTTACCATACAATAAACATGGTTTGTGTTACAATTGACTGGTGTGTTTCATATTGACGCTGCTTGATAATGAAATGTGAGCTGTTGTGTTTGTCTTTTTTCATAATTTATAATATTTTAATTGAAATCCATGTTCTTGTTTTGGCTTTATATGTTGAAAGAATTCCAAAGCCTATGCATGTTAAACTTGTCTCCTTGTTCTTACGGGTATTTAAGCAGCAGGTGGTTTAAGTAAAGGATTGTCCAATTAATTTTCCAAAAATGAGATGTTGTTTGAAGGATGGTGGAGATGTTTCGTAATTTTTAGCTAGACAAGAGCTCTGTCTCTCTATCATGCAATGTGTGTCTGTGGTCTCCCCAATTCTTGATTCCTTACTAAATCCTAATATGCTTGCTTTGAAAAATATGGAAATACTTGGGAGTCCCAATTCTGAGGTGGTGTAACTTTTTCCTGATACCGGTTCTCGAAATAGAAATCCTAAAAATTGAGTGCAAAATGACAAAAGATACTCTTAACGTTTGTATGTTTTGTCATTTGGTCTCTTTTTCTTTTTTTAGAGTAAACAACTCTCAAGGTTTTATATTTTTGTTATTTTGGCCCCTTATTTTTTTAGAGCCCTCTAACTTTTAATTTGGTCCAAATATGCCCCTACTAGAAGATATTATCAGTTAACTGGAGATCAATGGTTGATGTTGATTGGATTTACCACGTGTTGAGTTCTGTTGATGTGGCATATGTCACGTTAGATTTAAAAAAAATATTTTATCATACCCTTTTTTATGTTGACACGTCGGCAGATTAACACGTGACAAGTTCAGTCAACATCAACTATTGATCGTCAGTTGACTGACAGTTTTCTTCCAGTAGGGACATATTTGGGCCATATTAAATCGTTGAGGTTGTTTGCTTAAAAAAAATAAAGGTCAAATGACAAAACATGCAAACGTTAGGAGGATCTTTTGTCATTTTGTCAAAATTGAGGAAGCAAGGTTGGTTACTCCCATCTTTTTTTCATGATTGTCACTGTGTTTACTAGTATATAAGAAAAAGTGTCCAGAAATACAAATAAGCAAATTTGCATTTGATCATTCGTTAAAACAATAATTTAATGTTACGGTGTTTACTGGTATAATTTTCAGTGCCAAACTTATTTTAATGCTCTATTAGTATACATGCATTTGTGATAATTCTTTTACTAATTAGGTATCTATGTCTAATCATACTGCTGTACCTGTGCTGAATAGTGAATACCCACTTCTCAGAGATGGCTTCTTTATGGGTCTTCAAATTTTATTTGTATCCTTTGATCTTTATTTTCAATTAAAATGTTTTTTTCTGAAACAAGAAATAATCAGTCAGCAAAGATGGGGTTTTTGAAACAAGAAATATTTGTTGTTACAAACCTAAACAAGAATCAAACAAATGGTGAGGGCAGGCAGCTGGCAACATAATTAAGAAGAGGGAAAAGGGTTTGGAATTAAATTAATCCACAAAACAAGGGAGTAGAATAGGGCATTGAGTTGGCCAAATAACAATGCTTGTGGTTCAAGAGTCAACAACATCAATAAAGAATATTGGAATTGAGGTGTATAAATTGATTCTTTTGTCTTCTGTACTTGTTTGTGCATCACCATCATTATTTCTGTTCCCTGTGTGCTTCATTCTGTTGAACTAATGATAACCTCTATTTCACCAACTATGAAAATACCTCCATGCAGCAACTTCAGCCTGTAAAATACCACTGCAACATCGTTTCAAAAACATCGGAAACTCGAAAATGCATTAAAGAACACTAGCTTTTGCATCCAAAGTTAATGATTGTTGCATACCATGCTGAACTAGTGCATGCTTCTAAGATCAGGATTCCCATATCTTGAAGCTGCAAACCCATATGATCCCACAACAGCAGCAACCACACCCAGCACCAGAGAAAAGAACTGGAAGTTTGCAATCAACTGCCCTCGAACTTCACTATCCGCCGGGTGGCAATGTATTTCATTATCCTTGAGTCGACAACCGTCCGGCATCATGGGGCCGTAGAGGGTGAAAGCAGTCTGATAGAACCAAAGTCCCTGGAGAGTTATAGCAATTCCACTGGACAGATCAACCGGGAAGCTGTTTGGCAGAAAAGCTCCAGCAAGTGTGGTCAAAATGCAAAGTCCTACTAGAAGGACAAGGACAAGATGGTAGTATCCTTCAAGGCCCTTGTGAGTGGTTGAGTGAAAGTAGAACAGCAGATACTCTGCGGTGAATGCCGCCGCCGCGATAAGACAAAGGGCTCCTTGTGGTAAGGAAACAAAACTGACCAACAAGAGATTCCAGCGTAGATGTTTGTATAATTAGCCATTACATATTTCAGGCATAGAAGCAATCATAACTAGAGATGAACTTTATTGTTCTGTAATAATTCACTAGGTATGCAATCATTCCCCCAAAACAAAAAAGTAAGTAAGACAAAGCAGTCCATGCAATATCTGCTGCCTCTAGGCTCTAATCTATTGAAATTATTACCAGCATCATTACAGCTTTTTGCCAGAGTTTGAGACATTGTGAATTAGTTCATTATGATATTCCAAGTAAACAAGTGAAGAGACAACCTAATTCACACCACATGTTCTGTCAAAAGCATGATTGTACCAGTTTAATGGAATGGAGGTTCAAGATCTTTTTGATGTAACAGTAAAAAGAGAACAAGGTTATTTTCCATGAATTTTCCTAGGGAAAAAAGGGGGCAAAACTACAAAGTGAGGACAAATAAAGTGTTAAAAAAGAACTGGCAGCACTTTAATAATTACAGGCATTGTTAAACTATTCAAAAACAAAAAGCAAAAGATCAAGAGAAAGATTTGTTCCTAAAAGCAATTCTTTTAATTGCTGTCTTGATTAATGACCACAGTTGATATTTGATTCTCTAGGAGGAGTTTTCTATGCTTTCACACCACGTTCAACAAAAAGGAATCAACAAAAGCAAAGGCAAAAGTCCATTGATCCTCTCCCCCTTTCATTCAGATTTTTGCATAACAAACACAAACACCATCATCAAATAACAAATGAAGTCCATGAACTAATTAAAAGACAATGACTAACCTCGTTTTCTCCGAAAGCAAAGCGATGGAACCTAAGAGGAAAAACATGAGAAGCATCCCGGAATGCTCGAAATCGTTCAAGTGTGACGGATTCAGGCTTCCATTGACAAGAAACTTGAGATGGGTTGAATACAAAAGCTCGATGCATAGATCAAGAAAAGCACCAATAGCTACGACATAAAGCTCCAAGTGCTTCAGCTTCCCATTAAAACCAGGAACTGGGTTCCATACTCTGACCTCAAAAGATTTGGGGTTTGAGACATATCGGACCATGGAACTCCATATGTGCCATACACCAACAACAAGGAACAAAGTCCCTGGCAAAACATGACCCTTGAAAGATCCCATCTCTTTGTTTATATATCAGACAAGCCTCTTTTTTTTTTCTTAAACTTCACTGTTCAGATACAATCAGCCAAAATCTCAACACTCTCCTCTTCTTTCTTCTTTCTTGTTGAAGTATCAAACTTCTGCTTCAAAGGGAAAACCAGTTTTGTTGGTCAATCATTGAATTTGATTAATTCTATAAAGAAGGCTTTAGAATGATAAATCTTTGAACAAGTTCATTGAACAGACTTTTCTACAGCAAATAAAGTTTGCATTCTTGGGGATGATAATATGGAGTCAACTCTGTTTAGCTGGCGAGAAAATACATTAAAAAGTAAATAAAAAAAGTCTGGGGTCGACACAAAACAGTTTTTCAAAGTAAAAGTTTTCATCTTTCAGGTAATCGAGATTAGTTTTTAAAAGGAAAAAAAAATCCCAATAGAAAAACAGAGAGAAAACATACCAAAAACCATTGAACTCGTAAGAAGTTTCTTCAAAGACGGCAAAGTAAGCGTTTTTAGGGGGAATGGATTAATTAAAAGGAAAAAGAAATACATGAAAAGAGAGAACTTACAAGAGATGATGATTGGGTTGCTATCTTCGAACAAGAAAGTCATGAATACAAGAGCATTCACTGAAATTAAGAAACCCAAAAAAACAAAAGGGGGGAGTGTGGGATCTGACGAGGAAGATGAATGGATGGTGAAGATCATAAAAAGGAATCAATCATAGCGGTGGAACCACGTGTGTGTTTTAGTTTTCCCATGTGTCTTATTGCATGGAACCAAAACCATTTGTTTAGGTTGCTGGGATTGAGACATGGCTTTGCTTTGGATGTTGATATCCGTTGGATCCTGGGATATAACACGTGTGGGCCTTTCGGTTTAAATAAAAAAAGTCTTATCTTGGGTAATACAATTCCTTAATTGGACCGTCTAAGTGCCGGCGGCGCCCGTTTTCAGTTCTAGAATCTAAATCAATAACAAATTAGGCTTAACAGTAAAATCAATGTTTAAACTATTTCAGTTAGGCATGTAAATTATGTCCCTGTTTGGTAAATAGTGTTTTGGGCAAAAATTAGAGGTTTGAGGTATAATTAGATATTTGACTAGTCAAATCCTCTAATATTGATGTTTGGTAAATAGCGGATTGAAAGAGCGGATTGGGGTAAAAAAACTAATTTTGAAAAAGCTCCTAATATGAGCTTTTTGAGATTAAAAGTTTAATATTAGAGTTGTAATGACTCTTTTACCCTTAAGAATTACCAAAAAGCTATAAATAACCTAAATTAAATAATAATATTTTTTAATATAAACAATAACATATTAAATATTGGACTTATTTGTTGTTACTAATAATTTATATGGTGACATTTGTAAGTTAATTCTATTTTTTTATTATCACATATTTATATGTGCATATAAAAAATTTAATAATTATATAAATAAAAAATTAATATTAAAAAATAATTTTTACAAATCTAATTAATATTTATTAGATACAAAATATCAATAACTAATAAACTATTTAAACAAGTATTGAATATAATCATGTCCTTATATGTCATTTTGTTTGTTTAAATAATCTAACAGCTATCAGTTAATTTTACCAAACACTTTTATACAATCCGCTAGTCAAATCAGCTAACAGCTAATGTAATCCGCTATCAGCTATCAGCTATCCGCTAATTGCCAAACAAGGCCTATATCTTTCTTCCGTTAAGTAACTAAATTATTTTTTCGTGCTAAATAAGTGTCTAATAATATTTTATTTTGTTATTCAAATAATTTTTTTTTATCTAAGATCATTAAATAAATTCTACCAATCAACCAAAACATGACACATGGTCATTTTTATTTTTTATATCTGAATTTCTTTAAAATATCATTGTTTTAATTTCTTTCAATCAAACCCTCAAATCACATCTCCCTCATCGTTCAACATCCCTACAAGTCGGTGGCTCACTATTCACCGTCCAAACGTCACGTACTTTCGTTCAACATCCTCACTCTCTAGTCGCCGATCAGAACTCAATCGACCTCTTTTTTTATTTTTGGAGGTTCGTCGAAGGTACAATTAACAATTCTTTTGTCAGTTTTTGACGACGGGATGAAGAGGTCAGTCGTGGTGGTCTGACAAAGGCAATGGTGGCTGGTGGTGGAAGGGAGAAATTTATGAATTTAGGGTTAGGGTACTTTGGGTTTTTTTTAGAAATTAAAATTTTTTGGGTACTTTTATAAAACTAAAGATTTTTTGTTTTTTTTAATAAAAAAAATAAAAATAGGTCACGTATCATGTTTTGATTAGATAAAAAAATTAACAGCCGTGACAAAAAAAAATTATTTGAGTATTAGAATGAAAAATTAGGCGTCATTTTGGCCCGAAAAATAATTTAAGCACCCATAATTTGGACACTTTCTTGACCGTTAAGTAAAAAAAAAATTATTACATAGACTCCTTTTACCGCCTAGAATATGATCCCAACCAACTAAATTAATACATATCATATAATTTTTCTGCGTCATACTCACACATAAGCATTTTTCAAATCATTATTTTAATACCTTTGATTTAAGAAAGTAAAATAAATATTATCAAAGATCTCTTCTTCTCCTATGACTGTCTCTTCAATTTTCAATGTTTCCCTTAATCAAATTTTTTCATCTTCTTCACCGATTCTTAGCAGCCATGACATTCTTGGTAGGGGTTTTCAAACCGGGTATCCGAGTTTTTAGGTACTTAAAATACCGGGTATTTAAATCGTCGGGTAATGTTATGACCGGCTCGTGTCTCAGCTTGGGTGTTGCGGGTACATGTTAGTTTGGTACTTGGGTATTGCAGGTACCCGAAAAATCGAATACTTAGGTACCGAAATATAAAAAATATGTATTTTTTTAATATAAAATTATTTTATTAGTTTAATATAAAAATATGTATTTATTAAATATAAATATATAAAAAATTAAGATTTTTTATTAGTTTAATATATATATCGAATATAAAAAAATATTAATTTCAAATATATTCGGGCACCCAAAAATTTTGTATTTTGTGACTCGGACCCGACCTGAGAAATGACGGGCCGAATACTCATCCCGGGTAAAAATAATCCAAGTAAATACTTGATTATTTATGTTCAAGTAGTCGGATCAAGTTAATTTGATCCGCTGTTTTTTGAACACCCCTAATTCTTGGTTGTGGTGTGTGGTTTTAATATATTTATAATAAAAAAAGTGACACCACAACCAAGAATACAATGGCTGCTAAAACCAGGTAAGGTGAAGAACAAAATTGATTAAAGAAAATTTTAAAGATGAGAGTAAAAAAGAAGAGATCTTTGATAATATTTTTTTTAAAATCAAAGGTGTTAGAATAGGTGATTTGGACAATATTTATATGTGAGATGAAAAAAATATAATGTGTAATAATTTAATTAGTTGAGACTATATACTAGGTGGTGGAAATAGTATACGTAATAATTTTTCCAAATCAAGGATGCTACGAAATTTTAGAAAAGTTGGTTTGTGGCTCACCAACCAAGCTAACTCCGTTTTTGTTTATTTTAAGGGCATTGGGGTAGAAAATTTGTTTTCAACACGCTTTTAGTTTTTAGGATTTAGTAGTAATGGTTTAAGGTTTGTGGTTAGATTTTAAGGTATGAGAATATATTTTTATGGTTTAATATTTATGGTTTAAGATTTAAAATTTAAGAGTTATAGTTTATAGCCCTTAAAAAGGAAATGTGATAGCTTTAGAAGCTCGTTTGTGGGGAAAAAACTTTCCACTTTCACTGACGACTGTGCATCAAATAATTACCTTTATTTTAATATATAAATAGGTGAATTATTATATCATGGACTGAATGTAGAAAAAATTCCATAAGCATGCTTAAATTCACCTTAAAAACTAAAATTCAAATCTCTAACCTTAAAACCCTAAATTTGCCCACTAATTTCAACCTAAATTCTAACTATAAACCTTAAATCCTAACCCAACAACTTAAACCCTTACAAACTAAACCCTAAATTTAAAGTTGCGTATTTAATTCTAGGACATCAACCGTTTTATAATCACAATTTAACCATTAATCTTTTTGTTGGACTCATTGAATGGTCCTAATAAGAAAAGAGTGTCATTATTCCTAAGAGAACCAGATTCGAACAACTTGTTAGCATAATGTGTATGTCTTTTTAAAAAGCTAGATTGGGCATTGGAGCAAGTGCAAGTGGCCATTAATTGTCAAGTATTTGATATTGCGGTGCTAAGGATTGGGCATTGGAGCAAGTGCAAGTGGCCAGATTCGATCCCCTCGTTAGAGGACTGGGATACTCAATAGATATGCTCTATTCATATTGAATCTTCTTTAAGATTCTTTCAGTAGGCGTCATTTTGACAATCAAACATTTTAATATTTATTTAAAAGTTATTAAAAAATTTAATGGTATGTAACTGTGTATAGCGTTAATGGTAGGGGTGTGCAAAATAAACAATAACCATTAATTGGTATAACTGTTAAATTTTACCGGTTAATTAACCTACCGTTAAAGGTTAAACGGTTTCGGTTAACCAACCATTAAAAATGATGGTTAATGTTTAACCGTTTGGTTATCGTTATGAAATTATTTGGACTGAAATTTCTGATTAGAAATTCTTTACTTAAATATTTTTCCTGAAAAATTAATACATGTTGTGAACAAAATAATGAAGAACAACGAACAAGTATAAAAGAATAAAGAGATGAGAGAAAGAGGGAGATTTGTATTATTCTCAAATATAGACTTGTATACAATGCCTTCAATGAATCATCTATTTATAGGCATAAGAAGTACATAATACATTAAACTCTAATTAATAGAGATAATATTCTAATAATAAATAAATCAAACTCCTTAGATAAAGTTCTAATCATGATAGACATCCACATAGATAAATATTCATAACACTCCCCCTTGGATGTCTATGAAGATAATGTGCCTCGTTAAAACCTTACTAAGATAAAAATCCAGTGGGAAAAAAAATTCATTAGTGAAGGAAAAAGAGTACACACATCTTTAATACGCATAACATGTTGCCTCATTAAAAACCTTACCAGAAAAACCCATTGGGACAAAACCTCGGTTAAGGGAAAAAGAGTGCAACACGTATTTACTCCCCCTCATGAAAACATCACAGAAGATCTTTGAATCTTCATAATTCAATCTTGAATATTATTTTTCTAAAGATCTTGAGGAATGAAACATTAGAGTAATATGTTTCACGATGTATCCACCTTTCAATTGAGATATACATCTTGCATTATCTCTACACAAAATAGCTTCATATCATATCTTGTGAAAGTAAATCTACATATCTTCTGGATATGTTGGGTCAATGATTTTAGCCAAACACATTTTTGGCTTGCCTTGTGCATAGCAATTATTTCTACAATATTTGAGGAGGCATCGACAGATGTTTGAAGATCTAAATGTAATGATCTTTGTATATTCATAGATATTTCTTGACCAACTAATATATAGTGCTTCAAGACCAAAAAAAAGATATAATTATCTTTATTCACATCCAACAATCTTACAACTATTGGGATACTCAATAGATATGCTCTATTCATATTGAATCTTCTTTAAGAATCTTTCAGCTTATGTCTATTCATAGACAAAAGAAATATATAAAAATGCTCGATCTTTAGGTCGAGATAAACTTGATGTCAAGATTCAAGTATTTGTATTGAAAGTACTTCATGAGTTTCCAATTTGAAGCTCTTTAGGAGTTCTAAAATTATCATAATGGATCTTGATCCAAACTCCTTTATAAAATACATAAGGAAATCTGATCATTCTTATAGTATTTTCTCAATTAGTATTCACTAAGGCGATTATACCAAATGCGCCAAAATATTCATGAGACATGTATAAATAAATTTCCTCGAAAATTTCCAAATGCTTATAGCATTTTAGATCCTTCAAGGGTAAATATGGATCCACAAATAATTAGACGCATGTAAAATTTTCATAACTGCCAAAGTAATTGCATCCACCATGAAGTAATTAAAACTTTTCATAAATCATAGTTCAAGTCGTATTTACGACTACTTATTTGTGCCTCACTTGCATTACACCTTTAGGTATTTGGACTGCTGGTCCAAATACTTCTATTTTAGAAGTTCAAAGCGTCTTTCAACATCGGTCAATTCAATATCTATACTTCTGGATAGATTTTATACAAGATACTCGATTTCTTTCTTTACTTCTATAGAAGTATTTTATGTAAAATTGTTTGTAAAATCGTTGTCGACAACTTTCTAATTTTTTTGTTCCATTCTCGTAATGACATAACTCATCGAGATCTCTTCAAGATTTCAATCTTTATTTCAGGTACCTGAAACTCTTCAAGAGTTTTATTATTAGTTATGTCTTGGGTCTCTCCAGGAGCACCCGCCTCCAATATATGACCATCTCATATTACTTTCTATTTACGAGAATTTTGATCATTGAAATCATTTCAACTATCATGCTTCAGGCATGATTTACATTCTCTCGCTCTAACATGTAATTTAAACTTAGAGCATTTCAGCTGGTATATGAGACTTAATTACTCTCATTAGGTCAGTAAATATGTCTGGCAGTTGACATGTAATAACATGAATTGTTTTATGAACTTCTAGTTCATATACGAGGATCTAGATAATGATAATTCATTTTCCTCTATCCAGCTGATTATTATCTCCCCCTGATGTTGAGAAAAAATCATGTCATAAATGATTCTCCAATTAATGTTTAAGAATTTAAACATAAAATGAGACTCGTACTTAATATATATTCTCAACCCTTTTTACTTGCCCATTTTGTGCATTATGGTGGAGCAATTCAACTATATATCGCACATTCAAAAATTCAAAAAATGGAAAATATGACTTCTGACCAAAAGTCAAATCATAATGTGGAGTTTATTATAACTCGTTGGCTTGATGCATATATGTGTTGCTATATGGAAATACCATATAAATAATAAATGTTTTGTTCTCACAGTTTAGCTATTAAATAGGAGGCATCCAATTAAAAAATTGCTAAACTGTATTTTTCATAATCAATAGGCTTTGTAACAACCGATATAGCCTCAAATATAAACCCACTAGCTTTTCAAGACGAATAGTATAACTGCATAATCTGAATCTTTTTAGAATCAATCTCACAAACTTCTGGTTGTAAGTCGATAAAATAATGTAGATGCATCTACTAAAATCATATAAAACTTTCAACATTTGTGGATATATGGGCCCATATTTCGTTCAGATATGCAAGACATACAGTCTCAACTTCAGTACAAGAACTTTAAATTCTAATTCTTTTGATAAGTGGGATCATCTATATCCTTTGAGAACAAACAACACAAGAACTTCAGGTTCTTTTAGTAAGTAGAATTTAATCAATTCCTTTAAGCAACACAAGAACTTTACGTTCTTTAATAAGTGGAATTTAATCCATTCCTTTGAGAATAAGCACTACAAGAACTACAGGTTCTTTTAATACATGTGCATGTAAATCTCAATAATTTCTGCACCATTATTGATCAGGATGGTCTAACTGATCATGCCAACTATATATATGTGTGTATATATCTCTGAATTTGTAAACTTCTTGTTTACCATAACATGTAATTCAATCTCACTCGTACATGTCTAGTACGGCCATCAAAATTGTTCCTTTAAATACGAATATATTTAGCTCTTTAGGAGCTTTCAATTGAAATTATCTTTTGGTAGCAATATATAGCTCTTCTAGAGCTTTCAACTGACTTTTTGGCTACCAAAACTTATATCCATATTGGCTTATTTCAAATGCCAATTGATAACATATGTTATCTATAATTTCCAAAGGGATATTTTGCAACCTCATATTGCTCTCTTAAAATTTCCACTTATAGTGGTGACAATATTATTACCATTAGCAGTAATTATTGCAATATTCGCAATTCTGCACTTTTCATAATGTGCTTTCTCTCAAGAATTTATTGCTCTTCTAGAGCATTAATATTTTCAGTACTTTGAGATATAGTACTCACATTATTCCCTTGTATTTAAATGGGAAAATATATCTTATGCTTATGTTGAGCATAAATCGTCACCATAGATTGTATTTGACAAGTAATCATGTTAAACAAAATAAATAAATATCATAATATATAAATATAAATATAAAACGTAAAAAATTAATGTGTGTAAAATAAATAAACGTAAAGTAAAATAAATAAAAATAAATAAATAATTCTCTTCAAAGTTATGAGAATAATTAGAAGATGATTTATTTCTTTCGAGGGTTATAAGAAAATCAACAACGTCCAAAAGAGTTGGACCAACAATGTCCAAATAAAGTTGGATCAGTATCATCTTCTTCATGTTTCGCAAACAAAATTTGCTTCTATTTTCTTTCCTTTATCATTCAATTATTCTTAATTTTTTCAACGTACAACACGTACGAAACCAATGGTTTATAACATCGCATTGGTAATAAGAAGAGTTTTACTTCAATAGAATGATCTTTATCACTCTTGTCATCCTTATAACCTCACTACCAGTGGGTAGAAGTATTCTTAAAATGATCATATTTTTCATGTCTATATTCACAGTCTCGATCACGACCACAACTTCTAATGTGATTTTTATTTCTTCCATAATATAATCTCACATTCACTTCAGGGAATGGAGTAGAGCCAGTGGGCATTTGAAACTTTTTCACATATCCTTATCACAGAGAACAAAGATTTAATCCTCGTACGCGGCATTGTTAAACCTGTCCACAGGGTTCTTTAAACATCATGTTTGCATTCACTTCAGGGAATGAAACAGTTCCAATAATCGCATGGAATAAACATCATGCTTGCATTCACTTCAGGGAATGCCCCATCATTGATAATCGCATGGAATAAACATCATGCTTTGCATTCACTTCAGGGAATGCCTCCCATAAAACTTTTTGGATCAAGACGAATTTTCGTAACTTGAAATTTGGAGAAGTCTATGGTCGAGTTTTTCGACGAAGAAGAAATATTGCTTTCGAGCAAATATAGACTTTATAACAATCTTTTTATAGATTGAAATTCACCCTGATTTATCGCACATTAAAATCATAATTTAAAGAGAGAGAGAGAGAGAGAAAAAACAAAGTTTACCGATAATAATTTTTCTCTTGAGGACGATGGAGACATAGCAAATGACCGAGACATCTTCCTATAATCTCTTTATATCATGTCTCTTTCCAAGCCATTTAAACACATGTAAAACTCAAAACACGGTTAAAAATATCAACTATCATGAAACAAATATTAATCTTTAGTTATGAACTAAAGACATTAAAATAGAAGAGGATCGAACATGTTATAACATATTTCCTTAAAATTTTGCACGCAGATGAGGTAAGCATACAAGCATTTTTCAAAATTAAAAGTCTTCTTTCATATTAATCTAAGAACTTTGATTTACTACACGGGATTAAATCCTCATGAAAGAAATATGTCATTAAAATCACTTTTTTCAAAATTGTAAATTTCAACTTTTTTTTATACTAAATTTCAACGATTCTACCTATAAAAATATATAAAATTTACATAGACATGTGCTCTCCTATGTTGAAACCTTCAGGGAGTGCGAGACACGTCTGCTCATTAGTATACTTTAGAAAATAAAATTATTAACCAATGAGAAGTACGAATGATAGAATGAAGCAATAAAATAAATCGGTAACATACCACATCATAAAAATCATTGCATTATGTTGAGAGAAATTAATAAACATGAACCAAGAGGAACACAAATATAGATGTGAGAGAGCTAAATGAAACAGATAAAGGCATGAATATTGTACAGTCTTTCAAGCACCCAAAGAGAAACAAAACCATGAATTCAAAACCCACATAATATTTTATAAATATGAGAAAATGTTTAAAAAAATGTAAGCGTAGGAAGCATAGCAAATGTTAAAATAACACCTGAAAATGAGAATCAGCGCCATATACAATAGGAGTACAAGAACTTTTATATATTACAAAAATTAACACGAGATAGTAAAAAAAAGAAAACAGATATTTGGCATAAAAATCACAACTTTAACCAAGTATACATCAGCATCAGAAGGATTCAACGAAAAAATACCAAAAAGTTACTACCTTTAGCAAATCAGTAGACAGTAATGATTAGAAATTACAAATATACCAGATTTTCCAAGCTAAATTGAATATATGGTACACGTAATCGTCAATATCAAATTGAAATCTTTTCGAGAATCGCCAACAAGAACTAGGGTAATTGGATGAGATTCTATGGTTCGCTCAAGCCTTCAAAACATGTTACCATATTTTTTCAAAAATAAAGACCAAATTAAAATATCAAGATAAAAGCAATCAATAATAAAAATGTGGGGGAAAAAAACTTATCTTCGGTTCAACGTAGAATCAAATTTGTTTCGGTAACTACTTTGGGATTCAAACAAAGAGCACCAAAATCTTTCGAGCAAACTCATGCTGATAACGTGTTGTGAACAAAATAATGAAGAACAACGAACAAGTATAAAAGAATAAAGAGATGAGAGAAAGAGGGAGATTTGTATTATTCTCAAATATAGACTTGTATACAATGCCTTCAATGAATCATCTATTTATAGGCATAAGAAGTACATAATACATTAAACTCTAATTAAATGAGATAATATTCTAATAATAAATAAATCAAACTCCTTAGATAAAGTTCTAATCATGATAGACACCCACATAGATAAATATTCATAACAATACAATATTTATCGGAGAGATAATTTCATTATTCTCAAAAGAAATAGTGGACATTTAAAAAAAAAATTGTAATAAGTTACAGGTTACCTGTAACCAAACCGTTAGTAGCGGTTAACCGTTTAAAAATTTAATGAGTAACCGTTTCTTAATGATAGGTTACGATTTAATAACCACCATAACGGTTACCGTTATGTTAAATGATACAATTTATCTACCATGAACACCCCTAATTAATGGTGTGTCGCCGGTTCCAACATTTCCTAATATTAATTAGGTAGTATAACATCACATATAATATCTACATGATGTTTAAATCGGGAAATTGAGTGAAATTTTGGAAGTTAGTTCTGCGAGAATTGTAAGTTGAAACGTTAAGTCTTTAGGGATTGGAATATATGGTGGATCGTTTTAATCGGTTGAGTTCAAATATAATCGTCAAATTAAAATGGGGTGAGCCACTTTACCAAATGAAGATCACAACTTTCCTTTCACAACCTACCCACCGAAAAAAGAAAAAACGTTTCCATATAAAAAATTGAGTCAAACTTGCATAATATTGCATAAATTGATTCAATGTTCAATATTTTTATTATACATTCAACTATTAGTTTTATACCTCCCGTAGAAAAGAAGATGATATTCATTCTAGCTGACCGAGTTTAAATCACTTTATTTGCAAGATGTGCGTGCATTGTCAATGGTTAATAATATTTTTTAACATATACCACCTTGTAATCACCTTAAGACTTGAAAAAATTACTACTAGTTATATATATATATATATATGGGTTAGGATCCGCATACACTATGTAAAACTCAACTAGTTTTATGCTAATTCATGGCAATTAGATGGGTGAAATGGATGGATGAGATTAACTCCTTACTTTTTTTCCAAGTGATAATCTTCACATATCCTACTTTTAATCTCATCTATTCATTCATTTCACTCGTTCAATGACCAATTTAGTAACAAACGAAACATGAAACTTAAGGATCTACCTACGTTAGTGTAAAAATGAGTTTTACTAATTTATATAAGTTACTTTTACAATTGATATTGTGCAATCAAATAGTTGCATTTTATGTTTTATTCACGTAAATAATGCATGCCAAAATTTGTGTAGATTGAAATTTTTAAACTCTTTATTTTATGTTAAAAAATTTAACCGTTAAATATATATTTTTGTTTAACTATCAGTATCCGACTCATTGACCAATTTATCTAGATCGAATATTGTAAAGACTCTAAATGAGACAACTCTTCAAGCTCAATGACTCTAATGCCCCATCCCACTAAACTAACATGATAATAATACTATATTGACATAAAAATTTACAAGCATAATAAGTGTAACTATATTAATAAATAGACATAATGCCAAAATTAGCTCCAATGGTTGATCAAATTATCACGTCGACCCATTTTCTTCTTTTTAGAGCATTTTAATCCTTAACATTTTAATTTTTAATTAAAATAATTCTATTAGAAAAAGAAACCGTTAGTTGACTAACAATCAACGTTTTTTGCTGACGCGACATGTCCATGAAAACTGGGTTAATGATGTGACATTACAAAAAAATATTTATCAAATTAATTATACCCAATCAGATGATGCCACATGTCATCATCCTATTGGTCTCAAAATAAACTAAAAAATAAAACTATACAATAGAGGGGTGAAAATTAAACTTGTGTCTGGTTGGTGAAAGGCTAAGCGCCTAACCACCAGTTGGGCAGATTCAGAAATTTAAATTTGATAGTTCACCGATCAATAATAAATACAATCGTATGTAATATTTTTTTTCAAAAAAATCAATAAAATATTCGATAATTCATCTCAGTTGTTCAGTACCTTACATAATCACATGATGGAGAAAAGAATCACTAAATTATCACTAACATATGCCAATATCAATCTTGCTTGGACTTTGGTGAGATATGGGTGTTCAATCGGCCAGTTCGGTTAACCGACCAAATCGAACTATAAAAAAGAATTAATCAATTTTTTTATTAACCGTTAATCATACTATTTTTTTTAAAAAATTTAACCGAACTAAAAAAAGTTCGGTTAACTGGGTCGGTTTTCGAAATAACCGAAATTTGTTAGAAAATTTTGGGTAAATTATACAAATGGTCACTAAACTATGTTAAAATGATCTATTTAGCCACTAAACTTTTAGAAGTTATAATACAACCATTAAACTTATCGAACTATTACAAAATGATTATTAATTCATTGCACGTTATAAATTATTGATAAATATTGAAAAGTTTAATGATCATTTTTTAATAATTCAATAAATTTAATGATCACTTTGTTCTAATTAAGTAAAGTTTAATGACCAATTTGTAATATATCAAAAAATTTAATGATCATTTTATAATTTTTAAAAGTTCAATGACCAAAAATAAATATATATAATATATAAAAATTTCAGTTAATTAATTAATTAATCTATTTTGAACCGAATTAACCGATAACTGAAGTTTGAAAAAACTATTTTTTGGTTTATCGGTCGATTAATTCGGTTAAAACCGAAGTTTGAACACCCCTAATTGCAAATGTTGAAAAACTAAAAATAATGCAATCTATGAAAAATAAAAATAAAACCAACGTATAACAAAAAGCCTTTTTTTTCATTATAAAGCTATGTTTTGGTATGGCTAAATTTATGTGACAAGTAATAGAAAAATAGGCGTAACTAGAAATACACAAATTAAGACGCATTCATTCCATATTTATCACCATGAGCGAATATGAAAATACAACGGTCCTATAAATGTTGTTTGGGTATAGATGGATCCTCTTTTGTTTTATAAAACTTGAAAGTTTTAAATTTTTTTGAATAGATGAGATTAATATTAAAAAATTTATGATTATCATTTGAAAAAAAATAAGGAAATAATTTTAGTAATTTATTACCATCATCCAATGATAAAAAAGTGTGTAAAAGTAATTAAGTTTTACACAATTTAAGTGGATCATAAGTTCATAACTCATATATAGATAGAGAGAGAGAGGATCCTCTTACACTTTTTTGGACCGTTAGATTAAGGTAAATTGATGAATGAGATTAACAGTAGAAAATGTGAAAATTATCACTTGAAAAAAAAATAAGGAAATAATCTTAGCCATTAATTATCATCATCTAACGATCCAAAAAATACAATATATATAATTCTCATACACTATGTAAAACTTGAAAGTTTTACACATTTTTTAGATCGTTGGACGAAAGTAAATGGATGAATGAGATTAACAATAGAAAATGTCAAGATTATCACTTGAAAAAAAAGGGGAAATAATCTTAGTCATTTATTGCCATCATCCAATAGTTCAAAAAAAAAATATAAACGTAATTGAATTTTACACAATATAAGTGAATCTTAAACATTTATATATAACAACATGGGAGATCATAGATGTAGCAACTTATTTCGATGTAAACTCAAACCTATCCACAACAAGAAAACTCCACCCGCTAAATGTGAAGTACCATAAACTTAAACAACTTGGAAACCTCATTACAAACAATGCCTTTGTTATTTCAGTACGTGTATAATCCAACTATAAATCAAACTAATTCACAACAAGCAAATTCTGGCTTGCAAGAAACTCTAAAGAGCTAAATAATTCAAACTGAATTCATTGCAAGCAATAATACCATCTTTGAACTAAGATTATAAAATCCTTTTAACTTTTTGAATGAATTCTATACTCAAACCCAATTCACCACACAATTTTTTATTTTAAGTTTAAAAAATGCCCAACACACAACATAACATTTCAACCCAATCTACAAACAATGTTATTACTTTGGATTTTTAATTTCAACGATGAATTCTAAAGCAACTACGGCTATAACAAGTAGGGGTGCAAAATTAAACGTAGCTGTTTAAGCTAAACAGTATGGTTAATTTACCATGAATACCCATAAAACAAGCAACATCATTCACCACCAAAATACTTGAAGCGCTAAAATATAATTAAGTAACTTAAAATTTTCCATCACAAGCTTTGCTACAACCTTTGATTTTCAATTTTAAAATTCCAAAGCAAATTCGTTAGAAAAATTACTATTAGTCTATTACCTTTAATATTTCGATTTCAACACTTCATTTTTTAGATGAAAAAAAATTATTATCATGTGTCTCATTACAAAAACTCTTTAAACTTAGATGGAGAAAAAAAGTACATATGATAATATATACAAAATCAAGCTAGTAAATATTACGAACTAACTGAACACTAATTAGAGGATTAAAAAACCGTTGAACACCAAAACTATCATCAGTGACAAGTTTCGACATGGCATCCGCCACCTTATTCTCACTTTAGAGAACATGTTACAATTTAATCACCCACGGAAGTTGTTACAATTCCGTAAATTGTAAGAGTAACGGAAAATATTTGTGCCTATCCAAATTTATCCTGAAAGCCCGTGAGCCATCCAAACTATCCACCACGAAACTAATTTGACGAAACCTTATATTTCAGACCTCAATAAAACCAATATAAGCGCCCCAAAGTTCCACTTCAAAACTAAAGCAAACCCGATAAATTTAGTAAAACAAAGTAACCAATTGCGAATAGCATCACGTAACCAAAAAAAAGAAGAAGGAAATTTGGTTTTTAGTATTAACTCAACCCATTATCTAAATCAGCTTCTTTAACAATTTTAGTATTTTGTCGAAACAAAAAAAAAAGGAAATTACCTCAACAAAGTTTGGGTCAACTGTAGCTAATGTCTGCGTACTCATAGCTTGATTCAACTGCCGATTTCCTTTTTGAAATAAAAGTTCGGGGGGGGGGGGGGGGGTATTGAATTGGAAATTTGGCATCTGATGGTAAGTAATTATTCAGATTTTTTTTAATGTTACGTCATCAGTTTAGTTTCCTTAGACATTTCATGTTAGTCAACTAATCGACTAATGATTTTTTAAACGTTGAAGGTTAATATGTTTCAAAAAATAATAGAGGCTAAAATAATTATTTGGTTAAATAATGTTATGATGTATAAAACTCACTTAATTTTATATTAATATAAATAGATCACTCTCATGTATATAAAAACTTTTAAAAAAAGAATTTAACTATTAGTTCTAGTGAAAAAGATGATGATATTCATTTTTAGGAGATTCGAATTTGAATAGCTATATTTGCAACATGTATGCTAAATAATTAAAAAATAAATAAATACTACCTTATAATCACTTTAAGACTACTAAAAAAATTGAAACAAAACTTTGCCAAAGTGTTGAACCGCATCTCTCCCGCCATGCTTAGTGCACACACGCATCCTGACCTCGACTCTCCTACATGTTTTGCGAATTGGGCTCTCAAATCGCTTGGGCCTCCTAGCGTAGGCCACATTGCCCCCTCCCAACAAGTTTGTGTGGCGCTCTCCGGGTGTTTCGTCATTTTACAAAATTAAGCATATTTTTATCTCCTCCACGTGGCATTGATCAAAGCCTCCCTCATTTTGCAAGATCAGGGATATCTTTTACCCGGGGAAGTTATAAGGAACAACTGCTAATGAAAGGCTAAATCACGGCTAACCGACTAACCGGGTAATAAATGGTACAAAATTTGTTATAAAATTTATACCGCTTTTATTACAAAATATGTAATAGAAACGGTATAAACATAAATTATTACAATTTAAGGATTTGGGTACATACATAACCAATTACGAAAATTGTAAAAGAAAGAGTATATACATAATACGTTACAACCTAAGAACATGTGTACATACGCAATTTTCTACAAGAAAACCTAATTTGCTATAGAAAGTGTAAGGTTTTGGGTATATACCGAAATTACTACAAAATGTACGGGAAATCTTACAATATTAGTAGGAAAAACGGTATGTACCGAAATTCTTACAAAGTTTCACCAAAGGCCAAAAGGGTTGAACTTAGTGTAAGAAATTGTGTACATGCATAATTTCTACGAGAAAACCTAATTTGCTACACAAAGTGTAAGGTTTTGTGTATATACCGAAAGTACTAGAAAAAGTACGAAAAACCTTACAATATTAGTAGGAAAAACGGTATATACCGAAATCCTTACAAAGTTTCACCAAAGGCCAAAATGGCTCAACTTAGTGTAAGAAATTGTGTACATACACAATTTCCTACGAGAAAACCTAATTTGCTACACAAAGTGTAAGGTTTTGTGTATATACCGAAATTACTACAAAAAGTACAGTAAACCTTACAATATTAGTAGGAAAAAAGGTATGTACCGAAATCCTTACAAAGTTTCACCAAAGGCCACAATGGCTCAACTCAGTGTAAGAATTTGTATACATACACAATTTCCTACGAGAATACGTAATTTGCTATACAAAGTGTAAGGTTTTGTGTATATACCGAAATTATTACAAAAAGTACGTAAAATCTTACAATATTAGTAGAAAAAATGGTATGTACCTAAATTCTTACAAAAACGGTATATACACAACTTCCTACCCCTAAAACCTTTGTTACTACAAGATCTGAATGGGAGGTTTCGAAACCGCCATTGTTGGTTTCGATACCTCCTGGGTAAACATTGATTTAGCACACTACGAAAGTGGTTTCGAAACCACAATTGAGGTTTCAAAACTCCTAGTTTGACGTGTATGTACACATTTTACTACGAAATGTACCGGATTTATCATAAGTGTTGTAAGGGTGGTTTCGAAACCGCAATTGTTGGTTTCGATACCTCTTGAGCAGACATGGATTTAATGGCATACTGCGAAAGTGGTTCCGAAACCACAATGGTGGTTTCGATACCTACTGGGTCAACATTGATTAATGTCACACTGCCAAAGTGGTTCTGAAACCACAATTGGGGTTTCGAAACCTTTAGTTTGACGTGTATGTACACATTTTACTACGAAATATATCGGATAAGTGTTGTAGAAGTGGTTTCGAAACCGCAATTGTTGGTTTCGAAACCTCTTGAGTAGACATGGATTTAATGACATACTACGAATGTGGTTTCGAAACCACCATTGTGGTTTCGATACCTACTGGGTCAACATTGATTAATGGCACACTGCCAAAGTGGTTCCGAAACCACAAAAGGGTTTCGAAACCTCTAAAAGCCTTGTTACCTATGTAGGTATACTTGGTTCAAATATTGTTGCAGGTGAAAGCCTGATTATCTAAAAACCTAAAACCTTAACACTTGAACTAATTATCGACAACGAAAGGAATCGAGAATATGATTTTTGCTCATGCCTTCATAAAAATTCCTTTGAAAAAAACAGATTACAAAGGACTAAGTTTCATTTCGTACATCAAACGAAAGCAGTAGCCACGCTTCACAAAGAAAAAGCTAAACATTGTATCCCAAGTGATGTCACCATCCTAATAGACAATAACAAAATAATAAAGTAAAATCTCTCCTCATTATATGATCAGACACATACAGTTGGACAACAAAAACGAATGGGGTCATCTGTATCGCCTCGTAATTCCTCGTCCCCGGCAAGGGAAACTGAGAAGCTATGAGTATCATCAGTTGACCATTTGACCTTTTGCATCAATCCAAAAATGGATGATGCTTCACATATTCTTGAACATTCTCTTCTCTGGCCAAGTTTTTTAAATAGACGCGAATGGAACCACCTTTTTCTATGATCAATTGCAAGTACAATAATTAGATAATAAGCTTTGAGTGGCAGAAAATGTTTAGAAAATATGGAAGATGCTCGAGTATGAAAGTTTTACTTACTTAACGCGTTATCAGTTCTCTCATCTTATCTCTTGTAAGATTTATGGCATATGTAGGTGTTTTCCTGAAACATGAACATAATCGAAAAAAGAATGATTCTATAACAATTACATACGATTATATATTTGTAAGTAAAAACTAATATCTTGTGTAATTTAATGACCGGATTATTAATCATTTTAGCTTCTGAATCATCAACGAACAATGTGTTTCGTTCATTATATTCAAGCAAGGCATTCCACGCGCGATTTAGATTTTTAATAAATAAATTACGTTGCGATGGATGTTTTTCGCACATATTCTGAGCCTGCATAATTGACATAAAATCCTTCAAATATCATAAAATTTTAAGAAACAAAAGCAGCCACACCTACAAAGATACACCTAGTGCTTAATAATATAAAAGTTACCCAAATGAATCAAAATTTTCCTTTAAGATCGTTGATTCTCCAAAGTGCCCAATCAAGGTTTTCTTTGCATGAATTTAAATTTCAGTTGAAAAAACTAAAAAGAGCAATATTCTTAACAGATCGATTCATTCAATGGATTATGAGAGGTTTTCGAGGGCCACATTATCCAATAAGGACATTTGGTAATAGATTTGGCCGTGGATAACGGAAGAACTAAAAATGGAAACTGTAAAGGAAATTGATCAATATAATAACACACATTACCTTTTCCTTGAAGACTATATAGCAACTTTATAACTATTAAAACAAGAAAAAAGAAACTCCCTTGCACCAGGTCTCAGATGCACACATGCAAATGTAAACAATAACAAATATAAGTTTTTTCTTAGGCGGGTCAATGGGTGAATCAGTAACCCAGTCACCATACTTTTTTGGATGATTCTTTGGTCTCTTAATGTCAGAATGTATTGCATTACTTGGAGTTATGCCAACACGATGAAGTTTTTTCACCAGATGAGGAGTCTCCATTTGTCCATTTCCCTGATCTCTTCTTCTTATATAAATCAAAACACCTTCACCCGTCTGATTCGAAGCACCTGCATCATCATGCTCTTGTGGTGGAGGAGTAGGTGGAATATATTCTTCGACTGCATGATCTTGCTCATCGTCATCCCCCACATCCTCTTGCTCCTTTGTTGCAGAAGTACATGGGATATGTTCTGTATACAAATAATTCAATGTTATGTAAAGGAAACCAATACAAGGGTTGAGAAAAGCAAACACAATCCGAGTGTCCTCATTTATCGGAGGTATTTCGGGCGATTTTGTTGTAACGAGAAGTACATTTTGCATATGATGATAAGACATTCATTATGGCAATAATTAAAATTCCTTACAATCTATGAAGTAAAGGTAGGCATAAACCAAATATCCAACAATTTTCATCAAGCTAAAAAAAAGCAACATAAGTCCAATGTACAATAGCATAAATTCATAATACAATGCATACAAGCCTAACCATCCGGAGGGTCCGGCGAATGTGGAGCCGATGTAGCTGAAAGGAGATGACGAAGAACATCATGCTCTAGAGATATGACACGAGCATCTATGCTACGAAGGACGACTGTAGTCTCTACTTGAGAAGTGCGGAAAAAAAGTATCAAAGTTGTCAATGCGAGTCATCATAGCCACAAGCAGGGTATCATTTGTCACGAGAGGTGAATCTCCCGGTGCAGGAACATGTCTGCTGCCAATTCGTGCTTCATCTTCTTCACGCTTATGAACCCATTCACCATCAATGAACTTCCAACTCGTCTTCTTAGTTGTTGTTTCATCAATTTTACTCTTGAGACGGATTTTCGGGTCAAGGGAGGTGTCGATGTTTAAACTCTCAAATATGTGGCTTAGAACACATCCATAATTCAGAGACAACTTAAAAGGGTTGGTAATAATTTGTACAAGAGATTTGAAGATAATGAGGGCGATATTGGGACGATTACCAGTGTGGATTTGGTGTAACCACCAATAATCGAGACGGTGCATGTGAGTGTATCTTCCACCGGAAGGACGAAAGAACCAAGTGATGAAAAGATGGAGGAGCCTATCGTTTATACGAAGATGAGTAAGACTATCATCATCAAACTTTAAAATGACTATATGGGATTCAGATGAGGCACCACTATTTTCGACACCTAGGTGCTCGACAATAGTTCGCGGAGTGAGAGTAAATTCAGTTCCTATGAGATATGATTCAATTCGATAGACTTCGGGGGGTTGTTTGGTTCATGAAGAAGAGTAGCATTCACATAAAAGGCTTTGACAAGGTTGCGAAAGACATGGGATTTAATTTCAAGATATTTCATCCTACCCCATTCGACAAATAGTGGCCAAAAGTCGAATTCATACTCCTCGGACATCAAGAAACCTAAGTCTATGGTTCGCTCGGCTCTAATCTCTTTTGACTCGTTAATTGCATGAAACTGAGCTAAACAATCTGGATCTCGAAATTAGAGATTCAAAAAATTTGGATTTTGAAGATTAGATTGTGGTTGAGGTACTAGATCAGGTTCATTCGAACGAGAAGATTGACCTCTTTGAACTTTAGGTCCTTTCGTCCTACAGTTGTTGGTTTTAGGTGGCATGGTACTGACAATGAGGAGTTATGGTGAAAACAAAGTTTAGTTGGGGAATTTTAACAAACACTTGGTGGGCAACTGATTGAGGAATTTGTGTAAACAAGATTCGAAAGGCTTTGGTAATCCATCCTGCATATTAAACAACATACAACACATAATCATTCGATGGAAATGCATAATTATAAACAAAAAACAAATGCAAATGCATGCACACATATTAGGGTTTTTAGACCATACCGAAAACTATGGATTAGGAACAGAGGGGTTGCTTGAAAGGATGACGAGAACTCTTCAATCTCCAAAGAAAACGATTTTTGGAGTGGTTTCGCGGTTTTTTAGGATTTCAAAGTTAATGTGAGTTTAGTATATGAAGGACGGTAAGAGCGATAGGGTTTTAAAAGTTACCATTTTATGAGAAATAACTACTTTTATCCCGACAAACTACCCTAAAGGTTTCGAAACTGGCCATGTAGTTTCGGTACCACTTTGGCAGAGACCAAACTATGCTAAAGGTTTTGTAGTGGTTTTGAAACTGGCAATGTAGTTTCGGTACCACTTTGGCAGAGACCAAACTATGCTAAAGGTTTTGTAGTGGTTTCGAAACTGGCAATGTAGTTTCGGTACCACTTTGGTAGAGACCAAACTATGATAAAGGTTTTGTAGTGGTTTCGAAACTGGCAATGTAGTTTTGGTACCACTTTGGCAGAAACCAAACTATGCTAAAGGTTTTGAAGTGGTTTCGAAACTGGCAATGTAGTTTCAGTACCACTTTGGTAGAGACCAAACTATGCTAAAGGTTTTGAAGTGGTTTCGAAACTGGAAATGTAGATTCGGTACCACTTTGGCAGAGACCAAACTATGCTAAAGGTTTTGAAGTGGTTTCGAAACTGGCAATGTAGATTCGGTACCACTTTGGCAGAGACCAAACTATGCTAAAGGTTTTGTAGTGGCTTCGAGACTGGCCTTGTAGTTTCGAAACTGGCAGACTCAAAAGTGTACAAAAGGTTTCGAAACCTATTGTAGAGGTTTCGTTATTGTTTTGACATTATGGACCACAATTGAAATACTTTAAGGGGGTTTCAAGACCAATTGAGACATGTATCGAAACCATTTACAAGACTGTACATTTAATGTTCAACTAAACTCTGAATCTGTGCACTTAATGCACCTACCAACCGTGAATGTCCTAACAAAAAGCAACGAAAATCTCAACAAATATGCCAATAGTTTCTCTTCATCCATCCACTGAGAAAATTTGATGCTGGAGTAGCCAATACCTTGGTAAACTTTAAGGTTAACTTGAAGATTCCTTTTTCAGAACATCTTCACCAACTTTCAACCTTTCTAGTACTGAATCGAAGGTACGTTACTTCATAAAAATTTTATTACTAAAAACATTGAGGTGGAAATATGGATGTCATATCTGGGAAAGTTAACGAAAAGTTTATACGTGATGAGAACACAAATAATGAAAGTCTTGAATCTGAAAATTTGGTTGGTTTAATGTTTAACTCTCGTGATGAAGCGTGGGAGGCTTTGTTGCACACGAGGAGGCTTCCAGAGAACAAAAGTTTCTGATTTGGAACGGAAACGTGCACCCCATGCTATAACACGAATTGGATGCAAGGCAAAGGTTATTGTAAAGTGTACAAATTGCGATAAGTGGGAGATATCAACATGTCATATAGAGCATAATCACCCGTTGTGCCCACCTATGATGCGACCGTTTCTTCGGTCGAGTCGACAAGTTAATGACGCAGAAGTAGTTGAGGCACGTGCATTGAAAAATGTTGGGGGTAAGAATGCCACAAATAATGAATTATTTCATGCAACAATCATGTGGTTTTCATAATGTTGGTTTCATACGCAAAGACTTGTACAACTCACTTCATAAAATGGACTCAGATGTAATTCGTGACAGTGATGTAAACACTCTACTCGCTTACTTTGACTTCAAGAAAGACCAAGATGCAGGGTTGTACATGCAGTACAATACTGATGAATCAGGGGGATTGCATAATCTATTTTGGTGTGATTCGACATCGAGGTCTGACTACGTATGCTTTGGTGATGTAATTGCATTTGACACTATGTACAATGGTAACGTGTATGGCCGACCTCTAATGCCTATAGTGGGTGTTAATCACCACCATCAAACCATTGTATTCAGTTTTGCAATTCTAGCTGACGAGACTATTTTGAATGGGTACTTACAGAGTTTTTGCAAGCAATGTGTAACAAGGCTCCTGTATCAATCGTGACAGATGGTGATAGGGTCATGCATAGGGCTATAAAGACGGTGTTCCCTCTTTCTCGATATCGTATATTTTCGTGGCATCTTTCACAAAATGCCCAGGCAAACATAGGTGATCCAAAGCTTACTACCACATTTACAAGATGCATGCCATCTTGGTGGACAATTGAGGAATTTGATTGCAACTGGAGATCAATTCTACAACAGTTTAACGTCGAACACCATCTGTGGGTTGTTGAGAAGGATCAGAGCCTAAGTATGCGGGCACAAGCATATCTGACAGGACATTTCTTCGCCAATGTTCGATCAACACAACGGTGCGAATCTATGAATGCGGCGCTCGATATCGTGCTCCAATGTAAGAAGACATATCTCGAAGTTGTACGTGCCATTGACAATGGGATTAATGAGATGCGAATTATGAGTTGAGGGAAGATTTCAAAAGTTCATATTCCAAGCCTTTCCCAATGACGAAATTAAATGAGCTTGAAGAGAATACTACTAACATATTTACTCGGGCATCATTTGAAATTGTCCAGACCGAACTTATATATGAGACACTGTATCATTCTTTACATCCGATTGTTGAAGTTAGAGGATCGCAGACTCATCGTTTAACAAAGTACAAGGATCCGAGCAAATTATATGAGGTCGTGCTTGATTTTACAACGTAGAACCTAACGCGTTCTTGTAGGAAATTTGAGATAGTCACCTTCCTTGTCGCCATCAACTGCACGTCCTTAAGTTGGAAGACATCTCATAGATCCCTAAATCTTTAATTCTACCGTGGTGGACCAAAAATGCGAAGCTCTCAACTCCATCTTTCACGCAGTTCGACATTCCTCAAGAAATGAAACAAATGGCTCGATTTGCTTCTCTACAATCACTTTCTTCGCGGTTGTGCTACCTTGCATCGCAAACAGACGAAACTTTTCAATGCACAAAAGATGAGTTACTTCGATTAACTGCTGAACTTGATCAGTCGACAAAGTTGAATGACTCCTCATCTAAGAAGGAAAGCAAGCACAATGTTCGGGACCCCCAAAAGAAGGAACCAAAACAGAAACAGAAAATGAAAAAGCCCGTCCTAACATCCCGAACCTACCAATGTTTATTATGCAATGTTGAGGGGCATAACAAGAACACATGCCCTCGTTTGAAGCTACAATTACCAACCGATACATTTGCGACAACCTTAACTTTCTTCAAAGACGACGACGAATTTCCAGTTGACATCGACATGTTCAAAAATTATGAAAGTGTGAGTCATTCTTACTTTACTAGTACACATGTCCTTAAATACTAGTTAACACATGTTTTCCTTTTCATTTCACTTAGGACGGGCCACATATTTGGAATCCAGACGATAATGTTTTCAATGTATCTCCGACCGACCACAACATCGAAGGTATTACTCAAGAATCCATTAAGTTCTTTCCCATTTTGCTTATAATTCCACTATGAATTCATTCATTCCTCCGGACAATTAATTCATTATTGTGATGTAGATCCCCAAGATTTACGATTGAATAACCTTCACACATACTTAGGTTAATAACATATGACGATAAAATGTTAGAAGAAACTCAATTTTCCACTGAAATATAATATATATGGCATATTGTTGTATTTACATCCTATAGTTACATAACGTAGTTATGCTTGTAGGGCATTCCCTGCTCCACAAAATGATTTACATCTACAGAACATGCACTTTATCGTATGAAATGGTATGACCCACTGTGTTTTCAACATTGTAATATTGTATATAAAAACCGGAATTCAACCCGTACAAAAAGAGGTTTCAATTACGAAACGCCAGCTTCAAACACAAAAAAATTCCTATGCCACTGATCCAACTCGAACTCCAATCTGTCGTTTACCAACAAAAAATTTCACCAAGTTACAAACAATTACTACACCTTCTAATCAGTTTAATTATATAAGAAACAAAACCATCTTGCATAGTCCCTCACCATTGTGGCCGACAAATGCTGGCACGGTTTACGAATAGCCGTGACTTCAGATGTACAACATGTGCCTTCACAGCAGATGATATTTTCCGCCGCCTAATATTCTTATCATTGTTAACGAGATCATACAAAAGAAACATTCTATCCCAATCCCCAACAGTCTAGGAAGATAAATGTAAACAAAACATGCATTAAGTAACGAACGTTTATTCCTATAAATTCGCAAAGTAAATAAAGTATAATGATAAAAGCCTGAACGTACCACAGCCTCTACACTCTTCCTATGCCAAACTGCATCCACTGTATGCAAAACATACCACAATCGTCTCTGTTTGAAAACATATTAGTTTAAAGAACAAATTATTACTAATCGTATGCAAATTGTACAACCAAGCTAACACAAATTACTTCATACCCATTATCTTGATGTTTTAATTTAGCCACCACAGGGCTATAAAGATCGGTCAATGGCCTTGACGATGACCCAAACACTTGTACGAACTTTTCCTCTTCAAAACATTCACCTAACCTTTTAATCTATATGCACAAATATATATAGCTGTTTACATACTATGTGACATCTAAAAATGGTGTTGAATACTTATAAGTTTGCGCGTATTACCAACTTCTTGACCACATACACTATTGCAGCATTGCCTCGAGTTGTGGACAGGCTGTCCAGTAGCTTTAATTCGCTACGATCAATATCCACGACACACATATACCTAGGGATGGACATTTCACCCGGGCCTGACTGGTTTCGACCCGACCCGATCGGGTCGGGTATTTTTGTGAAAAAGTCGGGTTCGGGTCGGGTCGGGTTTTTGTGGAGGGTGATGTCAGGTCGGGTTTAGGGTGAAAAAAATTCGACCTGACCCGACCCAAGAGTAATAGTGTAATTTTCCATAAATTTTTAGGGATATTTGTAATAATACCCCTTTTTATACAACTTTTTACAATTAGGTCCTTAAAATTATTTTTTTACAATTAAGTCCCTAAAATTGATTTTTTATATAGGTCGGGTCGGGTTTAAGGTATTTATTTTTGGATCGGGTCGGGTCGGGGTTTTTAAAGGATATAGTCGGGTTGGGTCGAGTTTTGGTTTAGGGTTAATATTTTTGGGTCGGGTTCAGGTTGGTCAAAAACCCGGCCCGACCCGACCCGTGCCCATCCTTACATATACCAATGACTTTGATTGTCATTAATAGGGATAAAGATTTGAAAAATAAAACGATTACCCTTTTAATATACATATTAAATAAATTGCAATGGGTTTATAAAATATTTCTGCTTTGTCATACCACTTTCCAGTTGTTAATTTTGCCATACGGTTTGAAAATGGCACACCAATAATCAGCAAGCTGACCACCATCCATTACCCCTTCTAGAAGCTGATTCTACAAGACAATAATTAATATTTAGTATGTTTCCTTACAAACCACATTTGTTTATTCTTAATATACACAAGATTTTTCAATATTAAACATACACTCAATGCGCACGGTAGATACCCTCTCCTTGCTTGAGCTTTCGTCTCACTGTCTTCAACGATAATCGACCACCCAACGACATCAATAACTTGAATAATTCACAAAACATTTAGGAACTATCGTACAATATTTCTTCAAAGATGACATTATTGCTTACGAGGTTTCTAAAGACTACTCACCATTGAACCGACCCAACTTCCTGGTTGTAAAGTGTTAGCATCGCTTACAGAGATATATGTGTGTCCAAAATCTACGCTGAGTTCACTGCATCCATACAAAAACTTCAATGTTATATTTATCGTAACAACAATGTACTATCGTTTAAGATTACTTACCCTCCGGGCAGAGGAGTATTCCATATATAATCACACGTGCCTTTGGCTCCCACCCCTATTCCATCCGGAATTTCAACGTACAAAAGTACCTGCAACACTTAAACAATTGTTCTTTCATATTGAAGAACATCAACGACTTGCAATATTTACTCACACGCATTACTAGTACACCTAAACCCATTTATATATAATGACAAACATCTGTAAATGTAAAACTCATACGAAGATATTCAATTACATACGATTAACGCTCATAAAGCATACTCAAACATATCATCCTTCCATATCCATATGATGTTCAAAACAAATCAGCCAGTACAAATTACAACAATAACTGAATCATTTCAAGACACTACTTAAACCAAATCAAGGTCCACATTACACTTTTTTCAAACCGTGACTTATTTCATGTTCCGAGTTCTCATTCCGACTCGAATTCATTTGCCACTAACCTTTGACAAAGCTTCCACTTTGTCCTTACCCTACAAGTTAATAACAAGTGTATCAACAACAATATGTGTTACATGAAATTCATGAAACGTTGATCAAAATAATAATAAAAATTATACTTCTTATACCTTTTTCTTTTTCCAACCCTCAACAACATTTTCTTCCTTCACAAACTCAACATCATCCACCAACGTCTGCTCCTGAATATTAAGTCCATCTTTCTGATGAAACTCTCCCACATCTGTTTTCTCCACCACTACTTCCTCTTCGTCTAGGCCAATGCCAAATTTTTCATCGATTCTATGCAACGCCTTCTTCAAATACATCATATTTGCACTCAATTCAGCTACCTCGTCAACAACTTGCTTACAATCCTCCTTCAATATCTTCAAACTCTCTTCTAAGTTTTTTTTCTTCTCCACACGAGCTTGGATACTCTCTTTTATATCACCCACATCTGAGATAACGGACTGAAACAACCCGATAATCACATCATTTGTAGCATGGCTCGTGCCACATTCTTCCCCTTCAACGTTTTCATATTTAGACCCAACTACATGCAAACATGAACATTAATACATTTCATATCATAAAAACCTCCTATAGATTACAAAAATGTTTTCCACACTTACTTTAGGTTTTTTGGCAGGCCGTTCTTCCTTCAGGCGTTTTAAAATCCTTCTTACTTCCGTTTTCCCCCAAGCATAGATGCGACCACGACCATCAGCGGAAGCAACACCTCTGCTCTAAATTCCACTCCAGTCAAATAATCTTACCTACATTTATTATTAATGAAAACATTATAATAAAATGCAAAATTACATTAACCAACTACTACGTTAGAACTCAATATACTTTTAAAAATACATTACCTCTAAGACCGTGATGCATCCTGTCATGTATGCCAAACCACCACGATCTTTCCACTTTGCTACTCCATCAAGTAACCTCTCGTATGCATATTTGCTCCAATTTAGTTTTCCAGTCAACCCAGCTGGGCACAACAACCGCAAATGTTTTGAGGAAGGCACCAGGTTTGGATTGGGACTTAGAAACACACCAACAATGAATAGAAAGTACGCGAGCTTTCAACTCATCCCCCTCAAAAACACCACTAACTATCTCGCCCTCAAGTTCTTTCATTATGATGTTCCTACTAATCCGGTGCTTCAAAGTGAGTTCTTTACCACCAAAATTTCTCGTGGCCCCTTCAACATCCACACCCTTGTTCTTCAACCCCAAAACTGCTTCAACATCTTCATTCGTTACTGGGATTTTATGTCCACCAAATTCCATCATAGAGCTGTGGACATCAAAATTTTCCACTAACTCGCGACATAGGTCGCGATGAAAACTTCGCGATTTTATTCCGAATAAAGGCCTCAGCCCTAACTCATTAATCAAACCGTCAATCTTAAGTTTCTACATTTCTTTAAACATATCCGACAGCTTCTTCACACTACATCTTGTAGATATCTCCTACAACATTACATACAACATTACATACAACATTAATTACATTACTCATACGTGAAGCAAAATTATGTTACGACATGTTTGATCCAATAATTTTTTCTCAAATAAGAAATATACACATGCAGTTACATTTTCATCTCCTTCTGCAATAACTATTTCCTTCATTTTGCTTTCGGATTGAGCCTGCTTCTTCTCCTCGTACATTTGAATATAAGGCTTCTTCTCACCATCACTCATCTCAGCCCATCTAATACCTAGATCTTTTCTTGCCTGTATTAGTCCCACATTTAGTAAAATGCACATTATATGTACATTTAACAAACAATTACAAAACACAATGTTCTTTTCTTTTCAACACTTACACTATTGTTCATTTTCTTTTTACCACCCTTCGATCTTTTACATTCACTTATACTGTAAAACAACATTACAGTGTTAGCTTACACAATACATATTGCTAACCAGGTAACAATATCAACAATACTATATACATTCAACTTTAACTTACTAGAAGTGTAAATAGAGTGTCATTTTTTTAGGTGCCTCGCGCACTCCTTATGTTGCTCCATTGTAAACGTCTATCTCAAATGATAAAGGACAGAACGATTAAAGGAATACCTGTTCATGACAAATGATAATTACTACATAAACAGAATTTCCATTCTTAACATGGCTCATGACAAATGCTAATTACTATACAAACATACATACACAACATGCAATCATACAAACATATATATTCAACATATATATCCCGGATCAATTAAATAGCAGAGATTCCTGCCCATATATTGAGAACCTTAATTATCCCGCGCACTGAAAGGTTATAAGACGATACATGAAATAGGCAACATAACTGTGGTACTCACCCTCCTTGCTATAATTTAGTTTTTCGTTCCTCTAATTTTTATTAGTTTAAAAGGTCATATCAAGCTCTTCAATGTGGTATTTAGCAAAAAAAAGTTCAATGTGGTAAACTCGTCAAGAATCTACCACTAACATATATAAATTTTATGCTTTAGGTAAAAACGGTTTTATGATCTTGAATTTTTTATCAATAGTTCAGCTCGTCAAGGGATACTAGGATTTCTTAGGGTTTTCTTTTAAAATTTTGAATTTATTGCTTCCCAATTGGCCTCTTCAATAGAGGGTACATTTGGCCAAATAAAAAAGTTAATTAAGTAATTAAAAAGCAAGTCTCCTACTAAGGAAATAATATAAATAATATCTCTTAATACTTCTCCTAACAAAGTATTAATAAACTGATAAACTAATAATAATAAAATAATTAAAACGAATAATAATATTGGCTAAAAAAATAACCCATAACATTCTTCTCCTAATAAAATACAAATAAACTGATGAACTAATAATAATATGTGACAAACAAAAATAATATTAGCTACAAAGATAATTGTTGAGAAATATTTTGATATAACAAATATGTGAAAAATGTTTTAGGGACTTGTTTAAAGATTTCAAAAATAATTCAAAAGCCCTTAAAACGTGACAAAATGTTTTGAAAGAGTTCGACTTAGTACCTATATCAAATTACACTTTTAAAAGTCGACAAATGCCCAAAATGTTCATTTTCAAAGGAAAGTTTCGAAACTATACTAAAGTTTCGAAACTTATCAGGGCAGTAGCACTCTGTTTTGGAAACCTAAGCAAAGGTTTCGAAACCTTCACAAGGTTTCGAAACTTTGGCCCTGTAACGGCTCCAAACGGCTATAAAACGGCTAGTTTTTTGAAAACCCTCTTAAGGTTTCGAAACCTCTCAAAGGTTTCGAAACTATTGTGCAGGAGAGCATTTAATGCTCAACTTAAATGGCTTCCAACGGCTCCGAAACATCCCCAACGGCCATAAACGGCTAGATACTCATTCCACACTATAAATACACCCCAAGGACACTTGAAGATGGCAAGAGATGATATCCAAGCTTCATGATCAAGAGAAATAGCGTTTAAGTCTTTATCTTCCTCATTTCTCTTGTAAATATTGTATAGAGAGTGTTTTGTTTTTCATTGTTCTTATTCTTTACACTCTTGTGAGCTCAACTCTCGTAAACACCCACCTTGTGAGGTATATTTGTTTACATCTTTCTACCCTTGTAAAAGGAGAGGTTCTAGTTTAGCCTTGAGAGAAAAACTAGAGTGGTTCTATCTTAGCCATTGAAAAGATAGGGTTGTAAGGTTACCATTTGTCCTCAAAAGGAAGAATTCATTGTTGAGTGAATTGGGAAATCCTTAGTGGTGTGCTAAGGTAGTGGATGTAGACTCGGTTGAAGTAGTCGAACCACTCTAAAATCATCGTGCAAATTGTCTACCTTTCTTTCGGTTTTAGCCAATTCAACCACCAAGCAATTACAACCCTCCTTGACGGTTTCGGTGATCGATTCGAGCGTGCCTAAAAACCCAACAATAATTAACATGAATAATAATATTAGCTACAAAAATAACATGTGACAAACAAGCCCAAACAAAATTTGCACAAATCTTGACACTATACAAGTTTTGGTATCCTCACGAAGGTGTAGCATTTTTAGTTAATCTAAGAACATCAATGCACTTCACTAGAGCAGTTGAAAAGTCTTATGCATTCATTTTTTTGATCAAGAAGAAACTAGAGTTCGATTAAAACTAGATAAAGTCCGGCACATACAACGACAATACAAGCCCTATACGAGGGCAACAAACAACATAAAACAAAGGAAAACACGCCCACCAGACGTATGCCTCGGTGGGAACCAACCAACAACAAGAGAAAGCCAGCATTCGCGAGATGCTGAAACTAAGGTAGTGTCCTTTGGTTCAACCAGGGATAGCTTCAACCAACAACCGAACGTCGGTAAACACATCAGCGATCCATCAACGATCAGCCGAAGCTTGAGACAACCGAGAAACGCTCGAAACTTGCCTGAGAGCTCCCTCCGAAGGTAGGCTCCCACTCCAATCGAGATGGGCCTTGTCAAGGCAAGCGTAACGTAACCCCTACGTTGTGGCCACGACAAGTTGGAAAGGAACGCAGCAGCTGGGGTAAACCTGTCCTGAACCAAATTCACGAAAATACTGAAAACTTGATCAACCGAGAGGCGAGACCACATCAATCGAATCTCTACATTATAGGTAGAACCGCTCGGATCCCATCCAAAACTTATAAATCGATGATCGAGCGAGAACCTAAAAATAGTGGAATGAATCCCATAAAATTCGATGCAATGCTGAAAAAATGGATTCCAAATCCCACCAAATCCGGTCCTTGGCTGCCGCGCCTTAAAGAAATCAAAGAAATCAAAGCAGTCCCATAAACTAGAGTCAACTCTTACTAAAAGGGGAAACAAACTTGACCTCATGGGAAAGGACCAAACTGCCCCTGTCAACATGCCATTTTTCACAAACGAGTCAAGATCTAGCGTCGGCTTAGTTGCTGGCTCCTTTTCGGCAAGCAAACAAATATCGGAACCATCTCCGGAGAACAAAGCAGCCATCAGCACCGCCTCGTCGGTCAGGAAATCGTTCCCGTTTATAAAGCCGGTGCCCCTTTTCTGTTCCACAGGGGACGGTCAGGCCAAAAACCGTCATTCAGAGCATTTCCGGCAACCGTCACCAAGCGAAAAATTCGGTCATCGGGTTGTTTAGAGACAAAACACTGGGGATGAAAGCAAGAAACCAATAGTGGTTTGATCTTTGAAAAGAGAAGATACCCTCGTTCAAACCACTCGTGGAGGAGGAATGGTGCACCTTCCGGTAACAAGAAAATCCATGGATTGAGAGAGACGGCGGGATCCGAGCCCGGAGGACGAAAGATGGAGGCCTTCTTCCCACACTCAGAAACTCCCAGCGAGATCCAGAATCTCTTACTAACCGGACGCATCGAAACTGAACCATAGAGTCTCCAAACCACCTTCCACAGCTGCTCAACTACCCATTGCAAAGCCGAAGATGGAGCTGAGAGAGGGAGGTCCCTCTCTTGAGGCTGCCAAATGATCATGACTCGCAACGATTGATGCAAAAAAAATGAAAGAGAGAGAACTAGTGTTCCGGTAACAACGGCCAGAGATGGGCACATCTGGTTTTTTGTTCATGAAGAAACCTGAAGGGGGAAGCTTTTTCCGAAAACATGTAAAAAATGGTACTAACCGAAAGTCTTATGCATTCATACTTCTAGGGAAAACAAGGTTGAAAATTATAATAAACTCTAGATAGGTGTTCCTTGAAGATAAACTCTTCATTATCTTTCATATGGTTAAAGTACAGAACAAGCAAAAAAAATTCAACATAACAGGAAATGATCCAGACATTAGAAGATGTTTTGGTCAAGGATAGCTTTCAGTCAATCAGATATAGTAATCCAAATATAATTAGATGCTCTAATAACTCGTTCATATGTCATTACTCTATCCATTTGTGATACGATTTCAATCAGTGACAAAGGAACCTCATGTTAAAATGTATAGATCATACATAATTTGTTTCGCCCAACTAAAAATATCATTCTTAAACCACTAATATCAACAATTAATCCTACAAATTCTAAACCCTAGAAGTTTCTCCCTTTTTAAACCCCAAACCCACATTACTTCCTTCAACAATCTCAACTCAAACACAACTCACCATTACTTCATTCCAAACCATTGAATACTAACACATAATCAAAGAAATTTTAAACCCAAACTAAAAATATCATTCTTACCTCAACACCCTTCTTACTCCGTCGATCGTTACTCTCTAACTAAATCTCTGCGTCAAAATGAAGAGCCTCGTCGCTCCTTTGCTAAAAATTTAATCTTTGCATTCAGATGAAGAACTTTCCCTTGTGTAGTATCAAAACCCTGGTTCTTACGTTGTGGAAGACTTCAAAATTTTCGTTCTTTCTCAAATACATCCGCTCATTTTTTTTACCGGTTCACCGGGTAATATATTTTTTTTGTTCTTTTTTTTTTCAATTCAACGATTCACGGTGAACCGACTTGATCCAATGGCCTCCATTGAATGACCTGTATTTAGTTGGTCTTTAAGCCGTTTTTTTAGAATTATCCTTTTACCCGCGAGCAAAATTCGTCTCCAAATGAAAATATTAAATTTTAGAATCATAATTTTATAAATTTTGACTTTGAAAAAAATTTCAAATAAAATTTGAGTTATAAAATGAAATTTTGAATAATTTGAAAATTTAATAATTAGTGTATCAATTTTCATGTTCGAGTTAAGTCACTTAACTTTGCCTGATATATGTATATTGCATATAAAATAAATAAATAAATAAATAAATAAATATATATCTCGTATATGGTTATAGAAATCCTTTTAAATTAGAATCAATTAGTGTCATAACATTATAAATGTTAATAATTACCAACAATTGTTGGGTGCATTGGTAAGATACATTGCACTCCCAAAGAGAGGACATGAGTTTGAACCTTGGAGATGACATTGTTGGGAGGGGCAGCCTTGCACCCCGAACATGGACCGTAAGACGGACATGCATATAACCAAAAAATGTTTATAATTAAATAAGAACATAGACTCGAACAACTCGACCAGACTCGAGTCAAAATTTTAAAATAAAATTTAAGTTATAAAATAAGACTCCTTAACTCGACTAATTCGATACTTTTTACTCGACTTAATTTAACTCGATCGAATATTCACTCATATCTCCACGTAAGACTCCTTAACTCGACTAATTCGATACTTTTTACTCGACTTAATTTAACTCGATCGAATATTCACTCATATCTCCACGTGGTGTTGCACTGGCCTCTTTTATTTTATAAGATTGGGTTCCCTCCCACACCCCCACATGATCCCCTGTAGCTCTTTCATTTAGCATGACTAGAGAGTTTTCTCTCTCGTTGTCCAAGTGGCCTCCCTTGAAACATTTTGCAATATTGGAGTTTTCCATTCCAATTTTAAAGAGAGCCTCTCTTAATTATTTTTATTTTATAAGATCTGGGGTTTTCTCTCATTCTTTATACGATATTTTTTTGTACACTTTCTTTTAAAAATTTTAATAACGTCACATGTAATGTTTTTTTTTTTTAAATTGAGATTATTTCTCTGACAATCCCTTAATTCTTTTTCATACTCTCATTTAAAAAAGTTGGGGTTTCCACTACTATTCATATCAACTTTGATTTGTATTCTTTAATTTTGTAAAATTAGGGATATATCTATCCCTTCAACATGACATTGTCCTAAACTTCTCTCATTTTGTAAGATTTCAGGTTCTTTATTTCGTTATTCATGTGATCCTCCCTCGACAGTCGACTCTCATTTTGTGATATTGAGCATTTGTAATTTAGATTGTTTTACTGTTTGGTTGCACTCACGAGCATTCTAAGATATTCTCCATGTTCATATATATATTAGTGTGCTGTTTAAAATGTCTAAATTTTGTCCATCAACATTATAGAAAAGCATTCAAAACCATTGAATCGTGAGTAATGTAGCGACTAAATGATGAATTTAGGGATTTTAGGTTTTCTCACTAAAGGGTAGAAGTCGATTTGGGAATTTTGGGATTTCTCACAGAAGAGAAAAAGCACGTGTGATAAAAGGAAACCTTTATTATTATTATGAAACTGGATAGTTTTACAAAATAAAATAAATACATATATATACTAATAAAGAAAAGACTTAAAGAAAGATAACTAACACCACAAACATTGGTAACTAACCCAGCTGTACAAACAAACTTAATACCCCTCAAGTTGGAGCATATAAATTTTGTATGCCCAACTTGAGAACTAAACTTCTAAAAGATGTAGAATGCAGAGTCTTGGTGAAGCAATCGGCCAGTTGATGATGTGTGGAGATAGGCAGCAGAGTTATAACCCCATTTTGAATCTTCTCACGAATTAGATGACAATCTATCTCAATATGCTTGGTCCTTTCATGATTAACTAGATTTTTTGCAATTTTTATAGCAGACAAGTTATCACAAAACAGATTTGCAGAAGAAGAAGGTACATGTGAATCATTCAAAAGATAATTCAGCCATTGAATTTCACAAGTTGCAGCTGTCATGGCTCTATATTCAGCCTCACTAGATGATCTAGAAATAGTGGCATGTTTCTTTGATTCCCAAGAGACTAATGATTTACCAAGAAATATACAAAACCCTGTAACTGATCGTCTAGAATCATGATATGTAGCCCAGTCAGAATCAGAAAAACCATTTTAAATCATTGACAAAAGGAAAAAACAAACCCTAGCCAAAAGTCCCTTTAAGATACCTTAAAACTCTATGTGCAGCAGCAAGATGTAAATCAGTAGGAGAAGATAAGAATTAAGACAATTGTTGCACAGCAAATGTGATATTAGGCCCGATGTTTGTTAAATATAGTAATTTTCCTATAAGTCTTCTGTATGCAGTAATGTCAGCTAATGGTGTTCCTTCAGTTTTAGATAAACTGTTCTTAGCTAAAAGAGGAGTTGACATAGGCTTAGAATCAATAAAACCTGTCTATTCAAGAAGTTCTAGAGTGTATTTTCTTTGGCATAAGTTAATGCCTTGCTGAGATCTAGCAACTTCTAGACCTAGAAAATACTTTAAACCACCTAGATCCTTAATCTTAAAAGTGTCATGCAAAAAAGTTTTCACAGCTTGTATTTGATTAGAATTTGGACTAGCAAGTATTATGTCATCCACATAAACTGTTAAAGCAATAAAATCAGTTCCATTCCCTTTAACAAAAACAAAATTATCAGATGCAAGCTGTTTATAACCTTGAGAAAGTAAGGACTCTTTTAACCTAGCATTCCATTGCCTACTAGCCTGTTTCAAGCCATATAAACTCTTCTTAAGCTTGCAAACTAAATTAGAATCCTGAGGTAGAAAACCAGGGAGAGATTTCATGTAAACTTCTTCATTCAAATATCCATGTAAGAATGCATTATTTACATCTAATTGTTGTAAAAATCACCCTTTGCGGCAGCAACTGCCAGAATAGTCCTAATAGTAGTTAATTTAGCAGCATGACTAAAAGTATGTAAGTAATCTAACCCTAGCTGTTGAGTATAACCTTTGGCAACTAAACGGGCTTTATACCTATCTAGAGATTCATCAGATTTTAACTTAGTCCTATAGACCCATTTACATCCAATTGCAACTTTATCAGGGGGCAAAGGAACCAAATCCCATGTATTATTATTTTGCAAAGCTTGTATTTCTTCATTCATTGCTGTTTTCCAGTAATCATGAAGAACAACCTGCTTATAGGACTTAGGTTCACTTAGAATAGTAGCATTCCAAATATAAGAATGATAAGCAGAAGACAAAGAATTATAGGATAGCACTTGAGAAATATTATGGGGAGAAATTCGAGAACCATGTAAAGAGACTTGATAATCCTTAAACTTTTGTGGAAGGTTAATGGTTCTGGAAGGCCTTGTTGAAGGTATAGTCACCAACTTGTGACTTGAAGATCCTGTATTAGAAGCACTTGAAACAGACTCAGAATTACTGTTTAAGGAATTAGTGTTAGAAGAATGGTTGAAGTATACAACCTGAGGACTTGAAGATGGAAGGACAGTTTCTGAAGTTGAATGAGGAAGACCATCATCAATTAAAGAATTTTCATGTAAAGGTAAAACAATACTAGAAATATCTGAACCTTCTTTTTTAAAAGGAAAAGAATTTTTAAGAAAAGACACATCTGTAGAAACAAATATGTCTTTTGTTTCTAAATTGTATAATCTATACCCTTTAATATTCTTTGGATATCCAAAAAAACACATTTAGCAGTTTTTGAATACATCTTACTTTGTGGCTTAGGTAAGATGTTGGCAAAAGCAAGACAACTAAATATTTTTAAATATGAAAGTTGAGGTTTCTTGTTGAACAAGGTTTCAAAAGGAGTTGAGTTACTTAAAAAAGGTGTGGGAGTTAGGTTTATCAAATAAACAACATGTATGACACAATCTAACCAAAAAACTAAGGGTAGATTCGATTAAATTCTAAGAGAACAAGCAACAGAAAGCAAATGTTGATGCTTACGTTCAACTACACTATTCTGTTGTGAAGTGTGAGTGCAAGAAGCTTGATGAATTATGCCTTTTTGTTTAAATAAATCTAACATATTGAACTCTTTGGCATTGTCACTTCTGAAAATTTTAATTCTCTTAGAAAATTGAGTTTCAACCATATTATAGAACTCCTCAATAGCATTTTTGACATCAGATTTAAATTTTAGAGGATATATCCAAGTATACCTACTGTGGTCATCTGCAATAGTTAGAAAGTAACTGAAACCATACACACTCTTGATAGGAAAAGGACCCCAAATATTTAAATGTACTAAGTCAAAAATAAATTCAGTTATGGAATTACTAACAGGAAATGGAAGCCTTTTCTGTTTAGCAAGGTGGCATATATGGCAATCAAGATCAGAAGAATTAGAAGAACTAATAGGTATATTTTTATTCAATTCAGCAAACCATTTCATCCTTGTACATGAGGGATGCCCTAACTTATTATGCCAAAGTTTGAAAGCTACAAAATTACAAACAGAATCATAGACAACAGAAACAAAAGACTTATCAGATGCAAAAACATAATTAGAAGCAGAAAGAAAAGAAGTGTCTAACTGGTACAAGCCATCTTGTTGTTTAGCTATAGCAATCATCTTCCAAGCTACTACATCCTGTAAAAAACAAACATCAACATTAAAAATTAAAAAAATATTACTTGTTGCCAACTTAAAAATTGAAATCTGATTGAATGCAAAATTAGGTATATAAAACACATTATATAATACTAACATAGAATAGATTTTAACAGTATCAACAAAAGGCACTTGAATAAGCTGACCATTAGGTAGTTTAACATATTTATCAAAAATAGGATGTTTGTCAATAAAAAAATTAAGACAATTAACTATGTGATCTGTTGCACCAGAATCTAGAATCTAAGAGGAATTACTAAGCTTAATAGAGGAACAATTGAAAACCATACCTGCTTCCTGAGATGGAACATCAAAAGCAACAGTCAAAGCATTAATCTTGAATTCTTGAATTGAGGACTGATTTCTTTCTTGCAAAAGACTTAAAAGAGCCTAATATTGATCCTTAGTAAACATAGTTGGAGCCAAAACACTATCTTTAATACCAAGGCTGGCAGAAGTATCCCCAGAAAAACTAACATTGTTTGCCTTAGAAACAACACTTTTGTTCTTATAATCAGGAGGAAATCCATGCTTCCTATAGCATCTATCAATGGTATGCCCATACAACCCGCAAAAGATACACAAAGGCCTTTTACTATTAGCAACATTAGCAGAGAATTTCCTAGACCCAATATTGTTTCTAGACTCAAAATGAACACAATAATCATTGGTTTTGGCAGTCGATTCATACCTACTAGCAAGTAAGACACTGAAATCAACACTAGATGCTAAAGACCGCTCATGTTGCACAACTATGGCAAATGGCTTATTTACAGTAGGAATAAGCTTCATCATAAGCAACTGAGATTTGGGAACAGAGAAGTTATCACCTAAACCTCTAAGAAACCGAAGAAGAAAATCTTGCTTACGGTATTTGACAGCAGAACAGTCGCAAGAAGTTAAGGGACGAAGATTGGAGATTTCATCCCAAATCATTTTTAATTGAGTGTAATAAACGGTAACGAAAAGATTACATTGACTCAACGAATAGAACTCGTGAAGAAGATCGAAAACCCTAACCAGATTGCCTTGATTGAAGCGGTCGAACAAATCTTTTCACAATTCGGACGTCGTATCAATCCAGAGTACACTCTGGGCAATGTCAGGATTCAAAGCTCTCTGCAACCACGAAAGCACTAGATTATTATATTTAACCCAGGAACTGAAACGAGGATCGGACTCGACGGGCTCCTTAATCGACCCATCAACGAAGGCGAACTTATTCTTGGAAATCAATGACATCTTCATTGATCTGGCCCATCCGTGGTAATTGTTGCCATTCAGAAAAGAAGAGGTAAGTATTAAGGCCGTATTTTTATTTGGTTGTATGTAATATTCACCGGCGGGATCGTCGTTTTTGAAGGGACACCCGGAATAAGAGGAATCGGAAGATACCATGATGAATTTAAGGATTTTAGGTTTTCTCACGAAAGGGTAGAAGTCGATTTGGGAATTTTGAGATTTCTCACAGAAGAGAAAAAACACGTGTGATAAAAGGAAACATTTATTATTATTATTATTATGAAACTGAATAATTTTACAAAATAAAATAAATACATATATATACTAATAAAGAAAAGACTTAAAGAAAGATAACTAACCCCACAAACATTGGTAACTAACCCAGCTGTGCAAACAAACTTAATACTAAAAAATATGAGTATGTGGTCTTTTCCCAATTTTTATAAGAAAAATTAGCCTTAGGGAATTTCTTTTAAAATGCTAGTGTTTTGAATAAAATACCGGGAGTAGTCACCGATCATTTTAAAAAAGGTAGACCGAACACCGAGAAAACAAAACCAGAGATTTAAAAAGGGTTCGGGAGTCGGTTACGGATGGGGAAGGTTTAGCACCCCAACGCCGCCCAAATTGGTACCTAACGGTTCGCAATGTATTTATTAGAGAAATTTAAAAACCCGGCCTGATTTAATTAAAAATTTCTGAATGCATGATCATATGAGACAGACAATCGTACCCAATCCACGATACCAAAAGAGATGACGCCCAAATATTTGGGACGACAGTCTCACTAGAATATCGGCATTTCGAATACTAAAAATAAAATAAAGCAATAAATTAAACATAACAATTAAATATGCCTGAACAATTTAGATGTGCTAATATAATTAAAACATGGCACAAAAAAAAACATAATACGTGAATAAAATAAAATAAAATAAACACATAAATGTGAGCAAAACATTTTTTACCAACAAATAAGTAAGTGACCATACATAATAATATATAGCCACACACCATATTTAATATATATACAGTAATAAACACAAAAAGAGGATATATATATATATATATGATACAAAATATATGTACATGGACATGGTAACACAACCATGAAAACTTACATATACATAATTATACATATATTGCATCATCGTATATTTTAATAATATAGAATGCACTATATAAGGAATGGCAATCATACTAAAATTGAAATTAAATGACAAAACAATATATATATATACATACATAATAATTTAGAATCATAATTTACGTAAAAATTATATACCATACAAAATCATGGAAATAAAATTATTTACATATTTATTTATGTATGCTCTACCATAATTCTTATGGAAATAGACTTTATAAATATTATAAGTAATTATACCATAAATATATACCCAAAGTAAATGCACAGATATTCTATAAAAAATTAGGCAATAAATTAAAATAGAAAAATAGACCGAAACAAAAGGGACTAAAATAACACAAAAACAAAGCTGAAATTAAAATGTATGAAGCAAAAGGGGCAAAACTAAAATAAATAGGAATTATGTGCAATAAATGAAAGACACAAATAAGGGACTGAAATGAAAATAGGCAGAATCAAGGTGTAAGAATATATTATGCAAAAAGATTAGGGATTTAAGAAGTAATCAACCCATCACTTGTTATTTTAATGATTAATTAGGGGGTAAATTGCAAAGTGCCTTGAAATAAGAGGGACTAAAAATGTGATTTGCCGCATGCGGAATGGCCTCTGATGTTATTACCTATATGCGGAATGGCTTATACGAAAGTTAACCCATTTTTAAATTATTCAATTAATATAAAAGCCACTTAAAAAAACAGGTTCATTTGTTTCTCATCTTCCTAAAGTTAAAATACTAGGGCTCCCTCTCTTTGTCCTCTCGACTTCCGGCGCCGCATGCCTCGTCGGCGGTCGTTAGTCGACGTCGGTGAGTCCTCAAACCCCCTTTTTTATTTTTTTTTATTTTTTTCTTTGTTTCGCCTAAAACCGCCCCTAAATCATATTTTGGAGCCTAGATTTTGGTAAGAAGAAGAGAAAATCTAATCCCTCTTCTCTCATTTTCATCTCTATTTTCTTTCTTTTAACCCGTTCGGTTTTCTAAACGGCAACGCGGCTAGGCTTGGTCATCAGAGTAGTTGCAACGGAACGAAAAGGTAACCTCTTTGGCTCTTTTTTGTATTCGAAATAGAAGAAAAGAAAAAAAATATAAAACGAAAAGGAAAAAAAAGAAAGTGGTTACCTCAAGATCTCAATATTCTTTTTTTTTACTTTCATTCCCAGTAAAAACCCGTTCTTTCATTTTCATTTACATCTCGGTTTTAATAGAGATTTTACAATGATTGTTTTTCACTGTTCCTGACAATCTAATCGGCCACTTGCATGTCGGCCACATCTCGGCCGTTGATTTCGCGGCGGTGGACGGCTGGATCAAGCTCGGGAACGGACTGCAATGGCTCGAATTGAGGATCTCAGATAGCCGTTGGGAGTTTTAATTTACCGTTGAGTGTGTTGTTTGTTTAATTGCTGTTTTTAGTTTAATGATACGGTGCGTATCATGTTTAATAAGAAGACTGTGAAACGCTGCCGTTTTGGTGGATAGGGTTTATAGGGCTTGCTGAGACACATCCATCCTCATCTTTGTTATTGTTGGCTATTTTGGATATCTATTGAGATATACTATGTCTGCCTCCTATTTCTGTTTTATTTTCTTCTTTGATTTCTTATCTTCAATCCAGATCTTCATTTACAGTGATTACAAGGGTATCAGAGCTATCATCGATCCGGAAGATGGTGGAAACTAGGCAACAATCGAGTCAAGCTAACACATGGCAGTTGGAATCGGAGAGATTACAGTCTGAAATTTCGAAGCTTGATGAGAAAGTGGAAGCTAAGCTTGCGGAGTTTAAGGTCCAATTGATGGTCCATTTCAAGTACTTATTGGACGAATCAATTGGGAAGGTAGTGGGTTCCATGAATATCAATTCGGCTACTCAGGGTGTGACGGGTTCAGCCCCTAGTTCGTCGAATCCGGTTAACACTAACACGGCTGGAGCAACGATGGACGACACGGGACCAGAGGTTACTATCTTAGATGTTGGGGATCCTAAGGAGCGAAATGAGGACCAGATTCACACTGGGAACTTGGCATATAAACTGTTATGCCCAAAATTTGATGGGTCTGACTTCAAGGGGTGGCTCTGCAAACTGGAACAATACTTTGAGGCTGAGCGGACGCCGGAGAGTGCCAAAGTAAGGTTGGTGATGCTTCATTTGGAGGGAAAAGCACTACAGTGGCACCACTTTGCGACGAAAAATCTTTCAGAGTTGAATCAACTGACCTGGAACCAGTATCTGACCAAAATGAAGGAACGGTTTGCACCAGGAGGGTTCGAAGATCCATTTTCAGATTTGGTCGGGCTATGGCAAACGGATTCGGTGGAGAAGTATTACGAAGAATTTATTGATTTGCTGAATCAGGTAAACCTTCCTGATGATTATGTTTTGAGTCTCTTTAAAGCACATTTAAGGTTGGAAATTAGCCAATATGTTCAACTCTTGCATCCTTCATCGTTATCGGAAGCTTTTCAAATGGCCAAACATCTAGAGAGCATGTTTTTCCCTGGGCCAAAGAGGTCATACTCCAGTTTCAGTCGAACAGTAGCTCCCTCTGCAATTTCCATTCCCCCTAGACCTGCATTAGTTGGGTTCAAAGGCCCTGTGAGTGGAGTAAATTCTTCTGCCCCATCAATTGCTTCAAGGAACACAACTCCTAAAGCATTAAGCCCGGTGCATCCGAAAGGGCCTAGTGTCAACAACTCTAGAGGAGCAGGGAAGGCCTTGTCAGCTGCTGAGATTGAAGAGAGGCGTAGGAAGGGCCTGTGTTTTTAGTGTGCTACGAAATACTCCCCAGGGCACAAGTGTCAGAAATCCCAACTTTATCAGATTCTAGTTGAAGGCATCGAAGAAGAAGGGGAGCAGGAAGAGTTTTTAGATTGTGAGGAGCATGGAGAGCTAACAAACATAGATGGGCCTGCAACAGAGTCACCTATACTGTCTCTACAAGCTATATGGGGGACTGATCAGTGGGAAACTATGAAGTTGAGGATTAGAGTGGGGAACATGGACTGTGTTGCCTTGCTAGATTCCGGAAGCACCCATAAATTTATCAGTTTGGCTGTGATTAAGAAACTAGGGATGTTGGTGGACAAGAGGAAACAGTTGAAGGTCACAGTGGCAGATGGCAACTCACTGGGCACTCTTGGAGAATGTTTGAAGGTGAAGTGGGAGGCACAAGGATATTGTTTCCAGTCTAACTTTCTGGTGTTAGCTTTAAGGAACTGTGATGTGGTTCTTGGTGTACAATGGTTTTCTCAGCTGGGAGCCATTAAATGGGACTTTGCAGAACTGAAGATGGAATTCAGATACAATGGTGAGTTGGTGGAACTGAAGGGGTGTAAGTCAGAATCATTCCAATGGACTGATGCAAAAGCCTGTGCTAAACTGATGGGAGGCACAACCAGTCCATGCAATTTCTCTTTAATGGCCCTCAATGCCCATTTGGAAATGAAGGGAACAGTGGAGAAAGGCAACCAGGGAATTGAAGTATTGTTGAAGGAATTCTGGGATGTTTTTGAAGAGCCAAAAGACTTACCTCCTTCCACTCTGCTATCCAAACAACTCCATACCGCCTTGTATGGCCAAGCACCAGGAGAACATTTGCCTTATACAGCAGGGGAGTCCTTAGTTTCTTCAGTGGATAGAGGCTTGCAACAGAGGGAAGCTGCTTTAAAGATGGTGAAGTTTTATTTATAGAGGGCTCAGATCAGAATGAAACAACAGGCAGACAAAAGGAGGACTGAGTGTGAATATCAAATTGGAGATCTGGTATATTTGAAGCTGCAGCCTTATCGCCAACAGACTGTGAAACAAATGACTTTTCAGAAACTTGCCCCAAAATGGTTTGGTCCTTTTTACATTATTGGCAAAGTGGGCTATGTTGCTTATAAACTGCAGTTACCAAGAGATTCTAGGGTTCATCCCATTTTCCATGTTTCCCAGCTGAAAAAACACATTGGGAGTGCTGACTACAGTTCTGAATTGCCTGTTATTAATCCTGATGGGGAAATCAGTAAGGAACCCTTGAGAATTGTTGACAGGAGAATTGGGAAGAGAGGAGGAAGAGCCATCACAGAAGTGTTAGTGGAGTGGGCCAATGCGTTTCTAGAGGATGCTACATGGGAGTCACTTCATCAGCTCCAAATTCGTTTTTCCAGATTTTCATCCTTGAGGACAAGGATGCTCTTTGAAGGAGAGACACTTGCAATGGCTCGAATTGAGGATCTCAGATAGCCGTTGGGAGTTTTAATTTACCGTTGAGTGTGTTGTTTGTTTAATTGCTATTTTTAGTTTAATGATACGGTGCATATCATGTTTAGTAAGAAGATTGTGAAACGCTGCCGTTTTGGTGGATAGGGTTTATAGGGCTTGCTGAGACGCAACCATCCACATCTTTGTTAATGTTGGCTATTTTGGATATCTATTGAGATATACTCTGTCTGCCTCCTATTTCTGTTTTATTTTCTTCTTTGATTTCCTATCTTCAATCCAGATCTTCATTTACAGTGATTACACGGACGGTGGGATTTCATCTCGAAATGGACGGGTGAGATGCAATCTGGTGAAGTGGCAGGTGCGTGAAAGTCGATTGGTTGGTGGGCGCGTGTTCTTCATGCGCGATCCGAGGGGTCGCCTGAGCTTTGATCTTGACCGTTGGATCATATTTTGATCCAACGGTCACAAGGTGGCTGCACATGGGACAAAACACAAATTAGAGTTTCATTTTTGTAATATTGGGCCAAAGTTGGGCTTATCAGTTTGTAATAGAAACTTAATTTAATGGACATTTATTTAATATTTATTTAATATTTATTATTTTATTATTATTATATCAAAATATAAAGAGAACTAAATAAACAATTAATTCAAAAAATTAGTGTTTATAGTTGTCCCTCTTTGCTCATTCTGGTGAAACAATAATAGAGCAAAGATCATAAATACTAATTTTGCCTTACTTCCCTGTTTAGGAGATTCGGAGCCACGTCTCTTCTGCATGAAAAAGTCGTGTTCTTCCTCCGTCTGAAGCTTTGGATCTGCGAGTTCTTGTATAGAATTCTGAGCTTTTCTTTGGCAACATCTCTTTGGGTCACGAATTCTTCTGACAAAGTCTTTCATCTTCACGTCTTGGAGTTGCAGGTTCTTCCTATATAGAACACTTTTCACTCTTTTGGTTGGATTCTTTGAGCTAAGTTCTTCCTATATAGAACTTTTTCAATCTAAAATTCAGAAGCTACAAGCTTTTCCTATATAAAACTCTTTGCTTCGAAATCTTGGGCTTCGGGTTCTTCCTATATAGAACCTTTGGCTTGTCTTCAGCTATGCATTTTCAGGTCACAAGTCCTTCTTGTATAGAACTTGTCATCTTCATTTTTGAGGCTATGAGTTTTCCTATATAGAACTTTCCGCTCTGATTTTTCCAAAGCACACGAGTTCCTCCTATATAGAACTTTCAGCTTTGAAAACTTATGGTTTCAGGTTCTTCCTGTATAGAACCTTTCATCATGGAATCCGGGTTCTTCCTATGTAGAATCCTCTTTTTGCAGTTTCAGGTCCTTTCCATATAGAACCTTTCATCTGCAAAGTTTAGGCGTTGAAAAATATTAAATAGTATCTCGATTCGTTGTTGTGTTCCTAATTGAAATGTAAATAAAAAAGACAAATATTTATTTGGTTTTGATCGAAATTCTACATTTACAGAGTCTTGCTTATAAAAATAATCCACTAATATTATCAGTAAAAACACTTTAACTCAACTTCTCATTAGTTGCAGATGCTCTCTCATACAACATTTTTTAGTAATTCGCTCACTTACATAATTTCCACTGATTACTTAAACACACATCGATAAAATTGCGAACAAAACAATTAAAATGCACAAGACATTATTTCTCGACAAACGAATATACGCTAAATACAATCAAGCTCAATATGCTACTAAAAATACATGACTTCTTAAATTTTTTTCTGAGATAGGTCATGTATGGTAAATAGCGGTTTGAGCCAAAATTAAATGTTTGAACTAATTTGAATGTTTGGTGAATTGCATATTGAAATAGCGGATTGGGGTGAAACCTCTAATTTAAAAAAAAAGTTACTAATAGGAGTTTTTTAAATTAGAAGTTTTGACATAAGAGTTGTAAAAGACTATTTTACCCTTAACAATTATAAAAAAACTCCAAATAACCTAAATTTAACCTTGTTTGTTTTAATTATCCACCCTCATGTAAACTAATACTTTTTGTTTTCTTCTTATTATTACTATGTATGTATTTAAAATTTAATAATTAATTGAATTGTATTAAAAATAATTTTATAAATAATAAACTGATATATAGATCCTTCAAATAATTTTGTTGGAGTATGCCCAAAGATCGATCATGAGATGATTGTAAAAGACATACTTATTTTATCTTGTTTATTAATATAAAGCCATTATTATTATTTCAGTCTTATTCTGTGTGTTTATAAATAAACCGAATTATAATAAAGTCCGTAGAATAATATAGTTATTCTTAAAATGTCCTTAGTCGAGTATTATTGTGGGCATGAACAACAATAATATATTAAGACTAATATGTAGTTGATTGATGACAAAGTGGTGTCATTGACATGGAGATGTCAAAATCAATACATAAGTATGTGTTAGAGAACGACATACTAGACTGGCCCGCTATGAGTATGTTTCTTGGATTATTATGTGACAGTCACAACATTGCTCATGGTGATAACTACATGTATGATCCTCAGACTTGAGATCACCGTTATTTCAACATTGTGAGTGACATATTTTGATACAATCAAACGTGTGTCGTAACTGACTACACTATAATACTGATATTGAATATGTTGCAATCTATGTAGCGGAATAGGATTGATCAAGATAGGATTTGTCCCTCCTACATAATACGAGTAATATCATATGCCACTTGATTGAGTGAGACTAGAAATGTATGGCCATGCTCGAATAAATTGATATGAGATATCATAATTATTCGTTTATAATGGTCTACTCAAGATATCAAGAAATATTAGATGGACTATACAAGTGTGACTATTCCATGACTTGTGTTCGATCTAGATATAAGGACAAAAGGATGTAATACATGAAAAAAGTTAATCACGAAAAAGGTTATGTCGAACCACGACTTCTTGTAACTTAGGTAGCAATGATGTATTGCTAGATGTCACCCATTGCTTGTAATGTTAGAATTGTTCTAGATATTACTGCTAACGTTGCATGAACCTACAAGGGTCACACCCTATGATTGAAACGAATAAATATCGACTAGATAGCATGTGTACAAACTTGTTGTGCACGAAATAAGTAAAAATCAAAATTATTATGATTATTGTAATTATAGATAATTTCGTTTATATATATTTTAATACTAGATAATTATTATAATTATCAGATACTATTAAAATATATATCCCTAAAGAAACATGATTAAAGTAGAATCGGATTCTACATATTTAATTATATTCGGTTAAATATTTTATATATTTAAAGAATCTGAATTTAATTAGAATTAGAGTTTTGAATGCTATATAAAGGCATAAGGTCTAGCAGCCAAAGTTTGCTTTTGCAAAAAAAAAACCTCTCTAACATTTAGAGAAGAGAAAATATTGTTCGTTTTGTTCGGGTGGACCGCGTAGAGGTCAAAACGCTATTGTAACGACTTGGATTCGATATCGTGCTAGAAGAATTGGATTCTCCTAACTCCTTGCGATTTTCCAAATTTAATTAAGGAAACGTTTCATCCCTTTTCGCCCCGAATTCGTTCCTCGTACATGGATCACTAGTGGAATATGCCAGATAATTTTTCCGCTACGCCATGGGGTGTACCGACGTTTCCCAACAACTAATACATTTTTTTCTTATTATTCCCACACATTTATATTTGTATTTAAAATTAGTAATTAATTAAATTGTATTAAAAATAATTTTATAAAATAATAAATTAATATATAGATATGTGATAACGTTTTTATTAAAACTTTTAAGTATTCCATTTTTGAAGAAAAGATTTGTTTAAAAGGGTAACTTTAAAAAAATCGAGTTTTGAAAAACAATGAAAATTTGGAGTCACCACCAGCCACTTAGGTAGGCCGGGCACCATAAAAACTAGAGAATCGTTTTGAAAAGCGTTCGTGAGTTGGTTACGTGTGGGGAAGGATTAACACTCTCATCACGCCTGAAAATCTGTACCAAAATATTTGTTGCTTTTAATCGATGGAAATTGTTGAAATTTAAATTGAATTTAATTATGTGTTCTTAATTGAAAGTTGACTCTAATTGTACATGATTTATCAAATTGGCGGGTTCAAATTAACTAAACATCTATTAATAAGGATGATGATACGTAGGACCATAGATTAAACTGGCATCATATAAGACTAACTATTGTGTTAATTTATGGTTCAACTTTTGTACGTCACCTTTATGCATGATGCAAGCATTTAGATATGATGTCATGATATTGTCAATTTTAAATTAATGTTTACATTCAGACAGTGAGAATTAATTCAAATATTTGCTCAATATCCATTAAGATAGGACTGCTACGACACAAATGTCAGAATTAATAAATACTTCTTTTTTAGAGTTTAGATTAATTAACATGTATTTAACATATCAAATGTCATATGAATGAAAATTAATATACATGTCACATAAAGCTTACATTAAACACACAAAAGGTACACCAAAGCCCTAACCTAAAAGGCCCAAATTATGGGGGAAATCAATTAATAATTTAATTATTAATTAAGTAAATCTAATATTAACCCCAAATTAATTAATCCTAAGACTAGAAAATCTAAACAAATTATGAATTATCTTATATCATGATAGATAATTAATTTGATCAATTTTAAACTAGTATTCCAATGAGCCAAGGATATTATTTAAAACGAATCGAATCAATTAACCATGACTTTAAATTAAAAGTCCATCTAAGTCCAAAGTTAATTTTATCCTAAAAAGTAATTAAGATGTGTTCAATTAATTGAACGAATTTAACACTTATCCCAATAAATCAAGGGTAAATTTAAATTCACTAAACTAATTCGAACTTTAGGTCTAATTATGACTCAAAAAAATTAATCCTAAATTAATTTAAAGATCGTGCCCCAATGAGACGAGCACACAATTTTAAATTAATTAAATTAATTTTGCCTAATCTATTCTAAGACTAAACTTGCAAGCCCAAAGCCCAAAACATAGCCAAGCCCAAACTACTTAAACTAAGCAACCTAAGCCCAAAGCACAAAAAGGCCCAAAACCACATATTATATAAAAACACATATTTAAAAATATTATATATTCGAAAGTGTATTACATATTTCAAAAGTTTTTTTTACAATGACAACTGAATTTTATTAATAACCATGAAAATATCTCAAATACAAAACATCCAAAATGGAGAATAATGAGATCTAGTACACCAAAATCTCAAACAACCCAAAGATGCAAAGAAAAATAAATATTTTCATAGATATTAGCATACCGATAAAATCTAGAAGTCTTCCTGAATTTCCTTGTCTCTATCCAAACGAGACGCTTTACGATGTGAAAAAGGAGTGGTGAGCGAATCAAACTATCAAGCAGATTGCTCCGCTACCCAGGTCTGATTACATCGGCAAACAACCATCAACCGAGATGGGATATATCTTCTATGAACACCGACAGAATCAAAATCAGAAACTAGCTCCGCGAAGATCACTGTAAGAGCACCAAACAAATGCTAAGGTATGCTGAAATCATGCCAAAACGACAGATGAAACGAACCAAAAAAATAATGAAAAAGCGTGCCACAAGGACAGAGAAAACACGTGCCACAAGGACATAAATTTTATTGAAAATAGAAAAAAACAAGAAAATAAAAAACGGGTAATTAATGAATCCGGCGGACGGTAACCAACATAAAATTTAGAACCGTCGCCGGCTAATCAAAGAAGAGTGGGTGAGAACCCTTGCGGCGCAATTGAAGTATGAGAGAAAAAAAATTAGGTCTAGTTTGTGTTTATTAATGTTAATAATTTTAAAAGAATGGATAAGTATTCTATACACAGGCGGTGGAAACTGAAAGTTTCCACAAGCGCCTTAATTTTAGGGTATAGGGAGTTAGTTTAAGGTATAGAGTTTAAGGGTTTAGGTGTAGGGGTTAGAATTTAGGGATAGTTGTTTTAATTTAAGGTTTAGTGTTATAATTTAGGGTTTATAGGTTAAAACCTAAATCCTCATCATATTACCTTAAAAACTAAACCCTAACCCATAAATCCTAAATTATAACCCTAAACCTTAAATTGAAACAACTATCCCTAAATTTTATACACCTACACCTAAACTCCTAAACTAACTTCATATACCCTAAAATTAAGGCGCTTGTGAAAACTTTCAAAAGCTATGTATTATATATATCAAAAACCTATTATATGTATGTTGTAAAAACTTTATGTTGTATAAATATTATAAAAACCTTACGTTATATAGTTTAAACAAACATATATTATATTTTATCATGAAAACTATATTATATATACTATATGTTATGTATTATGAAACCTATATATTATATATGTCGTAAAACTTCATATATATAAAAAACTTTATTATGCCGTATATCATATATATATATACTATGCATATAATAAAAACATAAAAAAATATATTATATGTAGCATACATTATATTTATAAACTATTTATATATTATATACATGAAAAAAACATATTTCATAAAACATATGTTATATACATGAGAAATATATATATATATATATATATATATATATATATATATATATTAAGATATATTAAACATAGAACAAACATATACGTCAAGCCTCATATCATATATATCATTAAACACAAATCTAAACATCTAACAAATTGAAGCATGAGCAATAATAAAAAAAGCTGGAAAATAAAATGCATGAAACGGGGAAGGTTACAACACGGGAAAATGGACCAAATCATAAAGAAACTGTAAAACCAAAGAATTGATTTTGATATAACAAAGAATTTAAAGACTAAATTGAAAATAAAAAATAATTTTTTAAGTCCTCAAAACCTCCATAACTTAAATAAAGTGGTCAAGTCAAAACCAAAGAGTTATACAAATTTTTCTAAGTCAAAACAGTAATTTTCGAGTCAACGTTTCAAAACAACCCTTAGGTGTTTCGGAACGTTTTGGAACTGTTAACATTTGTTTCGGAACGAGTCCTCCCGTTTCGATACGGTAGTATCGAAATAGGACCCCATGTTTCAAAACGGATGAAGAACAACGAAATGGGCATATCTATTTCGATACGGTAGTATCGAAACGATCTCAAACGTTTCGAAACGAGATCTAAACTTGGATTCAAATTTAATGACCGTTGCAATTTATAACTAAAATTTTCAAAGCGGTTAAGATGTATCGAAAAGGTTTAAGCACGTTTCGATATGAGTTTTGATAGTTTCAAATTGTTTCAGAACGGATGTCAAGCCGTTTCGGAACGGGCTCTAAGCGTATCGAAACCATCGTGTTCGTTTTGATACGGTCTCTTAATTACACCCAACGGCTATTTCTATTTTGGTCTGTTTCGAAATAGGTACATGTATTTCGAAACGGGTAGTTGCATAAGTGCATTTATGGTGGGAAGATTGCATCCCAACGGCTATATTTATGATGGCAACAACCCCAACGGCTAGAATTGAATGAGAATGTATAAAAGGGAGTCCAAACACAACCAGCAACAACTATTGATCTTAAGAGAAACAATCCTACATTAAATCCAAGCTCAAGTGCTTAATTTCAATATTCTTGTAAAACCCCAATTGTCATTCCTTGTAATTTCATATTTCTTCAGATTCAATTGGGTTGGGTGCTTGTAATTTGGGCAATATTTGTCTTGAGAGATACTTTGTAATTGTCATATTCTTCTTTGTAAACTTGTGAGAGAGTTTGGTCAATTTTGGGTATAAAATTAACCATTTGTGTAAAGGTTTCCTCCTAAGCCTAGAAAATGGGAAGATCAACTAGTGAAGTTGTTTGGAAAATCCTTAGTGGGAGCTAAGGTAGTGGATGTAGAGTTCATTTGGAACTTGAACCACTATAAGTGCCTTTTTCTTCAATTTTTATTTTTACCACTTCACTACCAACCAATTTAAAAATCCAATTCACCCCCTCTTGGCATTTATCGATTCAACGATCCACTCAACAATTGGTATCAGAGCCTACCTCTTTTGAAGGATTAACAACCACAAGAGGAGATCCTAGAAGAGTTTGATCAAATCTCAAGTAAAGCCATGACATCTACCTCAACCTCCAACCTTTATGAGTCTCAATCCACCACTAAACCACCATTATTCAATGGGGACAACTACCCATATTGAAGGAATAGGATGCGTCTCTTCATCAAATCCATCGACTACATGGTTTGGGATGTAGTTGAAGAAGGGCCTTACATTCCGATGAAAAGAAATGATGAAGGAAGACTTGTCCCGAAGGTGAAATCGAAGATGACCGAAGAAGATAGAAGAAGGATGCAAGTCAACAATAAAGCATTGCACATCATCTTTTGCTCACTTGGTCCGGACATCTGTTTTAAGGTTTCTTCAATTGAGAGCACCAAAGAAGTGTGGGACACTCTTGAGACAACTTATGAAGGAACTAGCGACGTTAAGGAGACAAAGACCGGGATACTAAATTTGAGTTACAAGAACTTTAAGATGGATCTTGATGAGAGTATCTTCAAGATGTTTGATCGATTTTCGACCATCGTCAATGGTCTTAAAGGATTCGGTGAAGTGACTCCCGAAGACAAGCTAGTAAGGAAGCTTCTATATTCTCTCCCAGAATCTTGGGATGGTAAAAGAACAACCACCATTGAAGCTAAGAATTTGAAAACCTTGAAGCTTGATGAGCTAGTTGGTTCTCTCCTTACTCATGAGATTATGAAACAAGGAAGAGAAGAGGAAAAGAAGAAAGAAGAATAGAGAAGCAAGAGGTGGACAAGAAAAAGAAGCTAGGAGTTGCTCCCAAAGCCTCTCTACAAGAGGAGAGCTCTTCTAGTGAGGAGGAAGATTTCGAGGAGTTGGCAATGATAGCCAAACGTTTCTCACGGTTCATGAAGTCTAACCAATGGAGGAAATTTCAAAGAAAGAGAGACTTCAAGAACAAAGGCAAAGAAGAGGAAAAAGATCTCATCATTTTCTTTGAGTTCAAGAAGTCGGGTCATATTCGTTCTGATTGCCCTTAACTCAAGAAGAAAGGCATTGAGAAGAAGAAGAAGCTCAAAGCCAAGATTGCTACTTGGAGTGATGAGGAGTCATCCGAGGATGAGGAACACGAAGTGACCAACCTTTGCCTCATGGCTAATGAGGAGGATTCTATGGTAACCTCTAACTCATCTTGCTATGATTTTACATTTGTTGAAATGCATGATGCATATGATGAGTTACAAGAGGTATATGATGAGTTAGTAGAGAAATATAAGGAGTCCGTTTTGAAAAACAAAAAGGTCATTTCTGTTTTGAAAGCTCAAAACGATTTACTCTCTAAAACTAACTCGGATTTTAAGAAAAAAGGTTTTAAACTTGTAAGATGTAACACCTGGGTTTGGGGGTCGGGTGGAAATAAAATATTAAAATAATGTTTCGGGTTTTCCCTTTTTCTTCTTAAGATTTATTTAATATGTTGGACCCGGTTTGATTTAAGGCCCAAATTTCCATGGATTTTTAGAGTCTTGGATGATGGCCATTTTTCATTAATGGCAATTTTGTAATTACATGGCCTTTGTAAAATAAAACCATTTTATTTCAAATGCCAAAATTTCCTATCATCTTTTACCTCCCAAAACAAAACCAACGTGAAACTCCTCCCCTTCATGAAAGGTTACTATTCCATCACCATCATCCTTCATCCTTGATGATTTTCAAAAGGTAAACTTAACCTCGTGTTGTCCTCAACTTCCTCTTTCTCTCCATGCTTTTAGTTTTCCATGAAACCCATTATTTTGTGTTTTGAGTTTTTGGGTTTAAAGAATAAAAATCCAAACTTTATTGAATTTTGATCAAGCTTTTGATTCTTTGAAGTTAGATAAGTGTTTAGTAACCCAAATGGTCCAACATATATGATTTTTGCCAAGTTTTAACAACATTTTCAGATATGGGTTTTTGTGGGGTTTTAGAGTGTTCAAACATGAAGTTTTGGGGTTGTTTTAGTGTGAGAATTGATGGCTGATGTTTGTATGATGTTTGAGGGTTAATTTGGAAGCTTATGGGTGTGTTAAAAGTGTTGGAATTGATGGTTAATCGATGTGTGTTTGGGCTGCTCGGAAATGCTAGTTTGGGTGTGTTCTTAGTTGGCTATTTGCTTGAAAATGTGTCCCGGGTTTGCTTCGGTGATTGATTGATTGACTGATTGTTGATGTTTTGCTTGTGTTGGATTGCTTAGAACCAAGGTTTTGTGTTGGTGAGACATCGGGAACTAATTCGGGAAGCTTGGAAGATTGATTGGCTAGGGTTGTTGAGCTTGGAGTAGTCGGTGAGTGGTTCTTCTATTTTAAATTAGTTTCCAAATGTTTGGTTCGAGCATGTAGACCCAGGTCAGGCTTGGTAAACCCGCCTAGAGTTGGGATTAGATTGGTAGTCTAATCTCAAGCATTAGTTTAGAAACCTATGGATGAACTTTGAATGTTGTGTTTATGCCTCGTATATTATTTGTGATTAATGTGGCTATGCACATTGTGGCTATGTGTGATGATGAGGCATGATGATTTGTTTATGCATTGTGTTATGCATGTTCTGATGAAATGTGGGTTGCATGATTATAAATCATGGTGAGTACGTGCTAAGCACGGAAATTGGTAAGAATGTTGTGAGGTTGACCTATGTAATGAGTTAGTATTGGCACTGGTATGATTGGGTACAAATGATCGATCATTAGGATGTTAGTGTGCACACGAGTGTCGAAATGCGCGCGTGGTCTTTGTGATGGTAGTCACCAAGATGGAGTACGGGTACGCCCAGAAATCTTCATATATATATATATATATATATATTAGTCGGTGATGAGTGGAATCCCATCGACGGGGCGTGAGGATGAGTGGAATCCCCTCCACGTGAAACGGTGATGAGTGTAATCCCACCGTGAGGTAATGTAATGGTTGAGTTGTTGGATGTAAGTTCCAACGGTTGTTATCCGCGTATTCGGGTCATAGCTAGGTGCCAATACTTTTGTTGAATGTGTTACCTTATGGTTGAATTGTGGACATGTTGAGCATGGCATGGTAATTGATGTTATGTTAATGCATTTTATATGTTTGATTCATGTGGTTCTGAAGGTAAGGAAACATGCATTCATCCTTGGTTTGGTTGCTCGTGCTTGGACCCTGCATTGTCGAGGTTTGTTTTATGAGCTTACCCTCACTAAGCTTTACGCTTACGCTCTCTTTTGTTCGACAATGCAGATCCTTAGTTCGTTGGTTGCTTGTGCAAGGAGAAGGCCTCCAAGTGTGCTTTTTGCTATCATCAAGTATGAACTTTTAAAGCTAAAGATGTAATAGTTAAGCAATGGGGATTTGTGTTGTTGTTTTGTGTTAGGAGCTTGTTTAGACTCCTTTGATATGTTGGTGTTTTGGTTGCGGCTGTTTGTGCCATGTATGTTGGCCTTGTGCCCTTATCTTTATGCTTTTGTGTATGTTTGTTCTAAGGCATGATACCTTAATATGCAATGTATGTCTTTTATGGTGAATGTTTGAATCCTTTGATCGTATGCTCCGTTGTTCGTTTAAAATGTTTCGTATGCTAATTCTTAGTTGTTATATGTTGTATGTATGTTGCTTGTGGCTAGGTAAGTCTTAAATTGCATCTAGAGTTGAGTCTTAGTGTGTTTGGCTGCCAAATGGAGTGTTACAGTGCAGGGCGTATCGGTACGCCCAAGGGCCGTATCGATACGGTCCTACACTTTGGGACTCAGATTTGGCTTAGCGTACCGGTACACAGAGGTGTATCGATACGCCAAAGCCTCTTTGGAAATCTGAGATATTGACGAGATTTTGGCGTATCGGTACGGGTCTAGGGTGTATCGGTGCGGTCTTGTATCGTTGACCGTGAGAAGTTGACCAGTGAGGGCGTATCGGTACGGTCAACCAGTGTACTGATACGGTCTCCCTTTGTAAACTTTGGGCTGTTGACCTAGTCAAGGCGTATCGATACCCTCTCCTAGTGTATCGATACGACATGTTGTTTAAACTAAAATAGGCTGCTTAAAATTGTTTGTTCGATTGTTTTGCCTCGCTTGTTGCTTCCGCTGTCGTGATTCACATAGGATGTATTAAAGCATCTAGACAAGATAATAATTAAAAGAATTTTTTCTTGGGTCGTTAACCGAAGTGGAGCCTTAGCGAGTTTCGCCTCGGTTTTCCCCGTGTAGCCCACTCAGATCGGTCAGCCGCATGGACCGGGAAGAGGGGGTTACACTTGTTGGTATCAGAGCCTGAGGTTTCCGAGACCTCGGGCAGGTAAGTGAGGTAAGCTAAATTCTTGTATTGCAATTGCACGGTGTTTGCTTGCCATGTAAGTATGTTTGCTTGTTTAATTGATCGTATGTGTATGTTGTTTGAAGCATGTTGAGTAGAGTCCCATTGCTTCTATTACATCGGAAAAAGGATTTTTTTAAGTGAGGGAAACATACTTGAGCCACTTGGACCCTTGCCCTTGCTAACCTTATTTTGTATGTTGTTGTTGTAGTTGTTATCTGTGAGCTGTTATGTCGAGGCCTAGAGGTAGACCCCGGTTGGTTCCACAGAAACCCCATGTTGTGGCTCATGCTGATGAGCCGGTGGTTGGAGTAGAGGCTCCTGTGGAAGAGACTGATGTTGGAGTCGGAGCTCCTCCACCACCACCA